>CM077669.1:185302330-186502330 GCA_039707655.1 Elymus sibiricus | reverse complement strand
GGGGAAGATGGGAAAAGGGATCAGGGCACCGAGGGAAACCCATTGGAGGAGAAAGAAGGGGCAAACAGGCCTTGTACCCAGAGATCGCCGGCGAGCCGAAGCGGCGGAGCTCGGGCTCGATCTAGCACTCGGGTGATTCTGGGGTGGACTGGGTGGCACGGGGGGGTCGATTGGGGATGAGAAGGAGCCAGAGGAGGGGAGAGAGAAGCCCGGGAGGGGCTATTTATAGGGGTGCGGTGGTCCACCGCACGGTGGTGCGCCGGCGAGGTCACAGTGCTCACTGGAGGGCACGGGGGAGGGAGAGAGCGAGTCTGCGGCGTTCCTAGGGCTGGTCTAGGTCCAGGGGAGAGAGGAGAGAGGAAGAGGAGGGCGCGCGTGCGATGGAGAGGATTGGCCGAGAGGGTCGGTCATGGCGCGCGTGTGGGAGGCCGTTGCAGGAGGAGAGAGGAGGGGGCCGACAGGGTGGTGTGACACGGACGTCGAGGGCGGCCAAGTGGCGAGAGGGGGAGGCCCGAGGCTGTTCGGGGCCATGTAGTGGGCGGCGGCTACAGTGCGGTCGGGCACTTTAGCGCGCTTTGGAGCGTCGTTTTGGCATTCCATGGCATGTCCTTGGCAGCTTCTGCGTGGCCTCCCGTGTCTAGCGGATCTAGGGGGAGTAAACAAGCAGGGTTGAGGCATTGGATGCCCTGGAGAGTCAAGGGAGAAGGAGAGAGGCAAAGGGAGAGAGAGAAAGGGGCTGTCCAGGGAGGTAAAAAGGGTTTTTACCCCACTTGAACATTGAGTCTTGGCCAGAGAAAGTTACTGGAGGTGCACTGCAAAACTAGTAAGCTGTGGTAAAGATTTGAACTGATGGAGAATAGTAGAAGGGGGTCAAACAAGGTTTTTTACAAAATATGAAGAAGTGTTTGATGATGTTTTGGCTAAGCAAATGGAGTTTGCTTGACAAGAAATCTAACAGGGGCAAATGGTGATTAGAAATAGGGTAGATCATCAAGTTTGAGCTTGATTGAAGAAAGTTCACAATGTAACTTTGTAAAACCCTAGAAATTAACAGAATCAGGTTTCTGTATATCTAGGCATGCATTTCACTTCCCACAAATCCACCACTTGGTGTGGTATCATTATTTGGGGTTTAGCACATGCCCACAAAGTTTGGGGTCAAGGGAAGAAACTTCACAATGTAGAGTTGTTCAAATTTGGTTCTGGACAGGACTGGTTTTGGAATATTTTGGTGAAGCAAAACAATTGGGATTGAGATGAAACTTTGCAAGATCATTACATATATCATGTGTGACTTGCTGGAATTTTCCTGGAATTTATTGAGAATATTTCTTATAGAAATATTTCAAAAGCTTGATTTGGGCAGAAAGGGTTTTGAGGGGTTTTGCCCATGATTTTGAACATGACCATGTATTGAAACTCATATATACGGAAAATATATGTCCACTGAGTTTCCCTAAATTTTCGAAAATATTTTTAAAGCATTTAAATAAATTTTCCCTATGAAAAACCATTTCTGGCCTTAAGAAAAAGCCTTTAAATAAAATAGCAAAATAATATTTAAAATTAATATTTGGTGGTTTTGGAAAGTCATATATATAGTAGGTTCCAAATAAAGTCTTCGGGGAAAAAGGATCCACCCAATTTGAGGACTTGTAGTACAAACCTCAATTCAGGGGCTTTTGAAAACCTAATTTGAATAAATCCTTTTTGGCCAAAATAATATTTGATAAAAATAGTTTTGGGTACTATTCACATGGCATGATCATTGGACAAGAAGTTTGGATCAAGGAAGATGAATATGGAGAGGAGTAGAACCTAAGAGTGCCATACACAAACAACCAAACAAGCAAACAAGCAACAATTAAACAAGCTCATGCACTGAAAAAGTTTTAATTGGTCCCAAATTTTGTAAATCCAAGCGTAGCAAAGTGATACAAACACAGGGTGTGATAGACCTACCCCCCTTACAAGAATCTCGTCCCCGAGATTATTAGGCTAAACGCTAAAAAGATAAGGGAACTCAGATCTAAGATAGTCTTCACGCTCCCAGGTTGCTTCTGCTTCAGTGTGGTTGCTCCATTGAACCTTGAAGTACTTGATGGTGCGGCTTCGGGTGCAATGCTCCGCTTCATCTAAAATGTGAACTGGCCTCTCACGATAAGTGAGGTCTGGCTGAAGGTCGATGGCTTGATGGTCGATGTCCTTGTAGAGGTCGGGGCGGTTGGGTACTTGAAGACACTTCCGGAGTTGTGACACGTAAAAGACGTTGTGCACATCTGATAGCTCGGAAGGTAGCTCTAGTTGATAGGCAACTTCCCCTCGCCTTGCGGTGATCTTGAAAGGGCCGATGTATCTGGGTGCAAGCTTTCCTTTGACGTGGAAACGCTTGGTCCCTTAAAGAGGTGTGACTCGGAGATAGACATGATCTCCATTGTTGAAGCTCACTTCTCGGCGGTGAGAGTCGGCATAGCTCTTCTGTCTTGTCTTGGTGGTCTCGAGGCGCTCTCGGATGAGTTGAACTTGCTCTTCTGCTTCGCGAAGAATGTCTGGGCCAAAGACTAGTCCTTCTCCGGTTTCCGACCAGTTGAGGGGACTACGGCACTTGCGTCCATACAACACCTCAAATGGTGCCATCTGAAGACTCGACTGATAGCTGTTGTTGTAGGAGAACTCGGCGAATGGTAGGCAATCTTCCCACTTAGCTCCATACGCCAGAACACAAGCATGAAGCATGTCTTCGAGTATCTGATTTACTCATTCTCTCTGTCCTCCGGTCTGGGGGTGAAAGGCAGTGCTGAAGGATAGCTTGGTTCCCATCGCTTCTTGAAACTTCTTCCAGAATCTTGAGGTGAACTGGGTTCCTCGGTCTGACACAATCTCCTTTGGCACTCTGTGAAGACTCACAATGCGGTTGATGTAGAGGTTTGCCAGCTGGCTTCCATCATAGGTTGTCTTGACGGGAATGAAGTGGGCTACCTTGGTCAGGTGATCGACAATGACCCAGATGGAATCATGTCCTTTGCTTGACCTATGTAATCCGGTGATGAAGTCCATCCCGACCCTGTCCCACTTCCATTCAGGCACTTTGAGAGGTTGCAATAGTCCAGCGGGTCACTGATGTTCAACTTTGACTCTCTGGCATATGTCACACTTGGCAACAAAGGTGCCTATCTCCCGTTTCATGCCATGCCACCAGAATCTTGCCTTGAGGTCTTGGTACATCTTGGTTCCTCCAGGATGGATGGAATATGGAGTGTCATGAACTTCTTGCAAGATCAAGTTCTTGAGCTCTCCTTTGTTGGGTACGCAGATGCGCTTCCCAAACCATACGACTCCTTGCTCATCCATTGAGAATCCTGGGGCCTTGCCTGCCTTGACCTTCCTCTTGATGCCTTCGATGCTCTTGTGTCCCTTCTGAGCTTCCTTAATATCATCCATCAAGGTAGGCTTTGCTTCGAGGTTGGCTAGGAATCCAGCCGCAACTAGTTCCAGGCCGAAGCTTTCAAGCTCTTCATACAGGGCGGGTAGCCATTCCTTAATCACAGCATTCAAGGAGCAAGCCCTTCTGCTTAAGGCATCAGCTACCACGTTAGCCTTTCCAGGGTGGTATTGAACACTGAGGTCATAGTCCTTGATCAACTCCAACCATCTTCGCTGCCTCATGTTCAATTCCCTCTGAGTGAAAATATACTTCAAACTCTTGTGGTTTGTGTATATCTCACATCGCTTCCCCAGAAGGTAATGTCGCCATGTCTTCAAGGCATGAACTACGGCTGCCAACTCAAGATCATGGGTAGCGTAGTTCTCTTCATGAGGACGTAGCTGTCTGGATAGATATGCTATGACTCTGCCTTCTTGCATCAGAACACCTCTAAGCCCGGTTCTCGATGCATCACAATATATCACAAATTCTTTGTGAATATCGGGGGTGGCCAAAACTGGGGTTGTGGTCAATCTCTTCTTGAGCTCTTGGAAGCTTTCTTCACACTTCGATGTCCATTCGAACTTCTTGTCCTTCAAAAGTTGAGTCATGGGTCGGGCAATGCTCGAAAACCCTTCGACGAACTTGCGGTAATATCCTGCGAGTCCGAGGAAGCTCCTGACTTCCTTCACATTGGTTGGGGATTGCCATTTAGTCATGGCTTCAATCTTGGCAGGATCCACTGACAATCCTTCTGCAGTCAACACATGACCCAGGAATCCAACTTCATGCAGCCAGAATTCACACTTGCTGAATTTGGCATAAAGCTGGTGCTCTCGAAGCTTGTCTACGACCATTCTCAAGTGTCGCTCATGCTCTTCTTCATACTTGGAGAAGACGAGTATGTCATCAATGAAGACGACAACAAACTTGTCCAAGTACTCCATGAAGACCTTGTTCATGAGGTACATGAAGTAGGCAGGGGCATTGGTCAACCCAAATGACATGACCGTGTACTCATACAGGCCATACCGGGTTACAAACGCCGTCTTCGGAATGTCTTGGGGCCTGATCTTCAACTGGTAGTACCCTGACCTGACGTCGATCTTGGAAAACACCTTGGCTCCGTTCAGCTGATCGAACAGGTCTTCAATCTTGGGGAGTGGGTACTTGTTCTTTATCGTGTCTTCATTGATAGAACGGTAATCGACACAGAGTCGGATAGTTCCGTCCCTCTTTGACACAAATAGGACAGGTGATCCCCAAGGAGAGGCACTAGGGCGAATGAATCCTTTTCTGAGCTGCTCTGCCAGTTGCTTCTTCAATTCAGCCAACTCTTCGGATCCCATTCTATAGGTCTTCTTATAGATGGATCCTGCTCCGGGCATTAGCTCAATGATGAACTCAATGTCGCAGTCAGGAGGCATTCCGGGCAGCTCATCAGGAAAAACATCGGGGTATTCGCATACCACTGGCACTTGATCCAACTCAATTCCCGACAGACAATTAACCTAAGGGGTTCGAGTGGAGGCACAGCTGGGGACATACTTGACTTCCACTCCTTGGATATTGGTTATGGTGACAGTCCTCTTGGCACAATCCAAATAGCCTTGGTTCTTGATTAGCCAGTCAATGCCTAGAATCACATCCAAGCCTTCCGACTTCAGGACGATAAGGTCTGCTAGGAATTCTACCCCGTTGATGTTAATCTCAACTCCTTTACAACCTATCCCGGACTTCATAACTGATCCCGGGGTTTGTATCAACATACGACTACCCAGGGGTGTAGGCTTCATGCCACTCTCTAGTGCAAACTTTTGAGTGACAAAAGAATGCGAAGCTCCATAATCAAACAGTACTATTGCTGGGGTTGAGTTAACGAGGAACGTACCCAGTATGACATCTGGGTCTTCCTGGGCTTCCTCAACGGTGACGTGATTCACACGACCCTTGCCATTGTTGGGCTGGTTGCGGGGAGCTGGGTTCCTTGGTGGCGCTCCGCGGCCTTGACCTTGGTTCGGCGCATTGGGGCACGGTGCATCTGGCTTCTTGTTGGGACACAGCCTAGAGATGTGTCCTGGCTAACCACATCCAAAGCAAGTGACTTGTCTAGGGTTGTTGTTGTAGTTCCCACCGCCGTTGTTGTTATTGGGGTTGTTGTAAGCTGGCTTGGGATTGGCGTATTGCTGAGGCTGGTAGCTCGGACGAGGTGCAGGAGGTCTAGCCTGCTGCGGCTGATAGGTTGGCTTGGCTGGGGCTGGCTGCCAGGGGCGAGGCTTCTAGTTGCTGGAACTACCCTTGCTGATCATGTTGCGCTTGCAAGTGTCGTCTATGGCACGACGCTTGTCTTCCAGCATGAGAGCCTTGTTCACCAGGTCGAAGAAGGTCCGACAGTCGCAGACTATGAGCTGATACTGCAGGGTCTACTGAAGTCCTTCCATGAAGCGTTCTATCTTAGCAGCCTCTGTGTTGACATCTTCAGGTGCATACCTTGACAGCAGGTTGAACTTCTGCATGTACTCCTTGACAGAGCCACTTCCTTGCTTCAGCGCTCGGAATTCTCTCTTCTTGATAGCCATGATCCCAGAAGGAATGTGGGCGGTGCGGAATCCTTCCTTGAAGTTATCCCAGGTGATCACACGATCGCCTTGCATGACCTTGAATCCATCCCACCAAGCTCTAGCGGTACCTCCGAGGCAGTGAGAGGCATACATCACCTTCTCACGATCCTCATTGCAATTGACCAGTGCAAGGAGGTCCTCAATGGTGCGGATCCAGTCATCAGCATCCAGTGGTTCAGCAGTCTCGGTGAAGGTTGGGGGCGAATTCCTCATGAACTTAGATAGAGTGGAACGGCCATTGCCGTTCCTGCCTTGCTGCTGGTTGTTCACAAGGACTTGGGCCATCTGCTGGATGGCAGCAGTGTTGGCTTGGCGTTCCTCCCGGAGAACCTGGAGAAACTGAGCTATGCTCATGTTCTCGGGTGGAGGTGGTGGCGGGGGAATGTCGCCTTGTGGCTGCTCCTGGTGTCCTCCAGCCTGAGCAGTCCCACCAACTCCCTGCTGCTGGCTGGAGTTGCCGGTTTCAGGGTTGGTGAAGAAGCTGTTGCGGGTTGCAGTCACCATCCTGTTTGGAGCAGCCAAGTTAAATAATTGGGATAGACGAGAGGAAATGCAATGATGGAGAAAGCGCGCCTAAGGGGGTTGGTATAGTGCAGGTGTGGTAAAACGAAGGTCGAAAGACCGATACATATATTAAGATAAGATAGACGATGGAGTTTCTTACACGTTGCCTAAGGCAAAAGCGTGACTTGCATTAGAACACAAACAACAAAAGCAAACAACAAGCACACATGGTTTCATATGAACCATTACATGGACTCGACTTCGCATGAAGGGTACATGTCTGATCCTACCCTAGGGGTTCTCGGACTCAGGTGGTGGAGTGCTCGGTCTCGTAGCCACGCTCCTCTGGGTCTTCCTCTTGTTCATCATCCGAACGGGCATCGTTTCCGGTCGAAGGGGTCGGAGAACGAGGAGGTCCATCCCGACGACGCTTCGTCGGTGGGTCAGTGAAGAGCTCACGGTACTCCTTCGCACTCATGCGACGACGACGTGTGGGTGCATCTCTAGCTAGGGGTACTCCTCGGTAAGCGACAGCTGGTCGTCCCTCAGTGGCTCCATCCTTCTTGATCCTGTCTGGCTTCGTCTTGGCTTGACGAAGTAGCTCTCGGGTGTGGTGAAGTTCCTCGCGGAGCTTCATGGACTCCTTAATCAGGTTGTGAACCAGACTATCGGCGGAGAGGCTGAAGTAGCTATGGAACCTGAGTGGTGTGCCATCCTCCTTGGATGGAATCAGCGTCCAACTCTCGCCAAGATCATCCTTTCTGAAGGGTAGGTAGCGAGTAGCTGGCTCGTCAGCCATCTCTGGAACGATATCTCGAAAGTGTAGGAGTGCCTTGCGTGCAGCTGCCTCGACTGCGAGTACCAGGGTCTCCATCTGTGGTCCTTCAAAGAACCAACTAGTCGGGCAGTCATTTGCCTTCACGACCACATCCACATGGTACTCCTTCATGACGGCATCGACCCAGTGCTCGTGGTAGAGGAAAATGGGTGGTTGGCGAAACTGGCACTTCTCCAGGCTATCCTCAAGGAGTAGGGGAAAGCCGGATGTCAGGAAGGCTTCGGGTACGACGGCCATCTACAAAGGTTTGAAGGGAGGAGAGTCAGTAGAGTGATGTGTGAAGAATAGAAGAGGTAATAAGTGCAGAAACTCCTAAGTATAGGTGCTAGGTGTAGTTTTGAAAACGGTTTCATTCTAACTAATGTCCATGCTAACTAAGGGCTTCCTACAGTCAGGATGGCTCTGATACCAGCTCTGTGGGGACCCCGACTCATAAGCCGTGATCACCGAATGCACGTGTAGAGTGATCCCAGAGATCAATGCTCACTGAACACACAGAAGCTGAATAACAAGAGTCTTACATCCACATTTAGCGTCTTACACAAATAAAGACCATGAAGGTCAAGTCTTACATAGATAGGGCCGTAAGGGCCAAACACTTAAACATAACAAGCAGCGGAAAGTCTTGATCGGAAGCGTGAACCCATGCCATCTTCCTTAAACATACAGGCATTCTGACTGGGAAGCGTCCTAATTCGCATGTTCGTCACCAACGAACTCTTTGCCATATTCCTGCTCTTCCATGCCTGGCCAATTAAATAACCAGTGGCAAGCCAATGAGTACTTTGAATGTACTCGCAAGCAACCCAAGTTTGGAACAAGGCAATAACAATGCATGGTATAGCACTAAATAGGTAAGTTTTGCGGAAAGCTAATTTTGAGTGCAATGACATGATCAAGATAACTAGTAATAGCATGCATCATGAGGATACAAGTATCTGCACAAACAGCTTACCGGCATCAATATAATCAAGGTCTGAACATCTCATGTTCAATCATCATGTCAAGTCATCCGACTTGTCTCGAGTATTCCATCTTTGTTAACCACACACTCACACCGAGTTTATGAAAACCCAGGACATAGTTTAAGCAGCACCACCCAACTATCCTTGACTGTGGACACGGCTATTCGAATAGTTTTACACTCTGCAGAGGTTGCACACTTTACCCACAAGACTCGGGGAACTTCCGTGTCATCCACGACTCGCGGTATATTACATACCCGAGGTAAGCACCCCGAACAATGCCTTTCCCCTGACGATACTAAACAAAGAGTCCACTCATTGGTGCCATCCCTCATGATATACATCACACGTATCGTCCATGAGGGCACACAATGGTGTGCCCGGTGTCGGTGTCAAAACCGGCGGATCTCGGGTAGGGGGTCCCGAACTGTGGATCTTGGATCGATGGGTAACAGGAGACGAAAGAGACGATGTTTACCCAGGTTCGGGCCCTCTCTATGGAGGTAAAACCCTACGTCCTGCTTTGTTTTGTATTGATGATGGTGTATCGTGTACAAAGTTGATCTACCACGAGATCGTATGTAGTGGTCTAAACCCTAAGAGCTATGCTCGTATGATGATATGATCTATGATGATCTGGTTGTCCCTAATGACTAGCCTGGCCTCGGCTTATATAACACACCAGAGGCCTAGGATAACAAGAGTCCAAGTCGGCTACGTCGGTGGAGAGGAGTCCTTGTCTTGATCACCAAGTCTTGCGGAATCTTCCTCGTATGCATCATGGGCTGCCCGAAGTGGCCCATTAGTGAATCGTCATGGGGGTCCTCGGCCCGACCCATAGGTCGGGAGACGGTGTGGTGAGTACCCCCTAGTCCAGGACACCATCAGTAGCTCCCTGAACCGGTCTTCAACTTCAGGACGCTCCTCGGTTCTTCCGAATAGTTCTTTGTCTTCGGTCGTCGGTCTTGGAAACTGGTTCAACAATTCTTCCCATCTTCGATCTTGAGGATCGCCGAGCCGAATCCAAAGAGTTCACACGTCGGGCATCCGAGGAGCCCCTTTAAGTTCTCGGCCTTTATCAATGCCTTGTAATTTTTATGCCATACTTCGGGGTCGAAGTGTTTCCCGGGCGGCGGTGTCCTCTTGCATCCGAGCTCCAACGTCGAACTGCATCTGAGGTGTCTTTTTGCAGCCGAGCTCCAACGCTGATCGGCATCTGAGCGCCAATGACGGGCTGCGTCCGAGCTCCAACGCCGGATTGTGTCCGAGGTATCTTTTTGCAGCCAAGCTCCAACGCCGGTCTGCGTCCGAGCTCCAATGCTGGCCGGCATCCGAGGTGTCATAAATTACCTCGGTCTCTGAAAAATTGAAGGACTTCATCCGAGCTTAAATGCCGGAATAGTCTTTTATGGAGCCAGCCATTCGCATCTGAGCTTTATGCCGGACTGCTTCCGAGCTCCAACGTCGGACTACATCCGAGCTCCAATGATGATCAATGTCCGAGGTGTCATAAATTACCTCGGTCTTTAAAAAATTGGAGAAATTCAACCGAGCTTAATGCCAGAAATGCCCTCTATGGAGCCAGCCACATGCGCTCGAGCTTTATGTCGGACTGCTTCCGAGGTGGTGCACCACCCCGACCGCGGGCATATTTTTTGTGGATATTTTTGATTGATGCAATTTATTCTCTGCCGAGATATATAGCCAGTAGCCCTCAAGGTGAGTGTCGGTCTAAAACCCGGGATGCACCTGAAGGATAAAATAAAACCACTAATCCCAGTAGCCCCTGAGACTCAGGTCGATTCGCGAAATCGGCGTGAGGATCAAATCCTTGCTCGACAGCATACTTTAGGAATTACAATGCGTTGTGCAGTAGCCCCGAGATTCAGGTTGGGTGCAGCCGACCAACCCGAGGATTGTAATCTCGTCAGAAACCACATAGCACTTTGATTTTGCTACATTGAATAGGCAATGCAGTAGCCCCCGAGCCTTAATTTGGGCACGGGTGGTCGAATTAAGGATCGATATTTGTTTGACACAAACTTTGTTACGTTTGACACAATTTATCTGTAATGATTCTATGTATCCAAGTACTTTACATCATTAATGCTCGGATCCGCATTGTACAAGACTTTGTTGACCGGCCATCGGCTTCAACCTCCTCGGTCAGTAGCCGAGGAGTGTTTGTCCTACTTCATAAAGCCTTTATAAGGGCAAAGGTTTACAGCAAACAAGGCAATCTGGCCATACGGTTTTATAAACAAAGGTACGCGGAGAGATATGTTATATTACTATTTAACGTAAGAAAACATCTTCTGGGAAAAATAGTTCCTTTATAAGTTCCTTTTCCCAGGCTATCATGTTGACCATGATGGTGAAACCTCAACTCCGATCAATGTGGGAGGAAAATATTGAGGATTTAGTTCGGGGAAAGTTTCCGAACTCTATGGTCCTTAGTGAACCTAAATTTTCACTTCCGTCGTTGCCGACCAATTATATTCTTAAGATGGCTAGCTTTCGGCTTCACCCAGTCTGAGGTACTAACACGGATGACCCGGAAGTAACAATCGCAGAGGTGCTCCCTTTACCCCCTAGCCGAACAATCGGGGACGTAGGGGATAAGCACAGGAGCCAGGCAACCCAGCTTGGCCAAAATCTTAAGTCAAATTGATGCATATTTATGGCTTTATAACAATGATTTCGGAAGGCAGCACTCGCATATTGAATACAAATGCTTTTATGCTATATGCTATTTTGACTCCTTTGTGACCGTTTATCATTTGAGAGTGGCCCATCGTCGGCTTCTACCCCTTTGTAGATGCTATGCAGGGTGTTTCCGCAGTAACAAGACAACCCTTAGCCGACGTCTCGGTGCCCGGAGGCGGTTGTGTTAGCGGAAACAAGGCAATCAGATATCTAGGCTTTATAACTTTCTCTTGGTCATAGGAGCTTAACGTTTCGGAGGCCAGTTACTAGCCGCCGGTTAGTGTTCGGCATCAGCCGAGGTCAAGCCATTAACACTTAGGCCAAATTTATGAAAGGCCCATGTGGTAACCTCTATGGGTCTATAGTTTGAAAGAGTCATCGGAACGCGGACCAGATTGCGCTCATTGTGACGGTCAGTTTTCAGCTTTCTCCACTGAGGTACTTGACCAGTTAAATTGGAAGTACAATCGCAGTGGTTCTCCCTTTGCACACCTAGCCGAACAAAGCGGAATGTAGGAGGCAATCATAGGAGCAGGGCAACCCAACTATTGACCAGAGACACAATTCGAAACTGATGCATATAAAGCAATATCCGAGAACGTTTTGCCGAGGACTGCTCAGAGTACCTTGGCTTTTGGTGGGTTTGGCTCTAGTCGGGTCCCCCGTTGATATTGCCGAGACTTTAAAGGCATCTGACGTTTTACTACGAGAGCTATGCTGGAGACACATAGTATCCCCCGAGACTCAGGTTGGGTGCGGCCGACCAACCTGAGGATCGAATCTCCTCGGGAACTAATCTAGATGTCATGTGCGTCTCGCCAACGCCAAGGTGTAAGTCGGCAGGAAAGATACCGAGTTATGGGTCGGAAAAGATTTCCCGAGCTGAATTATTACGTAGGGCACCTCGGTCATGAGGATGTCCCGCCTCTTAGCTGGCTAATGTGTTCGGTGCGGTTCGGAGTTGTGACAGCGCGGAGACGTAGTCCTCGGCCTGGCCGAGGTCCCAGCCCCCAAGCCCGAGGTAATCGAGCGAAGAGGTCGGGTCGAGAAGTGGCAACACAACATGGTTGCTGCGGCGAGGCAAAGCACCTGGTCCAGCCGAGGAAACAGAGTAGTTCGGCAGCTTGACGGCGAAGCACCCAGTTATCATGGGAAAAGGAAGTGTTTTTAACAAACGACACTATTAACAAGCTAAGTTTTTAACAAACAACTTTTTTGTTTAACACAAATATAATGCTAGGTTGAACAGCACATGAATTAAAGATTGAAAAAAAGGTTGAGCATGAAGCGACTTAGCTGGTTAATGTGCTCGATGTGACATGTGCCAAGGTTGTAGTCGGTCAAGCTCCCAGCCCCCAAACTGGTCACGAGGTAGCCGACGAAGAGCTCGGCTTGATGAAGTGACAACACAACACTTACGAAGGGCCGAGGAGAGACCCCGGTCCAGCCGAGGAGATGGAGTAGTTCGGCAGCGTGACAGCGAAGCCACCACATCAGTCGACCATGTCGACGACACAATTTGGTTGATGGAGGCGGGATGACAATGTAGGCACGCCAAGGTGACCGCGTGACACAACCGAAGTTGATTACCTCTGCACACAATATAGTGCAAGACAAGAGTAATAACAAATAAAGGTAATAATATATTTTTAAAAAAAATTCTTCTACTTAATTGACCTAAGTGAAGTAAATAATTAGGAAAATATAGCCTGAGCGCCGAGGTTTCCGAGCGAAGAGCTCGGCTTGATGAAGTCGCAATGCGGCACGATCGATGTGGCGAGGCGAAGCCTCAGTCCAGCCGAGATGATGAAGCTGGTCAGCTGGTGACGCCGAAGTCCCCAGAGCAGGTTGATGAAGAGATGGCGAAGCCCCCGGTCTAGCCGGGGTGACGTAGTAGTTCGGTAAGGTGGCACTAGAGCCCCCATGCCAGCCGACGTGTCGCCAATGTCGGCGTGTTGAACGTCACCTTGAAGAAGCGATGGCGCGGCGATGCCGACACAGGTCAGAATTTGTGACGCGATCAATGCTGGCTTGATGAAGCAACGACGCGCCCGACTCGTGCAACCCGTGGGCGACGAGATTCTCCGGAGATTATTTGGCCCTCGCGATGCCGAACTCTTGGTCGGATCGCCGAGGTGTTGATCCGATGAGATTAACCTTGGCTGGACGAAGCGATGATCTGTCTAGTGCAGGTCGGCAGCCATGGAACAACGTTGTCGGGCTGGTTTGACATCAGCGCAATGGTGAAGATTGCCTTGAAAAAGGCTTAAATATTTGGGCATGTGTTTTAGAACAACACATAATACATTAAAGAAAATTACTTCAAAAAGGATGTCCAAAAACCCCGTTCATGAAGAAAGATGAAGTCGGGCCGGATTCGTTTTCGTGAAGAAAACAGATCCAAAATTCGTTGTACTCATCGGATGTTTCCCGGAGTTTGGACGGTCGGATCGGGCTGAAATTTTGAGGGGTGATCGCTATAGGAATTCCGCAGCTGGTGAACGGTGGGATTTTCCAACGGACGTTCGAGCTAGATACTGGACACCTCGCCCTAAACTCATCTAGATTCTCATCCAGATTCGACAAGGCTCCGGTATATCGGAGATCGCCGGAGATTCCTCCATCGGAACGCGACGAAACTTTGCAGAGTTGTTCTAGATACAATTCCACAGAATCAATCGTCAAAACAACGCTCGAGGAAATGGGGACGACGAACACAAATTCGCTGTCCAGAAAAAACTGCAATCAATCTGCAGATGAGCCATCAATCCTTCTGCCGATCACACAGCGGAACTCTCAATGAAAGCACCAATGTCGGTGTCAAAACCAGCGGATCTCGGGTAGGGGGTCCCGAACTGTGGATCTTGGATCGATGGGTAACAGGAGACGAAAGAGACGATGTTTACCCAGGTTCGGGCCCTCTCTATGGAGGTAAAACCCTACGTCCTGCTTTGTTTTGTATTGATGATGATGTATCAAGTACAGAGTTGATCTACCACGAGATCGTATGTAGTGGTCTAAACCCTAAGAGCTATGCTCGTATGATGATATGATCTATGATGATCTGATTGTCCCTAATGACTAGCCTGGCCTCAGCTTATATAACACACCAGAGGCCTAGGATAACAAGAGTCCAAGTCGGCTACGTCGGTGGAGAGGAGTCCTTGTCTTGATCACCAAGTCTTGCGAAATCTTCCTCGTATGCATCATGGGCTGCCCGAAGTGGCCCATTAGTGAATCGTCATGGGGGTCCTCGGCCCGACCCATAGGTCGGGAGACGACGTGGTGAGTACCCCTAGTCCAGGACACCATCACCCGTTGCCTGTGAAGAAAGCGCATGATCGTCCATTCCGGTACGACCCCGTATCGAGAGTGACCACTTCACTCCCGCCACTAGTAATGCGGGCTCTATGCTAGTACCTACCAAGGTAATCAACAAAGCCCCGTCCCATAAGGGGTATCATGGTTGTGCATGTAAGGTTGGGACGGTCGACAAATCTTAAATCTAATCCGTTTTTGAAAACACACACGTTCACTTGCTCCGATACACCACTTCTTTATCAAGTGGTTACCTAGCTCAACATCATCTCCCTCGGGCATTAGTGGCACCCGACGGGGTTTTCGAAAGTATTTGAAAACACTTTTGTTCCCAACACCATGCATTATTCCCGATCCCACTTGCGTAGCATCTACTAAGCATCCTATCTACTCCCACCCGCATAACCCTCATAAGGAGGTAGGGTCATGCACGATGAAAGTATCAACAAGAAAGTATCGGAGGCATCCCACCGAAGGGGATACCACATCATCATGATCATCATCAAGAAATAGTGTGCTATATGCCATGCAATAAGAGGGTCATAGTCATGGTCAAAGGGCTGCTTGCCTGGCTTAACAAAGTCTTCGGGGTCTTCAAAGTCTTCGGGTCCAACTCCTTCGTGAACAACGCAATCTATCGTCGCGATAAATAGCGGTAAAAATAAGCATCACACAAAAACAGAGCACAATCTTTACTTATAAAATGTTACCCTACTCTGATAAATACTACAAACTATTCTAAAAATGTTTGTCTAAGGTTTTGTTGTGAAAAACATTTTGAAAACTATTTATACAGAGGCAATAAAATATTAAAAATTAGGTTTTAAATAGAATCAATACATAAAACATTTTCACAAAATTACACAAGTGGCACTGTTAAATTCTACAGAATATTACAGGAATTATGGTGGAAAAATATTTGGCATTGGAATTTTATTTTGGTCTGTGGAATTTTGGAAAAGGGGATCAGAAAAGAAAAAAAAATATGGGCACTGTGCCCCTTGGGCCAAGGCCAGCCAGCCGAGCCAGCCCAGCCAGCAGGCGGCCCAGGCGGCTCGGTGCCCCCACGCGCGTCAGGTTTCAAACCTGACGGGCGGGGGCCGTTGGCCAGCGAGAGGGAGAGAGACGCGGGAGGGGTGAGAGACTGACGCGCGGCCCCCACCAGTCGGGGTCGTCGTCAACCTCCCGCCAGAGGGCAAGGGAGCTCACCGCCGGCGAGAAAGACCACAGCGAGGCGAGCAGAAAGCACAGATGGGGTCAGCGTCGAGCCGCCGATCCGGTGGGGGTCAAAGGAGTGCCCGGAACGCCCTGGGTCGCCGGCGTTGAGGAGGCCGCCGCGGAGGAGCTTCGGGCTCGACCTCAAACGCCCGCCCTGGCCTGCAAATTGAACGGGGAAGATGGGAAAAGGGATCAAGGCACCGAGGGAAACCCATTGGAGGAGAAGGAAGGGGCAGAGAGGCCCTGTACCCAGAGATCACCGGCGAGCCGAAGCGGCGAAGCTCGTGCTCGATCTCGCGCTCGGGTGATTCTGGGGTGGACTGGGTGGCACGGGGGTCGATTGGGGATGAGGAGCCAGAGGAGGGGAGAGAGAGGCCCGGGAGGGGCTATTTATATGGGTGCGGCGGTCCACCGCACGGTGGTGCGCCGGTGAGGTCGCAGTATTCGCTGGAGGGTACGGGGGAGGGAGAGAGCGAGTCTGTGGCGTTCCTGGGGCTGGTCTCGGTCCAGGGGAGAGAGGAGAGAGGAAGAGGAGCGCGCGCGTGCGAGGGAGAGGATTGCCGAGAGGGTCGGCCATGGCACGCGTGTGGGAGGCCGTTGGAGGAGGAGAGAGGAGGGGGCCGACAGGGTGGCGTGACACGGACGTCGAGGGCGGCCAAGTGGCAAGAGGGGAAGGCCCGAGGCTATCGGGGGCCATGCAGTGGGCGGCGGCTACAGTGCGGTCGGGCACTGTAGCGCGCTCTAGAGCGCCGTTTTCGCATGCCATGGCATGTCCTTGGCAGCCTCTGCATGGCCTCCCGTATCTAGGGGATCTAGGGAGAGTAAACAAGCAGGGTTGAGGCATTGGATGCCCTGGAGAGTCAAGGGAGAAGGAGAGAGGCAAAGGGAGAGAGAGAATGGGGCTGTCCAGGGAGGTAAAAATGGGTTTTTACCCCACTTGAACATTGAGTCTTGGCCAGAGAAAGTTACTGGAGGTGCACTGCAAAACTACTAAGCTGTGGTAAAGATTTTAAGTGATGGAGAATAGCAGAAGGGGGTCAAACAAGGTTTTTTACAAAATATGCAGAAGTGTTTTCACTAAGTCTGAGAATCTGTTTTCTTCATAATGCCATGTTGTGATGATGCTAGCCATGATTTTGTGCATAATTAGACCTTGCCACCATGGAATGATTTGTAGTGCATCATGTCTAATACCATGCTGTTAATTTTCATGCTATAATATGCCCTGTAGCATATAGTTTTGCTGCTGCCAATATGCCTTCGTGAAAAACTGCTATGCTGAAAACTGTTATTTTCACTAAGTCCTAATCTGCTATATTTTATTGCCATGTTGTGAGCTTCCTACCATGTGATCCATGATTCTTTTGAGTATGAAATGTGAAGATGAAATGAAGTGTGTGTTATATGCTACTGCCCCATGCTTAGCTTGTGTATTTTAGAATCTTGTAGCTTGTTGTTTTCGTGTGTGCAATATGGCATGTTGCTGTTTTGGACAGATTTGCACTAAAACTTGTATTGGTTGTTGTGGTTGACCCGTAGCTCCGTTTTGGTCATGCCATATATGAAACTTGCTTAGATTTTCATGTAGTATCATAATATCTTGCTGCATTCATGATTTGAAATGTTTGTGGTTGTCATTTCCATGCATTTTGCATTCATTTCATGTTCATCTTGTGAAGGTCATATCTTTTAGACCGTAGCTCCGTTTGAGATGTTCCATATATGTAAATCGACTAGACTGACGTGTAGAATTGCATGGTATACTTTATTTTCCTGTTTAATAAATATAAAACATTACTAGTTCAGATCTGGACCAATTCCGAAATTAACATATGGGGTCGTTTCGGAAATGCTATATGTTGTTTCCGGCCTCATTTGAACTTGCCTAGATGTGTAGTTTACTTATGCTTCACCTCTTGCCATGATTAACAACATTTAATATTGTCGTGTACCTAAACGAGAGTGAACTAAATATTTGAATGTGGAGTTTCGTCAATATGCAACTCGTTGCATATTGAGCTTCACTTAATGTGTAGAAGTTGATTGTTGTGCTTGCCATGTCATGCATAACATGCATCATAGTTGAAGTGAATCATGTCATGCATATGTTGTGGGGTTGATCATGTGTTGATTGTTGTTTTCGGATTGCTTCTTCTCGATAGAGTTCCGAAAGCATTCGCAGTGTGAGGATTCGTTCGACTACGTTAGCTCGTCTTCTTCATGGACTCGTTCTTCTTCCAAGCAGGATCTCAGGCAAGATGATCATTTCCCTGGGTACCATTACTATCATTGCCATGCTAGATGTCTCGTTTCTATCACTTGTCTCGCTACCTACCACTTGTTTATCAAGCCTCCCAAATGCCATGATAAGCCTCTAACCCTCCACATCCCAGCAAAACATTGTTTGGCTATGTTACCGCTTGCTCAGCCCTTCTTATAGCGTTGCTAGTTGCAGGTGCAAGCTGTTTCCCATGTGAAACATGGATATTTTTGCTATATCACAATATTATTGCTATTTAATTTAATGCGCATATATACTTGGTAAAGGCTGGAAGGCTTGGCCTTTTGCTCGGTGTTTTGTTCCACTCTTGCCGCCCTAGTTACTTGTGTACCGGTGTTATGTTCCATAATTGAGCGCTCCTAACATGCTCGGGGTTGTTATGGGGACCCCCTTGATTTCCGTTTTAGGATAAAACTTGTCTGGCAAGACCTAACATTGGTACTACATTTGCCTAATAACTAATAAACCTTCATAGGGAGTAATTAACCCGAGGATCTTTAATCAACAACCCGGGCCAATGCTCCTCATGAGTGTTGGTCCAAACTAGAGTCGTGTGCGGGGCCAACCCGGGGCAACTCAGGAGATGTCTATCAGGCCACTGTACGCTGTGCTCATCCGGTCGTGTCCTGAGAACGAGATACGCGGCTCCTATCGGGTTCCTCGACACGTCGGGCGGTCTTGCTGGACTTGTTTTACCTTTCTCGAACGTCTTGTGCGAGGAATTCCGAGAATACTTCGGGCTATCTCGAGGTTGCGGTTTTCCAACGGAATTGCCTAGGAAGATCACGAGATTCATGGTCGAGGTTATTCCCGCAGCGTGTGGTTAGTTTGTGATGGATGAGTTGGAGCACCCCTGCGGGTTTAAAACTTTCGGAAAGCCGTGCCCGCGGTTACGTGGCAACTTGGAAACTTTGTTTAACACCCGGTCATAGCAAACTTGAAGTAAACTCAAATAAAATACACCAACCGTGTGCGTACCTGTGACTGTCTCTTCTCGTGAATTTCTGATCCAAGAGAGAACGCGGTGGGGTTATGTTTGACCGTAAGTAGGTGTTCAGGATCACTTAGTGATCATTACTAGTTCACGTTCGTTTATTCGACAATCATCCCCCTTTATTCTTGTACTCGTAAGTTAGCCACTCAAATAATGCTTAGTCTTGCTGCAGCCTCACCACTTAACCATACCTCACCCATGAAGCTTTAATAGGCTTGATACCCTTGGAAATGAGATTGCTGAGTCCCTGCGGCTCACAGATTGCTACAACAACAGTTGCAGGTCCAGGTAATGCGATGATTTGATGTGAGAGTGATGCTTGTTTGATTTGGAGTTCTTCTTCTTCTTCATCGATCTAGGATGGGTTCCAGGCGGCAGCCTGGGATAGCAAGGATGGATGTCATTTTATCGTTTGTTTTCGTTTGTAGTCGGACCCTGCTCTTCTGTATGATGTTTGGATATGTTGTTGTATTGATGTAGCTTGTGGCGAGTGTAAGCCAATTCCATATACTCATCTCTTCTTTACATGTACTTGTAATGACATCCATTCTTACGAAACGACGAGATGCGCTTCTATCCCTGTCGAGGCCCTCGTGCCAAAATAAGGATAGGATCGCATCTTGGACGTGACATGGACGTACTTCACAACCCCTCGGTTAAGTTGCCATCTGAGGAAGACATCGCTATTCCTGACCCCGAGGCACACCTTGTGGCGGCTCTCCATGCTATTCCAGACTGGACAGTACCATACTTAGCTTATCTGACTCGAGGTGAGCTCCCAGCTAAGGAAATCATCACTCGACCAATAATTCAGCGGTCCAAGTCCATGACTATCGTCAATGGCGGGTTACATTGACGCAGCAGCACCGGCGTTTTTCAGCACTGTGTTTCCCCTGAGGAAGACCAGGAGATTCTCAATGAAATCCATGTTGGTGACTGTGGACATCACGTCGGCTCACGGTCCCTAGTAGCGAAAGCTTTTTGGCACGGGATTTATTGGTTGATGGCTCATGTAGATGCAGAGGACATTGTGCACAAGTGTGATGGATGTCAAAAGTTAGCTCGACAAACTCACGTGCCGGCTCAAGAATTGCGCACGATCCCAATTACTTGGCCATTTGCGGTCTGGGGGCTCGACATGGTCGGCCCGTTCAAGCCGTCTTCTGACAAGAAAACCCACCTGTTGGTGGCGGTTGATAAATTCACCAAGTGGGTCACGGCGGAACTGTCAGCAATTGCGACGCGAAGACAGCAGTCAAATTTTTTAAAAAGTTGATTTTTCGTTTGGGCTATCCGCATAGCAGTATTACTGACAATGGTACTAATTTATCCAAAGGAGCTATGGAACAGTTTTGTCAGCGTGAGCATATCCGGCTTGACTTGGTGGCAGTGGCACATCCACAATCCAATGGATAGGCCGAACGGGCTAATCAAGAGATTCTCAGGGGGATAAAACCCCGACTTATGGTTCCACTCCAGCGCACTCCTGGCTGTTGGGTTGAAGAACTCCCCGTAGTACTTTGGAGCATCCGCACGACTCCAAATAAATCCACTGGATATACATCGTTCTTCTTGGTTTATGGAGCTGAGGCGGTATTACCAAGCAATATTCGCCATGATTCCCCTCGCGTCACTGCTTACGATGAGGCAGACAATGAGCAAGCACGTCAAGATTCCTTGGACGCCTTGGAAGAAAAACCTGACTTAGCAGTAGCCAGATCTGCTATATATCAACAAGACCTACATCGCTATCACAGCCGTAGAGTCTGAAGTCGTACTTTTCAAGAAGGCGACTTAGTGCTTCGTCTAATTCAAGATCAAACAGGAATGCATAAGCTTTCGCTACCTTGGGAAGGTCCTTTTGTCATCAGCAGGAACCTCAATAATGGTTCATATTACCTGATAGATTTATGAGAAGGATCATATACCTCTGAAGAGGAAACAACCCGGCCCTGGAACATTGCTCACCTATGGCCTTATTATACTTAGAGCCACCGGCTCCTTCCCCTTTGTACTCCCCCCAAATTCAGTACATACTTCTTTATGTTCAAATTTAATAAAACCGGCACCCCCGAAACCCGGGGTCTCTGTCGTTTCAGCCTACCATATTGAGCATGAGTCTTCATTTTTTGAACATCAGTCACTTGGGAGCTTCCAACTCAATGAGTCAGCCTTTAATACCCCTCTTGACTAGGCTATAAGCCGCCAAAAAATGGTTAAACCTGCCTGTTTTCTTGATGCGACTCCGAACAGGTGACCCCGTGTACTCTTGACAAGTCAATCCATCTGGACCCTAAACTTATCAAGGTTAAAACACTGGCTTGAGTCATGTGAGAGCCGGCATACAAAGAGCTAGGATAAACCATGGGTTATCATACCCGCTTCATTGAAGCAAGACTTGAGCCTTGAAAGCCAGCCTCTTTGCCGAGTCTCACTGAGCCATCTTATTAATAGTTATTCGTATTGTTATATTATTTTTTATTACCTCGTAACTTTTCAGGTACAATATTGTTCCTATTTACCGGCTCATCAATGGGCGTCCGGGTTACAAGCTGCAGTCATATCATGACTAGTTCAAACATATATATATCTTCCGCACACAATTATTGTGGCATGATTTCAATTTGGTCGGCTCATATTGACATGCCCATTCTGATTCAATCAATGGCTCATTGAGCAAAACAACCGAGATATTCAGAGACAAGTAAAGAGAAGCACAATCATATTTCGGGAAACAGATCAAAAAGATCAAAGTTTCATGCCAGCTTAAGACATACCAAGACAAGTGCAAACGTGCACGATGGCACGACAGAACATTTCAAAGTTTTCAACTACCCCTATTACAGGCTCACATCAGGAGTCACAAAATATTCAAAGTTTTTCCCCTCAAAACTGAGGGGCTAGTCATTTTGGCGGCTTGTAATAACTCGCCTTCAATGCTCTTCTACGCCGGCTGCCTCAGGATCCTCCTTCGCCGACTCATCTTCATCACCCTGCTGATCCTTCTATACCCATCGAATTGATCTCAAAGATTCAAAATTTGAAGATTCTGTAACTAAATCCGAGGCGTCAACATCAGGGGCAAAGGTGTTCTTACGTCGGGGTGGCACTAGCTCAAAAGGTTCATCCTTTGGCGCATTAACGTGCTCGTTTTCTGAAGAATATGTAGGATGATAGCGAGATAAATCAACTTCATCAGCTAGGAGAGTCTCCAATGGCCGGGTCTCCCTCATTAACTTGGCAAAATCATCATGCGTGAATTCTGAGCCGTCAAGTGTATACTCAGGGAATCCATCTTTTAAAGCCGCCATATCAAGCTCGGGCAGGTATGCTTTAGCACGAGCAAGAGCCATGTGAGCTCCAGCCCGAGCCGTCGATTTGCCGTATTCAGTGACCCATTGAGGCACGATGGATAGTTGTTTCAGCATGTCTTTGATGCTCCTCGGCGGATATTTCAAATTCTTTACGGCCATGATGGAAAAGACAGACCCTGTGAATAATTGCTCCACATAAGTGAATATGGCCTTCAACTTGATAATAGGCTCCTTCACCAGGCTATCATCCTTTTGACCTTCATACAACAACAACAAGTGAAGCAATGAGCAACCATATCATCATAACCCGGTAATTTAAAATAGCAGAGATATAAGTACATACCAAAGATGGTAGTCAGCATCTCGTTTATGTGCTTCACAAGAGTGAGATGATTTTCTTTTAAGGAACCAAGTTAACCCTCAGCTTTTTCAGTGCGCTTCAGAAGGGCAGCTTTTTCTTCCTCAAAAAATTTCTTGGCCTGTTCAAGATGATCATTGGCTTGGCGATCAGAGTCTTCAAGACGAGTCGCCAAAAGTTCGGCCTCAGTCTTCAGTTTCATCTCTTCTTTGAGACGTTTTTGTAGTTTTACAGCCACAGATTCATCATCTTCTACAAATCCCTGACAGACATATAAGCATTATCAATGGCCATTCATGCAAAGCCTCAAGCCGCCTTACAAAGGTAGACTTGACTCTTGGGGGTTGTGACGCTTCAAAGTTGTAAACAATCTACACGGCACTTGGGGGCTAATGTGTCAAATTTTCAAACCACAACTATTACAAGACCCGGCTATTTCACAGAAATAAGCCGGACCTTGGAGGCTACATGGTTTCGAGCTTACAAGACAAATGATTAATTCTTACGATAGAAGACCCCACTAACTCAACGAGATAAGCCGGCTCTTGGGGGCTAGATCAGTGTTCTCATTTCTACTCAAAGGATAAGTACCGACTCGTTATCATCATAACGACTTGGTCCTTGGGGGCTACACATGCGTCCAGAATAAATATTTTGAAGAACCAGCTTACCATTTTCATAATAAGCTGGTCCTTGGGGGCTAAAGACAGTATATAAAGACAAGACAAAACAGCAGGAATTTTACCTCATATTTCTCCCTCGGAGCATTGACTAAATTGATTTCAATTTCCCGGCTCTTAGACAGCCGGGCCAAGTACTGCTGCTAAACATCTTCCGCACTGAGCGCAGAAAGATCTAGAAGTTCTACCTTGGCTTTTCCCTTGTCCATGTCCACCGGCTCATCCTTGGCTATAATCTCAGCCAAAGAGGTGGAGACAACAGGAGCTTGGAAGCTTTCCTTAACCATGACAACCTCCGGAGCACTCTCGTCAGCCGGTGGAATGGGGTTATCGACATGAGCCGCCGAGCTAGAAGGATGAATCAGACTTGGTGGTGGTGAAGGTGTTTTTGTTGACATGCCTTGGGGCTCCATTGGTGTATCCATAAGAACCAGCTCATCTGGTATGGGCATCTCAACGTTGGTTGCCGGCTCAACCCTAGCCTCCGAATTATTCTCTCCGGAAGGAGCAGCCTCGGTGGCTGTCTCTTCTGGTGGGGGGTTCGGGATATCTTGGCTTGTAGCACCCGAAGATGACCCAGTAGCACGGTTAGACAAGATAGCTTTGGCCCTATAAGTTGCCAAAAATCAAGTATTATACTAAGAAAAAAGCAGTCTAAACGTTAAATATGTAAATTGATGCAAGTTCGAAAGCTTACCCGCGATTGACGTTAAAAGCGGGAAGATGTGTTGCCGTCTAGTCGCTCGAAGACGGAGAAGATTCTTGATAA
The DNA here is from genome assembly GCA_039707655.1 of Elymus sibiricus. Classification (NCBI taxonomy): domain Eukaryota; kingdom Viridiplantae; phylum Streptophyta; class Magnoliopsida; order Poales; family Poaceae; genus Elymus; species Elymus sibiricus. The sequence goes on along the minus strand of CM077669.1, from coordinate 186,478,340 downwards.
AGTGAGTTTGAAGGGCTAAGTGGTTGTTTAAAGAGACTGGCTCTAGGACGAGAGGTGGTTGGGCTATCTGGCACCTTGACGCGTGGTCTGCGAGCCGGCGGTGCGAGAGACAAGCCGGGGTCTAAATCGCCCGAATCACTTCGGGTCTTGCGTTTTGATTGACCGGCGAATTACGCTTTCTTCAAAAGAAAATCGGGAGCTAAGTGAGCGTCTGGATGTGACAATTTAACCTTCTGGACGGTTTGCCTTGGTTTTCTTGGGAGACGTTTCTGACGAACTGGAGGAGATTGGAATTACCTCAACATTGTTGGCTTGACTGGATTTCAAGTCATCCTGAGAAGAAGACGCGTCAGTAAGTTTAATAAACAAACGGCCAACTGAGTCAAGTTCTACCTCAGATTGCTCCCCCGAGGATGATTCATGATCCGGGTCATCTTTTTGACCTGATGAAGGAACGGGGATCTGAGGCGTGACCTTCCAGAAGTTAGAGTTTTCCTGCAGCAATATAAAACAGATAGTAAAAATGGTAGGTCAAAATGAAATTGATGAAGGAATAGAATGAACGCGTTAAAAAAGTCAATACCGGAGGAGGTGGATTTTGCAGATAGAACGGACCCATACCGGTAACGCTACATTTCTCCTTTGAGCCAGAGAAGAATCTCTCTATAGCCTTGTTGAGGGTGTCATCGGACAAATCCTTACGGGAAAAGCGTTGAGCATCGGTTGAGTCACCTGAGTAATCACACATTAAGCCGTCCCTTGCACTGACGGGTTGGATTCGCCACTTTATCCAACAGCAAATCAGATCGATCCCGGTCAGACCGTGCGCGGTTAGAGCTCTTAATTTTGTGCGAAGGGGCGCCATCAGGTCCCTCTCTTTATCAGTCGGCCAACCCGGAAATTCTGCATTACCACCGAGACGTTCCAGTCGGAAACCTGGCAAAGGATTTTCTCCTGCAGGGACAGTGTTTCTGTAGTAAAACCAAGTCTTATTCCATCCCTTGGGATGACTCGCCAATTTTGACTCAGGAAATGGGCTATTCTTCCTCTTTTGAATAGAAATACCGCCAAGTTCCACACTAGCGCCGTTCTTGGTCTCAGTTTGGCGGTTAAGATAGAAGAATTCCCTAAAAAGGGACACAGACGGCTCGATCTGAAGATATACTTCACATAACACTTGGAATTGACAGATATTGGTCATAGAATTAGGGCCAATATCCTGAGGCCTGAGGTTGAAGAAATGCAGAAGGTCCTTGAAGAATTTTGAGCCGGGGGGTCGAAAGCCTCTACGTAAATGATCAGAAAAGATAACGACTTCTCCTTGTTGAGGCTGCGGATAAGGCTCTTCTTCAGGAGCTCGCCATCCTATCGCCTTCCGAGCCGGCAGGAGACCTTGGCTCACAAGGTTATCCAAAGTAATCCTGGACTCTTGGGACCTGACCCAGTTATAGACTTTGGTGTTCTTAGGAGCCATGGCGTATTACGGAGCAGCTAAAAGGGTGATAGATAAAATAATCCGGTGTATATTGTAAGTCGCCAGTTATGATTACTACTCGCAAGGATGAGACAAATTAAGTGGAAAGCAGTTCGGGCAGTCAAAGCAACAAATAATTCCTATTTTTGATAAGCCGGTAAAATAAGCAGGAAGACGTTTAAGTCGGCAAAATCAAAGCAAGGGAGTTCCAAGGCCGGTCACTTTTGCCAAGACTTAGCAGAATATTCCTCGACTACAAACAGGTTTTTACTGAAACAACAAAATGGGTGGATCTAATATATGTGCAGAAATAGAAGAGAGATATGCCCTAGTATGTGGAGTAACCGAAACTAAAGTGCTTGCAAGATTTCATCGAGGGTTTATTCCAGATCTATTTCGCGAAAAATACAAAGCGGAAGACAAGTTAGAACGATATCCGCCAATGGTTTATGAAACATACAGATCTACATCGGACATTTCGGATGAACGGGATGAACAAAGTATGAACACCTGTGAACACCGAAACCCTAATGGGGGAGATATACATACCGGATCTTGTCGTAGAAGGTGGGGTTGGCCACGTTTTCTCCGGCAACGGCGAGAAAGGTCCGGTGGCATGGGCAGCACGACCTGGAGGTCCCGTGGACGCCCTCGAGCTTCGGCAAGCTTCGGCAGAAAGGAGGGGCCCGAGGAAGAAGAAGTGTGGAAAAGTGGCAAGGGGGTCTGGTTGGCCTATTTATAAGGAAAAAATAAATGTGAAGCGGCACCGCGAGAAACGGAACGGGCGTGGTGGATTTGTGGCTGAGATTGCGCCTGGATTTTCGCGCCAGTACGGATTTGGTGTTGTTTTCAAAAAAGATTCGCCATGAGGGCTTTGGACAACAACGGTCAGCAAGATGACGGCATGAAGGTTTTGGTCGAAAAATACTAAGTCCCGGCAAGGGGAAGATGACCCGGCATAATATTAACCTGGATGAAGTCTTCATCAGATAAAAGAGCAACAAATTGCCGGCTCATAAAATGACCTTATATTCGGATTTCCAACATTTTCAAGATGGAGTTTAGCATGGATAAATCCAAACTAAACTGGGGGCTAATGTTGGGGATATACCCCACGAGTATGACTCGCCCAATTCATGACCCGAATTCCACTAAGGCGGCCCATGAGGAGGATGATCACAAGAGGGACAAGGCCCAGCGGGCGGCTCGTCCTGAAGACCGGCTCGATGGGGACGCGTGGATAGCCGGCTTAAACACGAAGACATATAAAGTTCTCTTTTCCTTGAGGAGCAAGGGAAGGAGGAGTTAGATTAGGTCACGGGTTATCTTACGACCCAGACTCTGTTGTAAACTCCAGGTCTCCACCTATATATAAAGGGGAGCCCATGAGTTAGAAAGGTCAAGTAAGAAACAAGCAAACCCACAAGAGCTAGGTTAGCGATTTCGCACACTTGTAATCGAGATCATCATCAATATACGCAAAGCAGGACGTAGGCTATTACCTCCATCGGAGGGGCCGAACCTGGGTAAACTCGTCTCTCGTTCCCGATCAACCCCTTTGAGTCGCCACCTAGCGGCGATGGCCTCACACTCAAGTTCTCCTACGAGAACATCTGCCGTGAAAAAACCACGACAGGCACCAACTTGGAAAATTATGATGATAATAATTGTTACACTATTGATGCTATTCATGCTATTGATGATTATCCTAATGATATGCAAACCCATAAGCTTGGGGATGCTATGCTTGGTAAGAATGACATATTTGAGAATATATTTGCTGCAATTGATGTGTGTTCCAAGCTTGGTGATGCTATGCATAATGAAAATGATCTTTTTAGTTCCCGCACTTCGAATGATCAAATTTGTTATGATGATTACATGCCTCCTATTTATGATGATTATTGTGATGATACTTATGTTATGAAAAGTAGTGGTGATTATTATTATAAAACTTGTAACAATTATGAATACCCTGTCTTTGAACATTACTCTTTTAATGTGGAAACAATTTATAATATTCAAGTCTCCTATGATACTCCCACTACTATGTATGAGAAGTTTGCTTGTGTGGGGAGTAATAAATTTTCTATGCATGTAGATCATGAAAAGGATGCTTTATTTGATAGTTACATTGTTGAATTCCTTCATGATGCCACTGAAAATTATTATGAGGGAGGAACTTATGCTTGTAGGAATTGCAATAATATCAAGTTTCCTCTCTGTATGTTCAAAGTTTTGAAGTTATGCTTGTTTTGCCTTCCTATGCTAGTTGATTCTTGCTCCCATAAATTGTTTGCTCACAAATTCCCTATGCATAGTAAGTGGGTTAGACTTAAATGTGCTTTCCATGTGATGATGCTCTCTTGCATGCTTCAAATACTCTTCCTGCGTGAGCATCATTGAAATCATCATGCCTAGCTAAAAGGCATTAAAGAAAAGCGCTTGTTGGGAGACAACCCAACACTTTTACTTTCTGTTTTTGAGTGTTCACATGATTAAGCTACTGTATTAATCATGTTTTGTGTCTTTTATTTCAATAATGTACCAAGTAAAGCCTTTGGGATAGTATGGATACTTGTTGAGTTGATTCTGTGCAAAACCAGAAACTTTTGCCTCCAGTAAATAATTTCTATGATTTTACAGGAGCTTAAAAAATTCTGCAATTTTTACACAGTATTTATATGCAAATTCTACGCGTTTTCCTAATTTTTCAGAATTTTTAGAGACAGGTAAGTATGGTTTTACTACAGATCTTCACAGACTGTTCTGTTTTTGACAGATTCTGTTTTGCATGCATAGTTTGCTTGTTTTCGTGTTCGCATAGCTTATATTTAGTGATACAAATTATGTGAAAGGTACAATACAGTAGGTATTATGTGAAAACAATTATGAATCTTTTCTTGACAGTACCTAAGTGAATGATCTTTATTTATTATAGTAACCCATCTCATGAAGTTCCGTTAAGTTTTGTGTGATTGAAGTTTTCAAGTTTTGGGTGAGACACCGATATGAGGAGAATAGGGAGTGACAAGAACCTAAGCTTGGGGATTCCCAAGGCACCCCCAAGGTAATATCCAAGGAAGACTCAAGCGCCTATGCTTGGGTATGCCCTGGAAGGCATCCCCTCTTTCGTCTTCAACACTATCGGTATATCTTACTTGGAGCTATATTTTTATTCGTCGCATAATATGTTTTTTGATTGGAGCATCATTTTATTTTGTTAGTATTTGCTTGATGTTATTTATAATCTTGTTTTTCAATAAAATGTTCCAAGAATTGCCTTTTAGGATGCTTGAATTGCATGTTTGATGTGTGCTGTGTAAAAACAAAAACTTTTGCTGTAGTGTTTGAATTTTTCATATTTTACTGGAATGTGAAAAGTTTATAAAACTTTTACACAGTATTTTCATATAAATTCTTTGTCATGTCCAAAATTTTCATAATTTTTAGAGTTACATAAGTGCACTTTGTAAATTAATTGCTACAGACTGTCCTGTTTAGACAGATTGCTGTCATAGTTTTGTTATCTACTTCTCCTATAGTTTTCATGACTTATATTGGTAGATATAAATTGTGGAAATGATAGTATACAGTATAATGTTTGAAAATTATTATGCAACTTGTCTTGGCAGTACATAAAGAGTCGATTTATTATTATTTGCACTAACCTATCTCACGATTTCTTTTCAAGTTTTTTGTGGGTGAAGTTTTTGAGACTTAGGTGAAACCGGGATATGAGAGGATTGAACGAGATACAAAAACTCAAGCTTGGGGATGCCCAAGGCACCCCAAGTAAATATTTCAAGAAGTCTCAAGCATCTAAGGTTGGGGATGCTACGCATCCCACCTCTCTTCGTCAACTATCGGTTAGCCTATGTTGAGCTTAAATTTTTATTCGTTCACATGATATGTGTTATTCTTGGAGTTCAATTTTTATTTTGTTTGCTGTTTGAATAAAATACTCAGATATGAAAATATTTATTGAGATAGAGAGTCCTCACATAGCTACTTTATTGTTTGACTACTCATTGATCTTCACTAATATCTTTTGAGAGTACTTCGAAATTTACTCTTGTGCTTCACTTATATCCAATGTTGAATGAATTGAATGTCATAAATGTGAAATTATATATGTTTCATATTCTTGTCCCATGGGGAGTAGTGAGTTCACATACTAGGAGTATAAGCGGTAAAATTTATTGGAAGTTAGCAAACATAGCATTGGTCAATTAAACAATTCATGAAAGAATATTGAAGGAAGAGAGGTTTCACATATAAATACACTATCTTGGACATCTTCTATGATTGTGAACCCCCATTAATTATTTTCAAACTTGATCAAGTAGTTGACGTTGGAAAAGGAAGACAACGTAATAGTTATGTTTGTTTATATTCACGTAGCAGTTATATTGTCATGGATCCTCTAACATGTGATGCTTGTTTGGAACCTTTTGCTAGCCAAAACTTCGTACTAAGTAGAAATACTACTCGTGCATCCAAATTCTTGAGCCAAATTTCTTCCATGAGAGTAAATTTGCACTGCCATTATATGGTATTTCACTGCCATTCCAAGTAAATTTGCATGTGCTTCCTCTAAACATTCAAATAAACATCTGTTTTGTGTGCTCGTACTACTCATGGAGCGACGGGGCGGTCATTATCTTCCATGCTAAGTGGGTTATTCTCAAGATAAGTGTTTATTAACTTGTCATTGCATGAGAGAGGCTGGTAAAAAGGATGCCCAGTCCTGCATAATACAAAAATAAATAAACAAGAACTCTTCCTAGAAAGTGATTGTTTGGATGGTACCCGTGGATTCGGCTAGCCATGGAATGTGTTTGAATGGTGGAGGGGGGAGTAAAATTTCAATTCTGTTTGGGAACCGCCAATAATTTGATTAGCATGGAAGATATTGAAAACTCTGTTGTGACGCTGACAGCAAAAGTATACCACTCAAAATTACATATCCATCTCTGCTTTAAAACAATGAGCTCTAGCACCTCTGCAAATCCCTGCTTCCCTCTGCGAAGGGCCTATCTTTTACTTTTCATGTTGAGTCAACTTCCTATTCCAATCTATTAATTCTTTAGTTGGCAAGCATCATGTGGTGGGGAAAGATCCAGACACATATATCTAGTTGAATATAGGTGATCATGATTCATTATTTGTTGACATTATCCCCGAGATAGTTGGGAGGAGAAACATTAAGCACATATCTTCCTATGTGTTTGACTGAAACTGTTTGTTCTAAAAATATGCTTTGAGTGTCAGCAATCATGGAAGACTAAATGATAGTTGAGTATGTGGAATTTGCTAAACCAAAGCTCTTACATAGACCCTTCCTGAAAATAAGATGAATTGTAGTTGTTTGATGACTGAAAACATAGTTTGCTAGTTTTCAAGGAAGTTTATGCTCTATACTTTAACATGTGAATAACTTGCTACTTGCTAATGAGAAGTTCTATGAGAAAAGTTGATGGTTATGATGCTAGAAAAAGTTATTGGAATTATCATTGATCAAACTTATATACTATGCTAGCATTCACACTTCATAAATTACTTCTTTTATCATTTACCTACTCGAGGACGAGTAGGAATTAAGCTTGGGGATGCTGATACGTCTCCAACGTATCGATAATTTATGAAGTATTCATGCCAAATTTTCCTATGTTTCAAATACTTTTATATGGTTTTGATGCACTTTATATGATTTATTTAGAACTAACCCGGACTGACGTTGCTTTCAGCAGAATTACCATGGTGTTGTTTTTGTGCAGAAAATGAAACTTCTCGGAATCGCACGAAACTTTTTGATGATTTTTTCTGGAAGAAATAAGCAATATTGGAGCGAAGATCCACCGGAGGAGAGCCACCCGTGGGGCACAAGCCATCAGGGCGCGGCCCTAGGGGTTGTGGCTTGGTGGCTTGTGGGTCCCACGTGGCTCCGTTGCGCGTGATTCCAACGTTGAAAAATCCTATAAATCCCAAAAACCAGGAAATAAAGAGAGACTCTCCGTTCCGCCGACGCAACTCTCTGTATTGATGAAAACCAATCTGGAGACGTTCCAGTACCCTGTCGGAGAGGGGAAACCTTCACCGGTGGCCATCTTCGTCATCCCGGTGAAGGCCATGATGAGGAGGGAGTAGTTCACCCTCGGGGCTAAGGGTATGTACCAGTAGCTATGTGTTCAATCTCTCTCTCTCGTGTTCTTGAGATGGCACGATCTTGATGTATCATGGGCTTTGTTAATATAGTTGGATCATATGATGTTTGTCCCATGCTATCATGTTGTGATGAATTGAATCTTTCCCTTTGAGATCTCGTTATGTTGGATTGAATATTTTGGTTCGAGAACACTTGATGTACATCTTGCGTAGGATACCCGTAGTGACATTGGGGTATTCTATTGATTCACTTGATATATGTTGAGGCATCAACTTGCGGATTCCGATGACCTTGGGATCTATGCATCGGGGTTGATTGCACGTTTTCATACCACGTTCTCCGATAGAAATCTTGGGGTGCTCCTTGAAGTTCTTTGTGTTGGATTGAATATGATAGACCTGAAATTGTTTCATGCATGTCGCATAATTTGCCCACGGATACTTGAGGTGACATTGGAGTATCTAGGTGACATTAGGGTTCATTGATATGTATCATTGGTGTTGTTCTAGTACGAACTCTAGGGCTGTTTATGACACTTATAAGAATAGCCCAAAAGATTGATCAGAAATAATAACTTTGAGGTGGTTCTACTACCTACACCAATTTGATCTTATGTTCTCCTCTAGATAGGAACTTTGGAGTGATTCTTTGTTGCACGTTGAGGGATGATCATATGATTCAACTATGTTAGCATTGTTGGGAGATTGCACTAGTGAAAGTATGAACCCTAGGCCTAGTTTCCAAGAATTAATATACGGTTTTGCTCGTTGTTTACTATTTGTTACCTTGTTGTTTTTATATTTTCGGATTACAAAAACCTATATCTACCATCCATATTGCACTCGTATCACCATCTCTTCGCCGAACTAGTGCACCTATACAATTTGCCATTGTATAGGGTGTGTTGGGGACACAAGAGATTTCTTGTATTTGATTGCAGGGTTGCTTGAGAGAGACCATATTCATCCTACACCTCCCATGGATTGATAAACCTTAGGTCATCCACTTGAGGGAAAATTGCTACTGTCCTACAAAACTCTACGCTTCGAGGCCCAACAAAGTCTACAAAAATAAAGTTGCGTAGTAGAAATCAGGCGCTGCCCTCTTGGGTGCCATGGAGGACTCGAGGGTGGACGGCGGCGAAAACAAGGGAGCGACGCGGGGACTCTGTGCTGCGCGAGAGAAGAAGCAGGGGAAGCGGCAGATGGGGAGAACTGCGGCTGGGATGAGCAACGGTTCTGCGAGTTCCTCTCTTTATAAAAGAAGGAATACACAAAGGCCTCCTCTCCCAGTCCAGCGTGGCTGCGCCTTTCTAGGCGTGCCCCTATGGCATCGTTTCAAACCACCTCTCCCACGTCTCGCATTTAATGCGCATTGTGGGCAGGGCAGTAAAACCATCATTACAACCGCAATCAAGATCGGGCCACGTGCATGTGCACTGTTTTGGGCCTAGCCCAACAACGTCGTGAACTCTGGTATGGCCCATGCCCGAGGGCTCCTGTCGGTGCATTAAAGAACGGGCCCTTTAGTGCCCTGACTTGTGCACAGGCAGTAGCCTCCTTCGGCTCGGCAAGCCTTGCCGGGCGACGCTTCATCCAGCTAACACCACGCGACAAGACCAAGCCATCGACAAGCCTCCTTGTCGATGAAGAAGACCTGGCAGCCATCGCGCCCGGCAAGGCCCCGCTACCATGCCCCCGCTCCACCTCACCGAGTTGGTCGTCTCCATCAATGAGGTATCGAGCGGGCAGGCCATTAGGTAGACCCTGTTGGGGCATGTGGCAGCTCCAGGAAATTACAGCAGCTTTAATGACACTCGTCCGAACGGTGTGGCAACATAATAAGAGGTAGTTGAGCGAACGACACAGAAGGAGAGGCACTCCTTGCCGGGGAGCATCGCCAGCATAACACCATACGGTGCATTTAATGCTCCTGTCCTAATCCGTCAGGGTTAGGTATTTCCCACTACCATAGCCACTATTCACCCCTGTGTATTTACCATTTTAGCCAAAGTGGTAACCCCTTTCACCTATGAAAGGAGGACCAGGGCTACCTTTACAAAGGTCAAAACCCTGCTCAATTGCATGTGTAGTAGCACTCTTGAGCTTCTTGCCGGGGGACCACGCTCCTCGTAACTTGAGCACAGATATTCAATCACAACACACAGGAGGTAGGGTTTACGCTTCTCAGCGGCCCGAACCTATTCGCGCTCTGGCTAGTGTTGCTCTTTGTGTACGTTGATCCCCACAGTAGAACCGCAAAAGGTGAAAGCACAACATGCTCCCTTGGTGGTTTTGATAATTCATGACAACATACATTGTCTCTTGGACTAATACTTTTACCTAGTGTATTTCAGATAAAGTCCACAGAGAGGGCTGGCAAAAGGATTGTGGAGATTGTGGAGATACCCCAAGATGCAAGGAAATGGATTGGCAAAGCTTCAAGCAAGAGGACTCTACATTTTACTTTGTGAGAAATCACTTTGAGTCCATAGGAAAGCCAATACTATTAAAAGGGGGTAAGGTACTGTTGGTGAACAAAATGCTCATACGTGCACAAGTGATAGTCACCAAAAACACCCACAAGCTCTTCCACAAAAGTCTGTCCAAAGTCAAATATCCAAAATCGGTGCAACCAACACATACACTCGATGCCACCGATTCCCATACTCAGATAGACCTAAGCCAAACCCTAGCCATTCGGTGCAACCGATTCTGCTTCGGTGCCACCGAGTTTGGGTTGCCAACTTTCTGTTACGCAGTTTCACAATATCGGTACCACCGAGATTGTTGGATCGGCGTCATCGAGAATGGGCAATCTGACCGTTGGTCACCTTATCGGTGCAACCGAGTTTCATATATCGGTCTCACCGAGTTTGGGTTGCCACCTTTTGGTCACTTCGGTACCACCGAGATTAACACATCGGTGTCACCGAGTTGGTCATTTTGTGTGTAACGGTTGGATTTTTGGGGATGCCTATATATACCCCTTCACCACCACCCACTCGAAAGAGAAGCACTCAGAACTATTCCATACTTGCCCCATCCTGTTTTCTAAGAGAGAGCCACCTACTCATGTGTTGAGATCATGCCATTCCATTCCAACCATATGAATCTTGATCTCTAGCCTCCCCAAGTTGCTTTCCACCAATCCCATCTCTTCCACCAAGCCAAATCTGTGAGAGAGTGATTGTGTGTTGAGGAGTCTATCATCTTGAAGCACAAGAGCAAGGAGTTCATCGACATTGCCGAGCCTATTACCTTTTGGAGGGTGGTGCCTCCTAGATTGGTTAGGTGTCGCTTGGGAGCCTCCTACTTCGTGTTGTGGAGTTGAACCAATAAGTTTGTAAGGGCAAGGAGATCGCCTACTTCGTGAAGATCTACCCATAGTGAGGCTAGTCCTTCGTGGACGGAAGCCGTTATGGAATAGTCAAGGTTGCTACTTCGTGGACCCTTATGGGTGGAGCCCTCTGTGGATTCTCGCGACCGTTACCCTCCGTGGGTTGAAGACTCCATAAACGTGGACATACGATAGCACCACCTATCGGAACCACGGGAAAAATCTTTGCGTCTCCAATTGCGTTTGATCTACCTTTCTCAACTCTTTACTTCATGTGCAATGTCTTTACTTTCCGCTGCCATATTTGTTGACATGCATGTGTAGGGTATATTAGACTTCCTAGACTTGCTATAAAGTTAAAATCTGCCATCCAATTAACTTGGGAAAAGGTTAGGTTTTAAATTCCTGCTAGTAGTCTATTCACCCCCCCCCCCCTCTAGACACTCTTCTAGTGATCCCTCAATTGGTATCAGAGCTTTGGTCTCCATTGCTTCGGTTTTATCACCGAGGAGGAAGATGGATGTTTTTAGTATAGGGAGTTTGAGTTGTAGAGTGCCTATTCTTGATGGAGAGTACTATAGTCAATGGAAACCTTTGATGCTTGAGCTGTTTAATGAATTTCAATTGAGCAAATATGTTAAGAGCCCCTATGTACCTCCCATTGATCCTTTACATCCCACACACGAAGAGGAAATTGATATGCTATGCAATCTTAGAACTGTTAATCTCATTGTTAGAGCATTGCCTAGAAATGTGCTTAATCAAATGAAGAATTTTGAATGTGCTTACACTTTGTGGAATGACTTGGAGAAACGATATCCAAGTTATTCATTGAGTAATCTTGATGAAATTCTTCATAAAACTATTGCCTTCCACAAAATGATGCCTAGTGATCCCAAGTTTGATGATTGACTATTTGAGCTTAGAGACCTCATGCATGATAAAGGAGATGTCAAAACTATCAACAACATCATTGTAGAAGCCATTCGAATTCACAAGTTTGAACATTGTCATGATCACAACCCTAATGAATCTCTTGTTCTTTATGACAAGGATTTCCCACTTGATGATGACAATGTGGAACATGGCTACTATGATGAAGATGAGTTGTTTGACATCGAGTATGAGAAGATCATGAAGAATCTAACTCTCATGGCAAACTTCAAGGATTACATGTCCGGAGGAAAAGAGTGGATTCTCGATAGCGGATGTACCGATCATATGACCGGAGATAGAGAAATGTTTGAAGAGATCACACCAAACCATGGACCACGAAGGTACGTAACATTTGGAGACAACTCCAAGGGTAAGGTACTTGGTCTTGGTAAGGTGGCCATATCCCATGATAGCTCTATTCAAAATGTTATGCTTGTTGAATCTCTTGGCTACAATCTTCTTTCCGTATCTAGACTTGCCGACTTTGGTTTTAATGTGCTATTCACGAAAGTAGATTGCTAAGTGTTTCGTCAAGATAATCATAAAATGGTTTTTACCGGTTTCCGTAGAGGTGATCTATACATTGTCGATTTCACTAAGAGATCCAAACCTCGTACTTGTCTTATTGCAAAATCTTCTAAAGGTTGGCTTTGGCATAGAAGACTAGGACATGTTGGCATGCGTAATCTAGACAAACTTATCAAAGGTGATCATATTCTAGGAGTCAAAGATGTTATCTTTGACAAAGATAGACTTTGTAGTGCTTGTCAAGCTGGAAAGCAAGTAGGTGGAAGTCATCCCGTTAAGAATATCATGACTACTAGGAGACCACTCGAGTTACTTCACATGGATCTTTTTGGTCCCAATGCTTACAAGAGTCTCGGTGGAAATTCCTATGGTCTAGTTATAGTTGATGATTTTTCCAGATTTACGTGGGTATTCTTTCTTGATGATAAGTCGCAGGTTCAAAAGATCTTCAAGAACTTCGATCGCAAAGCGCAAAATCAGTTCGAAGTGAAGATCAAGAAGGTTCGGAGCGATACTGGATCGGAGTTCAAGAACACCCATGTGGATACCTTTCTTGACGAAGAAGGTGTTTCACATGAGTTCTCGGCTACGTACACAGCTCAACAAAATGGAGTTGTTGAGAGGAAGAATCGGACGCTTATTGAGATGGCAAGAATGATGCTTGACGAATACAAGACGCCAAGACACTTTTGGGCAGAAGCCGTGGAAAAAGCATGTCATGCCACAAACCGACTTTACTTGCACAAACTTCTCAGTAAAACGGCATACGAGCGACTCACCGGTAACAAACCCCAAGTTGGATACTTTCGGGTATTCGGCTCAAAGTGCTACATTCTTGATAAGCATCGTCGTCCTAAATTTGCTCCTAAATCTCATGAAGGATTCCTACTCGGTTACGGATCGAACTCTCACACTTACCGTGTCTACAACAACTTCACTCGAAAAGTTGAAGAGACGGTAGATGTGAAGTTTGATGAATCTAATGGTTCGCAAGTCGAACAATTGCCAAATGATGTAGGTGATAAGGACCCTTCGGAAGCTATCCAAGACTTGTCCATCGGCAAGATTCGTCCCATGGAGGTGAAGGAAAGTACTTCATCAACTCAAGTGGAAGCCCCTACTTCATGTCAAGGTGAACCACAACATGACATGGAGGCATCCACAAGCGGTACACGACAAGATGATGAAGAGGAGGAAATGCATCATGAAGATCCACCACAACCTCCTTCACCACCACCTCAAGGAAACGACACCTTCAACAACAACGAAGATGAAGGAGATGGTGATGAATAAGAAGCTCCACCATCCAACAATCGGAAGCTGACCCGAGTTCGAGCACAAGTGACCAAGAACCATCCCCTAAACCAAATCTTTGGTGATATACAAACAGGGAGAATCACTCGCTCTAAAACTCGTCTAGCCAACTTTTGTGAGCATTATTATTTCATCTCTAGCATTGAGCCCTTGAAGGTAGAACAAGCTCTTGAAGACCCGGATTGGGTGAACGCGATGCATGAAGAGCTTCACAACTTCAAGAGGAACGAAGTGTGGACACTCATGGAAAAGCCCAAGGATGAGCAAAACATCATCGGAACAAAATGGGTGTTTCGAAACAAGCAAGACGAAGACGGTTAAGTCATACGGAACAAGGCTCGTCTCGTAGCCCAAGGATATACGCAAGTCGAAGGTATGGACTACGGTGAGACCTACGCCCCCATCGCTAGACTTGAAGCTATTCGCATTCTTCTTGCTTATGCTAATCACCATGATATCACGCTTTATCAAATGGACATTAAAAGTGCATTTTAAATGGTGAGATTGAAGAAGAAGTCTATGTTAAGCAACCACCTGGTTTTGTGAATCCTAAGAAACCTAATCATGTTTACAAGATTCGTAAATCCCTTTATGGTCTTAAGCAAGCCCCTCGTGCTTGGTACAAATGTTTAACAAAGTTTCTCATTGAAAAAGGTTTTGAAATTGGTAAAATTGACGCAACCTTATTCACTAAGAGAGTTAATGGTGAATTATTTGTGTGCCAAATCTGCGTGGATGATATTATCTTTGGATCTACTAACCCACAATTTAGTGAAAGATTTGGAAGGTTGATGTCCGAGAAGTATGAGATGTCCATGATGTGTGAGCTAAAATTCTTTCTTGGTTTGCAAATCAAGCAAACGAAAGAAGGAACTTTCATCTCTCAAACTAAGTATACCAAGGACTTGATCAAGAAGTTCAACATGCAAGAGTGCAAAGGTATGAAAACTCCTATGCCTACTAGTGGACATGTTGATCTTACCAAGAAGGATGAACCGGTTGATCAAAAAGTTTATCGATCTATGATTGGTTCATTGCTATATCTATGTGCCTCTCGTCCCGATATTATGCTTAGTGTTTGCATGTGTGCTAGATATCAAGCTGCACCTAAAGAGTGTCATCTTTTGGCCGTGAAACATATTGTGAGATATTTGATACAAACACCAAACTTTGGCATTTGGTATCCCAAGGGATCTTCCTTTAACCTTGTTGGCTATTCCGATTCGAACTATGCCGGTGACTAGGTTGATAGAAAATCCACCTCGGGTACTTGTCAATTTTTGGGTAGATCTCTTGTGTCTTGGTCCTCCAAAAAACAAAACTCGGTATGTCTATCTACTGCCGAAGCTGAGTATATTGCTGCCGGATCGTGTTGTGCACAATTACTATGGATGACACAAACGCTTAAGGATTATGGAATCCATGTTAGAAATGTTCCATTACTTTGTGACAATGAAAGTGCTATTAAAATTGGTCATAATCCTGTGCAACATTCTCGAACTAAACATATTCAAGTTAAACATCATTTTATTCGTGATCATGTTGCCAAAGGAGATATTAATCTTAAGCATGTTCGCACTAACAAGCAATTGGCCGATATCTTTACTAAGCCACTTGATGAGAAAACATTCTGTTATTTGAGGAGTGAGTTGAACATCGTTGATGCTTCAAACTTGAGCTAGACTCACTCGGATGCATGCAAGGGCATGAGCTTTCTTGATATTTCCATGATACTTTTAACGTGTTATCTTATGCCATGGAATTCTATGCTCCCTTGCATTGCATCTAACATTTTGTAGGTACTTGGAAGATTTTCATTCCACAAGATTGCCATCAACTCCAATCATAAGCAATCTTGTCTTGACCAAGTATCCACAACCTCTCTTGATGATGGAAGGAAGAAGACAACTCAACCATATCCTTGATATATACTTGATGTGATCATATTTGCTAAATCTCAATTGGTATCATATCAAAGGGATATACATATTGTTCTTCCTTGCTTGACTAACCTATGTAGGTGACATGTGCACTAAAACGAGAAGGATTGCTCCCAACTCAAGATGATCTTCATCAACCTCGAGCATCCTCAACAAGTTCACCTACAAGCCACGTCATCAACATCACTCAAAGGTATGTACTCATATCCTTGAAAACGCTTTACTCCAAGATATGAGCTAAAGCAACTCAAGTGATATGAAGACATTAAAATGCTTAATCGAAAAATGGTAACCCCATTTTGAGCCTAACGTTGAGTATGACCTATGATCAAGTATTCTTGCTTGGCTCCTATGTCAATATACTCTAATATAGATGACCTAGTCACCGCCCATCATCTAGTCAAGTATTTTGGATGGTTCATTCTCTATTTTGCAAGATTTCTTGGAACCACTCAAATCTTCTCTAGTTGATATCCCTTTTGTAAAATCTTTTGCTTTTATTTGAAAAAATTCCATTTAACACTGTGTTATTGGCAAAGTTTGAGAAATCTCGATTTCAAAATCCCACTGCCAAGTTTCTGTTTAAGCCTCGGAGCCGCCGATACAAATAACTCGGTTCTACCGAATTAGCAGATGAGCTGCACCATAAAATCTCGGCACCACCGATTTGTTTGTATCGGAGTCACCGATTTGTTTTCTTCTCTTATTTGTGTTCAAAATTGCAAATCTATGTTTCTTCTTGATCTTACAAGTGATGATTCTGTTACTTCGATGATCCCTACTTATTATTATCAAAAAAAAGAAAGAAAAAAGAACCTTAGGGGGAGAAATTCTTTATTCAAGGATCCCTAACTCAAAGGAGGAGAAGTCTTACAAAATCTCAAATCAGCCAAAGGGAGAGAAATTATTATTTTTTCATGATTCCCTCAGTTTTCATTTCTATCAACCCTACATTCAATGACCCTTGTTCTCAAGGATCCCTTCTTAGTCAATGATCCCTGTATCTGTCCCTGTGTATGACCTTTTTGGAAATTAATGCCAAAGGGGAAGAAATATACAAAGCTTCATGCTAAAGGGGGAGATACATGCTTATGCAAAGGGGGAGATATGATCAAGGGGGAGAGCGAATATCAATGTTTGTACTTACAATGGTGATCATCTTAGATTTTTCTCACCCTATCCAATCCCAATATCTACATGCTAAGATTCAAGGGGAGAGGATGATCTACTATTTTCATATCTAAGGGGAGAAAGCTCTAAATGATCTTGGAGACATATCAATCTTAAGAAATACTATCTTCTATATGTTCTCCATATCTTGGTACTTTTGAGTTCTATTGTTTTTGCTTAGTAGAATACTCTTGTGTTTCCTAACATTGTTTTCTCAAGTGTATTTCTACTACAAGAATGCTAAAGAACTCAAGGTAAGTTTATGCATCATACCCTTGGTCAGGATGATCTCTTGCTTCTTGCACATATTGTTTGCAAGAGTGAAGTCTTGAACAAGTATACATCTCATTCATATATATTTGATGCATATAGCCAAGATACACATGACTTCTTATATCCCTTCTACTACATGTGTGTCCATGCATTCCAAAGCAACTATCCTTTAAAGGAATTGCACACATTTAGGGGGAGCAAGTCTAAGTCATGTGTCTCTCAAAGTCTTCATTATATCCATGCATATCTTTATTTGAAGCTTTGATTCTATGTTGTCATCAATTACCAAAAAGGGGGAGATTGAAAGCACAACATGCTCCCTTGGTGGTTTTGATAATTCATGACAACATACATTGTCTCTTGGACTAATACTTTTACCTAGTGTATTTCAGATAAAGTCCATAGAGAGGGCTGGCAAAAGGATTGTGGAGATTGTGGAGATACCCCAAGATGCAAGGAAATGGATTGGCAAAGCTTCAAGCAAGAGGACTCTACATTTTACTTTGTGAGAAATCACTTTGAGTCCATAGGAAAGCCAATACTATTAAAAGGGGGTAAGGTACTGTTGGTGAACAAAATGCTCATACGTGCACAAGTGATAGTCACCAAAAACACCCACAAGCTCTTCCACAAAAGTCTGTCCAAAGTCAAATATCCAAAATTGGTGCAACCAACACATACACTCGGTGCCACTTATTCCCATACTCAGACAGACATAAGCCAAACCCTAGTCATTCGGTGCAACCGATTCTGCTTCGGTGCCACCGAGTTTGGGTTGCCAACTTTCTGTTACGCAGTTTCACAATATCGGTACCACCGAGATTGTTGGATCGGCGTCACCGAGAATGGGCAATCTGACCGTTGGTCACCTTATCGGTGCAACCGAGTTTCATATATCGGTCTCACCGAGATTCAAAAGTTGCCACCTTTTGGTCACTTCGGTACCACCGAGATTAACACATCGGTGTCACCGAGTTGGTCATTTTGTGTGTAACGGTTGGATTTTTTGGGGATGCCTATATATACCCCTTCACCACCACCCACTCGAAAGAGAAGCACTCAGAACTATTCCATACTTGCCCCATCCAGTTTTCTAAGAGAGAGCCATCTACTCATGTGTTGAGATCATGTCCTTCCATTCCAACCATATGAATCTTGATCTCTAGCCTCCCCAAGTTGCTTTCCACCAATCCCATCTCTTCCACCAAGCCAAATCTGTGAGAGAGTGATTGTGTGTTGAGGACTATCATCTTGAAGCACAAGAGCAAGGAGTTCATCGACATTGCCGAGCCTATTACCTTTTGGAGGGTGGTGCCTCCTAGATTGGTTAGGTGTCGCTTGGGAGCCTCCTACTTCGTGTTGTGGAGTTGAACCAAGAAGTTTGTAAGGGCAAGGAGATCGCCTACTTCGTGAAGATCTACCCATAGTGAGGCTAGTCCTTCGTGGACGGAAGCCGTTATGGAATAGTCAAGGTTGCTACTTCGTGGACCCTTATGGGTGGAGCCCTTCGTGGACTCTCGCGACCGTTACCCTCTGTGGGTTGAAGACTCCATAAACGTGGACGTACGATAGCACCACCTATCGGAACCACGGGAAAAATCTTTGTGTCTCCAATTGCGTTTGATCTACCTATCTCAACTCTTTACTTCATGTGCAATGTCTTTACTTTCCGCTGCCATATTTGTTGACATGCATGTGTAGGGTATATTAGACTTGCTAGACTTGCTATAAAGTTAAAATCTGCCAACCAATTAACTTGGGAAAAGGTTAGGTTTTAAATTCCTGCTAGTAGTCTATTCACCCCCCCCCTCTAGACACTCTTCTAGTGATCCCTCAAAATGGGCCCAGATGGTCCCATAGATTGTCGTACCTCGACAGCTCTTGAGCCCCGAGTTCTTCAGAAGTCAAAGCAGGCTTCAAAGTCTTCAAGCCAGCCTGCACAGGAGAGACAAGAAATGCCAAGCCTCATCTTTCCTGCTGGCTTATCTGGCTCCAGATCACCTCCTCCTTCCTCTGCTGCATCCAGCAAGAAGAACAAAACTGCAGAGGCTGAATCCAGAAAGTGCAAGCTTGTTCAATCTGCTGAAGCTCAATCTTCCAAGAAGCCAAAGACTAAGAAAGCAAAGTCTTCGAGCAAGCGCCAAGTGCCTCCGGAAGCCCCATCTGTGACTCGACCTACTCAAGAGGAGCCCCTGCTGGTGACGCCTATCTCTATGGCTCCACCAGCTTCTAAAAATGTTGATAGACGTGTTTGTTTTGCATGAGTCTGATACCACAGAGGCTCAAACAACTGAAGAGATTCTAGCTGCTGAACCCACTGCAGCTGAAGACATTGCTGCAGACGCAGCTCAAGACATTGCTCCTGATACTGCTGTACAGAAGGACAATGTTGAAGAAGAACCTAAACTGGTGCCTCAACTGGATGCACCCGGGTATCATCGCCACTGCCTGAAGTCAGTGAACATTGGCTCCCCTGCAACACCAATCGTCCCTGATGAGTTTTGGGAACAAAATTAGCCCAACACCCCCATGCGCGAAGTCATTCCTCGCACTCCACCTGCTCTTGTTTTAACTCCAGTGCTACAATCACCTCAGTCTCCATCTGAAGATATGGAGGTTAAAACCTCTGAGCATGTGTCGCCCCTCAAAAGGCTTCGCAAAGGACCAAGTCCAATTATATCTTCTATGACTAGCATACCACAAGAGGAAGTGCATGCTGACCCGACTGCATCAGTCGAGTAGAATCCTATGGCTGAAGACATTGTTCATGGACATCCAGAACTTGAAGCCAAAGCTGTTGAAGATATTGCGGCTAACACTGCCGTTGTCACATCCGAACACCAACCCACAACAACTCCTGAGGGCGAAGCCAATGCCCCATCCCCTGATGGTCCTCCTGTCCCTGTTGTCGGTGTCAAAACCGGCGGATCTCGGGTAGGGGGTCCCGAGCTGTGAGTCTAGGATCGATGGTAACAAGGGGACGGAGGAGACGATGTTTACCCAGGTTCGGGCCCTCCTATGGAGGTAAAACCCTACGTCCTGCTCGATTATATTGATGGTATGAAAGTTACAGAGTTGATCTACCTCGAGATCGACTATCTAAAACCCTAGATGAGTTTCTCTGCCTTACATTCTAAAACCCTCCCGGTTTATATAGACACCGGGGGGTACCTAGGGTTTACACATGATAGGTCCCCTGCCGAAGATGGAAATGTCGGTTCCTTCATCTTGACTTGGAGCACACGACGCGCCTTCGGGGCTTCCTCCTGGAACGTGGGGTCTTTGATATATTCGGCCCTTCCTGTGATAGCCAGAGAGCGGCCCATCGAGCCGGCCTATTGGGAGATAGGCCAGCGGCCCGAGGACCCCTTAGTCCAGGACTCCCTCAGTAGCCCCCGAACTAGCCCCCAACGCCAAGAGTCTCAGCTCCGGCAGCTTCTGTGACTGGAGTCTTCGGCTTGCGGGGTGAGTTCTTCTTCCTGTAAATGATCAGCTGGGACCAATCCGTCTTCCGATGACACGTGTTTCATCCGATCATTCGATCGTCCGAACACCATGAATTGCTTAGCCCCGAAGGCCAGACGTTAAAGTGTAAACAGTGTTTTCTGACGCCCCCTTCAGACGAAGGGTCATGGCCTACCACGACCGCTGAACCAGTTATGAAGACTCAATTCACGATTCGAGGCCATTCTTACATTGACACGACTCATCAATGTATAGATCGTGCTCCGTTTCACACGGGATATAATCAGAACCCAAGGGCTATTTTGCGCGTGCATAACGGCACGCACGCCTTGGGAAACGGAGAGACTTGTGGCGCAGTGGAGGGAGGCTAATCGGCGCGACGCCTCATAAAAAGGGAAAAAAACCTAAGGTTTACTCACGCTTCCCATTCGCCTCCTCTGCTTCCAATCTCCCCAATCTTCGAGAGCCCAGATCTAGTTCTTCCTCAACTTTTCCTTCGAGCTTAGCCATGGCGGGCTCGGGCTCCATGGGCAAGTGGGAGGCCTCCACGGTCACCGACTAGGATATCCAGGAGCTGAAGCTCGCCGGCTACCTCCCCGCCAACGTCTTCCACCGCGCCCCAGAGGCGAAACAGGTCATCCCCACCCCCAAGCCAGGCGAAAGGGTGGTCTTTGTCCCCCATTTCATCCGGGGACTGAGCTTCCCGCTCCACCCCTTCGTCAGGGGTCTCATGTTCTTCTATGGATTGGACTTCCACGATCTTCCCCCGAACTCCTTTATGCACATCTCGGCTTTCATCATTCTTTGCGAAGCCTTCCTGCGGGTCGAGCCGCACTTCGGCCTGTGGCTCAAGGTCTTCAACGTCAAGCCAAAGACCGTTGCAGGCGAGCACGCAGACTGCGGAGGGGCGGTAATCAGCAAGCTCCCCCGCGTCGAGTGGCCAACCGGCACCTTCATCGACACAGTCAAGATTTGGCAGAAAGAGTGGTTCTACATCACTGAACCAAGGGACAAGAGCTGGGCGGCGCCTGCCGAGTTTAGATCCGGACCCCCTACGAGATTGACCTCATGGCTCAGGAAGGGCCTTGACTGGGGGTCGGATGCCGAGGTGAAGCTGTTGCAGAAGCACATTACCTCGGTGATCGAGGCCAAGGTGGAGCTGGTTAACGTGGTCCAGGTTATGCTCCACCGCCATATTATTCCTTGCCAGCGCCGGGCTTCCCCAATGTGGGCTTATCAGCCTGAGGACGAGCCTACCATGCGCCAACTCTTCCGTACCACCCCCGAGAAGTTGTGAAAGGCATTATTCAAGCCTCGGAAAAGCTGGCTGGCTAAGGAAGAGGATTCGGGCCTAAGCACCGATAACCCCCCCCCCCACCAAGGTACAGCATAATTTTAATCCGATGACTCTGTTTCTTTGACTAAAAGTCTGAACGCCTTCTTCCCTACTTTCGCAGAAGTGGTTGAGCAAAGCCGCGAGAGTTAACTGCCCGGCTCCACAACCCGAAGACCCCAGGTCGGAGCTGTTGACGGCGATGCTCGTTGTGGCGCCGTACTCGGCACCCGAGAAGAAGGAGAAGAAAAAGAAGGCCAGAGAGGGTCTCCGCATAAGGGACCAGCCAGACGCCGCGTCCGAGGAAACCCATGCCTCCTCAAGTCATGAGGAAGAGCATGAAGATGGGGGGAAGGCGTTTCCCCCCTCACAAGAAAGAGGGCGGCGTCGCCGGACGCCGCGGAGGATGCCGCTCCTCCTGCACTGAAGAGGGTGCGCCGGGCGAGGTTGATCCTGCCCGATGACAGCTCGGGCTCCAATGCAGAGTCCGAAGACTTTGAGAGGGTTCCCCGACGGAACTTAAGGGTCAAGCCCCCCGCTCAAAGGTATGAATCCGAAGACTTCCTGAGTCATTTATGCAAAGTTTTCAGTGTTTTAAATGCGAGAACATCTTTTAATCTGTAGCCCACCGCGCGTTCTCCCCGCCGACCAAATATCGGATGGGGAGTCTCCGCCCGCCGAGCTGGCAGAGAGTGGGACTGCGTCACACCCCACACCTCCAGGGGCTGCGAAGGATGCCGCGGAGGTGTCATCCCGCCGGGCTCCTGTGGAGCCAAACACGGGTGGTGGGGGTGACCGCACCATGGCCGAGGTTGATGCCTCGGCCGCTGAAGGCCAGGGGGAGGAAATTCCCCCGGCTGCTGAGGACCAAGGGGAGAGAACTCCCCTGGCCACTGAGGAGGAAGGGCGGAGGGATGTCCATTCCCCTCCGAGGACGTCTCCGGAGCACGTTGTACCTCCGGAGCTACCGACCCAGTCCCCGATCAGAGATCGGACTGGCCGGTCACCACCGATGCCACCGATGACTGGGTGGCCGGTCATAGAGGAGGCCCTATCAAGCGCCCCCATCTCCGAGGATCACCGCACTCTGATGGGTGCGGTTTTGCGAGGCATTCAGTCCGTTGATAACGGGCTGAAGGAGGCCTTCAATGGTCTCTTGACGGGC
Organism: Elymus sibiricus; assembly: GCA_039707655.1. Classification (NCBI taxonomy): domain Eukaryota; kingdom Viridiplantae; phylum Streptophyta; class Magnoliopsida; order Poales; family Poaceae; genus Elymus; species Elymus sibiricus. The sequence continues at coordinate 186,455,234 of CM077669.1, read as the reverse complement.
TTCAAGGTGAGTCACGTAATACCCTTTTGCCGAACCATTTTAATTTTTAAGTTTATGCTATCTTTATATATGCAGTAGCCCCCGAGCCCTGGGTGTGTTTGCAAAAACACACCTGGGGGTCAGACAATTAGGAGTGACCACCGATGCATAAGGCACCTATTAAACCCACAATGTTCTAAAAACCCTTAACAGGACCGAACATAGGGTCATATCCTTGATAGTTCGGGGGTTAAGACGTATATGAATGGATATATGTTTTTTATTTTTTGTAGGCCTCGTCATCGGCGGCGGCCGTTAATGCTGCTGAGCTTACCGAGCTAAATCGGAAGCTCAAGATCTCCGAAGAGGAGCTTGATAGCCTGAACAAGAGGTTCGACGAGGCACAAGGTAAGCCGAATTCTCAGATCCGGGCTGTATATTGTTAATGATCCGCACTGGTGACCCAGTGTAATTAGTTGGTTATTGCTTCCATAGCTTCCACTTCGGAGGTTGAAAAACTCAAGGCCGAGCTCTAGAAAATGAAGCAAGAGGCCGCGGACGAGAAGGCGGCCGCCGAACAGGCAGCAGCCGCGCTTGCCACGTTGAAAGCTGCGAGTGCCAAGCATGAGGCCCGGGTGGAGGAGGTGCAGCAAGAGCTCAAGGATGCCGGCACGAAGTGCGAGGCCCTTGAGCAAAAGGGCAAGGAACAAGCCACCGAGCTAGCCGCACTGAAATCCGAGCTCCAGAAGGAGTGGGTGGATAGGCGGTCCTTTCAAGAGGAGGTTCGCCAAGTCAAGGCTATCACAGATGGTAAGCCGTATTCACTACAATGCGCCTTTGGTGGTAGCAGGTTTGCTTTGCTCACCCAGGTGTGGCGTTCCTCAGGCGTCTGTGCGGATCTCCAGAAGAGTGCGGCGGATGCGAACAAGTTCTATGCTTCGCGGGAGGAGGATGATCAGGCTCGGCTATTCTGGGCACAATTTGGGTCCCCCAAGCGCTCTCCTCTCCTGATCGAGCAGATGAAGCAACTGGTGGAGCTGCACAGGATGGCGGAGCCGGCCATGAAGGATCTCTGTATCCGGCTGTGGCCTGCAGAGCCGCTACCGAGCAGTTACTCCGGCTTGGTGCAGAAGCTGTGCGATGCTGCGCCTTGGATTGACGCGCTAAAGCGCTCTACATGCATCGAGGGAGCTCGGATGGCCTTTGCGAAGGCCATGGTGCACTGGCCGAAGCTCAAGCCGACAGAGATAGCCACCGCACCTCCGCCTCCTGGAAAGGGGCATAGGCGCCCCGAGCTATACTTCTTCGCAGTGATGGAGGGTGCTCGGGAAATAGAGGCCCAATGCTCCAAAGACGTTTTGTATGAATAATCGTGTTGTAATATGTCTGAAGACTTTTAACACTTTATAACCAGTGTTGCATGGTTTATCATGTCTTATAAGTTTTGAATATTTATTTTGACTCCTGTGTGGCCGTTTTATCTGAAAGTTGCGAGTCGTCGGCTTCGGCCCCCACGTAGATACTACGCGAGGTGTCTTTGTCTCCGCACTGTGACCCTTAGCCGAGGTATCGGAGCCCGAAGGCAGTAGTGCGAGGAGGACAAGGCAATCGGACTATGATGCTTTATCGCTTTCACTTAGCCGTAGGAGCGTAAAAAATGCGGGGGCTGAGGACCAGCCCCCAGTGTGGTGTGATGTTCGGATGTACCGGGGCCGAAGCCAGCATCACATGGTTTGTACAAGAATGAAACCCATCGTATAACACGGCATAACCTCTATCAGTCTTTTAGTATGACACTTATACTCGGATTTGCAGACCGGTTCTCGCTTACTATGACGGTCAGTTTTCGGCTTTCTCCCCTGAGGTGCTTGACCAGGTGAACTGGAAACACAATCGCAGTGGTTCTCCCTTTGCCCCTTTAGACGAACGAGCAGAACGTAAGGGGGCAAACACAGGAGCCGGGCAACCCAACTATTGACCCAAGACATAGTTCGGATCCGATGCATATAAAGAAAAATCCAAGACGCCGAGCACCCGACCCGTTGTGTTGGGGTGATGCTTAGGGTGATTTTTTAAATGTAAGTCCCCGGTCTATTAGCCGGCTGCATCGTAATGTATACCGAACAGTTTTCGCAAGAAGCGTTAACGAGGGAAGAACAGAGTACGTATAAAATACAACGAAGTGGCCATGTATAATGGTCTTGTATTTGCTCAATAATTCTTATAGCTCGGATTGCCGAAGCAACTGTTTACAGGTATTTGAAGATGAAATATAAAATGTACAAAGGAGAGGTTGTACCAGGGGTCTTCGATTAGTGGCTTGACGTCCTCGATGTGCCCTGTCGCCAATCTGCTCCTGTGCCTCCTAGGGAGTTGTGTTCCTTTAAGGGTGACACTGTCGGCGAGCGGACTTTGGGAAGACGGTCTTGAGAAGTCGCCGAAGGGTAGGTGAGCTTTACGCTTTGATAGGTCCTTGACGGTACCTGTGATATGTCCGAGGACGTGTATTGGTAGTAGTTCGGTTCAGCCGAACACTTACCCCTTTGTAGTTGTTCCCCATTGCTGCCCAAGGAATCTTGAGTGCAAAGTTGTGCCTTCTCGGCACGTGTTTTACGGGCATCAGGGCTGTGCAATGGGGAGCGTGTACCTATTTCTAGGGAGGAGAAGAATCTTGGAGTTCGAATTGAAACCGAGCTCGTTTGTCAACCTTGTGTGCCTTTATGGCAGATTTCGGTGTTCCCCGATCGTCCTCGTAATGGAATTCGGCCGCCAGGACCAATGCATGTTCCTCAGTTCGGAGGGAACGCTCTGTGTTGCCGTTGACGGTGATGACCCCCTTGGGCCCGGGCATCTTGAGCTGGAGGTATGCGTAATGTGGGACGGCGTTAAAGCGAGCGAACGCTGTACGCCCCAGCAGGGCGTGATAACCGCTGCGGAAGGGGATGATGTCGAAGATCAAGTCCTCGTTGCGGAAGTTGTCGGGCGAACCGAACACTACTTCCAGGCTAACAGAGCCTGTGCACCGGGCTTCGACACCTGGGATCACTCCTTTAAAGGTAGTGTTGCTAGGCTTTATCCTTGACGGATCTATGCCCATCTTTTTCACCGTATCTGAGTAGATCAGATTGAGGCTACTTCCTCTGTCCATTAGGACTTTAGTGAGGTGATACCCATCGATAATGGGGTCTAAGACGAGGGCCGCCGAACCTCCATGATGGATACTGGTCGGGTGATCTCGTCGATCAAAAGTGATCAGGTAGGCCGACCATGGGTCAAACTTCGGGGCTACAGGCTCTACAGCGTAGACCTCTCGAAGGGCGCGCTTCCTCTCCTTTTTAGGTATATGAGTGGCGTATATCATGTTCACAGTCTTTACCTCTGGAGGGAATTTCTTCTGACCTCCATTGCTCGGACCGCGGGGCTCCTCGTCGTCCTCGCTGCGTGGGCCCTTGCCTTGTGCTTCGACTGCAAGTTTGCCGGACTGTTTGAACACCCAACAGTTACGGTTGGTGTGGTTGGCGGGCTTATCTTGAGTGCCATGGATCTGGCAAGGCCTCTCCATGATTTTGTCCAGCGGGGTGGGTCCATCGCGATTGCCTTTAGGAGGCTTCTTTCGCTGCCCGGATCTTGGGTTGCGGAATCCGGCGTTAACGGCCGTGTCGTCAGCGTCGCTAGTGTTGTGCCGGCGTTTGTTTTTGTTGCGTAGTGGTTTCCCGTTTCCATCCCGGACTTCGGAGGTGCCGGGGTCTTTGGGGTTGTGGCTTCGTCTCGCTAGCCAGTTATCCTCGTCCATGCAAAAGCGGGTCATGAGTGATGTAAGGGCGGACATGGTCCTAGGTTTATCCTGACCGAGCTGGCGAGCCAGCCATTCGTCCTGAATATTGTGCCTGAAAGAGGCTATAGCCTCGGCATCTGGGCAATCGACGATTTGGTTTATTCTTTGTCAAGAACCGATTCCAGAATTGTCGAGCGGACTCTCCTGCCTTTTGGACGACGTTGCTTAGGTCGGAGGAGTCCGGAGGCCGCACATAGGTTCCCTGGAAGTTAGATCGGAATGCATCCTCGAGATCCTCCCAGTTCCCGATAGAATTTTCGGGGAGACTGTTTAGCCAGTGCCGAGCTGGCCCCTTAAGTTTGAGGGGAAGGTACTTGATGGCGTGGAGATCGTCTCCTCGTGCCATGTGAATGTGGAGGAGGAAATCCTCGATCCACACTGCTGGGTCAGTTGTTCCGTCGTATTGCTCGATGTTCACGGGTTTAAACCCTTCCGGTAACCGATGCTGCATCACCTCGTCGGTGAAGCACAGTGGGTGGGCAGCACCTCTGACCCGGGCTATATCACGCCGGTAGTCGGCGTATGTTCTGGCCCGATTTTGGTCCCGACCTCTATTGTTTCGGTCAAGCCAGGGCCGGTACTCGTCCCGTCTACCGGGGGAGTACCCTCTAGATCCGTAGATGGATCTCGTGCGGCCTGTTCTATACTCCAGGTCGCGTCGCAGGCGTACCTGCCGTCAGGCTCCATTGGGTCTTTTCCCCTTCTGCGGGGTATCGCCGGCCTATAACCGGCCTCGCCAGTGTCCTGTCTCGCCCTCGGGGAGGGAGGTCCGGCTGGTCATATGCAGTGTGCTTGGGGGACGGCATATTAGGGAGCTCGTCATCGAATTGTGGCAGCAGCCGCCGGCGTGGATAGCTCTTGGGTTGGTCCAATAGACCGGCGTCGTATTCTTCCTCGGCTGATAGGACCCTTGTCCATCTATCGTTGAGGGTGTCTTGTTCGGCCTTGAGCTGCCGCGCTTTTGCCTTTAGGCTTCGGGCAGTGGCTAAAAGCTGTTGCCTAAACCGTTCCTGATCCTCAATGTTGTCGGGGACGGTGAAGTCTTCGTCTTCCGGGCTATCCTCCTCCTCTACAGGGGGGAGGTAGTTGTCATCCTCGAAATCGTTCGGATCGTCGGGGTCGCACTGGTCCTCCGGCCTCTCCTGGTCCTCTAATGGATATTCGGGGATATCAGGATCGCCGAGGTCTTCCGGGGTATCGTTTTCCCCGGTGCCAGCAATAGCCTCCCTTCCCTTTTTTTTGTCTTTGATCGCTTACGCGGTTTCCGGCGCCTTGACGGCGCCTCACCCGAGTCATCGCCATTGTTCGCTGGCGTGCGCTCGCCGTTACCGGCTGGGGTATCCACCATGTAGATGTCATAGGTGGAGGTGGCAGTCCATCGCCCGGTGTTTACGGGGGTGAGAGCGCGATCCTCTTCATCCATGTCTTCTGCCTCCTTAGAGGCGTAGTCCAACATATCGGTTAAGTCTTCGATAGTGGCTACGAAGTGGGTGGTGGGTGGGATGAAAAATTCTTCTCGACCCACCTTAAGACCGATCTGATCGTGGATCGGGGTTGGGTCATCTGTAGTTTTCATCGATAAGATCCGATCTAGAGCTTTGTTGAGAGTCGAGAGCTCGATCGGGTTAATCTGCCCAGCGCTTTCGGAGTTATCCTCCGATGCGTCCGCACAGAGAGTGTGTTCGGCAAGAGATGGTGTCAGGTTATCTGGCGCCATGGCCGGATCCGGATTAATAGCCAGATCGTCGTCGGGGTTGGTCCCGTGAGCGGGACTGAAAACGACGTTCGAGGATAAGGCCTCGAAGTCCTCGGGCGCGTCGGATGGGACTGCGAGCCCGGTGAGCAAAAGATCGCCCCGAGAGTCTACGGAGAACTCTAAGTTCCTGAATCTGACTTCTTGATAAGGGGCGAGACTCCTGACCCGGCCAAGACGGCCAGTCGGGTCAGCGTGCAGCACGATGCTGCCGAAAGCGAAGATCTATCCAGGGATGAAGGAGTCAATGTTACGGACCTCTTCCTTGATGACAACGCGGGCCATCGATTCCTTTGGGGATCACAGCGGAACTCTCAATGAAAGCACCAATGTCGGTGTCAAAACCGGCGGATCTCGGGTAGGGGGTCCCGAGCTGTGAGTCTAGGATCGATGGTAACAAGGGGAAGGAGGAGACGATGTTTACCCAGGTTCGGGCCCTCCTATGGAGGTAAAACCCTACGTCATGCTCGATTATATTGATGGTATGAAAGTTACAGAGTTGATCTACCTCGAGATTGACTATCTAAAACCCTAGATGAGTTTCTCTGCGTTACATTCTAAAACCCTCCAGGTTTATATAGACACCGGGGGGTACCTAGGGTTTACACATGATAGGTCCCCTACCGAAGATGGAAATGTCGGTTCCTTCATCTTGACTTGGAGCACACGACGCGCCTTCGGGGCTTCCTCCTGGAACGTGGGGTATTTGATATATTCGGCCCTTCCTGTGATAGCCAGAGAGCGGCCCATCGAGCCGGCCTATTGGGAGATAGGCCAGCGGCCCGAGGACCCCTTAGTCCAGGACTCCCTCACCTGCCACGCCATCGACTGACGACAATTCTGAAAACATTGTCATGGCTCGCAATCGAGAAGGAGAGATGGTGCCCACTAGATGGCCCAGGATGGTTCCTCCACCACGGATGGGTCCTGAGTATGAATTCAACATTCATCGCCACCCATGAATAATGAACCCGATGCCAAGGCTTCCAAATCTGGTCAACAAGGTCCAACGCGTCCTCTTGTCTTCAGTGTCAAGGACTTCAAACTTAACAACACCTTCTTTGACTCTAACCAGAATCCCTATACGCGTCAAAAGGTTCGATCTGATCGGTTCTGGAGTGCTCAACAACGCCACTACTATACATGTGTGCTCTATGGCCAGAATGGGATTCCCCCCCACAAGCATCTTAGCTTTGAAGCCATGAGTGGCCTTCCTTATTTTGATCAGGACCTTGAATGTCTTCGAGATGTTGGACTGCTGCCCTTCGTTATTGATCACGAAGACTGGAATGAAGAACTCATTCTTCAATTTTATGCAACTCTCCACATATCTAGCTTTAGCAGAGATCTGAAAACATGGGAAATGGACTTCACGATCCGTGATGAGCATATCAAAGCTCCTGCTATGGAATTATTTGCCAGCACTCCACTTGCTGCAACTGGCAAAGACTTTCATCCGCAATCTGCTACTTATGCTGAAGCTACAAGAAGCATCTTCCAAGCACCTGAGCTCAACATGACAGATATGCTGACAATGATGAAGCCAATGGCACCTGATGCACCCTTGCCCACGGCATTCTTTGTTGATGATCTTCAGTACCTGCCGAATACTATCTATCATATTGTTCGTCATACTATATGGCCAGTCAAGGGGCATTCATCTTCGACCAAGCTGGAAGGTGCCATGAAGACATTGATCTACAATATAATCTATGGCATCAGGTTCAATCTTTAGGACCTATTCATTCGCAACCTCGCTGCTTCTGGTATGGATCTATTTGAACCGAAGATTTATGGACCTAGGATCATGCGCTTCATTAACCGCAGAACAAACACAAAGTATCTGCCCTCTGCTCACAACCACGTTGTTCCTTCCGGAAGTGGAAGTCATTCGTGAAGACATTTACCCTTCCAAAGGCAAGAACCCCATTGTGGAAGGCACATTCCCACTGATCCTGCTAGGGCCAGACTGATTGGCGCCATTCGCCATCCTCAGCCTAGTGCCACTACAACTGAAGCAACTTCAAGCATTGTGCCTACACAGAACCAACCCAGAAGGGAACATGCTATGACAGACCGAGAGCTTCTAGTCTCTCTTCATCAAAAGCACGATAGGCATCATGCATGGACCAGGAGGCAAATATAATCTGTTATGACTGATATCAATCGCATTCGCAACCTCGCCACCAAGAACACTTTGTGGCCCATGAAACATGCAGGCGTTCGTGGAAGACATTGACTATGCTGGCTCTGGTGGATGATCTTCGTGAAGATGGCTTCGAGAAGAACTTCAGATTCTGTGCCCCTCCTCCTAGGACGGAGATGTGGCATAGGACACCATCGCTCGAAGACAGTGAATATTCTTTTTCAGCACAGTCCGTCAATGCCGATCTCGCAGATGATGAAGCTGAAGGTGTCACTTCTTCGCCAGCCCCAACTAAACGCAACAACTCCGCATCAGGCCCATCTGAACTGCCCAATGTCGAACCTGCTACACCATCGCCTTCAACTCAAGCTGGGGACGTGTAGTTCCCAATGTCTTCACCCTTTTTGATCATTCAATGACAAAGGGGGAGAAGCATTTGGATTGATAGTCTTCAAACGGGTCTTTAGGGCTGGGTGGTTGCTACTTTTGTTAAGTTTACAACTCTCGTTCTGAACATTTGCTACTTTTGGTTGTAAAACTTAAGTCCTGATGGACATCTGCACACTTCATGTTTACTTTACTTTTGACGCTTATCTCAATCATATTTTATGCGCTCGAAGTCATTCTGCAGACGCCCATTTTTCACTATCCATTTCGTTATCTTCATAAAACTCTTAAATGCATCGTGATTGCATTACAAGATATAGGGGGGAGATCTCCACAAATTAAAACCTGCCATGTTATTTTGCATTCAAAGAAAAATCTTCATAAGCACATCTTCAGGGGGAGCTCTCTATATCTTGCAATCATAATCTCCAAGTCTTTATCTTCAAATATTTTATCCCCGTTGAAACCTTCAACCAGTTTGTCATCAATCACCAAAAAGGGGGATATTGTAAGTGCATCTAGTGCCACCCTTTGTTGGTTTTGGAGTATTGAAGACAAACGTGGTTGAGGGACTAATGTGTTTGTGAGAATTCATAGGATAACACAGATAGAAGTCCCTGGAGATTCGGTTTAACCGTCGAAGACGACCCCTAAAAATGTCTGAAGACATTGATGATGGCCGAAGCCATTGGTGGTGCGCGTGAAAGCACATTTGCTCCCTTGGAGGTTTTAATAATTCATGACAACATACATTGTCTCTTAGACTAATAGTTTTACCTAGTTTATTTCAGATGAAGTCCACAGAAAATATTGGCCATGGAATGTGTGGAGAATCCCCAAGGAGAGAACAAGAAGAAGAAATGAAATAGGACTGGCAAAATCATCAAGCTTGAAGACTCTACATTTTACATTTTGTGAGAAATCACTCTTTGAGTCCATAGGAAAGCCAATACTATTAAAAGGGGATGAGGTGTCTATGATGATCTGGTTGCTCAAGTGCTTAGACATTAGCCACCAAAAATACACATGAAATTCTCCCACAAAATCTCTGTCTAAACCCTACCACCAAAATCGGTGCCACCAACTTTTCAGAATCGGCCCCACCGAGTTTTAAACCCTAGACAGATCCTAGCCAAACCCTAAGTCTCGGTGCCACCAACATTCCACTTTGGTGCAACCGAAACCAGTGACCAACTTTCTGGTTACACATTTTCAAGAATCGGAATTTCTGATATTTGAGAATGGGTCTCACCGAGATTTGGAATCTGCCAAGGTCACCCATATCGGTACCATCGAGATTTATATATCGGTCTCACCGAAAAGCCGAAAGTTGCCACATTTTGCACTAGTCGGTGTAACCGAGTTTTTACTCTGGTTTCACCGAGTTGGGCAATAATGTTGTAAAGGTTGGATTTTTGGAGATGCCTATATATACCCCTCCACCTCCTCTCACTCATAGAGGAAGCACTCAAAACATACCTACACTTGCCCCATCCATTTTTCTGAGAGAGAGCCACCTACTCATGTGTTGAGATCAAGATCTTCCACTCCAACCATATGAATCTTGATTTCTAGCCTCCCCAAGTTGCTTTCCACCCAATCAACCTCTTCTACCAAGCCATATCTGTGAGAGAGTGATTGTGTGTTGAGGAGACTATCTTTTGAAGCACAAGAGCAAGAAGTTCATCATTGTTACCACGTCTATTACCTTTTGGAGGGTGGTGTGTCGCTTGGGAGCCTCCTTCTTTGTGTTGTGGAGTTGAACCAAGAAGTTTTTATGGGCAAGGAGATCGCCTACTTCGTGAAGATCTACCCATAGGGAGGCTAGTCCTTCATGGACGGAAGCCATGATGGAATAGACGAGGTTGCTACTTTGTGGACCCTAACGGGTAGAGCCCTCCATGGACTCTCGCGACTGCTACCCTCCATGGGTTGAAGTCTCCATCAGCGTGGACGTATGATAGCACCACCTATCGGAACCACGGGAAAAATCTTCGTGTCTCCAATTGCGTTTGAATTTCCTACCTCTACTCCTTCTTACATATGCTTGTCTTTACTTTCCGCTGCTATACTTGTTGACTAGAATGTGTAGGGTGCACTAGACTTATTAGAATTGCTAAAATCTACCGACTATTAAAATTGGGAAATGGTTAGGTTTTTAATTAGTCAAGTAGTCTATTCACCCCCCCCCCTCTAGACATCCCTTCTCGTTCCCACAGCGCGAAGATAATCGCTTGAAGATAATGAAACGCGAAGACGAAGTCTGTTGGTTGTTTTGTTTCTTCTTTCCCGAGTCATAAGAACCACCGTACTGTTAAGTGGGGTCAAGGTGATCAAAGTCAGAAGCTAACGTGATGCTCAACCCATAAACCTATGTCTTTGAGTGAAGACAATGAGAGGAAATCTCTTCCGGAGTTGGTTGAGTCAGCACTGCTTGTAGCCCAAGTAATGTTGCCGCGTGAGTCTATGAAATCCGACCATTGTGACACGTGTTGGTTGTCCATTGACCCAGGGTCAATTCGGTCATATCATGTCGGGTTGCCTGTTGGCTATAAATATCCCACCCCCTCCACCATAAGTAGGTGGCTTCTCAGAGTGAGATACGGTTGTTGTCATTTTGGAGCAACCCACCTCGAAGACATTGAGAGAGATCTATCCTGCGAGTATAAACCCAAACACCTAGGGCTAGTGTGTTTGAGCATCACCGAAGTCTTTCTGTTCTGAGAGAACCGAAGACTTATTACACTTGAAGACTATGATCTTCCAGACGGTTAGGCTTCTGGGTCAAGAGCATCCAAGAGTCATTGTAGATTGCCGGGTGACCAAGTTTGTACGGGTTTCAGAAGTCTCCCCTGAAGACTTACTAGAGTGATTGGGCATGATCTAAGTGACCTCGGCTCAAGGGGAACAAGGTGAAGACGAGGTCTTTAGAGTTCAATCTCAGCCTCCCCAACTAGATGTACAGTTGTCACAGGAACTGGAACTGGTCCAACAAATCCTATGTCTTCGTCGAGCAACTGGTTCTATTATTCACTCTCTTACTTTTTGTATTGTACTGTGAAGCAATTGCTTGATCATATCTATTCGAAGACATACTCTGAAGACATTCCCCACCTGCCATTAATCTTCATACTACCTAAGTTTATCTTCGATACATCTTAGTGGGCATGATGATTTTGCCATACCTGCATGAATGTCTTCGTAGTATTCCATGCTTTGCTTAGATCCTTGATTGTTATCCCTACTAGATCCGGTTTCGCTTCTGCATACTTTGAATACATTTACTGTTTCGAAGCTTTTCATAAAAATCGCCTATTCACCCCCCCTCTAGTCGATAACTAGCACTTTCAGTTGATCAATACGTAGAACATCGTGTGATTTTGTAGAAACTATCACACAACAAAAACACACAAAAAATACCATAGTTGCCCTACATAGTTTTCATCCCTTTTTTATGCACAATACATGAAAGATAACATAGTTACCCACAATTAACCATATAGTTGCCTGAAACCATGTATCCCATTTCCCAATCCTCATGAACAGAAATGTTACCGAGACCACGATTTGCCAAATATCTGAAGGTTTTAGATACCTTTCAATTAAGTTTGTGTCATTGTGGTGTGTCAAGAACTTCTCCTCTTTGGGTGGGATCCCTTGGTATGATCGTAAACACTTGGCGAATGGTCATAGAGGGTGGCAGGGTGGAGCTGGTCATGGGGACATAACTAAAACCATGAAGTTTTTTATGGGATTAAGTTTATCTGTGAACCCCTAAAAACAAACATGTGTATGTTCTTCATCCCCTTTTCAGGTGTCATAGTTGCCCACAATCAGCTATACAGTTGCCTAGAACCATGGATCCAGTTGCCCAATCCTCATGAACAGAAACATTACCAAGAGCATAATTTGGCTAATATGTAAAAGTTTTAGATACCTTTCAATTAAGATTGTGTCATAGAGATGCATCAAGAATTTCATCTCCTCGGGGTGGGATACTTTGGTATGATCGTAAATAGTAGGTGAATGATCATAGCGGGGGAGCGGTGTGGAGCTGGTCATGAGGACATAACTAAAACCACAAAGTGTTTTTACCAGATTAAGTTTATTTGTCACCCCCCTACAAAAATGAACATCTGTATGCTCTTATCCCCTTTTTTAGGTGTCATAGTTGCCTACAATCAACCACAATGTTGCCTAAAATCATATATCTAGTTGCCCACAATCAACCGTAGAGTTGTCTAAAACCATGTATCCAATTGCCCACAATCGACCATACAATTGTCTAAAACCATATATCCAGTTGCCCAATCCTCATGAACAGAAACATTACCAAGACCATAATTTGGCTAATATGTAAAGCTTTTAGATACCTTTCAAGCTTGTGTCATACAGATGCGTCAAGAATTTATCTCCTCGGGGTGGGATCCCTTGGTATGATCGTAAATACTAGGCGAATAAACATAGAGGGAGAGTAGGGTGGAGTTGGTCATGGGGACATAACTAAAACCGCGAAGTGTTTTTAGGGGATTAAATTTATCTGTGAACCCTCCAAAAATGAACATGTGTATGTTCTTTATCCCTTTTTCAGGTGTCATAGTTGCCCACAATCAACCATATAGCTGCCTAAAACCAAATATCCAGTTGCCCACAATCAACCATACAGTTTGCTTAAAACAATGTATCAAGTTGCCCAATCCTCATGAACAGAAACATTTACCAAGACCATTATTTGGTAAGTATCTAAAGGTGTTAAATACATGTAATTAAGTTTGTGCCATAGAGGTGGATTCAACATTTTCCTCTCCTCAGGTGGGATCCCTTGGTGCGACCGTAAATGGGAGCGGGTGGAACTGGTTAGGTTTCCTAGCTGGAGATATGAGGCACATGACTATGTGTGTGTGTGTGTGTGTGTGTGTGTGTGTGTGTGTTTGTTTGTTTGTTTTCTCCTCTGCTACTGCCTAATTGCTTAAGGAAAAATGTGGAGTTGTTCAGGCTTGGACTACACACAAGTTGCCTGGTGAACTTAGTCATTTCTATATGTGGTCGCTTTATCTAGATATCAAGTCAGACTTGGACTACACACAAGTTGTTTGGTGAATGCATTGGAGTTGCACAAAAAGACCCCAAAAGTTGTTGCCTTTTTTAAGTACAACTCGAGTGCATATAAGTCACATAGTTGTTTTTCTTTTCTACCCCCAACAGGCTCCGTTAGGTGAACTTAGTCTTTTCAATATGTGGCTGCGTTTATGAATAATCAAAGTTGTTGTTGCCACCACCTTGTTACAATAGAAATGGTTGGAGCAGTGGGGATGATGTCTGCTCCTTTACGCGACATCTAGTTTTGGACGTCGTGTTTGCTTGGGGGCGGCGGAGAGGGCATCGTCAGACAGTGGGCGGAGATTGACCATTGGGTTAGCATCTCCATTTGTAGTGTGGACTCTTTGTCCATCGCGGCAGCCTCGGCTAGGAGGGGCGTATTCTGCTCCTCTTGATGTCTGAGGAGATGGGATCCGGCTTGATGTCGGAGGGAGCAATGGACGTTGAGGGGCCCTGAGAACGCCCCCTCGTCATTCGGTTTGGAGGATTTCGGACGTACGGACTTGTTCAAACAAATTAGGTGACCGTCAATGGATGGTTAAAGGTGTCTAGAGAGGCTGATCCCCACATTTGTGGCGATTTGGTGATCCGCGTTGGAGTTGTCCTTATGGTAGGTGACTAAGAGGTGAATCTAGTCAATTGATAAAGGAGTTGCTTATCTATAGCATTAAAGTTGTCTCTGTAGCACACAAAGTTGCTCGGAAAAAAGTTCGTCGAAACCTACTCATATGAGATCTAGTTTTGAAGAACTCGTCGTGAGAAACCCAATAGTGAAAACGGATCTAAATTCCGACACTCGAATCAAAAGTTATGACTTTTAATTATTTTGAAATCCCAAATAAATGCACGTGGTCTCTCTCGGTTGACGTAACCTAAGGATGAAAAACTATGTATTTTCCTTTTTTGATAGGCTAGGATGACGTGTCACATCAACTTCTTAATATGAAGGGTGTGCTCGAGCAGTCCATCGAGCGCCTATGTGCTGCCTAGCCACGTCCTTTATTTTATACTAGCAAAAGGCCCGTGCGCTGCAAGGGGAGAAAAGAATACCACATGCTTTTAATTTACAAAAAATGGTCTATAATCTGAGAAGTTGGAGCTACGGCCCAAACAAGGATGGTTTTAGCCTACAAAAGCACAGTTCAAGATTTTACAGGTCTTCTATTTTCAACACCGCTTGCATGTAGATTTAATACGTACAAAGAAACGGACAAGTTATCTTCAATTTCATCTCCAATACTGATTTTGCTGAGGTGTTCATCCCTAATCCGAATCAGTACCGGTATGAAAGAAAGACGGATAATACATTATTTATTAAGATTGCACCCTAGATAGTATTTTTTAAAATAATTAACAGGTAAAATAACATCATATTCAGACTCTACATATTTTTCTAATCAAATTTTATATATAACATGTTAAGTTTAGAGTTACAGTTTAAAAGATATAAGTATTTTAAAAAACATTTGATATGTAATGCGTTTTTAATGTCAAAAACATCAGCGGATTTTTTATAAAATAGCATGATGGACTAAAAATATCTATTTCTTTTATTAATATAGGTTTAGATATCTCGTTGCAATAAGGGGCATCGTCCTAGTCTAATAAAGCATTTTTTAATTTTGTCAAATTTGACCCAGTTACCCCTGTGGCAAAGTTGCAAATTTCCCTCGAACATCCTATCTACCTGGTTGGACCGAACCAAGTAGACCGGAGCAGCTGCCCGTCTTCCATTTGTTCGCCCATACCGATTTGCCAAGGGAAAACCCTTCCCGTTATCTTTCTTCCCCTTTTCAATTCCGGCGATGCTTCTCCTCTACTGCCGCCCCTTCCCCTCTCCCTGCCCTCCACTCCGCCGCCTCCTACGATGCCGCTGCACCTGTTCTTCCGCCTCCTCCTCCTCCATTGCTCCGTATCACCAATCCTTCGCCCGTCGCATGGCCCTCGCAGGCATCCACCCCCACCACCGCATTGGTACGCCGCTCCCCGCCGCCTCTGCTCGCTACTTCGAATACGCGTGTGGAAAATGAAGAAATATATCAATCAGATCACGAGAGGTGCCTTTTTGTCTGGTGCTATCTAGGGTTCTTACTTACTGCAGATTCCTATTTCGTTGCAGCGGTCGGGGTCTCCGGTGGGCCGGACTCTATGGCGCTGTGCGTGCTCGCGGCGGCTTGGAAGAAGGCGGCGGAGGGCAGGTCTGGGAGGAAGTCCGAGGGATTCGTGGAGGGGCTCCTGGGGGTCGTGGTCGACCATGGGCTGCGGCTCGAGAGCGCCGACGAGGCACATCTAGTGCGCGACCGGGTGCACGGCATGGGTAAGCTTATGGCATGCAACTTCTGTACATTATTATTTTTTGAATAAAAGCTGATTTACAAGAACCTGGGTAGAACCGCTGATACTTAGGGCCCGACTTCTGTACATTATTATTTTTTGAATAAAAGCTGATTTACAAGAACCTGGGTAGAACCGCTGATACTTAGGGCCCGACTTCTGTACATTATTATTTTTTGAATAAAAGCTGATTTACAAGAACCTGGGTAGAACCGCTGATACTTAGGGCCCGACTTAGGTGCATTTGCATAAAACTTGAAAGATATGATTCTTGATCTGTTACAACCTTGTTGTAGGTGTTATGTGTGAAATTGCTAGATGTGAGTGGCCTAATGGGCGGCCAAAGCTTGGGCATCTGCAAGAGGCGGCCCGTGAAATGAGGTATTTGTGTCTGTCCTGTTGTTGATATTAGACTATTTTAACTTGATGTAAACCCAGTGTTTATGACTATTTATATGTCGGAGACATTGTAATATATAGTTAGTTTGGCTATATTTTCTTGAAGTTCATTCCGATGTTCTACTTTACCATGTAATGCTTTGTGTTCTTTGTCAACGATATCCAGATATGAACATATAAGTGTGCTACAGAAGCACGAGATCAGTAGGATATTCATCACATCAGTACTGTGGTTACATAAAAGGACCTATGTTGGTCGAGCAATCTTCATAGTTGTGGCTTCTGCTAAGACACAATTGTTTTTCTAATCATTTCAGGCGGAAACACATTTTTGGCGTCTGATAAGGCATAGTTGTGGCTCTCTGCTAATACACAGTTTTTCCCATTGTCATTTCATAGTTGTGATGGAAATTATTGTTGTGTTGGTTGTGGAATATTCGCGTATATGTACCTAAGTGTCTGAACATTCTTTGTGGAATATTTGCCTGTATATGTAACTGAATTTTCTTCAGCATCATTGACATCCAGAACTGTGGTGGCTAAGTGGTTACCCTTGCCTAGGTCACATGTGTCCCCTTGCCAAGAAAGATTTGAAATACTAAAAGTTGACATGTTGTACACCGACCACTAAAATATATAGATTTATAATAATACTGCCATGATGGAAATGATACTTGTGTTCTTTGTGGAATATTCGCCTATATGTACCTAGTGTAGTGTACGTTCTTTTAGTTCCCTGTGCCAGTTTGTTCCAAATGCAGAACATCTTAGTCCATTTTGATAAAGCCTGATGCAACTTGTTCTTATACACCCAGGTACCAAAAACTGTTGGACATTTGTATAAAGCAGCAAATTGGAGTGTTGCTTATTGCACACCACTCTGATGACCAGGTCTGTTAAGATGAAGATGTGTTCATTTTTTGGTTTTAATGGTCAAGATGTCCGCACTCACAAAGAAATACTTCTATTAAAGAGCATGAAACTAAATGACAGCTGTTGATATATTCAAAGGTGTGCAGTAATTTCCATGTTTCTCAGCTTATGCTAGTACGAACCCCACTAGAATTCATAAAAGGCGAGTTAGCTTTAGATATGGCGCTATTGTGCATTCATGTACCGCTGTATCTTGATTTGCCCACTTAGTTACTAGGGTAAATGTACATGGGCATTTGATTGCATGGATGAATGGTATGGAGTGAAGACATAAAAGCCTTTTAGTTTTCATTTTTAACAATGTTCATTGCGATGCCTGAGGATCAGTTAATCTAATGTATAATTGCATCTTTCCATTATTATGATCTACTTGTCAATCATTGCCACTGCAGACTATATTTTGTATCTGAATGAATTAAGTCTTCCAATTGCAGGCAGAGCTCTTTGTTTTGAGATTATCTCGCAACAGCAGGGTTCTAGGGCTTGCTGGTACAGCCTTTGTGTCCCAATTGTTTGCATCTAATTTAAAATACGATGGACATAATTTTTGTCGTTACGGCATCCTTCTTGTTCGGCCCATGCTTGACTTTTCAAAAGATGTCATGTATAAGGTAAGCTTTTGATAACGTTTCGTGCTATTTGGAATCAGTAATTCATTTTAGTCCACAACTTTGGGTAAATGGGCCAACGAAGGTCCAATCCTATTCTTATTGTAGTTAGGGATGACATGACACTTGAGCAAAATCAGATTTTGATCATATGATCACATTTTGAAATCGATGGTATTATTTTCCATTTGAAGTTTCAGTGGAGCTTTTTACATGTCATTGGGCAACTTTTACAAGTTTAGATTAGTCTTATTGATCAAACACATGATTAAATTGTAGGTTAAGTAGCGCTTGAAGTGCCATATCATTATGATGATTAGTTGGTAATCAAATATATTTAGGCCTTTCTTGACACACTTATACAGATTTAGGAGGTTTAAATGCCAAGTTTACCAACCCAAGTAACATTTTACCAAGCCTTTTATTTTCGGAGTTTCATAGAGTCAGCTTATCTTTACTGAATGACATTGTTACCCACATGACAAACAATTCTTGGAGAAATGAAAACTTGATAAACTTCATATGGACACCATAGCTTCTTTTAGCTGGTTTTGAAAATAAAGCCTTCCATAGAAAAATGTCTATTGATTTGAGTTGTCAGTTGTTTCAAGATGACAATTTTATGTGCCTTTCACTAATTGGTAAACTATTCTCCACAGATATGTCAAGGAAGTAATCATTTGTGGGTTGAAGATCCAACAAATAATAGCATGCAGTATGCCAGGAACCGCATTCGGGCATCTTTGAGATGCTTATCCACAGAAGGTTTGCAGTTGCACTTAGCTACCAATATTTTTTTTTTTATAATCCTTGTGTGTTGTTTTCATGATCCTCATGTCTTCTGGTTGTTATCAAAATGCTATATGGTGTGAGGAGGATGCTTGTCATCAGGTGCATAACTCATTTTTGTATCGATCAACAATACTGTTGACTTGGAATATGTATTGACAAGCATTGGATAGCTGTTTATTGTCTGGCTGAGCATTCATAGTTCCTTACATGTTAGACATGCTTAATTCCTTGAGTTTTGAGTCTTAGTGTTTTCACACAATTAACTATGATAAGTATCATACTTGGTTATTGGGACAAACTTGATCCATCGTTCATTGCCCATCCACAATTGTGTAATTCCCTTGAATAGATTAATAATAATGCTCATCAAATGGAGCTATTTATCTCCTGGAATCAGGATAAATTTTCTGTGTGATTTATTGGTTTTTAATGTTTCTTGCTTGGGTCTGATTCTATTCTGAACATGAGATCTAAATATTGTATCGTGAAGCATGTTCTGTGTCTTAATGACACAAAAAAATGGACTCAGTAGGAGGAACAGAATATTTAAGTTAATCTTACTCATTTAAGGTGGTTATTGAATCTGTGGTTCAAAAGAGAGCATAGTTATGTTTTCATGGTATCTAATTCTCGTTAAAGTTGTCTGTGCTAACTAGTTCTCCCTCCAAGTCATAATATAGATCGTTAGAGTTGAGCATGATAATTAAGGGAGTGAAATGAGCAGACACATTGTGAAATTTCAATCATTTCCACATCACTAAACTATTGAACTTAAGCAATCTCCCGAGCATGCATAATTAATTGCATTATGACCATTCTTACTTTTCTAGTTAGAGTTACTTGTGAATTATACGGGAATGGAGACATGGAGTAGAGGTATTAACCAGACACATATGAGGAACATGTTCGAGTTAATCACAAGATTTCTACCTACATATTGTGTGCTTGTGTGTGTGTGTGTGTGTGTGTGTGTGTGTGTGTGTGTGTGTGCGTGCGTGCGCATTCATCTGACAAGACCTTGTTTATCTTCAGGTACCTTTCAGTCAGAACTTCAGAAACTGATATACGCATGCCGGTTGACACGAGCGTGTGTCGATAGTGCCTGCAGTATGGCTGTCAAGCAGTCTATCACAATAACGGAGGTCTGCCCTTCTTCTGTACCTGGATTTGAAGTCTCCTAGTACCATGCTATTATTAATTTTCTTGGACTCTTCTCCCCCTTAAAATTTCTTTGTTGTTTGCAGTATGGATATGCTATCATTGATCTGGAAAAACTTGACGCGCAAAATGTTGATGATCTCTCTCTTTCACAATATTTAGCTTGTGTATTACAGGTACATTTTAAATTCATCATAGTTTGTTTATAGTAACAGATATTGTCGAATGGTTTTCTATTAAAGTTTCTCATCAGATTGTTTGTGGGATGTAATATTAATATTTAATTATTTTTAGTTTGTTTCACAAAGGCACAGGCCAATCCGTGGCAGATCTGCTCAATTGTTCATGGACTACATCCGTAATACACCTTGCAAGGTTCTTTCTTCTTACCTATTTCAATGTTGTCTCACAAACTTCTAAATGAGCTACATAGGAGTATGTTGCTTCCTTACAGTCTCCCTTAAAAAAGAAGAGACTCAGCTTGTTATCCTTTGGGTCTATCCTATTGTACCAAAGGATATAATCTAGGATCCAATATCTTCTAATAAAATGAATTATGCAGTACTCCCTCCGTTTCTAAATATAAGCCTTTTTAGAGATTTCAATACGGACTACATACTGATGTATATAGACGTATTTAAGAGTATAGATTCACTCATTTTGCTCCGTATGTAGTCCATATTGAAATCTCTAAAAAGACTTATATTTAGGGACGGAGGGAGTAGTAAACAGCACATGTAGATTCTCTTTACGGAAACATTATTGGGCTCTATATGCATTTATGCCTGCCATGATTAGCTATATGCTTCAGCCTGTAGCATAAGAAGATCCTATTGATTCACCAAGTAATACTTGAATCTCCTGCAGGGTGCCCTTACTGTAGCTGGTTGTTACCTTTGTGCTTTTCCAAAGTCTAAAGGTACAAAAGTACTAGTCTGTTCCTCTGTTGACTCGATGGAGTCATTTTCTGTTGAGATGTCCTACAAGTGTTCCTATGAAGAACAGCCTTCACCAGTACCTGAGATTGATCAGATAGCATGTGAAGCACGCTTACACTCCAACCAATTTCTACAGTGCACAAGCATACCTTTTGTGAATTATGGTTCTTCTACTGATGTTCTGAATAGAGCAAAGGATCACAATATAATAGGTGATTTTGTGTTAGAAAAACTCCTTTACCTGCAAACAGAAGAGCATCAGAAATTTTGTGCAACAAAGCATAAAAGTGAAGAACAATACTTGGATAAAACAAACTTTTCTGATGTGAAAGTTCTCTTTCTCTGGCCTGGTGAAACATGTCACTTTATGAGCAAGTTCTTGATTACATGGAATGCTTTGGAGGTGGTTTCAAATGGAATATGCTCACAAGACAGTAAAAACCTCCTATGCCAGCATTGTGCAGTGAATCAGGATGGAAGTCTTGCAGTTCGTCACATGTTTGATACCGATTGGTTGTTCCTTGCTGAAGTTTCTAAAATCCGTTCAGTGGAAGAGAATCAGAATGTCTCAAAAGTTTCCATTAAGAAATTGGAGGACGATGGACTCCTGAAGCACTCTAGATATTTACAGTTATCAGCAATGAAAGCTCTTGAGGTCCTGAAATCTATTCCAGCTTCTGCAAGACGAACACTGCCAGTACTGACCAATTCTCAAGGTGATGTACTGAGCATACCGGTAAGTGCCCATTCAAATCCCTTACATGTCTCCCTGCCTGTAATTTCGACTGATTTCATGATATTCTATTCTATGAAAAATTGTCTCATCCATCAATCCTTTAGAGGCCTAGTTGTAGTGAATTACGTATGAACTAATGGATGGCAAGTGAGACAACCTATCTACCTGCTTCATGGTTATAGTAGAGTACTGGGGTCTCTTACCGTTTGAAACACGGTTGCTTGAAGGAATATTGGCAGCCAGTGACCAGGCCTGAAAAAGTACAGCTAGTTTTCAAGTTTTTGTGGAACCAGAGTAGTTGAATGTTTTAAGCCTTTGGGTACTGTTATTTGTTAGAGATTAACATAAAATTACCAGAAGAATTGACCATGTTTCTAAGCAAAATCCATTTACGGATCTGCAACATATTATCTTATTCTTCCTTCTATTACCATGCAAAACACTAACTGAAAAATCAGTAGCTCCATGATTCTGGAGGCCAGCAGATAATCCACACACGTGAGGCTTTGGGTGATATTTCTATGCAGCTTTTCTAGAACTTGCTGGTAGTTGGGGACTTACTTCTCAACGTTATCAGCATGTATGCCCCGCAAGTAGGCCACAATGAGAACACCAAGAGATAGTTCTAGGAAGGCCTGGAGGACATGGTTAGGAGTGTACCGATTGGCGAGAGGCTCTTCATAGGAGGAGATCTCAATGGCCACGTGGGCACATCTAACACATGTTTTGAAGGGGTGCATGGGGTCTTTGGCTATGGCATCAGGAATCAAGAAGGAGAAGATGTCTTAAGCTTTGTGCTAGCCTACGACATGATCATAGCTAACACCCTCTTTAAGATAGAGAATCACATCTAGTGACTTTTAGTAGTGGTCAATACTCTAGCCAGATTGATTTCATCCTCTCGAGGAGAGAAGACAGGCGTGCGTGCCTAGACTGTAAGGTGATACCCAGAGAGAGTGTTGTCCCTCAGCATAAGTTTGTGGTTGCTGACTTCCGCTTTCGGATTTGTGTCCAGCGGGACAAGCGTGCCAAAATCGCTAGAACGAAGTGGTGGAAGCTCAAGGGGGAGGTAGCTCAGGTGTTCAAGGAGAGGGTCATTAAGGAGGGCCCTTGGGAGGAAGGAGGTGATGCAGACAACATGTGGATGAAGATGGCGGCTTGCATTCGTAAGGTGGCCTCAGAGGAGTTTGGAGTGTCCAGGTGAAGTAGAAGCGACGCTAAAGATATCTGGTGGTGGAACGATGACGTCCAGAAGGCAATTAAGGAGAAGAAAGATTGTTTCAGACGCCTATACCGGGATAGGAGTGCGGACAACATAGAGAAGTACAAGATGGCAAAGAAGACCGCAAATCAAGTTGTCAGTGAAGCAAGGGGTCGGGCGTATGAGGACCTCTACCAGCGGTTAGACACGAAGGAAGGCGAAAGGGACATCTATAAGATGGCCAAGGTCCAAGAGAGGAGGACGAGGGATGTTGACCAAATCAAATGCATCAAGGACGGTGCAAATCAACTCCTGGTGAAGAACGAGGAGATTAAGCATAGATGGCGGGAGTACTTTGACAAGCTGTTCAATGGGGAGAGTGAGAGCTCTACCATTGAACTGGATGACTCCTTTGATGATACTAGTAGGCGTTTTGTGCGGCGAATCCAGGAGTCGGAGGTCAAGGAGGCTTTAAAAAAGATGAAAGGAGGCAGGGCGATGGGCCCTGATTGTATCCCCATTGAGGTGTGGAGAGGCCTAGGGGACATGGCGATAGTACGGCTAACCAAGCTTTTCAACCTCGTTTTTCGGGAAAACAAAATGCCAGAAGAATGGAGACGGAGTATATTAGTACCAATCTTCAAGAACAAGGGGGATGTTCAGAGTTGTACTAATTACCGTGGAATTAAGCTGATGAGCCATACAATGGAACTATGGGAGAGAGTCATTGAGCACTGCTTAAGAAGAATGACATGCGTGACCAAAAATCAGTTTGGTTTCATGCCTGGGAGGTCGATCATGGAAGCCATTTTTTTGGTACGACAACTTATGGAGAGATCCAAGGAGCAGAAGAAGGACCTGCATATGGTGTTCATTGACTTGGAGAAGGCCTATGATAAGATACCGCGAAATGTCATGCCGTGGGCCTTGGAGAAACACAAAGTCCCAACAAAGTACATTACCCTCATCAAGGAATGTACGATAATATTGTGACAAGTGTTCGGACAAGTGATGGCGACATTGATGACTTTCTGATTAAAATAGGACTGCGCCAGGGGTCAGCTTTGAGCCCTTATCTTTTTGCCTTGGTGATGGATGAGGTCACAAGGGATATACAAGGAGATATCCCATGGTGTATGCTCTTTGCGGACAATGTGGTGCTAATCGGTGATAGTCGGACGGGGTCAACTGGAAGTTAGAGCTATGGAGACGAATTGGAATTTAAAGGTTTTAGACTTAGTAGAACTAAAAGCGAGTACATGAAGTGCGGTTTCAGTACTACTAGGTACCAGGAGGATGATATCGGCGTTCTGGGACTGGGGGTACCCAGACCTGCCTACCTGCGGCCCAGGGCGTGGCCCACCTCGGCGGCCCGGTACGCCTGGCGATGAACCCCACAAGACAAGCCCCTCGCAGGGGCCCCGGCCTCGCGAGGAGAACGACACCAAGACCTCCAGAGGAGCGGTCTCCCCAGGCTGCCTCCCGAGGAGCGGAGATTCCTATGCAGTGCCCAGCCTCAGGAGGCGGCGATGACGTGAGCCATGACGATCAAGGCAAGTGGGTGCCAGCGGGCGCAGGGGGGACAGTTTCCTCTTTTGTGCTAAGGAGGCAAGGACGTACGCGGGTTCCCAAGGCACCCTCCAAGGGTTTCCATTCCGGTGCAACTAGACCAAGACCATGGGCTCGGCAGGACGGATGTCATCGCCGAGCCCACCTCTGCGTCACGCCAGGAGCTTTGCAGGCGAAGACCACCTTTAGTCAGGATAAGCTGTACCTCCTGTCCCCCTTTAAATTTGGCCGCTGTGGGATCCCTTCCCGCCTGTGCGATAAGGGAAGAGGACCAAGGCCATTATAAATAGGGACTAGCCTCCACCGTAGAGAGGGACCGGATCGGATCCTCCCACACAAGAGAGCCCTAGCGAGGTCGTTTAACCACTGTACTAGTTCATCCACAAACCTCCTCGTGAGGCCAATCCACCAAAGCAGGAGTAGGGTTTTACACCGCAAGATGGCCCGAACCTGGGTAAATCTCTCGTGTCCGTCTTCTTGCGCTCTCACGCATCTTCGGCAGGGTCTGGCCGTGGAGTGGCAGGCTTGAGACTTGAGCTGGTTGGAATCTTCGCACACGCCTCGGAGTTCGAACCTTCTTGGGTTGCAGAGCCTTGAATCCGACATTTGGCGCGCCAGGTAGGGGCGTGTCGGAATCCTTCCCAGTTCCGCTCCGTCTCCGCTCCGTCGCTCTCATGGCCGGCGCCCGCCGAGTTCGCGCCGAGCGCCGCGCTGCCCGCGTTACCCGGACGCCGCCCGTGGGCCGCGGTCCCCCACGCCGCTTCGCCCCCCCTGCGGCTAACGCTGCCGCCAACCCGGCTGCTCACGGGCAGCAAGACCTGTTGCCGCTGCGCACCATGCGGCGCGACGGTCGCGCCGCTACTCCGGCCCTCGCCCTCGCCGCGGCGTCATCCTCTCGCGTTCGCCGTAAGCCGGCGAATACGCGGATTGCGTAGCGCGTGGCGCGCGAGCTGCTGCGTGACCACCCCGTCGAAAGTCGCCACATCGACTGGCTGGCACGCATCGCCGAGCCCGTCAACGCCGCTGGCGGGGCTCTGGCACTCTCCTCTGAAGCGGGCTCGGGGGCTTCCGCCTGGAGGGCTCTAGACCTGGCGAGAGCGACGAGGGAGGCGCTCGGGCACCGCTGGGAGGCGTGTTTCAGTACGCGCCATCGCGAGCAAGGAGCACGACGCGAGGCGTCAGGCTCGAGAAGGTTCATCACCGGCACAGACGAGGAGCTTCGCGAGCTGCGGGCGATGTCCGACAGGCAACGCCTTGCACCGCCCCATGCGGCCGCCGCCCCTGACGTGGGCGGCGGGCCGCACGTCTGCATCGACACCCCGTGGAGCGGCCACGTCCTCGCGGGCGGCCTCCGCCGGGTCTGGCGGGAGCGGCCTCGCGGGGAGAGCTGGCGTGGTCGGCTTCGTGAGGTTGCCTGGCGCGAGCAACCTCGCGAGGCAAGTCACCAAGTCAGGCGCCATCACCAACAGGTGCGCATGTCCTCGGGCCGGGCATTGTCTGCCTGGAGACGGAGGGTGGAACACACGCCCATGTCTCCAGGCAGGCAGCGCCTGACCTGGAGACGGAGGGTGGAACACGCGCCCATGTCTCCAGGTTGGGCGTTGCCTGCCTGGGGACAGAAGCTGGAGCACCGGTCCACGTCATCAGGTCAGGCGCTGCCTGCCTGGAGACGGAGGGTGGAACACACGCCCATGTCTCCAGGCTAGGCGTTGCCTGCCTGGCGACAGAAGCAGGGGCACTCATTCACGTCACCGGGCCAGGCGCTGCTTGCTTGGGGACGGAGGGACGAGTGCCCGAGCGAGGCACCCGGACACCCTGGCGAGGCGCGCCGGGGTGACGCGTCGGGGGCTGACCTCGTACATAGCGAGAGGGTCCGGCATCAGGCCCTGTCCGCACCGCAAGGAGTTGCGGCGCTGCCACGGCGATGGCGCCAGCCTCCAGGCCCTCAGGAGCCGGAGGCTTCGAGGGGTGGGGTCCGTGCCCCAAAGGCATGGAGCGCCCTACCCCTCCCCAGGCTCTACCCGTGACACTCTCACGTAATAACGAGTGGGCTGTATACGCCCGGGGTCCCCCGAGGACGCGGAGGGCCCCCCACCCACGCCCAAGTGGAAGCCCCATGCTCCGCGCTGGCGGACGACACTGTCCTCCAATGACTATGCCCACGCCTAGTGGAAGCCCTATGCTCCGCGCTGGGGGGAAGACGAAGACTAGCTATTAGGTGCCGGACGCGGCCGTTCTTTGCTCTCTTTTGTAGACCGAATTTGACATTTTTGGAATAAAGTTTGAAGTTTTCGCGTTTTTATTCGAAAGGAAGGGGGGGGGATTTTTCTCCTTGAAGTGTTTCTGGTCTTGAGCCTCGTTTCTCCTTGCCAGCTCTCTCTCTCGCGCGCCCCGCGTGCGGGGGCTGGGGCACGGTGTGCGCGTTGAGACAGCCCCGACGACGTTGAGGGCCTTCCCCGAGGGCCCAGGTCACAACAGCCGCAGACCCGCCCGCACGCCTCGCCAAGGCTTTGGCGTCTGAACTCTCGCGCGACGCTCTCAAGCGAGCCAGCAGGCACGCGTGGCCCGAGGCCCCCGTCGAAACATCCGCCTCCAGACCTTGACTGGGCACCGCGACTCGGTGTAATGGTAATGACCCACCCCTCCTCAGGGGTTGCGACCCACGACAAGCAAAAGAAAGGCGACACAAGGAAGTACAACGTTACTTAATACATCATAAAGGAATTTCTTCCAAAACACTCTCACTCCTCCGCGGGGGCATGTCCAAAATCTTGACAGGAAAAGCAGGAAAAAAGATGACCTAGGGAGATGTGTTGTCACCATCGCCACCGTCGCTGCCGCCACCGTCGGACTCACGCCCTTCGATCAAAGGCCGATCCTCGCCCTCAGCCGGGAAAAACTCTGCGATCAGGTCGTCCACGTGGTCCTCCACCCAGTCCCCGAGAGCGCCTTGAATCACCTCGGGCACGGGGGCTGTCACGGAGTCGAAGTCGAAGTTGAGGTCGAAGAGAAGGAGGTGGCTGAAGACGCGCGAGGACGCTCTCACAAGGAGGTCACGGCTCTTCTCTTCCGCGAGCTGGCGGGCCTTCTCTGCCCCCCCCCCCCTTCAAGGAGCACCACGATCTTGGTGAAGAAGTCAAGGTAGCCGGCGTCGTCAGGAACGAGCGGGCTGGAGCCGCTCTCGTTATAGATACTTCTCAGGGCTCGGTGGGCCCTCCTCTCGAGGGCCTAGAACATCTGGGAGCACGTGTGCTGCAGCCCCCGGGCACGGTTCGCCTCGTCCGAGGCCTTCTCCGCGAGGGAAGTGACGCCCTCCACTTGCGTATAAAGGAAGGACATCTCGGCTTCGGTGGTTGTCCGGGCGTCCACCGCAGCTCTTTCACGCTGCTCCGCCGCGGCTAACTCCCTCCTGAGGCTGTCAGCCTCACTTTTCAGGTCGTCGCGCTGCTTGCAGAAGCGGGACTCCTGAAGCTTCAACTTCCCGCGATAGTCCTTGGCGAGGGCCCGACGAACCTCCGCCACCTTCTCGTCGACCTCTTCCTGGATCTTCGCCTCCCGAGAGGCGAGGGAGTCCTCGGCGACAGCCACTTGACACTCCATCACCTCCAGCCGCTCACGCTCCAGGCTCTGTTCCAATGCTTCCAGCGTCAACGTGTCCTCAAGCGTGCGGAGCTTCGCTTCGCCCGTGGACGGCCTGCCCACCGAGGCGGCAAGCGCAGCCTTGCGCGCTTGGACTTGCCGCTCGAGGGCGGCATTGGAAGCTTGAAGCTCCTCCCCGCGCTTCTTCGCAGCCTCACGCCGGCAGTCCACGGCCCGGGCTTCCTCAAGGGCGCGATCACGGGCCTCCCTCGCCGCAACAAGGGATTCTTCGGCCTTCGTGCGAGCATGCTCGCGCTGCAGACGACCAAGGTTGATGGCGGTCCCGAGTCGGTGCCATTCGCGCGCCAGGCGCAAGCGTTCCGCCTCAAGGCATGCGTCGACGTCGTCAAGCTCGGCCTCAAGACGGCCTAGCGCGCTCTCCGCGTCTTGAAGGAGGCCGCGCCGGGCGGCGCTGCGACCGCAAGCGAGCTCCAGCGCTCGACCGGGGATTTCCTCCGCCCCCTGGTCGGCAGGGAGGGCACGTGAAGGGCCACCCGTCTCCAACGGAGATCCGGAGGCCGAGGGCCCACCGCTCGGCCCCCCGGCCCGGGGCAGGGCCTCAGAGGGACTCGCCCCTTCGCTCAAAGAAGGCGCAGACGCCTCGGGCGTCCAGCTACCGGGAAGAATCGTCAGGGGAAGCCTCAGCCCTGCCCCCGCAAGCTTGAGGCCATGCCCGAGGAGGAACGCCGGAAACTCGGGCCCGAGGACCCCCAGGGACGGCTTGGGCCCCGCAGGCACCTCCTCGCGCGAGGTTGCGCGGCTTTCGGAACACGGGGCCGCCACAGGCCCAACATCCACGGGAGGCGGTGGTGGAGCTGCGCCCTTTCCTTCGTCAAGAGGAGACCTGAGGAGCAAAGACTCAGAAGTGCGCGTCATGCGGAAATCGAAGGAGGTTGGGCGCTTACTCATCCAGGGCGATCTACTTCCTCTTCCTCAAGGTACCCGGGGGCGGGACAATGCGACCCCTGGACTTCCTCTTCCCCCGGCGCGCGCAGGAACCAGGAGACGGCTCGCTGACGCCCGACGCGTGGCACTTCGCGGCAGGAGCGGCGATTGTACCTCCGGGCGGGGCATCACCTGCGCCGCTCGGAGGGGCGGATGCGGACGCTTGGGGGCGAGCAGCTCAGAGCGCTCCTCCGTCGCGCGGAGGGCGCTGACCTCAGGACCCCCAGAGGCTGGGGACGTCACAAGGGGGAGGGGGTCGCGAGGGTCCGCCAGGACCTCGGGAAGTAGCCCCCACTTGTCAAAGCGTGGCATCCTCTGGACGAAGGCCCTCCTGTTCGGGTGATCGTACAAGGGGAGCCCTCTGGGAGGAAGTTCGGCGGGTTCCCCGCCAGTCAGGAGGCGGAGCACCTCGCGCAGCGAGCTGGAAGGAAGGGAAGGCACCTGAAGCCTCATGGCGTCGTCGGGGCCGGCAAAGGCCCACATGGGGCGAGAATGGCGTTGGAGGGGGGCGATTCGCCGACGGATGAACTCCCTCACCACCATCGCCATCGTCACGCCCGCCTCCTTCAAGACGGCCAACCTGGCCGTAACCCGCGCGAGCCGGGGGTCAAGAAGCTTCGCGTGCTCCCAACCGGGGTTCGGCACCGCAGGGGCTTCCGGAGCTCGGAGCAGGGGGCTGTACGCAGCGGCGTCGACGTACACCCACTGCCTCCGGAAGCCCTCCGCGTCCGGATGAAGCTCGGCGTCAAGGGCCTCCCCCGCCGACGCGTCCACCG
The DNA here is from genome assembly GCA_039707655.1 of Elymus sibiricus. Lineage (NCBI taxonomy): Eukaryota > Viridiplantae > Streptophyta > Magnoliopsida > Poales > Poaceae > Elymus > Elymus sibiricus. Next base: position 186,426,006 of record CM077669.1, on the reverse strand, counting down.
CTTGGAACTGTTAAGCTTCATGCACTAGCCAACACAACCAAAAGTCCGAACTGATGGAAAGGGCTAGTGCAATCCACATATACACTTCAACACCCCCTCTCACGTGTGACGCGGAAAGTCAACACGTGGACAGACTCGGAGGTATGGCTCAAGAGGCCTATACGTGGACAAAGGGGGGCAACAGCAATTTTTTAGATAAACTGCGAAAGCCAGGACTCGAACTCAAGACCTTAGCTCCGATACCATGTTAAGCTTCATGCACTAGCCAACGCAACCAAAAGACTAGTGCAATCCACATATACTGTAACACCCCCTCTCACGTGTGACGGAGAAGACAAGTCAACACGTGCAACCGGAAGAGAGCGGCGGCGTATAGGCCTCTTGAGCCATACCTTTGAGTCTGTCCACGTGTTGACTTTCCGCGTCACACGTGAGAGGGGGTGTTGAAGTGTATATGTGGATTGCACTAGCCCTTTCCATCAGTTCGGACTTTTGGTTGCGTTGGCTAGTGCATGAAGCTTAACATGGTATCAGAGTCCAAGGTCTTGAGTTCAAGTCCTGGCTTTCGCAGTTTATCTAAAAAATTGCTGCTGCCCCCCTTTGTCCACGTATAGGCCTCTTGAGCCATACCTCTGAGTCTGTTCACGTGTTGACTTTCCGCGTCACACGTGAGAGGGGGTGTTGAAGTGTATATGTGGATTGCACTAGCCCTTTCTATCAGTTCGGACTTTTGGTTGCGTTGGCTAGTGCATGAAGCTTAACAGGAACGACACGCACCCCGAGCACTGCCAGCTGTCGACCATCTGGAAGGAGAAGAAGTAGCGAAGCAGAGCCACGGAGGGGGAGATGCCCATGAAGTCCTCGCACAAGAACGCGAAGGCGGAAAGGAGGACGATGGACCCAGGGTCGAGGTGTAATGCGTGGACCTGGTAATGTGTGAGCAGGGAATTGAAGAAGTCCGAAAACGGCGGCAGCAAGCCAGAGAAGATGGCATGGAGATGAAGGGGAATATCGGTGGCTTCCAGACCCGCCGGCAGTCGGGAGGCGAGCCAGATCCTCGTCGCCCCCCACTCATTGGTATTGGCGGCGGTTGCTCGCCGGACCTTGTCCGGCCCCTCGAGGTTAAGCACGGAAGACCGCCCATCGCGGGCATTGGCCCTAGCCGGGGCTCCGGCGTCATCAAGGTCCTCCCCCTCTTCTTCTTGGGGGCCATGGCGGAGGGACAGATTGGAGCAAGCGCGTGATCTGGCGAGAAAGACGCGGGCTTACAGAGGAAGAGGGAGCGGAAGGCAGACGCGGGGGGAGAAGAGCAATGATGGCCCCTCTGCGCGCGCCAGGTTTTCGTCAGCACGGGCGGTTGCCGAGGCGACGTGGGGAAGAGGAGGCGTCCGCGTACTATCATGTGCCACGCGTCGAGCCTAGCCCGCAGGCGGTTGGGGCCCGCGGCGTTTCGGCCGTCCTTCCTTGGCTTCGCCTCGAAGCCAGCCCGAGCGCGCCTTGGGCCCGGGGGCTACTGTCGGCGTTCTGGGACTGGGGGTACCCAGACCTGCCTACCTGCGGCCCAGGGCGTGGCCCACCTCGGAGGCCCGGTACGGCCTGGCGATGAACCCCACAAGACAAGCCCCTCGCGGGGGTCCCGGCCTCGCGAGGAGAACGACGCCAAGACCTCCAAAGGAGCGGTCTCCCCAGGCTGCCTCCCGAGGAGCGGAGATTCCTATGCAGTGCCCAACCTCAGGAGGCGGCGATGACGTGAGCCATGACGATCAAGGCAGGTGGGCGCCAGCGGGCGCAGGGGGGACAGTTTCCTCTTTTGTGCTAAGGAGGCAAGGACGTACGCGGGTTCCCAAGGAACCTCCTAAGGGTTTCCATTCCGGTGCAACAAGACCAAGACCACGGGCTCGGCAGGACAGATGTCATCGCCGAGCCCACCTCTGCGTCACGCCAGGTGCTTTGCAGGCGAAGACCACCTTTAGTCAGGATAAGCTGTACCTCCTGTCCCCCTTTAAATTTGGTCGCTGTGGGATCCCTTCCCGCCTGTGCGATAAGGGAAGAGGACCAAGACCATTATAAATAGGGACTAGCCTCCACCGTAGAGAGGGACCGGATCGGATCCTCCCACACAAGAGAGCCCTCGCGAGGCCACCAAGGCCACAAACCTCCTCGTGAGGCCAATCCACCAAAGTAGGAGTAGGGTTTTACACCGCAAGGTGGCCCGAACCTGGGTAAATCTCTCGTGTCCGTCTTCTTGCGCTCTCACGCATCTTCGGCAGGGTCTGGCCGTGGAGTGGCAGGCTTGAGACTTGAGCTGGTTGGAATCTTCGCACACGCCCCGGAGTTCGAACCTTCTTGGGTTGCGGAGCCCTGAATCCGATGGGCAGGTGGTGCCTCAGAAGGACAACTTTCGATATTTGGGGTCAATGTAGCATAAGGATGGCGATATAGATGAAGATGTGAACCATCAAATTAAAGCCAGATGGACGAAGTGGCGCCAAGCTTCTGGGATTCTATGTACAAGAGAGTGACACAAAAGATAAAAGGCAAGTTCTATAGGACGGTGGTTCGACCCGCAATGTTGTATGGCGCTGAGTGTTGGCCGACTAAAAGGCGCATGTGCAGTAGTTAGGTGTGGTGGAGATGCGCATGTTGAGATGGATGTGTGGCCACACAAGGAAGGACCGAGTCCGGTATGATGATATAAGAGATAGAGTTGGGGTAGCACCGATTGAAGAGAAGCTTGTCCAACATCATCTGAGATGGTTTGGGCATATTCAATGCAGGCCTCCAGAAGCCGCCCCGGTGCATAGCGGACGGCTAAAGCGTGTTGATAATGTCAAAAGAGGTCGGGGTAGACTGAACTTGACATGGGAGGAATCCGTAAAGAGAGATCCGAAGGATCGGAGTATCACCAAAGAACTAGCCATAGGCAGGGGTGCGTGGAAGCTTGCTATTCATGTGCCAGAACCATGAGTTGGTAGCGAGATCTTATGGGTTTCACCTCTAGCTTACCCCAACTTGTTTGGGGCTAAAGGCCTTGTTATTGTTGTTGTTGTTTTTTGTATTTTGTATTTTTTGTTTTCTAGAACTTGCTGGCATTTGGTATGATATACTCCCTCCGTTCCTTTATGTAAGGTGTATTATTTTCGGCACGGTGACCAAGGCACATAATTATAGACATGTTAAGACTAAATGACCCTTGGCAAATTTGTTGGTTAGTGGAAAGTGAATCAATTTGTCCAGAAAAGTATGAGATACATGCAATCGACAAAGAGATAGTTTCCTTGTTTTACTATAAAGAGAGATACAGACAATCAGAAAACAGATACTTTCCTTTTTTAGGAGGGCTAACAAGGGAATTATGAGGAATCAGAAGAAATGCACCTTACATTCTGGAATTTTATCAAAAAGCAAATACACCTTATATAAAGGAACGGAGGGAGTAGTTGTCAGCTCTATGAAATACAAGTATACATTAGATGGTGAAGGCAGCTAGAGATGGCAGTAAAAACATGTAAGACAATGAGTTATTTCTAGCAATTATTTCTTGCATTCCTCTTAAATTGTGTGACGTGGATTTAATCAGAAAATGTATAACTAGGGGATGTCATCTGGTACAAAGGTGATAACACTTTCCCTTATTACTAAGAGATCATCCGTTAGCCAAGGGAAGGCAGTCGTCTCTCTTTTCCAACTCAGCAAAAATCCTATGTGACATCTCTAGGGAAGGATGACATCAGCCCATTGTGCATTCCCTTAGTAATGTTGCAATGGTGCATTCATGGGTCAATTTCTGTCAAAGAAACTGTACTACTCTTGAGCTAATATTCTTACTTTTTCATTAGAGTATTGGCTTCCAATGTTGCCCAAGCCTGTCAATCAAAGCATTATTCCATCCAAGAGTACCACTTGGTGGGGGATACACTTCATATTTATGATGGCTCGATCTTTACTTTTGGCAAAAAAAAAGAGGACTTACCAAGGACATTGAGATATGAGCAATTGCCAGTATTTCAGAATTACTATTGGTAACTTCTCTCACTCGGTCAATCGTGTTTGTACTTATTTAATCTCAGTCTATTGTCTTGTCAACCTATTTCAGGTGTTGAATTGCTACTGTCTGAACCTTGGCAACTCTGGGCGTGCTAAGTGAATGATTGCACACCACAGTATTGTGCAGACGGCTGGGGAACTTGGTGTGCTGTAGAGCATATGCCTGTTCATATTGCAGAGGAAGACCAACTTTTAGCTCAATAGCTGTAACTTATGAACGAGTTGCATCATCCAGATTCAAGGTGTGCAAGAGTCACAAACACATGCTGACAAGCTTGAAAATTAGGACGGGAATTGTACTAAATGATAATATGCAGTGGCGGTGACGAATCACTACATCAATTACAGGTGAAGTTGGTCTGATGCGCTTGTATATACATCAATTACAGCCTAGCAGCTCTGACACCATTGATAGATACTCTATATCAACTAGGCTAGATTAGATCGGATGTCCTACTATATTCTGCGCCAATCCATGCGTTGAGAGAGTGAGATCAGAGAGATGAGATGTAGAGGAGGACTACCTTCTCCCTGACCTGAGGAGCTCCCGCCGGTGACCATGGTGGGTTGGTGGCGGCGGTGAGTGGACAGAGAGATGAGAGGTGAGGTGGTGGCGGCGGCGTGCGTGAGAGTGTGGTGGTGGTGCTTCCCGTCGGCACGCGCTAGTAACCCTAGATCGGAAGGGAATGTTGGGTGTGGCGGCGTCGCACGATCAACCTCGTGAGTTGTGCGGCCGGCTCCACACCCCTTTATATCTGGCGCGGCGACAGGGGCCCACCAACCATGGTTTGGTTGGGCGCCCCCGATCAAGGCGCGATGCAAGGGGCTGGCAGGCCGTTGGGCCTGCTCAGAGGAGATCAACCTAACATTCTCCCCCTTGATCTCAACTTTACTTTTAACCTTATACTTTCTAGTTTATTTGTTCCATCACATATTGGTATATAGAGCATGTCTCATCGTCACAGCTTAATTGCCGATAGAATCATACAGCTACAACATACGTTTTGTTTAGAAACAAATTCTTTTCCTTTTGGGCCTCTCATGATCCAGAAATCATAAGGCTTTCCCTTAAACCCATGCCGGCTAAGTGTTCCTTGAACACATTGGGTGGTAAGCCTTTCATAAGCGGATCCGCAAGCATATCCTTTGTCTTTATATGCTCGAGACTTATAGAGTGATCCTGGATTTTATCTTTCACAACATAATACTTTATCTCTATTGTTTTGGCAGCATTACTCGACTTGTTGTTGTGAGCATAGATACTGCGGGCTGGTTGTCACAGTACATCTTTAGTGGTTTGTGAATACAATCTACCACTTTCAAGTCGGGTACAAATTTCTTTAGCCATATCGCCTGCCCCGTGGCCTCGAAGCATGCTATGAATTCTGCATACATCGTGGATGATGCAACTACTGACTGTTTGGAGCTTTTCCACGAAATAGCCCCTCCAGCGAGAGTGAAGACGTATCCTGACGTGGATTTTCTATCATTTCTGTCCCCCACAAAATCTGCGTCTGAATACCCTTTTATCTCTAGGGAATCAGATCTCCTGTACGTTAGCATGTAGTGCTTCGTGCCTTGCGCATAACGCAATGCCTTCTTTGCCATCTTCCAGTGCTCCATGCCTGGATTCTCTTGATATCTACCGAGTACCCCGGTAACAAATGCTAAGTCAGGGCGAGTGCACACTTGTGCATATTGTAAGCTTCCAACAGCCGAAGCATATGGTACTGGTTTCATGAGATCGATCTCGTACTGGTTCTTGGGACATTGGAATTTCCCAAAATTGTCGCCCTTGACTATAGGAGCAGGTGTGGCTTTACTCGCATGCATATTATACTTTTGGAGAACCTTTTCTAAATATGCCTTCTGCGATAGTCCTAAGACTCCATTGTTTCTATCTCGGTGAATTTCTATGCCCAAAACATAGGATGCTTCACCAAGATCCGTGATATCAAAATTTGAGGATAAGAACTTCTTTGTTTCTAGTAGTAGACTAACATCACTGCTAGCAAGCAAGATATCATCCACATACAAGATTAGGAAAATATATTTCCCATTTTTAAACCTTGCATAAATGCAGTTATCCTCAATATTTTCTTTAAATCCAAAACTTTTAATCGTTTGATCAAACTTTAGATACCACTGTCTAGAGGCTTGCCTTAATCCATAAATGGATTTCTTCAGACGGCATCCCATATTTTCCTTGCCTTCCATGATAAAACCCTTGGGTTGTTTCATGTAGACCTTTTCTTTTAAATCACCATTCAGAAATGCCGTCTTGACATTCATTTGATGTAACTCTAAATCAAAATGTGCAACTAATGCCATTATGATTCTGAAGGAATCCTTACATGAGACTGGGGAAAAAGTCTCATTGTAATCTATCCCTTCTCTTTGTGTAAACCCTTTTGCCACAAGTCGGGCTTTATACTTTTCTACATTCCCATTAGGGTCATACTTAGTTTTGTAGACCCATTTGCAGCCTACTGTTTTGGCTCCTTTAGGAATTTCCACTAAGTCCCAAACATCTTTGGAACTCATTGATTTCATCTCATCTTCCATTGCCTCTAGCCATTTTGATGAGTGAGGGCTTTTAATGGCTTCTTCATATGTAGTGGGATCACGTTCCATATGAACCATTTCTGTGTTATAAACTTTATAATCAGTAGAAATAGCTGATCTTCTTGTTCTATTAGATCTTCTAAGAGCCTCAGTTTCTGGCACATTTTGTGCCTCAACTTCCGGCACATCTTCTACAATTGGCTGCTGCACCTCCCTTTCATGCTCAACAACGGGTTCAATCGGCTCCTGATGGACAGGTTCCGGGTCTACCCCCATAGTTGTCATGGGTGAAGTTGCAACTGGTAGTGAGAAAAATGGCTCCTGAATCATCGGATTAGGTGCATGCACCCTCTTCTCCTCAAGATCAATTTTCCGAGCTACCATGCTCCCCCTCATCATTTCGTCCTCTAAGAAGACTTCATGTCTTGTTTCTACAAACTTTGTATATCTGTCTGGACAGTAGAAACGAAAACCCTTTGATCTGTCTGGATAGCCAATGAAGTGGCAACTCACTGTTTTGGGATCCAACTTTGCAATGTTTGGATTAAACACCTTGGCCTCAGCAGGGCACCCCCACACCCTGAAGTGGTGTAGAGAGGGCACTCGTCCTGTCCACAGCTCGTACGGTGTTTTGGGCACCGACTTGCTTGGCACTCTATTGAGAATGTGAATGGCGGTTTTAAGCGCCTCCATCCATAATCCCAATGGCAAAGTGGAGTAACTCATCATGCTGCGCACCATATCCATAAGAGTACGGTTGCGCCTTTCAGCTACTCCATTTTGCTGAGGCTCGCCCGGCATTGAATACTGGGCTACTATGCCAGTCTCCTGTAAAAATTGTGCAAAAGGTCCAGGGACTTGGCCATATGGAGTATGCCGACCGTAGTACTCCCCCCACGGTCAGATCTTACTATCTTTATTCTTTTATCATGCTGATTTTCAACTTCAGCTTTGAATATTTTGAATTTATCCAATGCTTCAGATCTTTCTTTGATTGGATAAATATATCCATAGCGAGAGTAGTCATCTGTGAATGTTATGAACGAGTCATATCCATCCACACTTTTCACCGGAAATGGTCCACAAATGTCAGTGTGGATGATTTCTAGTGTGCTTGTGCTATGGATTGCACCCTTTTTTATTTGTTTTACATACTTTCCTTTGATGCAATCTATGCATTGTTCTAAGTCTGAGAACTCTAACGGAGGAAGAATTTCACTTTTGACTAATCTTTCTATTCCCCCCTGGAAATATGGCCCAAGCGACAGTGCCATAATTTCGACGGGTCGTGAGTTCTCTTTCTTTTCTTTTGTTCTTTGTTCGACGCGGAAACATGCTCATTCACATTACACACAGAATGCACTTTTTCACGGAGTGATAATAAATAAAGCTCATCGTGTAGTAAAGCAACACCCACACAAGCATTATTAAACCATATGGCACACTTGCCATGTCCAAAATAACATTCATAATTGTCTTTGTCCAAACAAGAAACACTAATCAAGTTTCTATGACACGAAGGGACATATAAGACATCTCTAAGTAGAAGCTTGAACCCATCAGCTAACTCCAAGGAGATGGCACCGACAGCTTCAACTTCTGCTTGAATTCCATTAGCGACTTCAATGCGTCTTTCGTTTCTTTGCATAGTCCGCGTCGAATGGAATCCCTGTAAAGAGTTGGCAACATGAACAGTTGCACCTGAGTCAATCCACCAAGTAGATTTCGAAAACTGTGCATACAAGGATTCATTTACAAATGAAACGATGTCGTTACCTCTCTTTGCCATGATGGACTTTAACCAGACGGGGCAATCTTTTTTGTAGTGCCCAGTCTGCTTGCAATGGAGGCAAGTGTCTTTGTCCACTGGAAAGGACTTCTGCTGATGCTGATGCTGCATGTGAGATTTGCCATGCGCCTTTGAAGGAGAACCTTTGTTGTTTGGATTGTAATTCTTTTTCTTGTTATCCTTCACATAGTTGAGTGAACCACCATGTGAGGCTTTGAGTCTGTCCTCTTCTTGGACACACATTGCTATTGTCTTTTCAATGTCCCATGTCTCAGGTGACATATTGTAGTTTACAACAAAGGTTTCAAACTCCTTTGGCAGTGAAGCCATGACCAGGTGGACCAGGAGCGCTGGTTTGATCTCCAGATCCGCATCCATGGGCTTGAGCTTTGCTGCCATATTGCTCATCCTGAGGATGTGCTCTCTTATTCCATGACCACCGCCAGTGTAGTTCTCTGTCACCAGTTGCTTTATCAACTGGGTGGCATATGTCTTTGAAGAACCAGTGAACTGGTTCTTTATCTTTGTAAGCAACTCCCCTACAGAAGTGCACTCTGCAATTGAGCCCACAATGGCGTTCTCAATTGTATTCTTTATAAATGCCATACACTTTTTGTTGGCGTTGATCCACTTTTGATTGTTGAGGGTATAGGACATCTCCAATGGAGCATAATCCCCCCTCTTTTTATCCCACGCAGCATCATCATCTGTGGCCTCTCTGACCGGCTCTGTAGGTCTGACCGGCTGTGGTTCATCCACAACCCAGTCCACCTCAGCACAGACAAATGCCAGGTCTACTTTCTTCCTCCACTCAGTGTAGTTGTCACCTCTGAGTGTCGGAACATCTTTTAGGCAACTCATCAAGTGGTAGCCTCCTGAAATCACAATTTAAGTGAGATCATTATAACAATCATATGCATTAATCTAACGTTGGTCAAATTAAACATACAATTGTCTATGCAATTAAATCTATATTACCGTTGGGCAAAAATAGAAATAAATGCACCTTTAATTTCAATAATAAAACATTATCATGTTATTAACAACGTTGGTCATAAAAATAACATAATCATATTCATTTTATTAATCACTTTAATATGCTCTTTAAATTTAATTCTCTCTAAACTTTTATTTTCTTTATAAAAGAGCACTATTAATTATTTACGCAGCGGAAAAACATGAATGTAAAATTCATGAACTTTTAATTATTTACAGAAACTTTTCTTTTTACTAAAAAAAAAATTCATGAACTTTATTATTTTCTTTATAAAATTCATGAACTTTTCCTTTTCTGAAAATTTTCTGTTTTCATTTTCAGAAACTTTTCTATTTTTCTTTGCAGAAATATCTCTATTTCTTTTCTATTTTCCAAACAAAAATTTCGTTGGAAAATGAATAGAAAATAAACTATATATAATTTGCCCAAAATCTGGACACAGATAAACAAAATTTGGACAAAAAAGAAAAACACGGCCAGTGGCCGACTTTACGCAGCCCGCGGCCTGCGCGCGCCGTGCGCGCCTCTATGGGCCGAGGCCGGCCCAGCCGCTCTCCCGCCGGCCTGAGGCCAGCGAACATCGCGCACTTTCGGCCCAGTCGGCCCGTCTCGGCGCTAGGGTTTGAATCCCGACCGTCGGTGCCGATCGGACGGCGGCCCGGGAGCCTCGCTGGATCAAAACGAGCGCCCGAAGCGAACGCTCGGTCATTCCTCCTCCCCCGCGCCGCTCGCTCTCCTCTGCCTCCTCGGTCGGTGCTCAAGGCCACCGGCGAGGTAGGTCTGGCCGCCGGCGACGGCGACCAAAAGCCACCGTGCCGCGCGCGCCACCCTCTGTTCCTCCTTCCCCCCTGCTTTTCTTTCTCCACCACCCGCTCCTCCTCTTTCAAATCATGACGACGGCAGCGGAGCAGACGACGGTGGCGGCCGTTGCCACCCCCTTCGCCGGTGGTGCGTTCCTCTTTCGGGGAGCGCCCCGCCGTCGAACGGCGTGGCGAGCGGCGCCCTTTGCCCCTCCAAAGGGGTTTGTTCTTCTTTCGGACGGCTCGACTTGCCGATGCCCGTCCGGATCGAGAGGAACGGCGCGGCCAGGATGGCGGCGCCACTTTGCCGGTGAGCCCGAGGGCTTTCTCCGGTGACTTTCTCTCCCTTCTAGGGTTCTTCAGGGGAGGGTGATACTCTGCTGATTTCTTTTGTTATTTCTGTGCTACCGAAATTCTAAGCCTAGCAGCTCTGACACCATTGATAGATACTCTATATCAACTAGGCTAGATTAGATCGGATGTCCTACTATATTCTGCGCCAATCCATGCGTTGAGAGAGTGAGATCAGAGAGATGAGATGTAGAGGAGGACTACCTTCTCCCTGACCTGAGGAGCTCCCGCCGGTGACCATGGTGGGTTGGCGGCGGCGGTGAGTGGACAGAGAGATGAGAGGTGAGGTGGTGGCGGCGGCGTGCGTGAGAGTGTGGTGGTGGTGCTTCCCGTCGGCACGCGCTAGTAACCCTAGATCGGAAGGGAATGTTGGGTGTGGCGGCGTCGCACGATCAACCTCGTGAGTTGTGCGGCCGGCTCCACACCCCTTTATATCTGGCGCGGCGACAGGGGCCCACCAACCATGGTTTGGTTGGACGCCCCCGATCAGGGCGCGATGCAAGGGGCTGGCAGGCCGTTGGGCCTGCTCAGAGGAGATCAACCTAACAGAAGCCACTGTCAAAGTGCTGAGGATTTATTGGCGCTACCACTGAGAAGTCAGTAAGTCACCGAGGAGGTAATTTGGCTTTGCTAACTGGAAGAGGCATATATAGGCCAAATCGTGAAAGATAAGATAACTGGAAAAGGTTGAAGCTATTACTGAGAGAGGCGACAGTTATCAGTTCGATTCTACTGAACTAAATGTCATGGGTACTAAAACAGCTGCAGTTTTCGCCAATGATTGGTACCAATATATTTCATACCCTCAGTTTCTCAACAGTTTTAGGGTTACCATGATCTGTTGTAGTAGGACACTGACGACCTTAGCCCTAAGGGTGCAAGGGGTGGCCCGCTAGAACCTGCATCGTGCTTTCCAGCATGCAGATCCTTGGTGTGTCTAGATTTTGTACTAATTTTGCATCTTTTGCCTAGCGAGACTTGATCTTGCATCCCTATTTTTAGCTCTCATACATACCTATCGCTACTGAAGCTCGAAAGTTGAGAAGAGAAACTTTATGGAGCAAACATGAGAATTACATCTTTCTATGGAAATCAGTGTATGGAGTTCATATGTTAATTGTGGTGTGCATACAGTTTGCTGATTTATATGATTATACTTACTACGTGCAAGTTGTCGCGCCCATCCACCTGAGGAACTTGATGATGCCCTATGCGTTGCTGTAAGAATCGTGTTAAAATAAATGTATAAATATGTGCTATCGTCCTTGACCATATAAAAATTAACGGAAAATTTAAACTTATGATTGACATGCATGACCTTGTCCCTAGAAAAACACATGCATGACTTAATCAGGCGGCATTATTTGCATGACTTAATCCAGATGCGGAGGACGAAAAAAATTTAAGGTGTGGCGGACTCTTAAACAAAATAACAAGTAATTCTCTCGAATTCACTTGATCTTGATGAGTGGCATGTGTCGTAACCTCCGTAGCACCTATAGGGACACGAACACAGCGATACGGATATGTAAATTTCTAGAAACAACCATACGACGATACGGCGAATGTATATAAATAATTAAAAATGATGTGCAACCAGCAAGCGCGTGCCTAGTAGCCAACGAACCGGAGGACTCTGCGGTCGCTTGATCCAATCCCTCGCCCTATTCAGGGGGCAGGGGGGGAGGACTATGCGGGAAACAGAGCTGGCGTCTAAGGAGGCGGAGGCGCGGACGGGCGAACCCGTGAGGGGGGCGGAGCTGGCGACTACCGCGTCGTCCGCTTGGTCACAGCAGCCACTCGACGCTCGCTGCGCAATGGTGCCCTGCTCGTGCCTCAGTCCCGACCTTAGCCGCAACCAGCTGCGTTGTTTGTCCTTCGCCCACTGCTATCCTCCACTGCGTCCGCTCGCTCGTCGCTCACATCCGTCCGCTTGGCCGTCGCCGCACTATTTAGGGTTCGTGGCGTGCATGCTCCGTTGGGGGTTGAGGAACTGCTTCATGTGCGTTGGAGCTCGCTCTGTTCGTGACAGGGATTAGGCCCAAATAACGGGGCTGTGGGCGTCATTGGGCATTACCATAGGCCCAATTAGGGTAGCTGCATGTCCCTTTTGTTTTTTCAACGATTCTTTTTTATCTAGCGAGAGCCAGCAAGTTAGCAAATGATGATATGCATACATGTATTAAAAAATTTGGACCAAATCAAGGTGTGGCGGCTGCCACACCTTGTCCACTGAAGGCCTCCGCCATTGACTTAATCAGGTGGCATTATTTGCATGAATAGATTATAGTAGGAAATTGCATGAATACATGCATGACTTGTTGATGCCACAACATTGAATTGATGTTAGGAAATTGACCCCACCTGGGTCTTTCCTCTTCGCCACATGCCGCCTATATACAACGCCTATTCTCTTCGAAGATATTGAATAATAATTGCAGAGCCATACCCTACATCTTGTGAACTTTGTGTCTCCCTTATACTTTTTGCATCTGATACTCACGGGTCACACCATAGTCTGATCATAGTCTGAACATGTTATTTGCACGAAGTTTTGCCAAGACGCGGGACGATTAGGAGACGACTTTGACGCCAAAATCTATGATGACAAACCCCTCCTTGTGGGAGATCGTCTACACCACAGCGCGATCTTCGCGGCATCAAACCAATTTGCTTCGAACTTCTGGTTTTCTTTTGTTCTTCCGGTATTCTGTTTTTTTACTTGTGTTTCTCCGCCAAGAAGTTGTTGTCTGCATGCATCACCACTTCCTGGTTCGATGAAACGTAGGTCTCTAGGAAGAAGACCATTTACAATCCAAACTGGATCGATTTAATCATAGGGCGGCTCCAGGGGCGGAGCTATGTTGGGGCTAAACCGGGCTTTGGCCTGCCCAGCCCAACATAAAATAGGGAAGAACGACAGGAAGATTGGGCCTGAAAAACAAGTGACATTGTAGTTTTAGCCTGGCCCACCCAACAATCAGTTCGAAGCTTCGCCACTAGGTGGCTCCATGCAGCTTCGGCAATGGACGCGTCATCATGGCGGCAAGGGCAGTGTGGTGGCTATCCGTGGTGACTGGTAGGAGCGAATTGGTCATCCTTGCTTCAATCTCGCCGCCGGGGGTGGACTCCCGTGGCCGAGGTGATGACCCCAGTTGCAGATGGTGGTGGCCGTCCGGCTTGGCAAGGGGGCATGCGATAGATCGGGAGCTCGACGACTGTGTGTTAGCTACGATGCACCACTTGCCTGGCGCGGTTCAGCGGGCACACGGTTGAATGACCAGGCATGGAAGACTCGAGGTCCGGTGGCAGCAGCCGTATCTGCCGAATGAGTTTGGTGGCTCCTCGACGAGTATGGCGGTTATAGGAGGGAAGGCGCCCCACCCTTCGCTAGCGCCACTACCTCATCTTGTTACTGTAGGAAGTGGCGGGACACTCCTCTTTGGGAGGTGGTCTGCTAGGTGAGTCTGTGAGGCATGTGCTTCTTTGGTGCATGGTTGCGACGAGTGCTGTGAGAAGCGTGCGGCCTCCTTTGGTGGACACGAATGTGGTTCTAGGATGAGTATTGGCTGGTGCAGTTTTTAGAAGAGGATGTGCTTGGGGCAACGTTTCATGTTTGAGATGAAAACTCTTGTTCTGGCCTTCATTGGTCAGACTTAGCAGTAGTGAACTTGTGGCATTAACAGTGTTCGGGAAAAGTTGGAGGTGGAGCGCGCCGTCTGCGACCGAGTGGACCGCGACCGCGCGGCGTGGGTAGCTGGGCCGGAGTGGCTCCAGCGCGACGAGCGGGCGCGCGCGGCGGCTGCGGTCGATCCGTCGGAAGCGGCGGCTACTGGGGTGAAGGATCCCCCGTCGGGTCCCCGGCCTGATCTCCCCCGCGGTCCGGGCGGCCAGGTGCAGGCTGGGTGCAGGGGTGGCTCTAGATCTGGCCCTGTGGTTCGCTCCGGGGCAGGTCGGGGCGCGGGCGGCGGTCGGTTCCAGCAGGGTGGTGATTATGGGCCTGCGTCTTTCCCCTCCAAGGCGCGGCGTCTCTTCCCTCAGGTCCCGGGCTCGTCCTCGACCTTGGTGGGCGATGGCATCCTACCGCCTCCCTCCACTCCCCCAGGGCTTCATCCCCTCCTGGGGTGCGGGTCCGGTCGCTGGTGGTGGTGCATGCGTCCTCCTGCTCTGCTACCCTGACGTGCTTAGCCTGCCACAAATCTGGTCATTTCCAATCCCGATGCAAATTGCCCCCTTTCAGTTTGATTTGCCGTTCGGAGGGACACCTCACTGTTGACTGCCCTGATAGATGCAAGTTCCCATCTTTCAAGAAATTTGGTATGGGTTTGCCTGGATGCTCATTCTTTGCTCTGGATGGTGCTCTGGTTATGCCGATTATTGCCTGATACGTCTCCAACGTATCTATAATTTTTGATTGTTCCATGCTATTATATTATCTGTTTTGGATGTTTTATATGCATTAATATACTATTTTATATTATTTTTGGGACTAACCTATTAATCTAGAGCCTAGTGCCAGTTTCTGTTTTTTTCCTTGTTTTTGAGTATTGCAGATAAGGAATATTAAACGGAGTCCAAACGGAATAAAATCTTCGGAATGATTTTTCTTGGACCAGAAGAAACCTGCTAGACTTGGAGACGAAGGCAGGAGACCTGCCGGGAGATCACAAGCCACCAGGGTGCGCCCTAGGGGGGGGGGCTGGCTTGTGGCCCCACGGTAGACCTCCTAACCCTATTCTTCGGCCTATAAATTCCCAAATATTCCCCCAACACCAAAAAGAGCCACGAAAATACTTTTCCGCCGCCGGAAGCCTCTGTTCCCGTGAGATCCCATCTTGGAGCCTTTTCCGGTAATCTGCCAAAGGGGGATTCGATCACGGAGGGCATCTACATCAACTCCATTGCCCCTCCGATAATGCGTGAGTAGTTCACCACAGACCTTCGGGTCCATAGCTAGTAGCTAGATGGCTTCTTCTCTCTCTTTGTTCTTCAATACCATGTTCTTCATGATCTTCATGGAGATCTATCCGATGTAATACTCTTTTGCGGTGTGTTTGTCGAGATCCGATGAATTGTGGGTTTATGTTCAGATTATCTATGAATATTATTTGAATCTTCTCTGAATTCTTATATGCATGATTTCATATCTTTGCAGGTCTCTTCGAGTTATTGGTTTGGTTTGGCCAACTAGATTGGTAATTCTTGCAATGGGAGAAGTGCTTAGTTTTGGGTTCAATCTTGCGGTGTTCTCACCCAGTGACAAAGTAGGGGTAGCGAGGCACGTATTTGTATTGTTGCCATCAAGGATTAAAAGATGGGGTTTTCATCATATTGCTTGAGTTTATCCCTCTACATCATGTCATCTTACCTAATGCGTTACTCTGTTCTTCATGAACTTAATACTCTAGATGCAGGCAGGAGTCGGTCGATGTGTGGAGTAATAGTAGTAGATGCAGAATCGTTTCGGTCTACTTGACACGGACGTGATGCCTATATGCATAATCATTGCCTTGGATATCTTCATAATTATTCGCTTTTCTATCAATTGCTCGACAGTAATTTTCACCCACCGTATTATTTTCCATCATGAGAGAATCCTCTAGTGAAACCTATGGCCCCCGGGTCTATTTTCCATATTATATTTTCAGATCTATAAACCAAAAATACCAAAAATACTTTGCTGCAATCTTTTTTACTTTTCTTTTACTTTTCGTTTTAGCAATCTTATCTATCTATCTCTATCAGATCTCATCCTTGCAAGTAACCGTGAAGGGATTAACAACCCCTTTATAGCGTTGGGTGCAAGTGTTTGATTATTTGTGTAGGTACATCTACTGGGGACTTGCTTGTATCTCCTACTAGATTGATACCTTGGTTCTCAACAACTGAGGGAAATACTTATCTACTTTGCTGCATCACCCTTTCCTCTTCAAGGGAAAACCAACGCATGCTCAAGAAGTAGCATTGCCTCGGTTTCTTCTAATGTTGTTGTGATTACGGTCATCTCTTCCCCTGTCCCGATTCAAGTGATATCCGATGAGTTGAAGGAGTGGGGCCTTGAAGGTTGGGACTGGCAGATTAACCAGGTTTCTGATTCGGAGTTTGCAGTTACCTTCCCTACTAAGGAAAGTCTGAAAATGATGGCCTCCTGTTCCAGTTTCACTTTGCCTCTCAATCAGGTTATGGTCTCAGTGAAGGCTGCCGTGGATGGGGCCAAACCTATGGTGTCTCTGTCTGAGGTCTGGGTTCTACTTGATGATGTTCCATCTGGTCTGCGCAACTCTCGCTTCCTGATGTCTTTCGGGGAGCTCATTGGCAAACATGTTGCTGTCAATGCTGACTCCTTACAGTCGCCCGGTTCTGCCCGCATGAAGATCTGGTGTATTGATCCCGCCCGCGTCCATGGCTCAATTGATATCTTCCCTGCTCAAGATGCGTACATGATTCGGGTTCGGCTGGAGGGCCAGGCTGCTCAACAGGTTCCCCCACCCCCGCCCTCCCGCAAGTCCCCCAAGCCCGACCCGTCTAATGGGGGCGGTAACACCGGGGCTGACAGCAATGCCAACCCTTTCACCACCTCGGAATGAGAGGCCATGGGGTCTGAGTCCCGTGGTCTCTTCGACTTTGGGGCCCCGGCTGCTGATGGTGGGGCGACCAAGCAGGGGGGTGATCGATCTGCTCAGGAGGACCCTAAGGAGGTGGATGGGTCCATGCCTTTCTCCAGGGCGTGCTCCAGCATCCCCGCCCGCCCTGCGTCGCCCTCTCTGTCTGGCATAGTGGATGCGCCACAGTCTCAGTCCCCGCACCCTCCCAGTCCCAGTAGTAAACGCAAGAAGAAGTCTTTGATCCAGAAGTTCTCTGCCAAGAGTCGGGCGTCCTCTGGAAGCAAGCAATTGGGCTCGGGCATGTGTCGGCGTTTGGAGGAGGATCTGGGTGCTACTGCTACTGGTCCGGCGGGTGGTGAGGCTTCCTCCCTGACGGCGCGTTCCTCGGCTGCGCCGCTACGGTCCCCAGTGTCGATTGCCAGGAAGGGCCTGCGCCGCCAGAACATCGCCGTCCCCATTCAGAAGCATGCGGAGCGCCGTGCCGCGGCTAAAGACATCTGTCCCCCAGGTACTTCCACCCCACCCTCTCAAATTCGTTTGGTTCTTCCCTCAGTGCCCGACTCCCACCTTCTTAATATCCTCTTTGATATCGGGGTTTCGGTCGACCGTAGTGTGGGTTCCCCTTCTTCTTTACTCTCTGTGTGTAACAACCCGAGACCGACGCTCCAGAAGATTCCCCTTTTGTTCCGTTGTCATCATGTGATTTGTTTGGTTGTCGCATTCATCATCGCATCATTCACATCATCCGCATTGCGTCGGCACTCCGTTGCCGTCATTTTTTCCAAAACTTGCATCCGTTCGTAGTTGCCGGTTCTCTCCGTTCGTGTCGTCGACCGTTTCAAGACCAACCACACACGCACGCGCCCGCGGCATCGATAAAATATTATTTTTAAAACTGGATATAAAATATTCTCGGATTGGGTCGAAAGTTGGCATGCGGTCTTGTTATATTGTAGGTAGACCACCTGTCAAATTTCGTCGCAATCGGAGGCCGTTTGATACCCCAACGGACGACCGTAGCAACATCGTCATCGGTTTAATTATCGGACATTTCGGTGTTTTAAAACGCGTGTCACGAGCCGCAACCTCCCTCTCTTCTTAGCCCACAACCAATCTACACAACCCACCAGCCCACCTAGCTACCCCGCGACCGGAGCCGTCCGTTCGTAATCGGAGGGTCCAAACCTAGTCTCTATTTCCTTACATATACTCCTAGACCAACTTCATACCTATTCAGACAAAACTCTATTGTCTAGGGATCCTCCCCTGTCCAAATCGCGCCGCCACCCACATCGTTTTCATCGCCTGACCAACCATCTTCTTCCTCGATCCACCCATCCCCCCAACCAGGTATTTTTTGACAAATCTGGCCCTTTTCAGCGACTTCAACCACATCTGGCCCCTGGGCAAAACTAATTCGGAATCTGGCCCCTAGGGTCGGCGCCAAGTAACATGGCGCCGAAATTGTACATCTCGGCGCCATACTAAGCGGCGCCGAGATGTCCATGTTCGGTGCCATGTTATGTGGTGCCGACCCCAGAGGGCCCACAGGAACCCTAGGGGTCAGATTTGCTCGGCGCCACACATATATGGCGCCGAACATGTACATCTCGGCGCCGGTTAGTATGACGCCGAGATGTACAACTTCAACGCCATGCGGTGTGGCGCCGACCCAGGGGCCAGATTCCGAATTAGTTTTGCTCAGGGCCAGATGTGGTTGAAGTCGCTGAAAAGGGGCAGATTTGTCAAAAAATACCCCAACGAGCAAGCTCTCCTGTGCCCGAGCCAACCCCATCGCGCAGCCAGCCAGCCAACTCGCAACGGACGCGTCTGGCGACTGTAGAGACGCGCGCCCGTAGCTGGTCCAACCCAGCGCGCCCTCATGCCCGTGGACGAGCTTGTCCCTGAGCACCGCGCCGCCGTGCCGGAGGCCACCGCCGGCGACGTCGTCCGCCGGAGCCGCAGGTCCAGTGTCGCCCTTCTCCTGGCCATCTCCTTCTCCTCCTCCCGTTCTCGTCCCCGATCTCTCTCATCTCAATTCTCTCTCTCTCTCTCTCTCTCTCTCTCTCTCTCTCTCTCTCTCTCTCTCTCTCTCTCTTTTCTCTCTCAGGTACAGGTAGCCGCCGCGAAGCTCGCGTCGCCGCTCGGAGGTCCGACCCAGCCGCCCCTTGCCCGCATCTCGCCGCCTCGGACCCGTTCCCGGCCTCCCCTGCTCGCGACGTCGCCATTCCTCGCCAAGTTCCGCACCGTCCCTATTCTTCAGAGAAACGAGCAGAGCAATCGCCCGCCTCTGCTTCGAGCGAGCACGAGGCCGCTCGCGTTGACCTGTCGCGCCTCCTGCGCCCTGGGCCGCCTCCAGCAGCACGGCCTCGCCCTCCGCAGCCCCGCGTCGTGCCCAAGCCCAGCCGCGGATCCAGCCCGCGCCATCCCTTGCCTCGCCGTGAGCACAGCCAAGGCTGGCCCTGTTTCTTGTCAGGTTCGCTCGAGCTCCGCTTTCTGTTTTGTTTAGCAGCGACAGGTTATGCTCATGTGTCGCGAATCCATTCATGCTCGCCCCGTAGCCAACTGGTCAGCGCCTTGTGTTGCAACGAGGGGTCTGGAGTTCGAATCCCATGCGCCCCTATTTTTATACACTTTGTTTTGGTTGTTTTGGTTGTTAGTTTCATTCAGATTAGCTCGTTGGTCTGTGTCATATGGTTCATTCAGATTAGCTCGTTGGTCTGTGTCATATGCAACCGAGCCCATCTGTGATCACAATTAAACCGTAGAGCAGCTGGTCAGCCCGCATGTGCAGGCCAGGAGACCGGGGTTCAAATCCCAGGTTCTCTCATTTCCTTTTATTTTTGTTGTCTCTGTTTAAAACCCACCCATGCATCTGGCCGTTCTAATTCTATTTTCTGTTCGCTGGTATTTAGTACTCCCTCCGTCCTAAAAGAACTGTCTCAACTTTTATACTAACTCTAGTATAAAGTTGTACTAAGCTTAAGACACTTATTTTATGACGTAGGGAGTAACTATCAGTGCATTGCATAATTACATGGCATTTTGTTTGGTAATATCTTAATATCCATGCATCCAAATATAACAAGTCATGTATGTAAAATGGGTAAAAGTTTATGTAGTTTCACTATATCACACTTTCATCCATGTTTAAAATGTTTAAACCCGTTGTTTGTATTGTTTTGCATAATTGTCATGATAAAGCGGTTTGTCTCATAACTAAATAAATGTAGTTCCGATTCTAATGATCCATATATGTAACTTGCTTAGAAAAACATGTAGAACCACATGCCACACTTTATTTTCCTGTTTAATAAATATAAAATATGATTAGCTCAGATCTATACCAATTTCGAAATTAACACATGGGGTCGTTTCGGAAATGTTATATGTTGTTTTCGGCCTCATTTAAACTTGCCTAGATGTCTAGATTACTTATGCTTCACCTCTTGCCATGCTTAACAACATTTAATATTGTCGTGTACCTAAACGAGAGCGAACTAAATAATTCAAGCGTGGAGTTTCGTCAATATGTTGCATATTGAGCTTCACTTAATATGTAGTATTTGATTGTTGTGCTTTGTCATGCCTTGCATGATCGTATGGACGTACGTCATATTTGTTTGCGCATCATGTCATGCATATGTGTGGTGTTTATCATGTGTTGATTGTTGTTTCCGGATTGCTTCTTCTCGGTAGATTTCTGAAAGCGTTCGGAGTGTGAGGATTCGTTCAACTACGTTGGCTCGTCTTCTTCACAGATTCGTTCTTCTTCCAAGTGGGATCTCAGGCAAGATGAACATTTCCCTGGATACCATTACTATCATGGCCATGCTAGATGTCACATTTCTATCGCTTGTCTCGCTACCTACCACTTGTATGTCAAGCCTCCCAAATGCCATGATAAGCCTCTAACCCTCCACATCCCAGCAAACCATTGTTTGGCTATGTTACCGCTTGCTCAGCCCTTCTTATAGCGTTGATAGTTGCAGGTGCAAGTTGTTTCCATGTGTCAACATGGATGTTTTTTGAGATATCACAATATTATTGCTATTTAATTTAATGCACATATATACTTGGTAAAAGGTGGAAGGCTTGGCCTTTTGCTCGGTGTTTTGTTCCACTTTTGCCGCCCTAGTTACTTGTGTACCGGTGTTATGTTCCATATTGAGCGCTCCTAACATGCTCGGGGTTGTTATGGGGACCCCCTTGATTTTCGTTTTGGGATAAAACTCGTCTGGCAAGGCCCAACATTGGTACTATTTGCTTAATAACAACTAAAATTTGCATAGGGCATGATCACTCCGTGGATAATTAATCAACAACCTGGGCCAGTTCTCCTCATGAGTGTTGGTCCAAAACGGGTTGCCTGCGGGGCCGCCTCGAGAAAACTCGGGGATTGGTCTTTCCTCGTAGCTAGTCCCACCCGGTCGTGTCCTGAGAACGAGATACGCGGCTCCTATCGGATTCGTTGACACGTGATACGTCTCCAACGTATCTATAATTTTTTATTGTTCCATGCTATTATATTATCTGTTTTGGATGTTTTATATGCATTAATATGCTATTTTATATTATTTTTCGGACTAACCTATTAATCTAGAGCCTAGTGCCAGTTTCTGTTTTTCCTTGTTTTTGAGTATTGCAGATAAGGAATATTAAACGGAGTCCAAACGGAATAAAATCTTCGGAATGATTTTTCTTGGACCAGAAGCAATCCAGAAGACTTGGAGATGAAGGCAGGAGAGCCGCCGTGTGGCGACAAGCCACAGGGGCGCGCCCTAGGGGGGGGCGCCCCCTGGCTTGTGGCCCCACGGCAGCCCTCCTAACCCTATTCTTCGGCCTATAAATTCCCAAATATTCCCTGGATACCAAAAAGAGCCACAAAAATACTTTTCCGCCGCCGGAAGCCTCTGTTCCCGTGAGATCCAATCTTGGAGCCTTTTCTGGTAATCTGTCGGAGGGGGATTCGATCACGGAGGGCATCTACATCAACTCCATTGCCCCTCCGATGATGCGTGAGTAGTTCACCACAGACCTTCGGGTCCATAGCTAGTAGCTAGATGGCTTCTTCTCTCTCTTTGCTCTTCAATACCATGTTCTTCATGATCTTCATGGAGATCTATCCGATGTAATACTCTTTTGCGGTGTGTTTGTCGAGATCCGATGAATTGTGGGTTTATGTTCAGATTATCTATGAATATTATTTGAATCTTCTCTGAATTCTTATATGCATGATTTCATATCTTTGCAAGTCTCTTCGAGTTATTGGTTTGGTTTGGCCAACTAAATTGGTAATTCTTGCAATGGGAGAAGTGCTTAGTTTTGGGTTCAATCTTGCGGTGTCCTCACCCAGTGACAAAGTAGGGGTAGCGAGGCACGTATTGTATTGTTGCCATCGAGGATAAAAAGATGGGGTTTTCATCATATTGCTTGAGTTTATCCCTCTACATCATGTCATCTTACCTAATGCGTTACTCTGTTCTTCATGAACTTAATACTCTAGATGCAGGCAGGAGTCGGTCGATGTGTGGAGTAATAGTAGTAGATGCAGAATCGTTTCGGTCTACTTGACACGGACGTGATGCCTATATGCATAATCATTGCCTTGGATATCTTCATAATTATTTGCTTTTCTATCAATTGATCGACAGTAATTTGTTCACCCACCGTATTATTTGCCTTCATGAGAGAAGCCTCTAGTGAAACCTATGGCCCCGGGTCTATTTTCCATAATATATTTTCAGATCTATAAACCAAAAATACCAAAAATACTTTGCTGCAATCTTTTTTACTTTTAGTTTACTTTTCGTTTTAGCAATCCTATCTATCTATCTCTATCAGATCTCATCCTTGCAAGTAACCGTGAAGGGATTGACAACCCCTTTATAGCGTTGGGTGCAAGTGTTTGATTCTTTGTGTAGGTACATCTATTGGGGACTTGCTTGTATCTCCTACTGGATTGATACCTTGGTTCTCAACAACTGAGGGAAATACTTATCTACTTTGCCGCATCACCCTTTCCTCTTCAAGGGAAAACCAACGCATGCTCAAGAAGTAGCAAGAAGGATTTCTGGCGCCGTTGCCGGGGAGATCTACATCAAGCCTACCAAGTACCCATCACAAACTCATCTCTTGCATTTACATTAGTTGCCATTTGCCTCTCGTTTTTCTCTCCCCCACTTCTAAAACGATTTTCAAAAAAAGATCTTCCTTTTTATTCGCCCTCTTTTTCGTTTGCCTCTTTCTCGTTGGATCTCTTACTTGTTGCTATGTCTAGCGTTACTACTTCCCCTTTGTCACCAGATTTTGAAGTTTTATACTTCAAGCAAAAACAAAGGGAAAATTTGAAAGATGCCTGGTATAGGCTAATGGAATCTTATCGTATCTCCAATCTAAAAGGAGATGCCAAAGTTTTGCTTAGAAATTTTTACATTGGATTGGCTTTGCATCATAGAGAGCTTTTAGATTTTGCCTCAAAAGGGAATTTTATTGAATTAGATACGAACGCTGCTTATGAAGTTTTAGAGGGGATTTTGGGGATTCCTCCACCCAACAAAGGGTTTGTTTCTCACAAGAGGGAGTTCAAATTCTCGACAAACTGAGTGACTTACATAAGCACTTGGTCGAATTACAACAATATCACGACCCCCTTAAACATATTAGTGGGAACCTCAATCGCTTGAATAATTTGATTACCCTTTGCAATAAGCGTTTGGATATTTTGGATATTAAGATGGTTTCTTCCCCTACCAATCCGGGGAAGAGGAAAGAGCCTCCCGGATTTGAGAAGTCCCTCACAAAAGTTGCCAGTACCAAAGATGACAATACCTAGATCTATTGTGTTATGCCTAGCTAGGGGCGTTAAACAATAGCGCTTGTTGGGAGGCAACCCAATTTTATTTTTATGCTTTTGTTTTTTGCTTATGTTTTTGAGTTTTCCACACATTATTACCTCTGTAGTAATTTTGTTTTCTTGTTTAATTTAGTGTTTGAGCCAAGTAAGACCTTTGGGATGGTCTACGGTGTTTGTGATTTGATTTTTCTGAAAAACAGAAACTTTTGCTCTCAGTCCAGGAATTTTGTAAATTCACTGGAACGTGATTTTGATCTGAAATTTCTACAC
Organism: Elymus sibiricus; assembly: GCA_039707655.1. Lineage (NCBI taxonomy): Eukaryota > Viridiplantae > Streptophyta > Magnoliopsida > Poales > Poaceae > Elymus > Elymus sibiricus. The sequence continues at coordinate 186,401,726 of CM077669.1, read as the reverse complement.
AAGATTTATAAACAAATTACCCTGATTGTCCTAATTTTTTAGAATTTTTGGAGTTACAGAAGTATTTGAAGTCTATAGATTGCTACAGACTATTCTGTTTTAGACAGATTCTGTTTTCTTTGTGTTGTTTGCTTATTTTGATGTATCTATGGGTTGTATCGGGGGGGGGTATGAACCATGGAGAAGTTAGAATACAGTAGATATTACACCAATATAAATAAAGAATGAGTTCACAACAGTACCTAAAGTGGTGATTTATTTTTCTTATACTAACGGATCTCATGAGTTTTCTGTTGAGTTTTGTGTTGTGAAGTTTTCAAGTTTTGGGTAAAGATTTGATGGACTATGGAATAAGGAGTGGCAAGAGCCTAAGCTTGGGGATGCCCAAGGCACCCCAAGCCATATTCAAGGATACCAAAAAGCCTAAGCTTGGGGATGCCCCGGAAGGCATCCCCTCTTTCGTCTTCAATCCATCGGTAAATTTACTTGAGGCTATATTTTTATTCACCACATGATATGTGTTTTGCTTGGAGCGTCTTGTATGATATGAGTCTTTGCTTTTTAGTTTGCCACAATCATCCTTGATGCACACATTTTTTGAGAGAGACACGTTGAATCGTGAATTTATTAGAATACTCTATGTGCTTCACTTATATCTTTTGAGCTAGGCAATGTTGCTCTACTACTTCACTTATGGTGTTTTATTTTATAGAAATTATTGAACTCTCGTACCTCACTTATATTATTTTTAGAGTCTTTAAACAACATGGTAATTTGTTTAGGTTATGAATTTAGTCCTAATATAATGGGCATCCAAGAGGGATATAATAAAAACTTTCATATTAAGTGCATTGAATACTATGAGAAGTTTGATTCCTTGCATATAGTTTTGAGATATAGAGATGGTAATATGAGAGTCATGCTAGTAAGTAGTTGTGAATTGGAGAAATACTTGTGTTAAAGTTTGTGATTCCCATAGCATGCACGTATGGTGAACCGTTATGTAACGAAGTCGGAGCATGATTTGTTTAATGATTGTCAACCATTGTGTGAGGGTCGGGAGCGCGCGATGGTTAACTCCTACCAACCTCTCCCCTAGGAGCATGCGTCTAATGCTTTGCTTCGATAACTAATAGACTTTTGCAATAAGTATGTGAGTTCTTTATGACTAATGTTGAGTCCATGGATTATACGCACTCTTACCCTTCCACCTTTGCTAGCCTCTCTAGTACCGCGCAACTTTCGCCGGTACATCAAACCCACCTTCCTCAAAATAGCCACCATATATTTTCCTCGGAACAGCCACCATACCTACCTATTATGGCATTTCCATAGCCATTCCGAGATATATTGCCATGCAACTTCCACCGTTCCGTTTTTCATGACATGCACCATCACTTTCATATTGCATATAGAGTCATATTTTGTTCTAGGTATCGAGTTGTAAGTAAATAAAAGTGTGATGATTTTCATTATTAGAGCATTGTCCCGTGTGAGAAAAGGATGATGGAAGCTATGAATCCCTCACAAGTTGGGATGAGTCTCCGGAATTTACAAAAAATAAAAGAGGCCAGCGAAGCCCAAATAAAAAAAAGAGACCAAAGATGCCCACCAAAATAAATAAATAAATAAATGAGAGAAAGAGAGAAGGGACAATGCCACTATCTTTTTCCACACTTGTGCTTCAAAGTAGCACCATGATCTTCATGATAGAGAGTCTCCTATTTTGTCACTTTCATATAGCTAGTGGAATTTTTCATCATATGCACAACCACTTAGTTTCTTTTTGAGCTTTCATACACTTATAGCTCTAGTGCATCAGTTGCATGGCAATCCCTACTCACTCACATTGATATCTATTGATGGGCATCTCCATAGCCCGTTGATACGCCTAGTTGATGTGAGACTATCTTCTCCTTTTTCCTCATCACCTCCACCATATTATATTCCACCCATAGTGCTATATCCATGGCTCACGCTCATGTATTGCGTGAGAGTTGAAAAGGTTTGAGAACATAAAAAGTGTGAAACAATTGCTTGACTTGTCATCGGGGTTGTGCAGGATTTAGATACTTTGTGCGGGGAAGATGGAGCATAGCCAGACCATATGATTTTGTAGGGATAATTTTCTAAGGCCATGTTATTTCGAAAGGACATGATTGTCTTGTTGGTATGCTCGAAGTATTACTGTTTTTATGTCAATATTAGACTTTTGTTTTGAATCTTATGGATCTGAATATTCATGCCACAATAAAGAATATTACATGGATAAATATGTTAGGTAGCATTCCACATCAAAAATTCTATTTTTATTATTTACCTACTCGAGGACGAGCAGGAATTAAGCTTGGGGATGCTTGATACGTCTCCAACGTATCTATAATTTTTTATTGTTCCATGCTATTATATTATCTGTTTTGGATGTTTTATATGCATTAATATGCTATTTTATATTATTTTTCGGACTAACCTATTAATCTAGAGCCTAGTGCCAGTTTCTGTTTTTTTTCTTGTTTTTGAGTATTGCAGATAAGGAATATTAAACGGAGTCCAAATGGAATAAAATCTTTGGAATGATTTTTCTTGGACCAGAAGCAACCCAGAAGACTTGGAGATGAAGGCAGGAGAGCCGCCGTGTGGCGACAAGCCACAGGGGCGCGCCCTAGGGGGGGGGCGCCCCCCTGGCTTGTGGCCCCATGGCAGCCCTCCTAACCCTATTCTTCGGCCTATAAATTCCCAAATATTCCCTGGATACCAAAAAGAGCCACAAAAATACTTTTCCGCCGCCGGAAGCCTCTGTTCCCGTGAGATCCAATCTTGGAGCCTTTTCTGGTAATCTGTCGGAGGGGGATTCGATCACGGAGGGCATCTACATCAACTCCATTGCCCCTCTGATGATGCGTGAGTAGTTCACCTCAGACCTTCGGGTCCATAGCTAGTAGCTAGATGGCTTCTTCTCTCTCTTTGCTCTTCAATACCATGTTCTTCATGAGCTTCATGGAGATCTATCCGATGTAATACTCTTTTGCGGTGTGTTTGTCGAGATCCGATGAATTGTGGGTTTATGTTCAGATTATCTATGAATATTATTTGAATCTTCTCTGAATTCTTATATGCATGATTTCATATCTTTGCAAGTCTCTTCGAGTTATTGGTTTGGTTTGGCCAACTAGATTGGTAATTCTTGCAATGGGAGAAGTGCTTAGTTTTGGGTTCAATCTTGCGGTGTCCTCACCCAGTGACAAAGTAGGGGTAGCGAGGCACGTATTGTATTGTTGCCATCGAGGATAAAAAGATGGGGTTTTCATCATATTGCTTGAGTTTATCCCTCTACATCATGTCATCTTACCTAATGCGTTATCTGTTCTTCATGAACTTAATACTCTAGATGCAGGCAGGAGTCGGTCGATGTGTGGAGTAATAGTAGTAGATGCAGAATCGTTTCGGTCTACTTGACACGGACGTGATGCCTATATGCATAATCATTGCCTTGGATATCTTCATAATTATTCGCTTTTCTATCAATTGCTCGACAGTAATTTGTTCACCCACCGTATTATTTGCCTTCATGAGAGAAGCCTCTAGTGAAACCTATGGCCCCCGGGTCTATTTTCCATAATATATTTTCAGATCTATAAACCAAAAATACCAAAAATACTTTGCTGCAATCTTTTTACTTTTAGTTTACTTTTCGTTTTAGCAATCCTATCTATCTATCTCTATCAGATCTCATCCTTGCAAGTAACCGTGAAGGGATTGACAACCCCTTTATAGCGTTGGGTGCAAGTGTTTGATTCTTTGTGTAGGTACATCTATTGGGGACTTGCTTGTATCTCCTACTGGATTGATACCTTGGTTCTCAACAACTGAGGGAAATACTTATCTACTTTGCCGCATCACCTTTTCCTCTTCAAGGGAAAACCAACGCATGCTCAAGAAGTAGCAACACGTCGGGCGGCGTTGCTGGATTTGTTTTACCTTTCTTGAACGTCTTGTGCGCGGGATTTCGAGGACACTTCGGGCTATCTCGAGGTTGAGATTTTCCATCGGAATTCCACAAATACTACGGGTTTATCCCGCGGTTGAGGAATTCTAACGCAGCTTGTGGTTAGTTTGTGATGGATGAGTTGGAGCACCCCTGCAGGGTAAAATCTTTCATGAGAGCCGTGCCCGCGGTTATGTGGCAACTTGGAGATTTGTTTAATATCCGGTCATGGAAAACTTAAAGTAAACTCAAATAAAATACACCAACCGTGTGCGTAACAGTGACTATCTCTTCTTGTGAGTTTGGTATCCAAGAGAGAACACGGTGGGGTTATGTTTGACCGTAAGTAGTTGTTCAGGATCACTTAGTGATCATTTCTTGTTCACGTTCGTTTATACGACGATCACCCCACTATTCTTGTACTCGTAAGTTAGCCACTCAAATAATGCTTAGTGCTTGCTGCAGCCTCACCACTTATCCATATCTCACCCATTAAGCTTTGCTAGTCTTGATACCCTTGGAAATGAGATTGCTGAGTCCCCGTGGCTCACAGTTTACTACAACAACAGTTGTAGGTACATGTAATGCGATGCTTTGACGTGAGAGCGATGCTTGTTTGAATTGGAGTTCTTCTTCTTCTTCTTTGATCATAGGATGGGTTCCAGGACGGCATCCTGGGATAGCAATGATGGATGTCATTTTATCGTTTGGTTTCGTCCGTAGTCGGACCCTTCTCTTCTGTATGATGATTGTATATGTTGTTGTATTGATGTGATCTTGATTTAGCTTGTGGCGAGTGTAAGCCAATTCCAGATACTCATCTCTTCTTTACATGTACTTGTAATGATATCCATTCTTGCAAAACGAGGAGATGCGCTTCTATCCTTGTTGAGGCCCTCGAGCCAAAAATAAGGATAGGACCGCATCTTGGGCGTTACAAGTTGGTATCAGAGCAGTACCGACCTAGGAGCCCCCTTGATTGATCGAACTTGGCCGAGTCGAGTCTAGTGAAAAACTATTTTGAGTCTAGTTATATATCGAAGACTAGGATTCTTTTTGCCCCTCTTCTAATCTCTGGTGAGGAATCTGAACGTAGGAATTTTAATTCTTCCCCTCTTCTCACTCAAAAATTTTAGGATCACGTGGGTATTTTAGAACCTCTATGATGTCGATGTGATCGGAATTCTGTTCTTGGTGCCTCCCGACTGTATGGATTGGACCCGGGGAGTTGAGCTCCAGGGGATTCTTTACACATCGCTATCATTCAGTTTCCTTAGTATCTCAGGATGCGGATGTTCGAAATTCCTTCAATACTATTCGTGGTGCGAAGAGTGTGGCGGCACCTAGTACTGGGGAGCGGGATCACATGTACTGCCATGTTTAGTATCGTTGTGATTACGAGAGTCTGAGGTAGATGAGTTTCCGAGGTTTCTTTGGTTATGTGTTGACGGATGTGATACACTGGTGGGTAGTATTATTGCTAGGAGTTGAGTGTTTTATTCAGTAATTGATCCGTGTATCCGTTGGACCAAATTGCATAACCAGAAAGATTTCGGAAGTTCTTGATGTCTACTACGCAACCTTCTTCTTGTAGACTCATGTTGGGCCTCCAAGCGCAGAGTTTTGTAGGACAGTAGCAAATTTCCCTCAAGTGGATGACCTAAGGTTTATCAATCCGTGGGAGGCGTAGGATGAAGATGGTCTCTCTCAATCAACCCTGCAACCAAATAACAAAGAGTCTCTTGTGTCCCCAACACACCCAATACAATGGCAAATTGTATAGGTGCACTAGTTCGGCGAAGAGATGGTGATACAAGTGCAATATGGATGGTAGATATAGGTTTTTGTAATCTGAAAATATAAAAACAGCAAGGTAGCAAGTAACAAAAGTGAGCAAAAACGGTATTGCAATGCTTAGAAACAAGGCCTAGGGTTCATACTTTCACTAGTGCAAGTTCTCTCAACAATACTAACATAGTTGAATCATATGTAAATCCCTCACGTGCGACAAAGATTTCACTCCAAAGTCACAAATAGCGGAGAAAAACGAAGAAATTATTGTAGGGTACGAAACCACCTCAAAGTTATCTTTTCTGATCAATCTTATGAGCTATCCCTATAAGTGTCACGAACAGCCCTAGAGTTTGTACTAAAATAACACCTTAAGATACACATCAACCAAAACCCTAATGTCACCTAGATACTCCAATGTCACCACAAGTACCCATGGGCTTGATTATACGATATGCATCACATAATTTCAGATTCATCATGTTCAATCGAACACAAATAACTTCAAAGAGTGCCCCAAAGTTTCTACCGGAGAGTCAAGAAGAAAACATGTGCCAACCCCTATGCATAGATTCCCGAGGTCACGGAACCCGCAAGTTGATCACCAAAACATACATCAAGTGGATCAATATAACATCCCATTGTCACCACAGATATCCCATCGCAAGACATACATCAAGTGTTCTCAAATCCTTAAAGATTCAATCCGATAAGAAAACTTCAAAGGGAAAACTCAATTCATCACAAGAAGATAGAGAGGGGAAAACTCCATATGATTCATCTATATTAATAAAGCACGCGGTACATCAAGATCGTGTCATCTCAAGAACACGAGAGAGAGAGATCAAACACATAGCTACTGGTACATACCCTCAGCCCCGAGGGTGAACTACTCCCTCCTCGTCATGGAGACCGTTGGGATGATGAAGATGGCCTCCGGTGATGATTTCCCCCTCCGGAAGGGTGCCGGAACGGGCTCCCGATTGGTTTTTCGTGGCTCTGGATGCTTGCGGCGGCGTAACTCCCGATCTAGGTTTATTTTCGGAGGTTTCTATATTTATAGGAATTTATGGCGGTGGAAACAAGTCAGGATGGGCCACGAGGTGACGACAAGCTAGGGGGGCGCACCCTAGGGGGGGGGCGCCCCCCAGGCTTGTGGTGGCCTCGTGGCTCCCCTGGCCCAACTCCAACTCTCCCTGGGCTTCTTCTGGTCCATAAAAATTCACCGTAGATTTTTATTCCATTTGGGCTCCGTTTGATATTCCTTTTCTGTAAAACTCAGAAACACGGCAAAAACAGAAACTGGCACTGGGCTCTAGGTTAATAGGTTAGTCCCAAAAATAATATAAAGTTGTAGTAAAATGATTGTAAAACATCCAAGAATGATAATATAATAGCATGGAACAAGCAAAAATTATAGATACGTTGGAGACGTATCAGCATCCCCAAGCTTAATTCCTACTCGTCCTCGAGTAGGTAAATGATAAAAAACAGAATTATTGATGTGGAATGCTGCCCAACATGTTCATCATATTCTTTTCTTCTTGTATAGCATGGACATTTGGACTTGTAAATGATTCAAAGCAATAGTCTAGTTTTAACATAATGGCTTCAATACTCAAGCATGTCAACAAGCAACCATGTCTTTCAAAATATCAACACTAAAGAAAGTTATCCCTAGCCCATAATGCTCAATCATTGATCCATTCATGAAACACACTCAAATATTAGCTATGCCCAATGCTCAAGTACGATCATAGTGCCCCTCGGTTGGTGCTTATAAGAGAAGATGGAGACTCAAAGCAAAAATAAAAATTGCATAAAGTAAATAGATAGGCACTTCGCAGAGTGAAGTAGGGACTTGTAGAGGTGCCAGAGCTCAAGGTTTAAATTGAGAGAGAAAAATATTTTGAGTGGCATGCTTTTCCTGTCAACGAAAACGACAAAGTAGCTCACAATACTTTCATGCTAGATACATTATAGGCGGTTCCCAAACAGAATAGTAAAGTTTTTACTCCCCCTCCACCAATCAATCACACTCCACGGCGAGCCGAATCCACGGGTACCGTCCATACAAACAACAATCCTGGGGGAGTTTTGTTTCATTTTTTTTTATTTGAATTTTGAGCATGGGACTGGGCATCCCGAATACCAGCCACTTTCTCGTGAATGATAGTGAATCAACACATATCGTGAGAATAACACACCTAGCATGGAAAAATATTGGATACTCCCCACCGTTTCATGAGCGGTACGGGCACACAAAAGAGAAAATTTATTTTGAAGATTTAGAGATGGCACATACAAATTTGCTTGGAATGGCATGGAAATACCGCATATAGGTAGGTATGGTGGACTCATAAGGCAAAACTTGGTTTAAGGATTTTGGATGCACAAGTAGTATTTCTACTTAGTACAAATGAAGGCTAGCAAATAGATTGGGAAGCAACCAAACCAAGGAACGAAAAATCACATAAGTGAGCATTGAGTCATAACTAACACCGAATAATGCACCACAAGTAGGATGTAACTTCATAGCATAACTATTGACTTTCGTACTTGCATAGGGAATCACAAACCTTAACGCCAATATTCCTACTAAAGCATAATTACTCACTAACATGACTCACATATTACTATCATCATGTTTCAAAACTATTACAAAGAATCAAGTTTAATTTGTCCCATGATCTTCATGAAAGTTTTTATTATATCCTCCTTGGATATCTATCACTTTGGGACTAGTTTCATATATTGCCATTGCTTTTTCGACAAGCTCAAACAAATTTAAATGAAGTACAAGAGCATAAAAATTTCATCCCTCAAAAAGGTATAAGTGAAGCATGAGAGGAAATGACAAGCTACTCACAAAAGATATAAGTGAAGATCAATGAGTAGTCAAACAATTAAGTAGCTATGTGAGGACTCTCTCTCCCTCAATGAATATTTTCAGATCTTAAGCATTTTATTCAACAGCAAGAAAAAGAAAAATAGCACTCCAAGAATAGCACGCATCATGTGAACGAATGAAAATTTAGGCTCAACATAGGCTAACCGATAATTGTTGATGAAGAGAGGTGGGATGCGTAGCATCCCCAAGCTTAGATGCTTGAGACTTCTTGAAATATTTACTTGGGGTGCCTTGGGCATCCCCAAGCTTGAGCTTTTGTATCTCGTTCAATCCTCTCATATCATGGTTTCACCTATTCTCAAAAACTTCATCCACACAAAACTCGAAGAGAACTCGTGAGATAGGTTAGTACACATAATAATAAATCAACTCTTTATGTACTGCCAAGACAAGTTGCATAATAATTTTCAAACATTATGTACTGTATACTATCATTTCCACAATTTATATCTACCAATATAGGCCATGGAAACTATAGGATAAGTAGATAACAAAACTATGACAACAATCTGTCCAAACAGAACAGTCTATAGCAATCTATTAAACCAGCATACTTCTGTAACTCAAAAAATTATGAAAATTTAGGACATGCTATAAAATTTATATGACATCACTGTGTAAAAAATTTCAGAAACTTTCCACGTTCCAGTAAAATATGAAAATTCAAACACTACAGCCAAAGTTTCTGTTTTTACACAGCACATATCAAAACATGCAATGCAAGCATCCTAATGCAATTCTTGGAACTTTTTATTGAAAAACAAGATTATAAATGACACCTAACAGAGAACAAGAAAATAAAATGACGCTCCAAGCAAAACTCATATTATGTGACGAATAAAAATATAGCTCTAAGTAAGATATACCGATAATGTTGAAGACGAAAGAGGGGATGCCTTCCGGGGCATCCCCAAGCTTAGGCGCTTGAGTATTCCTTGGATATTATCTTGGGGGTGCCTTGGGCATCCCCAAGATTAGGTTCTTGTCACTCCTTATTCTTCTCATATCGGTGTCTTACCCAAAACTTGAAAACTTCAATCACACAAAACTTAACGGAACTTCGTGAGAAGGGTTAGTGTAGTAAAGATAAATCATTCACTTAGGTACTGTCAAGACAAGATTCATAATTGTTCCCACATGATACCTACTGTATTCTATCATTCCCATAATTTATACCACCAAATATAAGCTATGGAAACACTAAAACAAGCAAACTATGCATGCAAAACAGAATCTGTCAAAAACAGAACAGTCTGTGAATATCTGTAGTGTGACCATACTTATCTGTCTCTAAAAATTCTGAAAAATTAGGAAAATCTAGGAAATTTGTATATCAACACTGTGTAAAAATTTCAGATTATTATCACGCTCCAGTAAAAAATGAAAATTCCTGTACTGGAGTCAAAAGTTTCTGTTTTGGTTCAGCATCAATTCTACTCATCTTGTGAGTCATCCCAAAGGCTTTAATTGGCACTTTATTGAAATAAAAGGCACAAAACATGATTACTACAGTAGATTAATCATGTGAACACACAAAAACATAAAGTAAAAGTGTTGGGTTGTCTCCCAACAAGCGCTTTTCTTTAATGCCTTTTAGCTAGGCATGATGATTTCAATGATGCTCACATAGGGATAATAATTGAAACATGCAAAAGAGCATCATGAATCTCATGACAAGCACATTTAAGTCTAACCCACTTCCTATGCATAGGAATTTTGTGAGCAAACAATTTATGGGAGCAAGAATCAACTAGCATAGGAAGGCAAAACAAGCATAACTTCAAAACTTTGAACACATAGAGAGGAAACTTGATATTATTGCAATTCCTACAAGCATATGTTCCTCCCTCATAATAATTTTCAGTAGCATCATGAATAAATTTCACAATATAACCAGCACATAAAGCATTATTTTCATGATCTACAAGCATAGAAATTTTGCTAATCTCCACACAAGAAATTTTTTCTCATGACTAATAGTGGGAGTATACTCAACAAAATAACTATCATGTGAAGCATAATACAATTGAAAATTAAAATCATGATGACAAGTTTCATGGTTATCATTATTCTTTATAGCATACATGTCATCACAATAATCATCATAAATAGGAGGCATGCTTTCATCATAATAAATTTGCTCATCAAAACTTGGGGGACTAAAAATATCATCTTCATCAAACATGGCATCCCCAAGCTTGTGGCTTTGCATATCATTAGCATCATGGATATTTAGAGAATTCATACTAACAATATTGCAATCATGTTCATCACTCAAAGATTTAGTGCCAAACATTTTAATAACTTCTTCTTCTAACACTTGAGCACAATTTTCCTTTCCATCATTTTCACGAAAGACATTAAAAAGATGAAGCATATGAGGCAATCTCAATTCCATTTTTTTGTAGTTTTCTTTTATGAAACCAAACTAGTGAAAAACAAGAGACTAAAAGATTCAATTGCAAGATCTAAAGATATACCTTCAAGCACTCACCTCCCCGGCAACGGCGCCAGAAAAGAGCTTGATGTCTACTACGCAACCTTCTTCTTGTAGACTCGTGTTGGGCCTCCAAGCGCAGAGTTTTGTAGGACAGTAGAAAATTTCCCTCAAGTGGATGACCTAAGGTTTATCAATCCGTGGGAGGCGTAGGATGAAGATGGTCTCTCTCAATCAACCCTGCAACCAAATAACAAAGAGTCTCTTGTGTCCCCAACACACCCAATACAATGGCAAATTGTATAGGTGCACTAGTTCGGCGAAGAGATGGTGATACAAGTGCAATATGGATGGTAGATATAGGTTTTTGTAATCTGAAAATATAAAAACAGCAAGGTAGCAAGTAACAAAAGTGAGCAAAAACGGTATTGCAATGCTTAGAAACAAGGCCTAGGGTTCATACTTTCACTAGTGCAAGTTCTCTCAACAATACTAACATAGTTGAATCATATGTAAATCCCTCACGTGCGACAAAGATTTCACTCCAAAGTCACAAATAGCGGAGAAAAATGAAGAAATTATTGTAGGGTACGAAACCACCTCAAAGTTATCTTTTCTGATCAATCTTATGAGCTATCCCTATAAGTGTCACGAACAGCCCTAGAGTTCATACTAAAATAACACCTTAAGATACACATCAACCAAAACCCTAATGTCACCTAGATACTCCAATGTCACCACAAGTACCCATGGGCTTGATTATACGATATGCATCACATAATTTCAGATTCATCATGTTCAATCGAACACAAATAACTTCAAAGAGTGCCCCAAAGTTTCTACCGGAGAGTCAAGACGAAAACATGTGCCAACCCCTATGAATAGATTCCCGAGGTCACGGCAAGTTGATCACCAAAACATACATCAAGTGGATCAATAGAACATCCCATTGTCACCACAGATATCCCATCGCAAGACGTACATCAAGTGTTCTCAAATCCTTAAAGATTCAATCCGATAAGAAAACTTCAAAGGGAAAACTCAATTCATCACAAGAAGATAGAGAGGGAAAAACTCCATATGATTCATCTATATTAATAAAGCTCGTGGTACATCAATATCGTCTCATCTCAAGAACACGAGAAAGAGAGATCAAACACATAGCTACTGGTACATACCCTCAGCACCGAGGGTGAACTACTCCCTCCTCGTCATGGAGACCGCCGGGATGATGAAGATGGCCTCCGGTGATGATTTCCCCCTCCGGCAGGGTGCCGGAACGGGCTCCCGATTGGTTTTTCGTGGCTCTGGAGGCTTGCGGCAGCGGAACTCCCGATCTAGGTTTATTTTCGGAGGTTTCTATATTTATAGGAATTTAAGTAGTTACCTAGGATTATCCTTCCGGCAAATGCATGATGGGTTATGTATTTGTTTCCGGCTTAATTTGCAAGCCTCATCCTTTGTTTTGTTGGAGTATGATAGTTCGAGTTGCTTCGATGTCAAGTGTTGATGAAAGGACGTGGATGTCGCCTAGAGGGGGGGGGTGAATAGGCGCTTTAAAATAATTACGGTTTAGGCTTGAACAAATGCGGAATAAAACTAACGTTTAATATGTCAAGCACAAAACCTAAAACAACTAGGCTCACCTATGTGCACCAACAACTTATGCTAAGCAAGATAAACAACTAAGTGATAGCAAGATATATAACAAGAAACAATATGGCTATCACAAAGTAAAGTGCATAAGTAAGGGGCTCGGGTAAGAGATAACCGAGGCACGTGGAGACGATGATGTATCCCGAAGTTCACACCCTTGCGGATGCTAATCTCCGTTCGGAGCGGTGTGGAGGCACAATGCTCCCCAAGAAGCCACTAGGGCCACCGTAATCTCCTCACGCCCTCGCACAATGCAAGATGCCGTGATTCCACTAAGGGACCCTTGAGGGCGGTCACCGGTACCCGTACACTTTGGCAACCTTTGGGGGCGGTTCACCAGTACCCTTACAAATTGCTCGGGGCAATATCCACAACCTAATTGGAGACCCCGACGCTTGTCCGGAGCTTTACACCACAATGATTGAGCTCCGAGGCACCACCAACCGTCTAGGGCGCCAAGGCACCCAAGAGGAACAAGATCTAGGGTGCTCAAACACCCAAGAGTAATAAGCTTCTCAACTTCTCACTTCCACGTATCACCGTGGAGAACTCAAACCTATGCACCAAATGCAATGGCAAGGGCACACGGAGTGCCCAAGTCCTTCTCTCCCAAATCCCACCAAAACAACAAATGTTATGGAGGAAATGAGAGGAAGAACGAAGAAGAACATGAAGAACTCCAAGATCAAGATCCAAGGGGTTCCCCTCACAAAGAGGAGAAAGTGATTGGTGGAAATGTGGATCTAGATCTGCTCTCTCTTTTCCCTCAAGAACTAGCAAGAATCATTGGAGGGATTGAGAGTTAGCAAGCTCGAAGAAGGTCAACAATGGGGGAATAACACGAGCTCTAGAGTTAGAGAGCAATGGGGAAGAAGACCCCCTTTTATAGGAGGGGGAAAATCCAACCGTTACCCCCACAGCCCGCACACAAGCGGTAGTACCGCTCAAGGGAGCGGTACTTCCGCTTACACTCGTCCTGGAACAACAAAGCGGTAGTACCGCTCTGGAGGGAGCGGTACTTCCGCTTGGGGCGGTAGTACCGCTCTGGAGGGAGCGGTACTTCCGCTCAAAAATCCCAGAAGATCGGCAGCTAAAAGGATGCGAAAGAGGCCGCTGACCCTCAGGGCGGCAGTACCGCCAGGTACTTCCGCTTAAAAAGAATAAGCGGCACTGCAGGGCGGTAGTACCGCTCGGTACTACCGCTTAAAAAATTTAAGCGGCACTTAAGGGCGGTAGTACCGCTGGAGCGGTACTACCGCTCGGAAGAGCGGTACTTCCGCTTAAGAGAAATAAAGAACCCAAGCAACCAGATGGATACAGAAAAACCAGAACTGCCATAACTTCTGCAAATGAGCTCCGAATGGAGCAAACTCAAGCTTGTTGGATTTAGGACGACAAGAGCTATCCAACAGCGAAACCTCTATTAATGAAGAATAAAAATGCCAATGGTATAGAGATGTGAAACCTCTATTAATGAAGAATCGGCAAAAACTCCAACATCGAAAACATCATAGAAGATGCATATGGACTCCGTTTTCGATGAACTTGAGCTTGTCATGAAGCTGACCATAAGCTCAAGAAACCTCGAAGAGAAAAACCAACCAAGAACCAAGAAAGATGATGATGCCAAGAATGCAATGGTTTGAGCTCTCAACGAACGATACGATCAAGCTACTCACTTGAGAGCCCCCTTGATAGTACGGCTATCTATCCTATAACCTAGTCTCCCAACTACCACTATGAGACCGGTAAAATAGAAAAGCCTATCAAGGTCAAACCTTAGCCTTGCGCATAGTCCACTTGAGCTAGATGATGACGATCTTGACTTCCTCAAGATGGACCACCTTTCTTGATTGTGTTGGCTCGATGAAGACTAGTTGATTGCTCCCCCATACTCCACTATGGGTGAGCCACTCTTCGGCACATCTTCACAAATCCATTGTCACCACAATGGATGGCAAGCTTCAAGCATGATCTCTCCGTGATGCTTCACTTGAACTTGCACACCGCAACCTTGATGACGATCACCACTTGATGTCATCCTCCATGGACTGTATGGGATCTTCTTATTGATGCTAGCCCATGGAAACATACCTAACCCCACAAGGAACACTCACAGGGAACATGGGTTAGTACACAAAGCGTAATGGACAATGCTTACCATACCATGGGATCACTTGATCCCTCTCGATACATCTTGTACGCTTTGCGTGTTGATCAACTTGATTCACTTTTTGACTTAGTCTTGATCAACCTTGTATCTTATCTTCTCTATGACCAATCTTTGGATAAAACCTTGAATACCACCTTGGTCACCATATAAACTCCTTGAAACCAACAGATGGACTTCAAGAAGTGCCTATGGACAAATCCTTCGAATATAACTTAAGGCAACCATTAGTCCATTGGGATTGTCATCAATTACCCAAAACCACACATGGAGAAATGTGCTCTTACAGTTGATTTCATATCTTTTCTAAGTGGTGTTCTCATATTTCTATGGGAGTGCCAATCCTTTTGCTCAATCGAAGTTTCATGTCCATTCTTTTCCATCTGGAGTGCTTCTCTTCAAGACAATTCAATCCTCTTCAATATTTGCAAGATCAATCCTCACATTTCTTTCCGGAGTTCATTTCATCCGTCCCAAGTTTTCTTTGTTTTCCCCACCCTCCCACCCTTTTCTTTCAAAGAGTAATTATCATCCAAGTGCCTTTTCCATTCATGTGATGCTTCCGACATCTTTTCTTCCATATTGTATCCGGTGATTCATTGTGAAGATTCTCAGGAGTTTCAATTTCATCATTCTTCATTCTTGTTTATTCTCCGGTGGATTCAATTCAAGCTTTCAGTGCTCATCGTATCCATTTTCATTCTCTAAATGTTCTCCCATGTTGGAAGTTTTTCT
Source organism: Elymus sibiricus (assembly GCA_039707655.1). Classification (NCBI taxonomy): domain Eukaryota; kingdom Viridiplantae; phylum Streptophyta; class Magnoliopsida; order Poales; family Poaceae; genus Elymus; species Elymus sibiricus. The sequence continues at coordinate 186,386,041 of CM077669.1, read as the reverse complement.
CCAAGCCTCTCTTGTTTATCCGTCCCTCTCTATTCTATCAGGAGTGTCGAAGATATCTCAGAAGATTCGTGTTTCCGTTCAAATCCTTTCAATTGTTTCGAGGTTCTCACCTCATCAAGTTTTCATTTGTACCGGTGCAATCTCTCTTCCTAAGCTATCGTTTCAACCGTGTTTTCTTTGAGTGGGCTCATAACCCACAGGTTTTCCCAGGATCTTACCTGGCTCTTCTAATTTTTTCCGGAGACCTCAAGTTCTTTTCAAATGTGATGTAAGAATGAACTCCATCAGTCATATTTCTGCCTTCTCAAAGATCGCTTATAAATTATTGTCATCGTTGGCTCAACCTTTCGTTATTCTTTGTTCCGGAGTGTCTCAGTAATTCATGATGTAGTTTCTCCTCGTCAATCTTAGCGTTGAAGACCGAAGAAGTGTTTCTCTTAAATCTTATTCCATTCTCCTAGAGATTCATGGTTTCAGCTTCATGCAATCCTCTCAAATTGTTTTCAATCATGAGTAATTCCATCCATATCTATCCGGAGCATTTCAGAATTGTTTTCATTCCAAGATCCTCCGAATGTCATCATTTCAAAAGATTTCTTCGTTCTCATCTTTCAGCTTTTGTGCTCCAATTCTTCTCAATTGTTGTCTCTTCGTTCGTATCTCCATTATCCCGGTGCCTTGGATCGTGATCTCTTCGTTCTCTTGTATCTCCATTCGTTCATGGTATCCTCATTCATTTTGTGAATTCGTACCGGTGTTTCGTGAAGACTTCTTCAAGCTTATGAATCTCTCTTCAATCTTTTCAAGAAGAGTAAGTAGTATGCCAAATCCGTTGCTCGTCATCAATTTAACTTGATGAAGGATCAGCATACATAAATCTTATTATTGTTCATCAAGGTGATCCCAATCCTTCTTCCGGAGTTGTTCATGATATCGAATTCTCGATTCTAAGGTGTTCATCTTTTCTTTCCCGGAGTTCCAAGTTTTCTCAAGTATCTCGTCGTGAAGTTCCATCTAAATCATTGCAAGGCTTCAGCTCTTGTTCTTTCAACCTTCAATTCTTTTCTATCATCCTTTCATTTTGGAGTTCTTTGAAGAAGTTCTTCATGGTGGTTTGTTACGGATGTAATTCTTTCTCGAAGTGTTCTTCAAGATTCTTGTTGGAGAAGCTCAAGTATTCTTGTCTTGCATTCCGAAGCGCAATTCATTCTCCCTTTTCTCTTGAGGTGGTGTTATAGAATTCTTGATTCATGAGGAGTCTCGAAGAGAATTTTTCAAGAATAAGATATTTAAACCCATCATTCCTTCCTTGGAGTTATCTTGGATTGGATTTCACCTAAGCGCTTCCTAAGTTTGTTGCTATAATGGTGCTCGTCAATGATCTAAGTATTCTATTATCCTCTTGGTGAAAGAAGTTTTCATCTCTTTGTTGATCTCAATCAAACTAATTGTTTCCGTTAGTGGCGGGTTGTCACCTCATAATTTTGAGAGGGTTTCCATAAGCCCACAACAAACATATAATTTTCGCTGTTGATTTTACAACAACTCTGTTCAATCTCTTCTTGTAAGGACGTTGTTCAAATTCAATTGTGGTAGAAATATGTCATTTTGTTCTCCGTTCCTTCCTTTCCAATGATCTAGTTTCTATTCTTCTGTTCCGGAGGTTGCTCTCTTCGATTCAACATCTCGTTTTGTTGAGATCATGTTCTTTCCTTACTTATCCATTTAACCGGAGTGTTGTGTTCTCTTCTCAAGTTCTCTTTATCTTATAGAGTCTTGCCTCTCTTTTCTACCGGAGTGCTTCCCAAATTTCTTTTGAATTCTTGCTTGTTTCTCATATCATCTTTCTTCTCTTGGTTTCACTCGTTTGTCAATGAAGCAACTAAGTTTTACCTCTTTCTTTCTTCTTCCTCTTCCCCTTCTCATTCTATGATCTCGGGTCGAGATCTCTTGTAAGTGGAGGAGAGTTGTAACAGTCCGAGACCGACGCTCCAGAAGATTCCCGTTTTGTTCCGTTGTCATCATGCGATTTGTTTGGTTGTCACATTCATCATCGCATCATTCACATCATCCGCATTGCATTGGCACTCCGTTGCCGTACTTTTTTTTTTCAAAACTTGCATCCATTCGTAGTTGCTGGTTCTCTCCGTTCGTGTCGTCGACCGTTTCAAGACCAACCACACACGCCCGTGCCCGCGGCATTGATAAAATATTGTTTTTAAAAGTGGGTATAAAATATTCTCGGATTGGGTCGAAAGTTGGCATGCGGTCTTATTATATTGTATGTAGACCGCCTGCCAAATTTCGTCGCAATCGGAGGTCATTTGATACCCCAATGGACGACCGTAGCGACACCGTCATCGGTTTAATTATCGAACATTTCAGTGTTTTAAAACGCGTGTAACGGGCCGCAACCTCCCTCTCTTCTTAGCCCACAACCAATCTACACAACCCACCAGCCCACCTAGCTACCCCGCGATCGGAGCCGTCCATTCGTAATCGGAGGGTCCAAACATAGTCTCTATTTCCCTACATATAGACCAACTTCATACCTATTCAGACAAAACCCTATTGTCTAGGGATCCTCCCCTGTCCAAATCGCGCCGCCACCCACATCGTTTTCATCGCCTGACCAACCATCTTCTTCCTCGATCCACCCACCCCCCCAACCAGCAAGCTCCCCTGTGCCCGAGCCAACCCCATCGCGCAGTCAGCTATCCAACTCACAACGGACGTGTCCGGCGACCGTAGAGACGCGCGCCCGTAGCTGGTCTAACCCAGCGCGCCCTCATGCCCGTGGACGAGCTCGTCCCTGAGCACCACGTCGCCGTGCCGGAGGCCAGCGCCGGCGACCTCGTCCGCCGGAGCCACAGGTCCAGTGTCGCCCTTCTCCTGGCCATCTCCTTCTCGTCCTCCAGTTCTCCTCCTTGATCTCTCTCATCTCAATTCTCTCTCTCTCTTTTCTCTGTCAGGTACAGGTAGCTGCCGCGAAGCTCGTGTCGCCGCTCGGAGGTCCGACCCAGCCGCCCCTTGCCAACATCTCGCCGCCTCGGACCCGTTCCCGGCCTCCCCTGCTCGCGACGTCGCCATTCCTCGCCAAGTCCCGCGCCGCCGCTACCTCTTGCTATGCTGCTCTGCTTCGTCCCTGTTGTTGCCTCTGTTCTTCAGAGAACCGAGCAGAGCCATCGCCCGCCTCTGCTTCGAGCGAGGACTAGGCCGCTCGCGTTGACCCGTCGCGCCTCCTGCGCCCTGGGCCGCCTCCAGCAGCACGGCCTCGCCCTTCGCAGCCCCGCGTCGTGCCCAAGCCCAGTCGCGGATCCAGCCCGCACCATCCCTTGCCTCGCCGTGAGCACAGCCAAGTCCGGCTCTATTTATTGTCAGGTTTGCTCGAGCTCCGCTTTCTGTTTTGTTCATGTGCAGCGAATCCATTGTTTAGCATTCTCGCCCCATAGCCCAACCGGTCAGCACCTTGTGTTGCAACAAGGGGTCATGGGTTCGAATCCCAAGGACCCCTATTTTTATACACTTTGTTTTCGTTGTCAGTTACATTCAGATTAGCTCATTGGTCTGTGTCATATGCAACCGAGCCCATCTGTGATCACAATTCAACTGTAGAGCAGCTGGTCAGCCCGCATGTGCAGGCCAGGAGACCGGGGTTGAAATCCCAGGTTCTCCCATTTCCTTTTATTTTTGTTGTCTCTCTGTTTAAAACCCACCCATGCATCTGGCCCGTTCTAATTCTATTTTCCTGTTCGTTGGTATTTAGTAACTATCAGTGCATTGCATAATTACATGGCATTTTGTTTGGTAATATCTTAATATCCATGCATCCAAATATAAAAAGTCATGTATGTAAAATGGGTAGAAGTTTATGTAATTTCACTATATCACACTTTCATCCATGTTTAAAATGTTTAAACATGTTGTTTGTATTGTTTTGCATAATTGCAATGATAAAGCGGTTTGTCTCATAACTAAATAACCGTAGCTCCGATTCTAATGATCCATATATGTAACTTGCTTAGAAAAACATGTAGAATCACATGCCACACTTTATTTTCCTGTTTAATAAATATAAAACATGATTAGCTCAGATCGACAGATTTTGAAATTAACACATGGGGTCGTTCCGGAAATGTTATATGTTGTTTCCGGCCTCATTTAAACTTGCCTAGATGTCTAGATTAATTATGCTTCACCTCTTGCCATGCTTAACAACATTTAATATTGTCGTGTACCTAAACGAGAGCGACCTAAATAATTCAAGCGTGAAGTTTCGTCAATATGCAACTCGTTGCATATTGAGCTTCACTTAATGTGTAGTATTTGATTGTTGTGCTTTGTCATGCCTTGCATGATCGTATGGGCATACGTCATATTTGTTTGCGCATCATGTCATGCATATGTGTGGTGTTTATCATGTGTTGATTGTTGTTTCCGGATTGCTTCTTCTCGATAGAGTTCCAAAAGCGTTCGGAGTGTGAGGATTCGTTCGATTACGTTGGCTCGTCTTCTTCACGGATTCGTTCTTCTTCCAAGCGGGATCTCAGGCAAGATGAACATTTCCCTGGATACCATTACTATCATGGCCATGTTAGATGTCTCATTTCTATCGCTTGCCTCGCTACCTACCACTTGTATGTCAAGCCTCCCAAATGCCATGATAAGCCTCTAACCCTCCACATCCCAGCAAACCATTTTTTGGCTATCTTACCGCTTGCTCAGCCCTTCTTATAGCGTTGATAGTTACAGGTGCAAGTTGTTTCCATGTGCCAACATGGATGTTTTTTGAGATATCACAATATTATTGCTATTTAATTTAATGCACATATATACTTGGTAAAAGGTGGAAGGCTTGGCCTTTTGCTCGGTGTTTTGTTTCACTTTTGTCGCCTAGTTACCTGTGTACCGGTGTTATGTTCCATATTGAGCGCTCCTAACATGCTCGGGGTTGTTATGGGGACCCCCGTGATTTTCGTTTTGGGATAAAACTCGTCTGGCAAGGTCCAACATTGGTACTATTTGCTTAATAACAACTAAAATTTGCATAGGGCATGATCACTCCGTGGATAATTAATCAACAACCTGGGCCAGTGCTCCTCATGAGTGTTGGTCCAAAACGGGCTACCTGCGGGGCCACCTCGAGGAAACTCGGGGATTGGTTTTTCCTCGTAGCTAGTCCCATCCGGTCGTGTCCTGAGAACGAGATACGCGGCTCCTATCGGGTTCGTCGACACGCCGGGCGGCGTTGCTGGATTTGTTTCACCTTTCTCGAACGTCTTGTGCGCAGGATTTCGAGGACACTTCGGGCTATCTCGAGGTTGAGATTTTCCATTAGAATTCCGCAAATACTACGGGTTTATCCCGCGGTTGAGGAATTCCAACGCAGCTTGTGGTTAGTTTGTGATGGATGAGTTGGAGCACCCCTGGAGGGCTAAATCTTTCATGAGAGCCATGCCCGCGGTTATGTGGCAACTTGGAGATTTGTTTAATATCCGGTCATAGAAAACTTAAAGTAAACTCAAATAAAATACACCAACCGTGTGCGTAATCGTGACTGTCTCTTATTGTGAGTGTGGTATCCAAGAGAGAACACGATGGGGTTATGTTTGACCGTAAGTAGGTGTTCAGGATCACTTAGTGATCATTTCTAGTTCACGTTCGTTTATACGACGATCACCCCCCCCTATTCTTGTACTCGTAAGTTGGCAACTCAAATAATGCTTAGTGCTTGCTGCCGCATCACCACTTACCCATATCTCAACCATTAAGCTTTGCTAGTCTTGATACCCTTGGAAATGAGATTGCTGAGTCCCCGTGGCTCACAGTTTACTACAACAACAGTTACATGTACAGGTAATGCGATGCTTTGACGTGAGAGCGATGCTTGTTTGAATTGGAGTTCTTCTTCTTCATCGATCATAGGATGGGTTCCAGGCCGGCAGCCTGGGATAGCAAGGATGTATGTCATTTTATCGTTTGGTTTCGTCCGTAGTCGGACCCTGTTCTTCTGTATGATGATTGTATATGTTGTTGTATTGATGTGATCTTGATTTAGCTTGTGGCAAGTGTAAGTCAATTCCATATACTCATCTCTTCTTTATATGTACTTGTAATGATATCCATTCTTGCAAAACGACGAGATGCGCTTCTATCCTTGTCGAGGCCCTCGAGCCAAAAATAAGGATAGGACCGCATCTTGGGCGTTACACTGTGATTCGACTAAATGAGGAGGCCCGGGCTACCATTGCCAAAGCCAAAGAGGCCGTGGCTGATAAGGCAGTGGTTGCTCACAGTGATACCGCTGGTCCATCGGGGGTGGGTAGTGGCCCTGCTCCCACCGTGGCCAAGAAGGGGCGCCCTAGTAAAGCTAAAGCCTGCGTGGCCCCGTGGAGGCCGTGTCTTCGTATCAAAAACTTGTCTTTTAGATGAAAGCTATCTTTTGGAACATCCGTGGTTTTGGTGCTAGGGGGCGCCGAGACCAGATATGCGACTTGGTTCGTGATACTAAAGCTGATTTCATTGGTTTTGTCGAAACTTTCAAATCTTCTTTTTCTACTTCTGAGCTCTCCTCGATTGCTAGTGCTGACCGCTTCGTTTGGCGCTGCCTTCCGGCGTCTGGCCACTCGGGTGGTATTCTTGTAGGGGCCAAAGTTGATGTATTTGACTTTGTGGCTTTTGATCATGGGATTTTTTGGGATAGCATGGTGGTTCATCACAAGAGCCTCAATGTTCTCTGGGAATTAATGGTGGTCTATGGACCGGCTGTTCACTCTCTGTCTTTGCTTTTTTTGGACGAAATCACTGCTAAGATTGACTCTTGCAACATCCCTCTGGTCATTGGAGGTGACTTTAACCTCTTGAGATTCCCCACTGAGAAGAGTAACTCAAATTTCTCGTGGCCTTTGGCTGATGCGTTCAATGATTTTATAGCGGACTGCGCCCTCTGCGAACTTCCCAGATCAGGCTTGCGTTTCACTTGGTCCAATCACCAGACCAACCCGATTCGTCCGGTTCTTAATCGTGTGTTGGTGACTTCTCCTTGGGACCTGCTGTTCCCCCGTGCGTCCCTAGCAGCGTTGCCTCACGTTGGCTCGGACCACTCTCCACTCATCTTGGATTTGGATCTTAACCACTAGGCTGTGGTTTCTAGGTTCCAGTTCGATGCTTCGTGGTTTCTGGTTGATGGGTTCGTTGATATGTTTTCGGCTAAAATAACCTCTTTGCTTAATTCCCGAGTTCGTTCTTTTGGTCCTATGGATGACTGGCATTACTGTTCGAATGAACTCCGGAGATTCCTCAAAGGCTGGGGGCGCAATCGTGCGGCATAAGCCATTAAGTGTAAGCGCGACCTGTTGGGGCAGGTCTCGGCTTTGGACTACGAGGCAGATTTGGGTGGGCTTTCGGCTGTCGGGTAGCAAAAGTGGTACGATCTTGAAGCTCTCCTTATGCAACTGCACCAGCAGGCTGAGGTGTATTGGAGGCAGCGCGGCACCATTAATTGGACCCTGAAGGGTGATTCCCTCTCGGCATACTTTTTCGCCATTGCTAATGGTCGTCGCCGTAGATGCTTGATTAATAGTCTGGTTATTGATGGTGTAAGGGTGGTTAACCCTCACACTATCATGGATCATGTGTTCAACTTCTTCTCTAGCCTGATGACTGCTAGGCCAGCTTCTGGTTTTATTATCTCTTTCAACATCTGGCAACAAGGTAGAAGGGTGTCGAACGAGGAGAATGTGGCCCTCTCGATTCCTTTATCCGTGGAGGAGATTGAGCTAGCGATCAATTCGGCCAACTCGAACTTGGCTTCTGACCCGGACGGTTTTTCTATCCCATTCTTCAAAAAGTTTTGGCCTATTCTGTGCCCTCTGGTCTGCGCGATCATTCAAGGTTTTTGCCTAGGCACAGTGGACATTTCTCGCCTCAATTATGCCATTCTGTCCCTCATCCCCAAGGTCAAGGGTGCTGATTCTATCTCTAACTTTCGCCCCATTGCCCTGATTAACAACTTTGCTAAATTCACCTCTAAAGGGTTCGCAACGAGGCTGGCTCCGGTTGCTCATCGTACCATTAGCCCTACTCAGTCAGCCTTCATCAAAGGGAGACATATCTTGGAGGGTGTTCTTTGTTTGCACGAGATTGTGCATGACCTCAGAGTGCGTGGCTCTAGGGCTATTATTCTCAAACTATATTTTGAGAAGGCCTATGATTCGATAAGTTGGGATTTCTTGCGACAAGTGTTACATGCCAAGGGGTTTGAATCTGGTTTCATGCACAGACTGATGCAGTTGGTGTCTGGGGGACACACGGCGGTGGCTGTTAATGGTGCGGTTAGTAAATACTTTGTCAATGGTATGGGCCTACGACAAGTTGATCCGGTCTCTCCTATTCTTTTCAACTTCGTGGTCGATGCTTTGTCCTTTATGCTTGATCGGGCGGCCTCGGCTGGGCATATCACTCATGTCATTTCTCACCTCCTTCCTCACGACATCACTCATCTTCAGTATGCTGATGATACGATCATCTTAGTGGAACTCAATGATGCCTGCCTTACTAGTCTTAAATTTATCATTCTTTGCTTTGAAGCCTTGTTGGGGCTAAAAATAAACTTTTCTAAAAGTGAGGTCATTGCTACTGGGATCGAGGACAAGGAGGCACTTCGGGTTTCCCAGCTCCTTAATTGTTCCCTTGGGTCCTTCCCTTTCAAGTATCTTGGGCTCCCTATCTCCCCTTTTCATCTTAGTGCTAAGGAATTCAAGCCTCTGGTTTCCAAGGTGGGCAATAGAGTTATGCCCTGGTGTGGTAGATACAACACCTCAGCAGGGAAAGTTTGTCTTATAAATGCTTGTCTTTCTTCGCTCCCTATGTTCACCATGGGCTTTTATAGACTGTCGAAGGGCACTCATGAGGGCTTTGATAAGCACAGAGGTGCCTTTTATTGGAATTCAGCGGATAACAAACGTAAGTATAGGCTTGTCAAGTGGGCTATCATTTGTCGACCAAAAAGCCTTGGGGGGGGGGGGGGGGGGGCTTGGGATCCTAAATACCTTCATCATGAACACATGTCTCATTACTAAATGGTGGTGGAAGATTATGACTGGAACCCCCGGTACCCTTTGGGTCGATCTTCTTAAAGCTAAGTACTACCCCAATGGCAGTCCCATGTTTGCTTCGGCGAACCATGGATCTCAATTTTGGAAAGATCTTGTTAGGGTTAGAGATGTTTTCTGGGAGCATGCTAAATTTTTGGTCAAGAATGGAGCCTCCACTCGTTTTTGGTTGGATTGGTGGACTGGTGATTCCACACTTGCTTTTGCTTTTCCTACTTTATTTTCTACTGCTCCTCCCGTGAGATCTCAATCTCTGAGCTCTCCCAGAACAATTGGGACTTGGGTTTCCGTAGGTCCCTTTCTCCTGCAGAGCTGGGGGACTGGTAGCGGCTTGCTGTTGTGTTCCCAATCCTCTCGGAGGAGGAGGACTCGGTTACTTGGCCTCATGCTGCGTCCGAAAAGTTTTTCATTAAGTCTTTGTATTCCAGAATTATTGCGGGTAACCCCACTTCTAAGTTCAAACCCATTTGGGCTGCCAGGATCCCTCCCAAGATCAAGATCTTCTCTGGTAGGCCACTAGGGGTCGGCTGCCCTCTGCAGACCAGATTCGGAAAAGGAACGGCCCTGGCTCGGGTGCTTGTAAGCTTTGCTCAGCGCAGGAGGACACTAACCATATCTTTTTTGGCTGTCCTCTGGCCAAGTTGATGCGGGGTTGTGTCCGATCGTGGCTGCAAACCTCTTGGGCTCCCTCTTCATTCTTGGATGTTTGTTTGTTAACCTCTAATCTTCACGGACGTTCTAAGAGGATCTTTTGGGTTGGGCTGGGTGCTCTTTGCTAGTCGCTGTGGACTAGCAGAAATAAATTCACCATTGAGGGTGTGTTTCCTAACAAACCTGCTGATGTCCTGTTTAAAATGTCTATTCTTTTACAGCAGTGGAAATTATTGACTAAGGCTGTGAATCGAGACGGGTTGGAGGTGCTGATCAACAAAGTTTGGGCGTCTGCCAATCTTCTATCCTCCCCTCTAGCCGAGGCGCCCTCGTAGTATTGCTACTTCTTGAGCTTGCGTTGGTTTTCCCTTGAAGAGGAAAGGATGATGCAGCAAAGTAGATAAGTATTTCCCTCAGTTGTTGAGAACCAAGGTATCAATCCAGTAGGAGATACAAGCAAGTCCCCAATCTTCGCACCTACACAAACAATCAAACACTTGCACCCAACGCTATAAAGGGGTTGTCAATCCCTTCACGGTTACTTGCAAGGATGAGATCTGATAGAGATAGATATAAAAGATTGCTAAAACGAAAAGTAAAACAAAAGTAATAAGATTGCAGCAAAGTATTTTTGGTATTTTTGGTTTATAGATCTGAAAATATATTATGGAAAATAGACCCGGGGGCCATAGGTTTCACTAGAGGCTTCTCTCTTGAAGGAAAATAATACGGTGGGTGAACAAATTACTGTCGAGCAATTGATAGAAAAGCGAACAATTATGAAGATATCCAATGCAATGATTATGCATATAGGCATCACGTGCGTGTCAAGTAGACCAAAACGATTCTGCATCTACTACTATTACTCCACACATCGACCGACTCCTGCCTGCATCTAGAGTATTAAGTTCATGAAGAACAGAGCAACGCATTAGGTAAGATGACATGATGTAGAGGGATAAACTCAAGCAATATGATGAAAACCCCATCTTTTTATCCTTGATGGCAACAATACAAATACGTGCCTCGCTACCCCTACTTTGTCACTCGGTGAGGACACCGCAAGATTGAACCCAAAACTAAGCACTTCTCCCATTGCAAGAATTACCAATCTAGTTGGCCAAACCAAACCAATAACTCGAAGAGACTTGCAAATATATGAAATCATGCATATAAGAATTCAGAGAAGATTCAAATAATATTCATAGATAATCTGAACATAAACCCACAATTCATCGGATCTCGACAAACACACCGCAAAAGAGTATTACATCGGATAGATCTCCATGAAGATCATGAAGAACATGGTATTGAAGAACATAGAGAGAGAAGAAGCCATCTAGCTACTAGCTATGGACCCGAAGGTCTGAGGTGAACTACTCACGCATCATCGGAGGGGCAATGGAGTTGATGTAGATGCCCTCCGTGATCGAATCCCCCTCCGGCAGATTACCAGAAAAGGCTCCAAGATGGGATCTCACGGGAACAGAGGCTTCCGACGGCGGAAAAGTATTTTCGTGGCTCTTTTTGGTATTGGGGGAATATTTGGGAATTTATAGGACGAAGATTAGGGTTAGGAGGCCTGCAGGGGGGCCACAAGCCAGGGGGGCGCCCCCCCTAGGGCGCACCCTGCAGGCTTGTCGCCTCCCGGCAGGTCTCCTGCCCCCCTCTTCAAGTCTGGCAGGTTTCTTCTGGTCCAAGAAAAATCATCGCGAAGATTTTATTCCGTTTGGACTCCGTTTAATATTCCTTATCTGCAATACTCAAAAACAAGGAAAAAACAGAAACTGGCACTAGGCTCTAGATTAATAGGTTAGTCCCAAAAATAATATAAAATAGCATATTAATGCATATAAAACATCCAAAACAGATAATATAATAGCATGGAACAATAAAAAATTATAGATACGTTGGAGACGTATCAAGTATGTTGTTTCTCTCCTTAGCAGTAGGTGGTTGGCCCGCGTGCCATTATCTGTGTCATTTGGGCCTGCGTGCCGCTGAACTCTGGTCGTGTTCTATGTGGTGGTTGGCCTTGTGTGCATTTGGGTAAACTATGTGGTCGTTGCTTGGTTGTTACTCTGCTATATGGCTTTATTTATTAAGTCGGGCATATGCCTTTTCTCTAAAAAAAGGTGTTGTCTTCATGTCAAGTTTTCACCTTGACAATCTCTGGCCAGATGCGGTGACGACTATGCTAGGACGTTGTTTCTTTTTGGAGGCATTGATGTGAACAAAGTTGACTTAGTCATAGATGTTTTCTTCATACCTTCTAATGGGTTTGCCATAATTTTCTGTGTCTTGTATTCTGTATGTTCATGACTTTACCGAAAAAGGCTTTCGCCCCGCTTTATAGATAAAGCAACCACCACAACCACAGAGTATCACAAAGTCACACACGCACACAGAGTTACACCACAAAAAAGTACGATAAGGTTCTGCTGAGGGCACAACTCAATAAGCGCTAAAGAAAACACAAAGGGAGGACCAACATGGGCCCTGAAGACGCGCGAAGCGAAGCGTCTAGTCCGGCTCGGGGAGGGGGTGGGGGGTGGAGGAAGCGGCGGCGCCAAGCGAAGAGCCATCGTCCGGAGATCACTAGTGAGGGTGTTGATGGCGTCCTGGTCCTGGCGACGGCTAAGCGGCCACCAGAGCTGCAGAAAACCACACATTTTGAAAACGGCGTCAGTCGCGCGTCGGAGAGGTACTCGTTGGATCACCAGCTTATTGCGAACCGTCTAGAGCGTCCAGGCAAGGACCCCAATGACGAGCCACCTAATGTGGCGCTGCGATTGGGGGGAGGACTGAACCTTGACAAATAAGTCTGGGAAGTTGGTGTTACACCAACTCACGCCCAGGAGCTCCCGAAGGCAGCTCCAGAGGAACTGGGCGGAAACGCACGAGAAGAATATGTGGTTGGAATCCTCAGCAGTACCGCAAAGTGGGCATAGCCCATTATCCGGACCGTTCCTCTTAAGCACCTCGACACCAGAAGGGACGCGGCCTCGGATCCACTGCCACAAGAAGATCTGGATCTTTAGGGGGAGCCTGATCGTCCAGATCAGTTCGAGAGGAGCCGGTGCAGGAGAGGGAGCAATGGCCCGATAGAGCGATTTTGTGGAGAAACATCTCGAGGGCTCTAGACGCCACGAGATGCGGTCGGCAGGCTGGTCAAGGGTTGGTTCGATGAGAGCGACAACCTCCAGTAGCTCGAGCCAGGCTAACTGGTCCTCGGGCTCGAACGGTCGTCGGAACGCAAGGCGCCCAAGATCAGTAAGTGCGATCGCAACCGAAATCCGCGTATCCACCGCGATGGAGAAAAGGGTCGGGAACCTCGCCACGAAGGGCTCTAGCCTGGCCCAATGGTCAAACCAGAACAGGGTGGATGATCCGGAGCCGACCTCAATAGAAGTCCCGATGCGAAGTACTGGGAGCAGCTCGATGATCGACTGCCAGAACTGGGAGCCGCCAGATCGCTGGCAGAAGGCGAGCGGCTAGCCCCGTAGATATTTATTTCGGATGATCTGGAGCCAAAGGCCACCCGAGCCGTTGGCAATCCGCCAGAGCCAACGTGTCAGGAGGACAATGTTCATGCGTTTAGAGGACATGAACCCGAGGCCGCCCTAGTCTCTAGGCCGACAAATATCGGTCCACTGAACCATATGGTACTTTTGCTTGTCCCTGGTGTCAGCCCAGAAGAACCATGCCTGGATAGAGCCGATCTCATGATGAAGAGTCTCGGGCAGGCTGTAGAAACTCATAATGAACAAGACCAGGCTGGATAAGGAAGAGTTAATGAAGACCGTCCTAGCCGTCGTGGAAAGCCATCGGCCTTGTCAGGGCTCAATCCGGTGTTGGAGCTTGAGCACCGCTGGCCATAGATCCGCAACGGACAGGCGCGAGTCACTGATGGGGATCCCCAAATAAGATGTGGAGAATACCCCCATCTGGCAGTTCAGCCTGTCAGCGATACTCTTGCTCATCACGGGTGAGTATCCCATCACCATCACCTCGCTCTTGTCGAAGTTGATCTTAAGCCCGGACATTTGCTGGAAGCATAACAGGAGGAATTTCAGGTTCGTAATGTCATCGGCGGAACCCTGGACCATGATGATGGTGTCGTCCGCATACTGAAGGAGGGACACGCCCTGGCCATCGACAAGGTGGGGGACAAGGCCCTGGATGTGGCCCGCGGCCTTAGCCTTATCAAGGATGTACGCCAAGGCATCAACCACCATGTTGAATTGGAAGGGGGAGAAGGGGTCGCCCTGCATAACCGCACAAAGGGTGGGGAAGTAAGGACCAATCTCCCCATTGATGTTAACCGCGGTCCTGCCGGACGAGACCAACTGCATGACCCGGGTCACCCATCTGTCATCGAACCCCTTCCGAAGAAGCACCTCCCGAAGGAAGGGCCAACTAACCTGTCGTAGGCCTTGTGGAAGTCGATCTTGAGGAAGACCGCCCTGAGGTGTTTGGCACGGACCTCATGAAGGACCTCGTGGAACACCAGGACCCCATCAAGGATATATCGTCCGCGGATGAAGGCAGACTGGTCAGGGTGAGTGATGCGGTCCATGTGTATCGGGCACCCACCCGCTCCAGCTCCTGAAGACCGAGCTCGGCAATGCAGTCGTTAAACATCTGCATCCTAGGGAGGTTGACTAGATCGTTGCTTTTATCCTCCGCAAAGCGGAGGAGGTTGAAATCACCGCCCACCACCACCGGCAGGGTAGCTGCTGAGACCTTCCTACTAAGCTCTGCGAGGAAGGTCGCAGACCGGCGGTGGTCCGCGGGTCCGTACACTATGATGATCTCCCATTTGAAGTTGAGAGCCCGCTCGAAGATCTCCATACTGACAAAGAACTCGCCCCGGTCCATGCTCCCTACCTCAAAGGAGGCATCCTTAGCTCCGAGAAGGATGCCTCCCGAGTGGCCGGCGCTCCCACTAGAAGGGAGCCAGTGCCAGGCGAACATGTGGGTACTAAGGCGCTCTAGTTCTGACGAAGAGAACTCGGTGCGCATGGTTTCTTGAATGGCCACTATGTCGATCCGTTCGTCCCTCATGTACTCGATGAGCTGGCGGCGTCGACCATCTTGGCCGAAGCCGCGGATATTCCAGAAGAGTGTCCGCATCAAGGCGCCATCGGGGGCTGCTTGACACCAGGACACGGGAGGCACTCTGTGCACGGAGTGCAGTAGTACGACCCCGGATTTCAGCAGCCGCTGTAGGCGGCCGCGAGGAGGGGGTGGCGCACTGGGGTCAGGGGACGAGTGGGCGGCTAGGCGAGCGCGGGTCTCGGCCAGCCGTCCGTCCAGGATTTCCCGTGCGCGGATTGCTTCAATCTGAACTAAGGGGGGATCTACTTCCCCCTTGAAGATGATCGCCGAGTCCGTTGTGACCTTCGCTAGGCGGCCAAGCGGAGCGGACTCAAGAGCGGAAAACGAGCAAGTGGAAGAGCTAGCCGGGATGTCTGGAGTACCTGGCTTGAGGTTGGGGGCCACCGCCCGCAGCTCTGCGCGCTCCGGGATGGGCAGGGCAGGGCTCCCTGGAGGCCGGGCCGCATCGATCCGAGCACTGCGGCGACACGAAACCACCGGGGTCGAGGTCGACCTGCTCCTCCTGGAGTACGGCCGTGCATAGCGGGTGGGGGTGTGCCGTCAGCGGAGTGGTCACCATCGAGGGACCCACCACCACGGTGGCAGGCGGGAGGGAGGGGCAGGCGGGCATGGAGCTGCTGGAGAGGAGGTCCGTAGTCGCCGCCGGAGGTGGTGCACGGGGGGAGGCAGGCCGGCTCCGTGGGGAGCGAGGAGCCGCCTCCACAGCTGGCAGCGGGCCGCCCTGCGTCGAGTCTGGGCCAGCAGACGGGTCGGCCGCGGACGGTGGGGATCCAGGCAGCCCCGTCAGCAGAGTCGGGGTCATCGAGACGGCCTCATGCCCGGGTGGGGAGGGCGATGGCAGGGCCGAGGCAGGGGAGCGGGGGGGCGAAGCCGGGGGCACCACTAGACCCATGCTAGAGACGTCACTCCCGCCTGACGTGCGGTCTGGAGAGCCCCCCTCCACCTGAGGGGGAGGTCCGGAGGTGACATCTGGCAGCGTAGGGGGCGGGGCTGGAGCAGCATCCAGAAGGGGGAGCTGACTCCCCGTGCCCCAGCCTCCCAGCCCCCCACCCCGAGAAGATGAGGCCACCGTAGGGCCGGGGGGGGAGGGGGAGCGGCTGTCCTCGGAGCCGTCGAGGTCGTCATCTGAGTGGCGTGAGTGTCTGTGACGCCCGCGGTAGTCGTCGTTCTCGCCCTGGCCGCCACCACCAGGCCCATCATCGAAGTAGCGGGGGCGGCCCACATGGTTTGGCGGCTCAGGGGAGATCCTGATGTCAAAGCCGTCGTCGTTGAAGAAGATCCTGAGCACGGCGCGAAGCTTGGAGGAGTCAAGGGATTTGACCTTGAGGCGGACATCCTCCTCCTTGCGTAGTGAGAGCTCGTCGACCACAACCACCACACCAAGAAACCTGGACATGCTGCGGATCAAACGCTCATTCCGAGCGATATTAGGTAGTCCTGAGAGGAGGATCCATGTCGTGTCGAGGACCGCAACCGCCATGGCATCGTGGGTGGGCTCCGAGATGTCCACCACTAGCTTGTGCAGAGCAAGAGTGATGTCGCTGCTTTGGGTGGCGTAGCCGTGGCTGGCAGCATCAGGGAAGACCAGTGTGAACTGGTTGGCCACAGTCGGAGTCACCCTCCAGTCCCACTGACAGCGGTAGAGGTGGTTGAGCTTGGACTCCAGCAATCACCAATCACTGACACAATCGCCTGGAGGGACGGCACCGGCATCGGAGTGACCGGAATCTCGATGTGAAAGAAGCCAAGGCCCTCTATGCCATGACCGTACATCATGAGCTCGCCCGTCACTGGACGATCCGGACATAGGAGCGCGGGGTGGCCAGGATCCTTGCAGAGGTAGCAGCACGGCGGGTTGGTGCAGGTGACTTGAGAGTGTCCAAATACCCCACAGTTGAAGCACTGAACGCGGTCCGCCCCGGGGGCGATAGGGCCCGGAGCCGGAACGCGCGGGGCAACAAAGCTGGAGCCCGGCGCGGCGCCGTTGGCGGCTGCGCGACCCTGGCCCTGGTGCGACTTCTTCTGTGCGGGGCCCTGGCCTTGGTGCCCCCGCGGAGCACCCGCGCCGCCGCCCGGGGCCGACGAAGGCGGGAGCTGCGGGTTGGTGCGGCGGGGGGGGGGGGGGGGCTGGTATCGCTCGGCCGCCGCCGGCACGGACGGAGGGTGCTGAGCGCGGGGGGGGGGTCCGGCCGGTCCGACCCCGAGAGAGGCTCCTACCCCGCCGGCCAGACGGAGACAGCGAGCGGCGTCGGGCGTTGGGCCGGTCATCCGGCGGTAGGGGGTAACGGGACCGGTCCCGGCGGTTTGGCCATGCCGGAGAACAGCGGTCCGGGGAGCGGCGGTAGCTATTCCGCGCCGGGGAACGCCGACCGTCATGGGAGGAGAGATGCCGGCGGAGGTCGTCCTCCTGGCGGATGGCCTCGGGGGAGGGGCGGGGAGGGTCCCGGACGTCGGCACTGCGGCGCTTGTAGCGTTCGCCGCCATCATCCCACTCGCGGGGCATGGCCGGAGCGGCCGCTGATATGTCCATTTTGCATCATGATTTCCTACTGTTATTTACTTGGTTTTGTTGAATAATAATGCTTTGGGGAGTGATTCTAATGCCTTTTCTCTCATAATATGCAAGGTTTACACAAAGAGGGAGAATACCGGCAGCTGGAATTCTGGACCCAAGAAAAGCACGTCAGAGATACCTATTCTGCACAACTCCAATGAAGCTGAAACTTTACGGAGATTATTTTTGGAATTAATAATAATTACTGGAGCTTAAAAGTACCGGAGGTGGGCTCCCAGGTGGGCACCACCCACCAGGGCGCGCCAAGCACCCCTAGGCGCGCCCTGGTGGGTGCTGCTCACCCAGGCCCACTTCTGGAGCCCATCTTATGGTATATATTCCCTAAAAACCTAAAAAAAATAGGAGGAGGACTTTCGGGGCGAAGCGTCGCCGCCTCAAGGCGGAACTTGGACAGGAGCACTTTTGCCCACCGGCGGAGCGATTCTGCCGGGGGAACTTCCCTCCCGGAGGGGGAAATCGAAGCTATCGTCATCACCAACACCCCTCTCATCTTTGGGAGGCCAATCTTCATCAACATCTTCAACAGCACCATCTCATCTCAAACCCTAGTTCATCTCTTGTGTTCAATCTTTTTACCGGAACCTCACATTGGTACCTGTGGGTGACTAGTAGTGTTGATTACATTGTGTACTTGATTACTATATGGTTTATTTGGTGGAAGATTATATGTTCAGATCCATTATGCTATTCATTACTCCTCTGATCTTGAGCATGATTATTATTTGTGAGTAGTTACCTTTGTTCTTGAGGTCACGGGAGAAGTCATGTTGCGAGTAATCATGTGAATTTGATATGTGTTCGTTTGATGATATGTATGTTGTGATTCCCTTAGTGGTGTCATGTGAACGTCGACTACATGACACTTCACCATTCATGGGCCTAAGGGAATGCATTGTGGAGTAGTTATTAGATGATGGGTTGCTAGAGTGACAGAAGCTTAAACCCTAGTTTATGCGCTACTTCGTAAGGGGCTGATTTGGATCCACATGTTTAATGCTATGGTTAGACTTTGTCTTAATACTTTTCTCGTAGTTGCGGATGCTTGCGAGGGGGTTAATCATAAGTAGGTTGTTAGTTCAAGTAAGAACATCACCTTAGCACTGGTCCACCCACATATCAAATTATCAAAGTAGCGAACACGAATCAAACCAACATGATAAAAGTGACTAGACGAAATTCCCGTGTACCCTCAAGAACACTTTGCCTATTACTAGTGATTGTTCTGGCCTGTCCTTTTCCTCAAAAGGATTGGGATACCTTGCTGCACCTTGTTTACCATTACCGTTACTTGCTCGTTACAAATTACCTTGCTATCAAACTATATGTTACCTACAATTTCAGTGCTTGCAGAGATTACCTTGCTGAAAACCGCTTGTCATTTCCTTCTGCTCCTCGTTGGGTTCGACAGTCTTACTTATCGAAAGGACTACGATTGATCCCCTATACTTGTGGGTCATCAAGAATCTTTTCTGGCGCCGTTGCCATGGAGTGAAGCGCTATTGGTAAGTGGAAATCGGTAAGGAAAAACTTATACTACGTGCTGAAATTTATTGCTACTTGCTACTATGGAGAACAATCCTTTGAGGGATTTGTTCGGGGTATCTTCACCTCGACCGGAACCACAATTAGCCACCCCTCAACCTACATCACCTACTGAAAATGTTACTTATGAAATTCCTTCGGGTATGGTAAAACACTTGCTTGCTAAACCTTATGCAGGAGATGGAACTGAACATCCTGATATGCATCTCTTATATGTGAACGAAATATGTGGATTATTTAAGCATGCAGGTTTACCCGGAGATGAAGTTAAGAAGAAGGTTTTCCCTTTATCTTTGGAGGGAAAAGCATTGACATGGTATAGGCTATGTGATGATCTTGGATCTTGGAACTGGAATCGCTTGCAATTGGAATTCCATCAAAAGTTTTATCCTATGCATCTAGTTCATCATGAGCGGAATTATATATATAATTTTTGGCCTCGTGAAGGAGAAAGTATCGCTCTAGATTGGAGGAGGCTTAAGTCAATGTTATATTCATGCCCCAATCATGACATTCCGAGGGAAGTTATCATTCAAAAATTTTATGCTCGGCTTTCTCATTATGATCAATCCATGCTCGATACTTCTTGTGCTGGTTCTTATATGAAGAAGACTATTGATTTCAAGTGGGATCTCTTGGAAAGAATTAAACGCAACTCTGAAGATTGGGAACTCGATGAAGGTAATGAGTCAGGTATAAAGCTTGAATTTGATTGTGTTAAATCTTTTATGAATACCGATACTTTTCACAAGTTTAGCACTAAATATGGACTTGACTCTGAGATAGTAGCCTCTTTCTGCGAAGCATTTGCTACTCACGTTGATCTCCCTAAGGAGAAGTGGTTTAAATATCATCCCCCTATTAAATAAAAAATTAAAGAACCGATCGTAGCTAAAGAAGAAACTATATTTTACAATGTTGACCCAGTTGTGCCTACCGCTTATTTTGAAAAACCACCTTTCCCTGTTAGGATAAAGGAACATGCTAAGGTATCAACCGTGGTTCGTAAGAGTAATATAAGAGCACCTAAACCCCCTGAGCAAATTAAAGTAGAACCTAGTGTTGCTATGGTTAAAGATCTCTTGGAAGAAAATATTGACGGGCATGTCATATACCTTTGTGATGAAGCTGCTAGAATTGCTAAGCCTGATAAGAAAGATAGACATAGACCTATAGAAGGCTTGCCCGTTGTCTCGGTTAAAATAGGAGATCACTGCTACCATGGTTTATGTGATTTAGGTGCTAGTGTGAGTGCTATCCCTTTTACCTTATACCAAGAAATTATGAATGAAATAGCACCTGCTGAAATGGAAGATATTGATGTTACTATTAAACTTGCTAATAGAGATACTATCACACCACTTGGGATTGTTAGAGATGTTGAAGTATTGTGTGGGAAAGTAAAATACCCTACTGATTTTCTAGTTCTTGGTTCCCCACAAGATGACTTTTGTCCCATTATCTTTGGTAGACCTTTCTTGCGCACCGTCAATGCGATGATAGATTGTGAAAAACAAACTGTCGGTGTCAGTTTTGGTAATGTGTCTCATGAGTTTAATTTTTCCAAGTTTAGTAGACAACCTCATGATAAAGCGTTACCTAGTGAAGATGAAATAATTGGTCTTGCTTCTATTGCTGTGCCTCCTACTGATCCCTTAGAACAATATTTTCTCGACCATGAAAATGATATGCACATGCGTGAAAGAAATGAAATAGATCCAATTTTCTTCGAACAACAACCTCTCTTGAAACACAATTTGCCTATTGAAACCCTTGGAGGACCTCCTCCACCTAAAGGTGACCCCGTGTTTGAATTGAAACAATTGCCTGACACTTTGAAGTATGCTTATCTTGATGAGAAAAAGAAATATCCTGTTATTATTAGTGCTAACCTTTCAGAACATGAAGAAGAAAGATTATTGAAAGTTCTAAGGAAGCACCGGGCTACTATTGGATATACTCTTGATGATCTTAAGGGCATTAGTCCCACTCTATGTCAGCACAAGATCAATATGGAACCTGATGCTAAACCCGTTGTTAATCACCAACGGCGATTGAATCCTAAGATGAAGGAAGTGGTAAGAACTGAAATATTAAAGCTTCTGGAAGCAGGTATAATCTATCCCATAGTTGATAGTAGATGGGTAAGTCCCGTTCATTGTGTCCCTAAGAAAGGAGGTATTACCGTTGTTCCTAATGACAAGAATGAACTCATTCCACAAAGAGTAGTCACTGGCTATAGAATGGTAATTGATTTTAGAAAATTAAATAAAGCTACTAGGAAAGATCATTACCCTTTGCCTTTCATTGATCAAATGCTAGAGAGACTATCTAAGCACACGCACTTTTGTTTCTTAGATGGATATTCTGGTTTCTCTCAAATACGTGTGTCACAATCCGATCAAGAGAAAACCACCTTTACTTGCCCTTTTGGAACTTATGCTTATAGACGTATGCCTTTTGGTTTATGCAATGCACCTGCTACCTTTCAAAGATGTATGACTGCTATATTATCTGATTTTTGTGAAAAGATTGTGGAGGTTTTCATGGATGATTTTTCCGTTTACGGAACTTCTTTTGATGATTGCTTAAGCAACCTTGATCGAGTTTTGCAGAGATGTGAACAAACTAATCTTGTCTTGAACTGGGAGAAGTGCCACTTTATGGTTAATGAAGGTATTTTCTTGGGGCATAAAATATCTGAGTGAGGTATTGAGGTGGATAAAGCTAAAGTTGATGCAATTGAGAAAATGCCATGTCCTAAAGATATTAAAGGTATTCGAAGTTTCCTATGTCATGCTGGTTTTTATAGGAGGTTCATTAAAGACTTCTCTAAAATTTCTAGGCCTCTTACTAATCTCTTGGAAAAGGATATTCCTTTTGTTTTTGATGATGATTGTGTGGAAGCCTTTGAAAAGAAAGCCTTAACCTCTGCACCTATCGTTCAACCACCTGATTGGAACTTGCCTTTTGAAATTATGTGTGATGCTAGTGATTATGCTGTTGGTGCTGTCCTAGGACAAAGAGTTGATAAGAAATTGAATGTTATCCATTATGCTAGTAAAACTCTAGATAGTGCCTAGCGAAATTATTCCACTACTGAAAAAGAATTTTTAGCAGTTGTGTTTGCTTGTGATAAATTTAGATCCTATATTGTTGACTCCAAAGTAATTGTTCACACCGATCATGCTGCTATAAAATATCTTATGGAAAAGAAAGATGCTAAACCTAGACTCATTAGGTGGGTTCTCTTGCTTCAAGAATTTGACTTGCATATCGTTGATAGGAAAGGAGATGAAAACCACGTAGCTGATAACTTGTCTAGGTTGGAAAATATCCTTGATGACCCACTACCTATTGATGATAGTTTTCCTGACGAACAGCTAGCTGTAATAAGTGTCTCACACAACACACCTTGGTATGATGACTATGCTAATTACATTGTTGCTAAATATATACCACCTAGCTTCACATACCAACAAAAGAAAAAATTCTTCTATGACTTGAGACATTACTTTTGGGATGACCCACATCTTTATAAAGAAGGAGTAGATGGTATTATTAGGCGTTGTGTACCTGAGCATGAACAGGAACAGATCCTACGGAAATGTCATTCCGAAGCTTATGGAGGACATCATGCGGGAGATAGAACTGCTCATAAGGTATTGCACTCCGGATTTTATTGGCCTACTCTTTTCAAAGATGCTCATAAGTTTGTCTTGTCTTGTGATGAATGTCAAAGAATTGGTAATATCGGTAAGCATCAAGAAATGCCTATGAACTATTCACTTGTTGTTGAACCATTTGATGTGTGGGGTTTTGATTACATGGGACCTTTTCCTTCCTCTAACGGGTACACTCATATTTTTGTTGCGGTTGATTATGTCACTAAGTGGGTAGAAACTATTCCAACTAGTAGTGCTGATCACCACACCTCTATTAAAATGCTTAAAGAGGTTATCTTCCCGAGGTTTGGAGTCCCTAGATATTTAATGACCGATGGTGGTTCACACTTTATTCATGGTGCTTTCCATATAATGCTTGCTAAATATGATGTTAACAATAGAATTGCATCACCCTATCATCCTCAATCTAGTGGTCAAGTAGAACTTAGCAAGATAGAAATAAAATTAATATTACAAAAAACTGTCAATAGGTCTCGTAAGAATTGGTCTAAGAAATTAGAAGATGCACTTTGGGCCTATAGAACAACTTATAAAAATCCTATGGGTATGTCTCCATATAAAATGGTATATGGAAAGGCTTGTCATTTGCCTCTAGAACTAGAACACAAAGCATTTTGGGCAATTAAAAAACTCAGTTATGATTTCAAACTTGCCGGTGAGAAGAGGCTATTTGATATTAGTTCACTAGATGAATGGAGAACCCAAGCGTATGAAAATGCCAAGTTATTCAAAGAAAAAGTAAAGAGATGGCATGACAAAAGAATCCAAAAGCGGGAACTTAAAATAGGAGACTATGTTCTTTTGTTCAACTCTCGTTTAAGATTCTTTGCAGGAAAGCTTCTTTCCAAATGGGAAGGACCATATATTATCGAAGAGGTTTATCGTTCTGGAGCTATCAAGATTAATAATGCCGAAGGTACTAACCCGAAGGTGGTCAATGGCCAAAGAATTAAGCATTATATCTCAGGTACGCCTATTAACATTGAAAGCAATGTTATCCAAACCATGACACCGTAGGAACACATAAAAAAAACCTTCCGGAACACTCCAGAATACTTAAAAATAGGAGGTACGTGATACGGTAAGTAAACGGACTCCGAAAAATCCGCAAAAGTGTTTTCTTTCAGTTTTGGAATATTCTAGAATTTTAGGAATAAAAAAATAAACCGGAAGGTGATCGAGGTGGGCATGATACACCAGGGCGCGCCAGGTACCCCTGGGCGCGCCCTGGTGGGTGCTGCCCACATCTGATGCCTTCCCGACTCCGTTTTCCTTCCAAATACTTGTTTCCCAAGAATAAAAATTCTCTATATATACCCCCGACTGTTTTGACGACCACATCGCAGAAAAATCCCCTGTTCTTGTTTCGTGTTGTTTTCCTGACAGATCTAAAAATATGTCGTCTCAAGATTCAGATGGGGAGAGCCATGTTGATCCCTATGTTCCAGACCCGAAGATCTTTAGGGAGATTTACCCCTAACTATGGACCTCGGAGGAGGAAGAAGATTCTACCATGCAGGAAACAAAAGATGACAGCTCTGAGGAAGAGGATGATCCATTGCCTCAACCGGGAGACATGCATGTGGAATTCAAGAAGTCAAGCCTCCCTAGAAGATACAAACCTAAGGTCCAATTTATCCCGTCTCGTTTTCTGCAGGAAAGCAAGGAGGCCTTATGCCAAAGGATATTAAAGCTTGAGTTGGAGAATGATAATCCGAGGGAGGAAAACTTTATGCTTAAATATAAATTTTAGAAGAAGGCTTCCGCATCATCACCACCTACATCAACACCTCCACCTTCTTCATAATCACCACCAAAGGAGACTTGAGTACATGGGTATGGGCACTCCCCTTGGCTTGAGCCAAGCTTGGGGGAGGTGCCCCGGTATCGTATCACCACCACTTTTATTCGCCTTTACCTATTTTAGTTCTATCTTTAGTTTCCCTTTGCCTTAGTCGAATAAAAGTTTAGCGAGATTTATTTTCGTGTGTTAGTTTTGTGGCCTACCTATCTATGTAATCGTGTGAAAGTTATATAATAAAGTTTAGTTTGAGTTTTTGCTTCTCTACTTTCTTGTTGCAATCAAATAAAAGAAAGACAAATAAATGAAAATAATCATATGCTAATCTTATGATGAGTAATGACATCACATAAGGAAAAGTATAAGTAGTGAAATTTATTGGAGATTGACAAACATAGCATTGTTCAATGATGCAACTCATGAAAGAATTAATTAGGGAAGAGAAGATTCACATGCAAATACACTATCTTGGACATCTTTTATGATTGTGAGCCCCCATCAAATATTATGTGTCAAAATTGTTGACGTTGGAGAAGGAAGACAACGTAATGATTTATGTTTGTTCATATCCACATAGAAGTTATATTGTCATAGATCCTTTAACATGTGGTGCTTGCCCAATATCTTTGCTAGCCAAAAACTCCGCACTAAGTAGAGATACTACTTGTGCATCCAAAAACCCAAACCCAAACTCTTTCCTTGAGTGTCCACCATACCTACCTATGGATCGAGAAAGATCCTTCAAGTAAGTTGTCATCGGTGCAACAAGGCAATAAAAATTGCTTCTAAAAGTGTTTTGATCAATTAGTGTAAGAGAAAATTGAGCGTTATACGAACTTATGATGGCAAAGTAATAAAAGCGATGGACTGCATAATAAAGGTTGCTATCATAGGGGGCAATATAGCGTGACGTTCTTTTACATTAAGGGATTGGGCATACAAACCAATAAGCGCATGACAACCTCTGCTTCCCTCTGCGAAGGGCCTATCTTTTACTTTTATGCACTTACTTTTATGCAAGAGTCAAAGTATTCTTCCCTATTCCTTTTTAATTTTTCTTTTGCAAGCATCATGTGGTGAGGAAAGATCTAGGCACATATATCCAGTTGGATATGGGTGGGCATGAGTTATTATTATTGACATCACCCTTGAGGTGAGTGAGTTGGGAGGCAAAACTATAAGCCCCTATCTTCCTATGTGTCCGGTTGAAACTTTTTGTTCATGGGTATGCCGTGAGCGTTAGCAATCATAGAAGACTAAATGATGGTTGAGTATGTGGACTTGCCAAAAGGTTCCGACATGAGACCCTTCCTGAAAATATGATGAATTGTAGTTGCAAAGTTGACTGAGAACATAGTTTGTTGGTTTCCAATAAGGTTTATGCTTTATACTTCTATGTTGTGATGAATTGTTACTTGTTCATGAGAAGCTTTATGATAAAAATATATTGAAATAAGTTCTTATGTTAGAGTTTGTTGCTGTTATGTTAATAAGCATGATGCTTCTATGTCCGTATTTTGTTTTTATCGACACCTCTCTCTCAAACCATGTGGACATGCTTTTCAATATCGGCATTCGCTTGAGGACAAGCAGGTCTAAGCTTGGGGGAGTTGATACGTCCATTTTGCATCATGATTTCCTACTGTTATTTACTTTTTTTTTGTTGAATAATAATGCTTTGGGGAGTGATTTTAATGTCTTTTCTCTCATAATATGCAAGGTTTACACAAAGAGGGAGAATACTGGCAGCTGGAATTCTGGACCCAAGAAAAGCACGTCAGAGATACCTATTCTGCACAACTCCAATGAAGCTGAAACTTTACGGAGATTATTTTTGGAATTAATAATAATTACTCGAGCTGAAAAGTACCGGAGGTGGGCTCCCAGGTGGGCACCACCCACCAGGGCGCGCAGGCACCCCTGGGCGTGCCCTGGTGGGTGCTGCTCACCCAGGCCCACTTCCGGAGCCCATCTTCTGGTATATATTCCCTAAAAACCTAAAAAAATTAGGAGGAGGACTTTCGGGACGAAGCGCCGCCGCCTCGAGGCAGAACTTGGGCAGGAGCACTTTTGCCC
This sequence comes from Elymus sibiricus, assembly GCA_039707655.1. Lineage (NCBI taxonomy): Eukaryota > Viridiplantae > Streptophyta > Magnoliopsida > Poales > Poaceae > Elymus > Elymus sibiricus. The sequence continues at coordinate 186,359,476 of CM077669.1, read as the reverse complement.
TCCGGCGGAGCGATTCCGCCGGGGGAACTTCCCTCCCGGAGGGGAAAATCGAAGCTATCGTCATCACCAACACCCCTCTCATCTTTGGGAGGCCAATCTTCATCAACATCTTCAACAGCACCATCTCCTCTCAAATCCTAGTACATCTCTTGTGTTCAATCTTTGTACCAGAACCTCAGATTGGTACCTGTGGGTGACTAGTAGTGTTGATTACCTTGTGTAGTTGATTACTATATGGTTTATTTGGTGAAATATTATATGTCCAGATCCATTATGCTATTCATTACTCCTCTGATCTTGAGCATGATTATTATTTGTGAGTAGTTACCTTTGTTCTTGAGGTCACGGGAGAAGTCATGTTGCGAGTAATCATGTGAATTTGATATGTGTTCGATATTTTGATGATATGTATGTTGTGATTCCCTTAGTGGTGTCATGTGAACGTCGACTACATGGCACTTCACCATTCATGGGCCTAAGGGAATGCATTGTGGAGTATTTATTAGATGATGGGTTGCTAGAGTGACAGAAGCTTAAACCCTAGTTTATGCGCTACTTCGTAAGGGGCTGATTTGGATCCACATGTTTAATGCTATGGTTAGACTTTGTCTTAATACTTTTCTCGTAGTTGCGGATGCTTGCGAGGGGGTTAATCATAAGTAGGTTGTTAGTTCAAGTAAGAACAGCACCTTAGCACTGGTCCACCCACATATCAAATTATCAAAGTAGCGAACACGAATCAAACCAACATGATAAAAGTGACTAGACGAAATTCCCGTGTACCCTCAAGAACACTTTGCCTATTACTAGTGATTGTTCTGGCCTGTCCTTTGCCTCAAAAGGATTGGGCTACCTTGCAGCACCTTGTTTACCATTACCGTTACTTGCTCGTTACAAATTACCTTGCTATCAAACTATCTGTTACCTACAATTTCAGTGCTTGCAGAGATTACCTTGCGGAAAACCGCTTGTCATTTCCTTCTGCTCCTCGTTGGGTTCGACACTCTTACTTATTGAAAGGACTACGATTGATCCCCTATACTTGTGGGTCATCAAGACTCTTTTCTGGCGCCGTTGCCGGGGAGTGAAGCGCTCTTGGTAAGTGGAAATCGGTAAGGGAAAACTTATACTACGTGCTGAAATTTATTGCTACTTGCTACTATGGAGAACAATCCTTTGAGGGGTTTGTTCGGGGTATCTTTACCTCGACCGGAACCACAATTAGCCACCCCTCAACCTACAGCACCTACTGAAAATGTTACTTATGAAATTCCTTCGGGTATGGTAGAACACTTGCTTGCTAAACCTTATGCAGGAGATGGAACTGAACATCCTGATATGCATCTCTTATATGTGAACAAAATATGTGGATTAGTTAAGTTTGCAGGTTTACCCGGAGATGAAGTTAAGAAAAAGGTTTTCCCTTTATCTTTTGAGGGAAAAGCATTGACATGGTATAGGCTATGTGATAATCTTGGATCTTGGAACTGGAATCGCTTGCAAGGTCCTTTGCCTCAAAAGGATTGGGCTACCTTGCTGCACCTTGTTTACCGTTACCGTTACTTGCTCGTTACAAATTACCTTGCTATCAAACTATCTGTTACCTACAATTTCAGTGCTTGCAGAGATTACCTTGCTGAAAACCGCTTGTCATTTCCTTCTGCTCCTCGTTAGGTTCGACACTCTTACTTCTCGAAAGGACTACGATTGATCCCCTATACTTGTGGGTCATTAGCCGCCGGCAGTCGCCGCTTGCCAGAGCAGGGGATGGGAGCCGAGGTGGATGGGGCGGCGGCGCAGTGCAGGACGGGAGGGAGGAAGCGGGAGGGAGGGAGCGATGTGGCGGTTGGAAACCCTCGTGGTAGCCAGATGAGGCTTCCCGAGCGAGGCTGGGCCGCAACCCGTTGTAGGCCCACCTGCGGGGTGGGCTGGCCTGGTGGGCCGCCCAACAAGCCCCGGCCCAGCAGAGGAGGGGAACGCGCAGGCAGGGCTCGTCCTCCCCGAGTGGGGGCAGGCAGGCACTACTAGGGAAAAGCTTATAGGTAGACGCTTACTAGTAGCGCGGGTTTATACCCCTCGCTACTACTACTTACTAGTAGCGCGTGTTTATACCCCTCGCTACTACTAAGTTGATAGTAGTAGCGCGGGTTTATACCCCTCGCTACTACTAAGTGGTCTCTACCGTGCCCCCCGGGGACATGCCATAGTAGTAGCGAGGGGTATAAATCCGCGCTACTACTACGTTGATAGTAGTAGCGCGGGTTTATACCCCTCGTTACTACTAAGTGGTCTCTACCATGCCCCCACCGGGACATGCCATAGTAGTAGCGAGGGGTTATACCCCTCGCTACTACTAAGTACAAGGTAGGTTAACAGCCCCGAAGTCCCCATATCCTCCCCCGAATCCCTCCTCTCTCCCGTCACTCTCCCCCTCTCTCCGATTCATTCCTCCCCTCCCCTCCCCTCATGCATTGGCGCCGCCACCCAACGCCATCCCATCTCCTCCTGTCCTCGCCGCCGCCGGCAATGGCCCCCGCTCTCTCCTCCACCGCCGCCGCCCCCACCCTCTCCTTCTCCCATCCCGTACCCTCCCCTCCCCTCCAGCCGCAAGAAGGTCAGGCCGTGGCCATGGTGCCCGCCCGAAGATCCGCCATGGGCTTCGACCTGGAGCTCCAACTTGTCCCAACAGTCGCGAGCCGGGACGTACGCGCGCTCTTGCTCGGCCAACGACCCCATGGAGCTCCTCCTCTCCATGTGCTTCTTCTCGCACGGGCATCACTGCTCGTCATGCTAGGTACTCTCTCGCTCATCTCCGATTTTCTCTTCCCTTCCCTTCCCTCCTCTGATGGGTTTCCTTCCCATCCGCCGGTGTACAGGATGGCGATGCCTTATCTCCTCCCCATCTCCGGCCGGCGGTGCATAGGACCTACTCCTCGAAGCGGCCATCTTCTCCAGCATGGGTCACGATTTTTTTTGGTTTTTGAAATTAATAGTAGTAGCGCGGCTCACAGACACGCGCTACAGATAGTTAGTAGTAGCGCGTGTGGCACCCGCGCTACTACTAACACATGTACTAGTAGCGCGGGATGCACCGCGCTACTACTACCAGTTAGCTGTAGCGTCGTAGTAGTAGCGCGGGCACCCGCGCTACTACTAGCTGTTTTACACGCGCTACTACTAGGCTTTTTCCTAGTAGTGAGGGGCGCCACCGCCGGCGCCGGCGCAGGCCGCTGGGGGACGGGGGAGCGACACGGGGAAGACTGGAGCCGGACCCTGAGCGAGGATGAACCGAAGGAAGCGATGAAGGGGCGATATGGGGGGGGGGCGCCGTCGCCGCCGGGAGGGCCACAAGAGGACGGGCGGCCGGCGGGCCCGGCGGCGCACCGGAGGCAGGCCACGGCACAGGGCGGCGCCATGAGGACCGAGCGGAGCCCGCTTCAGACCGGCCGGCCACGCCCCACTGTCGTCGACGGCGAGCCTCCCGACCGCGCAAGGCGGCTCCTTGTCCCACGGGTGACCGAGCGGGGCTCGGAGGCCGAGCGCTCCGGCGGGAACGCGAGACGGCGGCTGTGCCGCCGTCCATGCTGGACCTCACCGGGAGGCTGCGGGGAGAGAGGAGAAGGGGGAGGCCTACGCGTCGCACGACGGGGACGCCCGCGACCGCGAGATCATCGGCTTCGGCCACATCCGCCCAGCAGGGGCGCGAGGGCGCGAGGGAGGACGCCGGAGGGGTGGGGGGGCACTCCGCCGCTGGCGCAGGGGGGGTGGGCGGGGGGGGGGGGGCTGATGGCTCGCCGGAGGTAGGGAGGCCGGAGGCGTGTCCGACGGCGGGGGGAGCGCCCGGTCGCCCGCGGGGTCGCAGGAGCCATCCATCAGCACACCGTCGTCCTCTCCTCGTTTTCAGCGCACCGTTCATGACTTTGGCTTTGTTGTTTTGTATCAACTTTAATAATAAAAATTATATCAAATTTAATAAATACTCTCTCCAAACGCTCTTATATTATAGGACGGAGAGAGTATATGGTTGTGTTTATATGAGGATGCAACGACCGGGCTGTTTATTCTTACCTTTTTAAGAAAAAAAATCAAAGGTTATTTCTAGGAGTATGTGCATCAGTAGCAGTGTAGCATGGGACTGTGGACGTAGGCTTTGTTTGCCTTGCGTGTGTATAGGGTGTGAACCTTGTTGGTCTTTGTGGCTCTGGTGATTGCTTCATATATAAAGCGGGACGAAAGTCTTTTTTGATAAAAACTCAAGTAGTATCCCCGTTTTCTTGCACGACCATCCTGATTAAAGAAAGAGGCGATAACCCCCATGGCTTCGCTTGATCTCATCAATTTTTAAAAATTTGTCATAAGTACGGCATATGGCCTAGATCGTAAACCCTTGCGTTTTCTTCGTCCGGCCTCTCTTGTTATGATGGTGGTGTTCTTCTGCTTGCTACGCAGTTTCCTTTCATCAGGAAGAGACCGTCGTTGTCTCTACTCTGTATTCTTGTGTGTCCCTGATAGTGCAGCAACAGCCTGGGACTGTCGTGTGGACGTAGAGAGGCAGCAGCCAGACAGACACTGGAGCCAAATCTATATTCTCGTGTGTGCCCCTGTTAGTGCAGCAGCAGCATGGGACTGTCGTCTGGACGTAGAGGCACCAGCCAGACAGACACCGGAACAAATCTGGCCGGACAACTGGTTAAACAGCCGGAGGAGCTGTCAATGTCTTGTAGTACTACTGACAGAGTTTAATACGAGCTAGTGGGCTGCTTTGGCTTAATTTACTGAACCAATCAAGTTTGTAGACAAGAAATCCTTCTTTACACTAAAAGAATATGCTCTCCTGTGTAACAATACGTGTAGAAGTAGAGGTGTGCCACTCCTTTAGTGCCTCCCCAGGATCGGAACAACTTCTTCGATCCTGATGCGTGAACTTCAAATGTATTCCCTCCGTTGAGCGTTTTTTACATTATCAGAACGTCTTCAGGGCCCATGTTGGCCCTCCCTTTGTGTTTTTTCTTTAGGGCTTGTTGAGCTGTGCCCTCAGCAGAACCCTATAGTACTTGTTGTGGTGTTACTCTGTGTGCGTGTGTGACTTTGTGGTACTCTGTGCCTGTGGTGGTTGCTTTATCTATAAAGCGGGGCGAAAGCCTTTTTCGGTATATAGTGTAAAAAACGTTTTTATATTATAGGCCGGAGGAAGCACCTTAATGAAGAAAATATTCGAATTAGCATAAAGTAGAGTAGCCGACGCGCGGTCACTACCTGGCGAATAGTCAAGTTCCGGACCTATATTTTGCTATATACTTGCGGGGCAGAGAGTACCCGGTAAGTTCAAATATTTTCGCCAAAAAAAGAGAGTACCCGGTAAGCGCATGTCCAGATTTGTCGTTATTGGTGGACGCAATAGATGAATAAAAATAAAACCCAAATGATAAATGTCGCACGTGTGGCATGAAGTAACACCGTGTGGTATGAAGTAACACCGTCCTAACGTTTTTACAATTAAGATTGCCATCTGGGAAAAACTCCCCAAGAAACTGAAACTTGTCATCCAAACAGAAAGTTGTCATGCTTCACAACTACAATTGTCATCATCGGGTAACTAAATTTGCTACCAAAAAACGTCACGACGACATTGCTTCTCACACGTGTGACACTTATCAGGGTCCACATAAAATGCATTGGCTCCGATGGAAAATTCCGACCTTACCAAAAGGAGAGGGTGGGCTTGGCTACAAGGATCTTCATATCTTCAATCCTGCGATGCTCGCAAAGCAAGCTTGGAGGCTTTTACCAACCCATTCTCTGTGTGTACGAGTTCCGAAGGAGGTACTACCCTGATTCTGAAGTCCTTGATGCAGAATTGAAAACAGGAGCCTCATATGCTTGGCGCAGTATCATGCAGGGTGTACAAGTGCTAAAACAAGGGTCAGGATTAGGAATGGACTTGACACACACGTCTGGTCTGATCCGTTGCTGCCCAGAGATGACTGTACAAGACCAATTACACCGAGAGGTCATATCATTATACAAAATGTGGCTGACTTTTTCTTTTTAGAGTGGAGGCATCTGCCCGGCCTTAATAATGAGGCCCTAACAAAGTACGAAGTACAGCACACAAACAAAGGATGGCACACATGCCGAAGTACGGATACAAGCCAACAGGCCACTAACGACGACACAGCGTCGCATAGCGTGCCACGCAGACGGCACAACCCACACGAGGACGAAGACGAGATCGGGGCGGCGCCCAACCGATGAAGACCCCTATCTCGCAAGACGCCGAAGCTCAGTGCACCTTGCTCGCACCCTTGACGCGAGCAACTCCACGCTTCCTCTGCCCTTTGACCTCGCCAGGAGCTTCCACAACTGCAGAAAGGAGACCAATTTGTACAAAAGATCATCCGGATGGCGGATAAATTTTCCCTCCATGAGGGCTTTGTTCCTCGTGGTCCACAAGGCCCAAGATGCGGCCCCAAAGACCAGCCATGCAAACCTCTGATCCCTCCCCGGAGCGTCTCGGATCAATCTATATAAGTCATTGAATCCGCTCAGGTTCCAGGAACACCCAACCACCTCTCTAATCGAACTCCAAACAAAGTGAGCCATGATACATCAAAATAAAATATGATCTCTATTTTCGGGATGACCGCACCAGATGCATAGGCCATCACCCGGGCTGTGTCGTTTTTGCACTTGGTCACCACTAGTAATGCGGTTCCTGGCCACTTGCCAAAGGAAAATTTTAATCTTAGCCGGAATACGCGCCTTCCAAATCCCACTTAAATCACAAATATTGTTAGTTTTGAAGATTTCTTTATAAAGGGAACCCGTTGAGAAACACCCCGAAGCCTCAAGTTTCCATTTCACCTCATCACGCCCCTCAGAAATTTGATAGTTTTGGATTTGGGCACTGAATCTGGCCCACTCCTCCGTCTCGGCCGGCCCAAGAGACCTCCGAAACCTCGGCTCCCATCGGCCATTTGCCCATAGATCAACGGCTTGTGCCGTTTGCCTCTCAGCTATTTGGAAGAGAAGTGGGAAGGACTCCCCGAGAGGCCTATCCCCGCACCAGGTATCAAACCAAAAGGACACCGATCTCCCATTTCGAATACTGAACTTAGTCCCCAGACGGAGGTGAAGGCGCACCTTCATCACGTCTCGCGCAAATTGAGACAGGGGGACATTAGGCTTAAATTCCACCCCTCGGCCCGAAAGGTATTTCTCTCTAAAAATTGATAACCATAAACCCCCTTGATTGGTTAAAATCTTCCAAGCCCATTTGGTCATAAGACACCAATTCATGACTTTGGAGTTGATAACTCCGAGACCTCCATTCTCCTTTGGCGCACATATGTGCTCCCATTTTACCATATGGTATCGTTGCTTCCCGTTCTCCTTTGCCTAAAAAAATCTAGACCGTACTTTGTCCAGCTTGTCGTGGACCCCATCTCTAAGCAGGTAGAAGCCCATAATGAACATGGGGATATTGGTAAGACAGTCATTAATGAGAACCAGTCTCCCACCCGATGCTAGGAGCCGCCCCTGCCACAGTTCTACCCTCTTTGCCGCCTTGTCAACCAAAGGGTCAAAATCCACCATCGAAAGGGCTCGGGCCGAGATTGGCATCCCCAAATACTTCATCGGGATAGATCCGAGCACGCAATTCATCATATGAGCCGCGCACAGTTGCGACTCCAAATCCCCACCAGTCACAAACGCCCCACTTTTGTCGAAGTTAATCTTAAGTCCCGACATCGCCTCGAAGCACATTAGCAAAAACTTGAGGTTCACAATCTCCCTCTCGCAATTCTTAATGAAAATTAACGTATCATCCGCGTATTGAAGGTGAGTGATGCCACCAGGCACCACCCTAGCGGCCACCCCCGAGATATGACCCGCCTCCTTGGCCCGGCCCAGCATACGTGCCAAAGCGTCCGCAATAAAGTTAAAAAGGAGTGGGGACGCCGGGTCCCCTTGCCGGACACCCCTCTTGTTCCTAAAGAACGGGCCAATTTCACCGTTGGTGTTCACCGCCGTTTGACCGCCCCTCACCAGCTGCCGCATCCAACTAACCCAAAGAGGGTGAAAGCCCTTCTTGTGAAGGACCTCCTCTAAAAAGTCCCACTGATGACCCACAAGTATAGGGGATCTATCGTAGTCCTTTCGATAAGTAAGAGTGTCGAACCCAACGAGGAGCAGAAGGAAATGACAAGCGGTTTTCAGTAAGGTATTCTCTGCAAGCATTGAAATTGTCGGTAACAGATAGTTTTGTGATAAGATAACTCGTAACGGGTAGCAAGTAACAAGTGTAACAAAGTTGCAGCAAGGTGGCCCAATCCTTTTTATAGCAAATGACAAGCCTGAACAAACTCTTATATAAAGCAAAGCGCTCCCGAGGACACATGGGAATTTCTGTCAAGCTAGTTTTCATCATGCTCATATGATTCGCGTTCGTTACTTTGATAATTTGATATGTGGGTGGACCGGTGCTTGGGTGCTGCCCTTACTTGGACAAGCCTCCCACTTATGATTAACCCCTCTCGCAAGCATCCGCAACTACGAAAGAAGAATTAAGATAAATCTAACCATAGCATGAAACATGTGGATCCAAATCAGCCCCTTATGAAGCAACGCATAAACTAGGGTTTAAGCTTCTGTCACTCTAGCAACCCATCATCTACTTATTACTTCCCAATGCCTTCCTCTAGGCCCAAACAATGGTGAAGTGTCATGTAGTCGACGTTCACATAACACCACTAGAGGAGAGACAACATACATCTCATCAAAATATCGAACGAATACCAAATTCACATGATTACTTATAACAAGACTTATCCCATGTCCTCAGGAACAAACGTAATTACTCACAAAGCATATTAATGTTTATGATCAGAGGAGTATTAATTATCATTAAGGATCTGAACATATGATCTTCCACCAAGTAAACCAACTAGCATCAACTACAAGGAGTAATCAACACTACTAGCAACCCACATGTACCATTCTGAGGTTTTGAGACAAAGATCGGATACAAGAGATGAACTAGGGTTCGGAGAGGAGATGGTGTTGATGAAGATGTTGATGGAGATTGACCACCTCTCGATGAGAGGATCGTTGGTGATGACGATGGCTTCGATTTCCCCCTCCGGGAGGGAAGTTTCCCCGGCAGAACAGCTCCGCCGGAGCCCTAGATTGGTTCTGCCCAGGTTTCGCCTCGAGACGGCGGCGCTTCGTCCCGAAAGCTCTCTTCTAATTTTTTCCAGGTCAAAACCCTCCATATAGCAGAAGATGGGCACTGGAGACCTGCCAGGGGGCCCACAAGCCACTAGGGCGCTCCCTGGGGGGTAGGGCGCGCCCTCCAGGCTTGTGGCTTCCTGGTGGGTCCCCTCTGGTATTTTCTTCACCCAGTATTTTTTATATATTCCAAAATAATTCTCCGTAGATTTTCAGGACTTTTGGAGTTGTGCAGAATAGGTATCTCAGATTTGCTCCTTTTCCAGTCCAGAATTCCAGCTGCCGGCATTCTCCCTCTTCATGTAAACCTTGTAAAATAAGAGAGAAAAGGCATAAGTATTGCACCATAATGTGTATTAACAGCCCATAATGCAATAAATATCGATATAAAAGTATGATTCAAAATGGACGTATCACCCACCGTACCCTGTCGTAAGCCTTTTCGAAGTCAATTTTAAGGATGAACACTTCTTCTTTAGACACCCTAATTTCATGCAACACTTCGTGGAGAACCGCCACACCGTCCAGAATACCCCTCCCTCGGATGAACGCGGACTGCGCCTGATCAATCACCTTATGTGCGGCCGGAGCTAACCGAGACGCAAAACCCTTAGTGCAAAGGCGGAAGCTGACGTTGATGAGTGTGATCGGGCGAAATTGTCGGATGTTCTTGGCCCCTTTAACTTTCGGAAGAAGTGCCAACACCCCATAGTTTAGACGCTTGATATCAATCTCCCCCTCATGAAGTTGTTGATCAGCTCGACAAATTGGGCCCCAATCAATCCCCAAAACTTCTTATAGAAAGTCACGGGAAACCCATCCGGTCCCGGAGCAGTATTATTACGCATCTCCTTCAAGCATCCGGACACCTCTTCCAGAGAGAATGGCCGGATAAGCGCCTCATTATCCACCGCGGATACTCTCTCGTCTATATTCCATAAGTTAGGTCCCAGAGAAGCGCTCCCTCCTAGTTCGGATCCAAGGAGCTCCCGATAGAACCCATATATATGGTCTCGGAGCGCCCCTTCCTCGGAGATTACCACCTCCCCTTCTCTTAGGATTCTAATGCAACATCTGCGGCGTCTCCCGTTAGCCACCGGATGAAAAAATTCGGTAGTCGCATCCCCTTTCAAAACCCACCTCTGTTGGCCACGTTGCTGCCAATGTAACTCCTCACACGTAAGCACGAAAATCATCTCATCCTCCGCCGAATATCTCCGAGCCCATTCTACCGAGGAGATCCCACCGAGGTCCGCCCGATCGTCGAGGTCCCTTATTTCGGACATTAGCGCCTCTCTACGGGCCTTGAGATCACTCCCTACATTGGCCCCCCACCCACGCAAATGGTGACGCAAACCACGAATACAGTGCTGCCATGCATCCATGGTGTCACACAACGGACCGAACCTATGCGGAGGCCGCTCCAGAGCCGCCCTCCACTTATTTGCCACCATCGCCACGAAACCAGGCTGGAGGAGCCATTGCTTCTCAAAGAAAAAACACTTAGGGATCCGCCGTACGATTTGTCCGGACTCCACTACCAGAGGGCAATGATCAGAGCCAAGCCTCGTCTCCGCAAGCAAAGAACAAGCCGGGAATTTTTGTTCCCACTCAGGGGACACAAACACCCGGTCCAGAACACACCGCGTGGGATCTAGTTGGTTATTGGTCCAAGTGTATCTCGCCCCCACCCGATCCAACTCTAAGAGGCCTAGGTCCGCCACCCAATCGTTGAATGCTTCCATTAGCGAAACATGTAAGTTACCCCTCTTATTTTTATCCTCAGGAGACCTCAACAGATTGAAATCGCCCCCAATCACTATGGGGGCCGACGCGCTAGCCACCCTGGCATGAATCTCCTCGAGGAATTCTAACGAGCGCGAATGATCAGCCGGGCCACACATCACCACCAACTCCCACCGGAACCCAATATCTTTCTGTAATACTTCCACCCCTACAAAAAAGTCTCCCCTCGAGCACGACAAGACCTCGAACGAGTCCTTTTTAACACCAAGGAGAATTCCCCCAGATCTCCCCGAAGCTGGGAGCCATTCGCAGTGAAAACAATCGGCCCCACTGAGGGAGTCAACCTCCCATTGCTCGAACGAGGCCCGGATAGTTTCCTGCATGCCAACAAAATCGAGGCGCTGGTCACGGATGTACTGAATCAGTTGCCTCCGCCGATCCCGCTGACCAAACCCTCGAATGTTCCAGATCACCCCTTTCATTGGTTCACCAAAGGGGAACGGGTCCCCGCCCCATCAACCACCGAATGCTCCGCCATAGCCGACAGCCGACCCCGCCCACGGCCCCGGCCACAGCCGCGACCACGGCCACGACCCCTCCCGGCAGCCCGACCACCCTGTCCCGATGGCTCTGCACTCTCCCTGGCAGAGACATCAAGAGTAGAAGGCCGAGACTCGGCTGCGAGCGTGCGCGCGAGATCCTGCCGGGCCGCACCCTCCGCGATAGCCGCCTGGGCCTCCTCCGCCGCCCTGACTTGATTGACCCACTAACGGGGCAATGTGATGCAAATTTGGTACATGACGTGTTCTGGAGTTTTGATGCTCAATGCACTCTGTCAATACCATTGCAGGATGACTTCAAAGATGATTGGGCGTGGCACTATGATACTAGAGAAGATGTTGAGGCAGAAGCAGAAAGGAGCCACTGCTCGGCAGTCAGGCGGAACGACATCCGAGAATCATGGCATGCAATGGAAGAGTATATGGAGACTCAAATGTACCCCAAAGATGCTACATTTTCTGCGGAGATTGGCTTACAATAGCCTTCCCAATCGATGGAGTATTCAGAGGCGAGGAGTAGAGTAAAAGACAGCCCGACCCCCGCGTCGTCTCCTCTGGAGGTGACTCGGGCAGACCCCCGACCCCCGCCGCCGAAGCCCCCCACCTCCTCCCGCTCCTCCCTCGCCGCCGCCGGCACACGTCGCTGGGCAAAGCCCACTGGCGGCTGGCGGCGGCGGGACCAGCCCGTTTTCCACGCGGGGGGCTCTGAAGGTTCGCGGCTGCTGTTGGATCTCACGGTGGTGCGCGGCGGCTGTCCGGCTTGGCCGACTCTCGAGTTGTGGCGGCTCGGGGTTCGCCAGTGTTGGCTGCTGTGTGGCGCGTGGGGTGGTGCCGGGTTCGGCCTGGGTCGGTGCGGGCGCGCGTGCATCTGCCCCGGATCTGGCGGGTTTGCGTGGCTCCAGATCTGGGCATGCAGTCGCGTCCTGCGACCTCCCTCCTGCCATCCTGCGTTTCTTCGCCGGTGGTGCCTGCTGCCGGCTCCGGCTGGTCCAGCTTGTGTGAGGGTGGAGGTGGAGGGGGTTCCAGGCTTCATGGCGTCAGCTCTTGCTTCCCGTGGAGCAGTGGGGGTGCTCCTCTCCCCTCCCCGGCCTGCTGCGGCGGCCATAGGTGACCCAATCTTTGGATTTTGAGGCGAGGCGTTCGTGATTGGCTCTGGGTGAAAACCTTGCAGAGACCTCGTTTGATGCCGGTGACGCGCGGTGCCTTTTGGTGCCGTTTTCCGCCCTGTAGGCGCGTTGCTGAGGAGTCCAGTTCACCCAAATCCCTCGAGTCCGGGGTCTCCGGGCGAAAGTCTATGGTCTGGTTTTGCTGGATCGGACGATGACGGCGTCGTGTACGTCGCTACCTCCTTGGAGGCGTCGTCTTGGAGACCTTGACTGTGGGTGGTAACCGACGGCTCGTGTGGTTGGTTGGCGGTGGTGTGTGGTTGATGGCGGTGGTGGTGCGGCCGGCTTGGGGTCGACGGTGGTTTTGTGCTCTTATTTGGTGGTGTTCGTGCTCGAGTGCTCCTTGGTGTGTCTCTGCTAGGCGTTGCTCTGCGTCTACGCCAGTGGCACACAGGTGCGGTGACGTCGTCTCGGTTTCGCGTGACCTTTCGAATGTACCCCCGACACAGGTGGTGTCGTGGCGTTGTGCAGTCTAGGTTGCGCGGTGCCTTTCGATTGCGTCGACGGTGCAGTGCCATGGTTTGGTCCGCTTGGCGATGCTCTTTGACTATGCCGGTGGCACGCAGGTGTCGTGGCGCCGTCTTGGCCTTGTGTGACCCTTCGAATGTGCCCCACGACACAGGTGGTGTCGCGGCGTTGTACAGTCTCGGATGCACGGAGCCTTTCGATTGCGTCGACGGTGTTGTGTCCTGGTCTGGTCTTGACTAGCCGATGCCATTCGATTACACTGAAGGTGCTCTTTGTTTGTTTTATGTTGTGTTTTCCCTCTTTGTTTCCCCTTGTGTGTTGTGCGTTGTCGGCGTGTGAAGTTTTTTTGCTTTATCACTTCTCCCCTCGTGCCCCCCGTACTTCTGGTTCACTTGAACCCTATCTTGCAACGGGCCGCATGGCCCTTAGGCAACATGAATACAATTCAGGTGGGGAAAACACCCCCCCCCCCCCCCCCCCCCCCCCGGTGAAAATTCAAAAAAAGAGGCGAGGAGTAGATTTGGACCCTTTATGCCCAGTTTGCGAGAAGATGGCGCTCACATCTTCCTTCTTTGCAAGCACGTGAGAGCAGTCTGGCAACAAATGAAACTAGAGCATGTCCAACGGGAGCTGGTACATCTCAACACGTCTAGGGAAATAGTGCCGGTTATCCTTTCGTAGCTGGAAAATTGCAAAGCTTGGTGTGTGGTTTTGCTGTCGGTATTGTTGAAAATAATATCGCACGTGTATGTTTGTCTACCCTCTAATTCCTCCGCCAAGTCCGTGGTGCGGCTCACAATGCGTATTTGAGGCTAGAGGGTAGGGACATATATATACTCATATTCCTGAATGTTCAAATCTGTATCCAGATAGAATTCAGTTAGACTCCTAATCGAATTAACCAACCATGATCATAACTGATTATTTTCCGAGTCAAATTCCTTCTTATCCCTAAGCGCATACATGTGAGATATATGCCACGTTTAAATAGTTTGGTTCCTTTTTAAACGTGTACGCTTATCAATCTACAGAGCTGAACCTGTAGATAGCCTAGCCAATTCCAAACATATATTGTGCCCATGCAAATAATTCCAGTGTACACATTCACACTGTATTCCAATATAGTTTGTACCCAGCTCCTTGAGTATATTTCCTCAAGTTCAATTGCAAATATTTGTACCAATCATTCATACATCAATTATGTATGATTTCATTCATCAACAAAATAAATATAGTATATAATGTTTTGGAAGACACCAAAAATTCCTACATCTCCCACTTGTCTGAAAAAAACATTCAATCAAAAAATCCTAAGGCCCATGTTCCTGACGTGTTTGCAAAACAATAGTCAGAGGATCTGCTAACATATCAGTGCCAGGCAAAAACTCAAGCCGAACAGTTTTCAGCCTATTTATTACATCTCTAATATAATGATATTTTCCTTCAATATGTCTAGCCTTGCTATGAAACTTGGGATCCCTGGAAAGTTTAATCGCAGCTTGATTATCACAATAAACAGTGACTGGACCTGACGCACTATCAATTATCTCGAGAGAAACTAAAAAATCCCTCAACCAAACGCCATCTTTTACGGCTTCATTTGCAGCAATATACTCTGCTTCCATAGAAGACCGCGGCACTGAAGTTTGTTTCTTGCTCTTCCAAGAGATAGCACCTCCAGCCAAAGTAAATAGACAACCTGACGTCGACTTCCTTTCATCAAGGTCTCCCTGCCAGTCAGCATCAGTATATCCCTGCAGCTGAAGATTATCACCATTAAAACAAAGAAAGAAGTCCATCGTTCCTTTTATATATCGCATAGCATATTTTATTTGCTTCCAATGAGCTTCCCTAGGATTTTTCTGAAATCTGCTCAACATCCCAACAATGTGACATAAATCTGGTCTAGTAAACAACATTGCATACATAAGAGACCCCAGAGCAAAAGCATAAGGTACATTTTTCATTTCCCTTATTTCCTTAGGAGTTTTAGGACATTGTTCCTCACTAAGTTTAGTTCCTTTTATCATTGGTACATTCGCAGGTTTGCAATCTTCCATACAAAATCGTTTCAAAACAGTTTTGAGATAAGCTTTTTGAGAAAGCCCCAAAACTTTCCTTTTCCGATCCCTATGTATTTCCAGCCCCAAAACATAAGAGGCTTCCCCCAAATCTTTCATATCAAAAGTAGATGATAACCAAGATTTCACTTCCATTAAGGTTTCCTTATGGTTTGAAGCAATTAAAATGTCATCGACATACAATGATAATAATGCAAAATTTCCTCCCACTATTTTAAAATAAATACAGTGGTCTCCTTCCATCGTAGAAAAACCATATGATGTGATTGCAGCATCAAATAAGATATTCCATTGCCTAGAAGCCTGCCTCAAATATAGATTGATCTCTTTAACTTACATACTTTATTTTGGTTTCCTTTTTCCACAAAACCATCTGGTTGTGTAATATAGATTTCCTCTTCTAAATAACCATTTAGAAAAGCAGGCTTGACATCCATTTGATGGAGATCAAGATCAAAATAAGCAGTTAAAGTACTTAGGATGCAAATAGAAGTGAATTTTGCAACAGGAGAAAATGTTTCCACAAAGTCTACTCCTTCCCTTTGTGTATACCCCTTAGCAATTAATCTAGCTTTATATTTTTCCATGCCTCCTGAAGCATTGAGTTTCCTTTTGAATATTCATTTAGATCCTACGGCCTGGCGGTTTTGGGGTAAATCTACAAGTTCCCAAACACCATTTCTTTCCATGGAGTTTAGTTCTTCCCGCATAGCTTCCAACCATAGTCCAGATTCCTCACAATCAATGGCTTGTTTGTAAGTTTTAGGTTCTTCCTCTAAAGACACTTTAGAGTGTACTTCCCCTAAAAACACAAAGTAATCATCTAGATAGGATGGTGTTTGTGTGTTCCTCCCACTTCTTCTAGGCATGCTAGTTGAAGGAGTTTCTTCCATATTTATGTCAGGGATATGGCTTGAAAGATTACCGGTAGAGTCATTTACTACTTCCTCAGATTCTTCTTCTATCAATTCCACTCTAGCCCTCTTAGCACGACGAGGAGTGTCCTGATCTAGAAACATAGCATCTCTGCTTTCCAATAACTTCTTATTGTTCGGATCATAAAACATATAACCATTGGGACGAGTTGAATATCCAACAAAAATTCCTGGGGTGGTCTTAGGTTGTAATTTGGTTCTATTCTGGCTAGGGATTTTAATTTGAGCATTGCAACCCCAAACAACCAAGTGTCTTAGTGTTGGTTTCCTCCCCTTTCATAGCTCATACGGAGTGACCTTTACTGATTTTGAGGGCGAATGATTTAACAAATAAACTGCAGTATGCAGTGCTTCCCCCCAAAAACTTAAAGGTAAATCAGAGTAGGCCATCATGGATCGAACCATATCCATCAATGTTCTATTTCTTCTTTCCGCTACACCATTTTGTTGCGGTGTGTAGGGTAATGTGTAGTGGTGTACTATACCATGTTCTTTACAGAACTCATTCAAAATTCCGGATGTTCACTCTCCTCCTCTATCGGTCCTGAGGACTTTAATTTTCCCATTTAGTTGGTTTTCCACTTTAGCCTTGAAAGTTTTGAACATGTCAAAACCCTCAGACTTGTGTTTAAGGAGGTAAACATAACCGTATCGGGAGAAGTCATCAGTGAATGTAATAAAATACACCTTCTGTCCTATCGTGGGTGTTGTCATTTCCCCACAAATATCTGAATGGATTATGGCTAAGGGCTCACTAGATCTTTCCGCTTTAGGAAAAGGAGCTCTAGTCATTTTCCCCATGATGCAGGCTTCACATATTCCATAATCTTCCCACTTAAAATTCAGAATTCCAGAACTAATCAATCTTTTAATTCTGTTCTTTGATATATGTCCTAGCCTTAAATGCCATAGATAGGATTCGGAACAATTGTCATTTCCGGCTATATTCCTCACAACAGAGCGGTTTTCAGCAACTAAACTGTCCATAGCATCAATATCAGAAATATCTTCAATATAATAGGGGCCTTCTACACGGTTCCCTGATTGTAATATTTTCCTTTTAGCAATATTTTAACTTTCCCATTGCCAAAGTTCACATCAAAGCCAGCAGATTCTAGTCTAGATACCAATATGAGATTTTTCCTCATGTCCGGAGCAAATACAGTATTCTTAAGGAGTAATATTCCTCCACTTGGGAGTTTTAGATTGTAATCCTCAATTCCTAGTATATCTGCCTTTGTTGTTGTTCCTAGATAAATAAATCTAGTTCCCTTTTGGATTGGTTTAAATAAACAGAAAGAATTTCTATCTCTTGCAATGTGTGAGGTGGAGCCAGAATCAACCACCCAACTATTTGACAAGGAAGTAGTAAATAGAGATTCAGAACATACAAAAACATGAGACATACCATCAGGTGAAGAATTTCCCCTTCTATTATACTGATGCTTGGACTGGTTGTTGCTATGCCTCTTCTCATCTGGCTTCCTCTTCTTAGTGCACTCAGATCTGAAGTGTCCTTTTTCACCACAATTATGGCAGTTAAAATTCCTCTTGTCAGTCTTCTGATTTGAGTTTCTTCCATTGTAACCATTCCTATCGTGCTTCTGATTTATTTTATCCCTCAGATCTGTCCCATGTTTCCTCTTTTGCCAGTTTCTCTTGTTTGAAGACTTGTCCTCACCAAGGTGTAGTTCATCATGTTGAGACCTTCTTTCTTTCCCTTGTGTGGACTTCCTGTCTTCTTCCATGAGTAGATGATGCCTGAGAGTCCTCATGTTTAGCACACGCTCGGTATGACAAAAGGATATTTTAAATTGTTCCCAAGAGTTTGGCAAAGAGTTGAGAGCAACCATGACTTGAACTTCTTCAGGGAAAGGGTACCCTGCGTTTTTCAGTTCCTCTACTAAGACACACAATTTATTCAGATGTGCACTAACAACAGTGGTTTCTGTCATCTTCGCAGTCAAAAATTGATTCACCAAGCTAAGAACTTTGATAAGTGAAACTTCCCCAAAGTCCTTTTCCAATCTCCTCATTATTTTGCGAGATGATTCCTCTGATTCATACTCTCCGGCTAGAGAATCAGACATAGATCCAAGCATAAACACTCTAGCCTTTTTGTTGTCCTTAGTCCACTGAGTAATTTCCTCATGGTAGCTTTCCTTTTCCTCATCTTCGGCTTCAGCTGATGGTTGGGCTGGCTTAGACTGAGTTATGATATGATCAATGTTTTCAGAAGTGAGGAGAAACATAATCTTTCTCTTCCAGACAGTAAAATTTGAACCATCCAATTTACAAGACCTAAGCAACTCAGCAAACACACTGTTGGAAGCCATTGGGGATGGTAATTACCGTGGCAACAAATTCCAAACGTACAGGAGTAGTACTTCAACGCTGATTAGCAGCAGCAAACTCACGTGTGACTTGCAGGTTCCGAGCAGCCGGCGGAATTGGTCGTTGAAGCAGAGGATTTGGAGCAGCAGCAAACTCTGCAGATCGGATTTCCCGACTGGTGGATGACGAGCCGGCGGTGGCGGCGTAGATGGCAAGGCGACGGCCACGGCGGTTACGGCGAGGTGACGGCCGCGGCGTTGACGGCGAGGCGACGACCGCGGCATTGATGGCGAGGCGGCGGCCACGGCGAGGTGGCAGCCGCGGCATTGACGGCTAGGCGGCGGCCGCGTCGTCGAGGCGGTGGCTGGTGGTCGCGGCGGGATCAGGCGAGTGAGGGTTTCCTAGATCGAGCGAGCCACTCGTTTCCGGATATTTGGGAGGAGTACGCAGCGGAAGTTGTTTCCTCCCTGGAAAAAAATAGCAAGAGGATGACGTCCTATTTCCTATCTCTAAAACAGAGATTTGTTACGACCGTCAAAACTCTAAGCAATCTGCTCCGATGCCAATGTTGAAAATAATATCGCACGAGTATGTTTGTCTACCCTCTAATTCCTCCACCAAGTCCGTGGTGCGGCTCACAATGCGTATTTGAGGCTAGAGGGTAGGGACATATATATACTCATATTCCTGAATGTTCAAATCTGTATCCAGATAGAATTCAGTTAGACTCCTAATCGAATTAACCAACCACGATCATAACCGATTATTTTCTGAGTCAAATTCCTTCTTATCCCTAAGCGCATACATGTGAGATATATGCCACGTTTAAATAGTTTGGTTCCTATTTAAATGTGTAGGCTTATCAATCTATAGAGCTGAACCTGTAGATAGCCTAGCCAATTCCAAACATATATTGTGCCCAGGCAAATAATTCCAGTGTACACATTCACACTGTATTCCAATATAGTTTGTACCCAGCTCCTTGAGTATATTTCCTCAAGTTCAATTGCAAATATTTGTACCAATCATTCATACATCAATTCTATATGATTTCATTCATCAACCAAATAAATGTAGTATATAATGTTTTGGAAGACACCAAAAATTCTTACAGGTATGGTGGGATACACGCAATAAGGTAAATGCAAGTGATCCGATGAGATCAACGGAGAGTGTCTGCCACCGAATCCAGTAGCACATAAGTGATTGTGAAATTTTAATCGAAACTAAGGACAACAAGCACAAATAGGCAACTCAGTCTTGGGCACACCCGAGCGAGGACATGCTGAAAAGAAATATAGATGGAAGTCACTTGTTTCTAATTATCTTGCTCTCAAAGTATTTATCAAAACTATCTTAAAACACTTGTAGAGAACACCTTGCTGAAAACCGCCTATCAATTCCTTCTATTCCTCGTTGATTCAAAACTCTTACTTATCGAAAGGACTATGATTGATCTCATATACTTATCACTAGGTCGAGGGGGAGAAGGTTGGAGATCGAGAAGGAGAATCTAGAAGGGGTGGTGCGCAAAATGATGGAGGAGTTCGAGGTTATCATGGCGAAGGAGGAGGAGGCTACAAAGTGCAAAACAAGAAGATTAAGCTCGAGAATAGGGAGCTTGATATCAAGGTCGAAGCCGTGCCGCAAAAAATGTTTCCATGAAAGCAACAGACTTGGATCCCGATGCGATGAAGTTTATTTAAGACTTACGTGGTAGCATGTACAAACACTTAGCACAAAAGGAATATGAAAACAAGGCAAAAAAATGAGGTCTTCGGTACATATAGCCGGACTAGGGGTTTGGGGGGAGGGGGGTCCATGAATGTAAAAACTTGTGGAACATCCGATACTTTTAGTAGTAGTTGCATTTATTTACAACTATTTAAATGCATGGTTGAATTGCTATTAATCTAGATAAATTTGTCAAAAGAGGACACCAGACAAGGGGTACACTACTGGAATCAGCTTCTTTGCCGTCTACCATACCAGACGGCAAAGGCATGCCTGGCGGACGGCAAAGCCTTTGCCGTCTGCCAGCAGACGGCCAACAGTCCGGGCGAACAGCTAACGGCAAAGGCCCCTTTGCCGTCTGCCGGCAGACGGCAAAGACCCTGGACGGCAGACAAAAGGTGCCAGCCCCCTTAGGGGGCTAACGGCGCTCTTTGCCGTCTGCCAGCAGACGGCAAAGAGCTGCAGCTGACGTCAGGCGTCAGCTGGGCCAGCGCAGGCTCTTTGCCGTCTGCCAGCAGACGGCAAAGAAGCAAAGGTCTTCGCCGTCTGCCAGCAGACGGCAAAGAGGCCAAATAGGCCAGCCCAGGTTGCACAGGCTGCTGCCACGTGGCCTCTGTGCCGTCTGCTAGCTGACGGCAAACCTCTTTGCCGTCTGCTAGCAGACGGCAAAGTGGCTATATTGCCACTGTTTTTTTTTCTTAAATTCAATCAATTTCACAGATATATATATATATATTCATTTCAAAATATTTCAACAAGTACATATAGCCAACATATCCCTGCCATATGGATATGATCATCCAACACATATATACACCAAATGAAAAGTCCAACATATCCAACAATTAAGCAAAAGGTCCATATAGTTTCATCCATACATACATATATAGGTAGCATGTTTCACATTGTTCATCCTACAAAATCAAAACAAAAAGGAAGCACAAGAAGAAGAGTAGACTCCATCAACGCAAGCTTCCTCATCGAAAGCAAATCTGCAAATTGGGAAAGAAGAAAGTTAGAAGAAGAAGAAGAAGACTAGAAGAAGAAGACTAGCTAGAAGAAGAAGAAGAAGAAGAAGACTAGAAGAAGAAGAAGACTAGAAGAAGAAGAAGAAGAAGAAGAAGAAGAAGAATTTTTCTTCTCTTTCTTTTTCTCCTCTCCACTTCTTTATCTTCTTCTTCTTCTAACTAAGGTAGGTAAAAATGCCATTTTTTAGCTAAGCTAGGAAAAAATGCTAAGTGTAGGTCATTTTAGAGCTAAGCTAGGTAAATAGGTCATTTTGGAGCTTAGTAAGGTTATTATGTCATTTTCGAGGATGATGCCATTTTTGAGCGAACTTACGTAAGTATAGCTCATTTTTTATCTAACTTAGGTAATTATGCCATTTAGGAGGAAAATAAGCTAAGTATAGAGAAAACGTACCCTCATCACAACAAATGCGATGAAGATCGCAACTAAGGTAACAATTGATCCAACAGCATAATGATACCAAGCCTCATTATCAATGGCATATTTTCTAATCTTCTTAATCTTCAAGCGCATTGCATCCATCTTCAAGCGCATTGCATTCATCTTCATCTTGTGATCATCGACGACATCGGCAACATACAACTCCAATGTCATCTTCTCTTTTTCAATTCTTTTAATTTTTTCTTTCAAATACTCATTTTCTTTTTCAACTAAATTTAACTTCTCGACAAGAGGGTCGGTTGCAAATTCCGGTTCACATACCTCCTAGATTAAAATATCTCTATGTCAACTTGAGGCCATAATTGTCATAAATGCGAAATGCAACAAATAGTTATAAAAGAGAATTTACCACATCCGAATCATAAAGCGGGCGAGGGCCGACGGGGACGGATTTCAAGATCATGGCACTATGTATAAGAAACAATCGTACAAAGTAAGAAAATTATACAAGTAACTATATAAATCATACAATCATACAAGAAAATGGCAAGTGTAGGTCATTTTAGAGCTATCCTAGTTAAAATCGGTCATTTTGGAGGTAGGTAAGGTTATTTTGTCATTTTGGAGGAAAATAAGCTAAGTCAATGTCATTTTGGAGCTAAACCAAGATTATCATGCCATTTTTTACCTAAGTATGCTAAGTATGTCATAAATGAACTAAAGAAGCTAAGTATAGGTCATTTTGGAGCTATCCTAGGTAGTTATGCCATTTTTTAGCTAACTAAGCATATTAAGTCATTTAGGAGGAAAAATGCTAAGTATAGGTCATTTTATAGCTATCCTAGGTAAAGTATGTCAGTTTGGAGCTAAGTAAGGTTATTATGTCATTTTCGAGGAAAATAAGCTAAGTCAATGTCATTTTGTTGAATACCTAATAACATGAACTAATTAATAATATATATGTACATAATACTAATTGAATACCTGACATTACTAATATTAATCTTCATCGTCTATATATGCTCCGGGATCAATAAATGCGGAATCATCATCACTATCAGTAATGACGTGCTCATCAGCATCATCAATAAATGCATCAACATGTGGAAGGCCTCCTTTATGTAATCGGTCAAGCATTGACAGGTCATCCGCAGCAGTAACCTCTTCTTCTTCCATCTCATCTTGTTCCGGCTCAGGGGTGAAGTCGGATTCACTGTCGCTGTCTACCTCAATGTTCTGGGGTGAAGTAGAGCGGTTCTTGAAACGTTTTTTGGAAACATGTGTTTCTTGGAAGAATTCTCCTTCATATGTGTCTGGGTTAATGTGAGGGTCATAATCATCTTCATTGAGGAGAGGTGGTCTAAAATGTGGCGGCACATCATAAACGACATCCCAACCATTCAGATTTGGATCAGTTTGGCAGGCCCACGGTAGATAGAAAACTTGGGTCGCCTGTTGAGCCGTAATATAGACATCGGGAACATCTAAATGGGTGCTTTGTTTGATTTCCACTAGCCCAATATGTTCATGAGTCCTTCTAGTCTCCTTTGGCTGGAACCAATAACATTTGAAGACTACGACGTTTGGTGGGTTTTCATCAAAGAATGTAAGTTCATAAATTGCTTCAACTCTTCCATAATACTCGACCCCTCCTTCACCGACAGCGGAGACACAACAATTTGTAGACTTTCGGTCGGCCATAGATAGCTCTTTGCCAAAAGTACGAAAGCGATACCCGTTGATGTCGTATTTGTCAAATGAACGGACCTTATAGTCAAAACCATTTGCGACTTGTCTCAATTCGGAGTCCATAGACTCTGCATTAGCCTACAAGTTTAATACGAAAGGATTGTTGCATTAGCCGCAAACTAGACAAAGAAATGAAATGGTCTAATGGAAATTACTGTTTGTTTGAACCAAGAGATGAAACCGGGATAGCCTCCTCCATGCTTTGCCAGAAGCTCATACTCTTCGATGGAATCCTTTTGGATCACCGCTCCATCCGAGAATTTGGCGACGTATCGACTGTATCACATATCCAGGAATAAGAGCATTTCAAAGGAATTAGAAGTTGCGAAACAATGTACCGAGAACTTACTCGATGTACGGCCGCACTTCTGTTAGGTTGTTGAAGATATACAACGAAATGGTCCGCCATTCTTCGACATCCAACGGTATTGCTTTCGAAGCACCGGCTGGTGCGAGGTTCCCTTTGAATAGGCTGAGGTTGGATCGACCTTTTTCATGGTCGCCATCATTGTACCGAGGCTTCGGATTATGCAAATGACGATTCTTGGCTTTGTAGTGTGCTGTCACGAAGTTTGCGGCCTCCTCAGTAATGAATGCCTCGGCCATTGATGCTTCAATTCTACGTTTATTTTTACATTTTGCTCGAAGCATCTTCTGCATCCTCTCAGTTGCGAAGCACCAACGATTTTGCACGGGCCCCCCCAATCTTGCCTCGGTCAGGAGATGCAAAATCAAATGCTGCATTGGATTAAAGAATCCCGGTGGAAAGATCTTTTCTAACTTGCAGATCAACCCCGGCGCCAACTCTTCCAGTTCGTCTAGCACGTCAGGCGATAGTTCTTTCGCACAAAGAGCACGGAAGAAATAGCTCAGCTCTGCCAGTACTAGCCATTCATCCTCAGGGATAAAGCCACGGAACATCACCGGCATTACCCGCTCAAGCCATATGTGCCAATCATGACTCTTCATACCAAATATTTTCAATTTGTCAAGACTCGCTCCCCTCTTTAGATTCATTGCATACCCATCGGGGAACATCAACTGCATTTTCACCCACAAGATCATTTCCCTCATAGCTGGCCTTCCAAGATTGAACCATGCCTTTGGCTTCCTCCAGTTCTTCTTTCCTTTCGGTTGTCGCATGTTTTGTAACGGTCTATCACATAGAGCCTCTTGATCGACTCTAGCCTTAGGGTTATCCTTTGACTTCCCCTCTATGCCGAACAATGTACCAAAAAGGGCCTCGGCGATATTCTTTTCAGTGTGCATCACGTCGATGTTGTGTGGGCAAATGAGGTCTTTAAAGTAAGGCAGATCCCACAAGCATATCTTGTGAGTCCAGGCGTGTTCCGAATTATACCCTTTGAAATATCCTGGACGCTCTGGATTAGGCTCGAGAGCGTTTAACTGATCCAGGGCCTGTTGGCCTGTCAATGCAGGTGGTGCAGATTCCTCCATCTCATCGTCCGAATCCCGAGCATCATCAAAGTCTTGCACCATGTCTTCGATCCCGGTACCATGCTCGTCGGTGCGACGACGAACCACCTCAGCTCTGGCACGTTGGGCAGACTCACCATGAAATCTCCACACCGTATAATCAGTCGTAAAACCCCACTTCTGCAAGTGTTTACCCATTTCATCCCGTGTCCACTTTTTATGGTTGTTGCACCGGACACAGGGGCACCAGGTTATTTCCTGGCCATTTGCAAATGCGGCGCTCAGAAACCCCTTGGTTTTTGTTAACCATTCAATGGTCATTTCTTTCGGACTAGGGTGACCGGTGTACATCCAAGCACGATCACTCATCTTGCCTACCTACTAAACACACAAGAAATATATACATAATTCAGCAAACCATATTCATCAGTTAATAGAGTTTGTCAGTTTTATTACGTCCATGCAACCTAGACGCTAGTAGGTAAAGATAGGTCCTAATCCCACCAGAGTATGTGTAGATTGGGTTCGTTTTCCCATGCTCTGCTCCGGATCCGACGCAAAATTTCGGCAGCACCTCCCCGTTGTTCTCCTGATACACATCTCGGCAATAAGCAGAGAGGATGTGTACCCGGAGAACAACAGGGAGGCACTGGCGAAATTCTGCATCGGATCCGGAGCAGAGCATATGGGAAAACGAACCCAATCTACACATACTCGGGCTGTCCATGGATAACGTTGGACAATTCGAAAGAATCACGGTTATAAATATGCAAATGCATGCATATTTATAGATGTAACCCTTTCGAACGGGAGACGCATAGTCGTCACGCATACTGATGATTCAATCTACCTACAGCTAGCAAGTTTCATCGGCACGAAGACCGGAATAGAGCAAATGAAGGGGGAGGAGGAGATGTCATTTGTGCTCACCCACGAACGCAGGGGCGGAGCTCGTCGAACGCACGGGGAGGTCGTCGAACACCAAACCCTCGCAGCGACGAAACAACTGCACATTTAAATCCACCCGATCAACACAAATATATATGATGTTTTTCATAACAAAATCGGAAATTATATGACCTAACTCATAATTCACACATATATGGCCCCGTCGGCCTCTGGAAGGCCGAAGAGCACCCTTTCGGTCAACAGGAGGCCGAAGAGGTGTCGGGGGTGTCGTGTCAGGGTGTCGGGGTGTCGTGTCGGGGTCGGGGTGTCGTGTCGGGGTCGGGGTGTCGGGGGTGTCGTGTCTGGGTGTCGTGGTGTCGGGGTGTCAGGGGTGTCGGGGTGTCGGGGTCGGGGTGCCGTGTCGGGGTCGGGGTGTCGCGGTCGGGGTGCCGTGTCGGGGTCGGAGTGTCGGGTCGGGGTGTCGGGTCGGGGTGTCGTGGTGTCGTGGTGTCGGGGTGTCGTGTCGGGGTCGGGGTGTCGGGGTGTCGTGTCGGGGTCGGGGTGTCGGGGGTGTCGTGTCTGGGTGTCGTGGTGTCGGGGTGTCAGGGGTGTCGGGGTCAGGGTGCTGTGTCGGGGTCGGGGTGTCGGGTCGGGGTCGGGGTCGGGGTGCCGTGTCGGGGTCGGGGTGCCGTGTCGGGGTCGGGGTCGGGGTCGGGTCGGGGTCGGGGTCGGGGTGCCGTGTCGGGGTCGGGGTGTCGGGTCGGGGTCGGGATCGGGGTCGGGGTTTTTCCTCTTTTTTTCTTTTCTTCTTCTTCCTCTTCTTCCTTTTCTTCATTTTCTTCCTTTTTGTTCCTTCTTCTTCTTCTTCTTCCTCCTTTCCTTTTTCCTCTTCTTCTTCTCCTCCTCTCCTCTTTTTTCTTCTTCTTCTTCCTCTTCTTCTTTTTTCTTCTCCTCCTCCTCCTCTTCTTCTTCTTCCTTTCCTTTTTTCCTCTTCTTCTTCTCCTCCTCTCCTCTTTTTTTCTTCTTCTTCTTCTTCTTTTTTCCCTCTAAGTTTTTTCTACCTAATATATACTAACTAATATGAACTAATAACTAACTAATATAAACTAACTAATATGAACTAATAAAAACAGAAAAAAACATAAAAAGGGGGGAGGGTGGAGCTCACCGGAGGGGGGGTCGAGGCGGCGGCGCGGGGCGGCGGAGGGGGAGGGGCGGAGCTGGGTCGTCGGGGGTGCCTGCTCGCCGGCGACCCGACGCGGCGGAGCGGCGGTGCAGGGGGCGGTGGGGGCGACGGGGCCGAGGTGGTGGAGGAGGGCCGCGGGGAAGGGGCGGGCGGCGCCGCGGCCTGGCTCCGGCGGGGTGGAGAAGGGCCGCGGGGAGGGGGCGGTGGTGGAGGAGGGTTGCGGGGAGGGTGCGGCGGCGGGAGGGCGGGGCGGCGGCGCTGAGAGAGAGAGGGAGAGAGAGATGTGAGAGAGAGAGAGAGGTGCGGGGCGCGGGGCCGAAAGTTAAGTTCATTTCTTTGCCGTCTGCTGGCAGACGGCAAAGACGGCGACCGTTAGCCCGCCCCCGCTGTGACATTGTGGGCCCCACCCTCACCTCTTTGTCGTCTGCTGGCAGACGGCAAAGAGTTCTTTGCCGTCTGCCAGCAGACGGCAAACAAGTGGCAGATGGCAAAGAGCTTGACCTAGCCAGTGTCGTGCCCCGTGGGGCCCACTTTGGTCTTTGCCGTCTGCCAGCAGACGGCAAAGAAGAGCAGATGGCAAAGAGCTTGACCTAGCCAGTGCCGTGCCCCGTGGGGCCCACTTTGGTCTTTGCCGTCTGCTGACAGACGGCAAAGAAGTGCAGATGGCAAAGACCCTCTTTGCCATCAGCCAGATCTTTGCCGTCTGCTTTGCCAAAGCAGACGGCAAACAACCTGTTTGCCATCTGCCAGCAGACGGCAAAGAGCTGGCAGATGGCAAAGAAGCTGATTCCAGTAGTGGTAGACATTAGCCACATACATTTGATGGCGTTTAAAGTGCATATAATACCCGGGGGTTTTGGTAATTAATAACGACATACATATCATTGAACTAATGCATCTCAAAGAATATTTCAGGTGAAGATCAATGTAGGTATGTCTATAGGATGGAGATGTTGACCCCTCAAAATGCAAAGGACAAACATTGGCAAAGCTTCAAGACTCTATATTTTTGGTTTAGTGATCCAAGATCACATTGAGTCCATAGGAAAGACAATATTATTAAAAGGGGATTCGGTTTTGATCATGAGTCATTTGCTCAAGTGCTTAGAGCTATTGCTCCAAAAACACCAACCACACACTCACATTCTTATCTTTGCGAAACCTTAAAGTCAAACTGGATCCCACCAAAACCATCTATCCTGGACTCACCGAGTAACACTTGATAGAGTCACTGCCTAAACCCTAGCACATCGGTCTCACCGAGATGATACTTCGGTCCCATCGAAGAGCACGTGCCAATCTTCTGTTACCTATTGATTTCATCTTGGAATTTCGGAGTGGTTTCAATAGGTCTCACTGAAGTGTGGAAAGTGCTCAGGTAATCGCCCATCGGTTTAACCAAGTTATTTCATCTGGTCTCACCGAAAAGTCTAAAGTTCAAACCTTTTTCACTAGTTGCTCTCACCAAGTGGTTTCATCCGCTCCCACCGAGTTGTGCATAAAGGTGTGTAACGGTTTGATTTTTTGCGATGGCTATATATACCCACACCAACTCCACACTCTCAGAGTGAGCAACTACGACAAAGCTACCACTTCCTATATCCATTTTCTGAGAGAGAACCACCTACACTTGTGTTGAAATCAAGGGGATTCTACTACAAGCTTTGATCCTTGATTTGTAGCCTCCCCAATTGCTTTCCACTCCAATCATTTCTCCTACCACATAGCTAAAATATACGAGAGAGTGATTGAGTGTCGACGAGACTATCTTTTGAAGTAAAAGAGCAAGGAGTTCATCATGAACAATAACATCTATTACCTTTTGGAGAGTGGTGTCTCCTAGATTGGTTAGGTGTCACTTAGGAGCCTTCAAATCTTGTGGAGTTAAACAAAGGAGTTTGTAAGGGAAAGGAGATCGCCTACTTCCTAAAGATCTACCCCGAGTGAGGCTAGTCCTTGGTGGATGTAAGCCATGATGGCATCGACAAGGTAGCTTCGTCATGGACCCTTTGTGGGTGGAGCCCTCTGTAGACTCGTCCAACTGTTACCCTCTACGGGTTTAAGTCTCCATCAACGTGGACGTACGATAGCACCACCTATCGGAACCACGCCAAAAATCACCATGTCTTCATTGCGTTTGATTATCTACAACCCCTCCTTTACATTCATATGGAAAATCTTTAGTTTCTGTTGGCTACTATCTTAGACTTGCATGTGTAGGTTGTGACTAGACTTGCTAGTTTTGTTAAAATCTGCCAAGAATTAAAATTGGGAAAAGGCTAGGTTTTTATTGGCCTAGTAGTCTAATCACCCCCTTTATACCTACTTACCATCCTACAAGTGGTATCAGATATTTGGTCTCTACTGATTTGGCTTAACAACCAAGGAGAGTATGCCGTCTAGTGAGGGAAATTCTCATCCTAGAGGTCCATATTTTGACGGTACCAACTTTGCTAGTTGGAACCATAAGATGGAAATGCATATTCTTGGTCATAACCCCGCCGTTTCGGTTGTTGTTCGTGTTGGCTTGCAAGGTGACTACTTTGAGGATGGAAAAGAACCGTATCGTGAATCTACCATGGAAGAGTTGAAGATGTTGCAATACAACACTCAAGCATGTGACATACTCTTCAACGGTTTGTGTCTTGAGGAGTTCAACAAGATTAGCCGCCTTGAGAATGCAAAGGAAATTTGGGATACTTTGGTTGATATGCACGAAGGTACCGAGTCCGTCAAGCAATTTAAGTTGGATGTGCTCCAAAGTTAACTTGAGAAGTTCAATATGAAGGATGGTGAAGGAGTTTCGGAAACTTACTCTTGGCTTGCTCTCATCACAAATGATATTGCCGGCTTAGGAAGTGAACAGATGACTTGCAAATTCATCATCAAGAAGATTCTTAGAGCCTTGCATGGGAAGTACGATACCGTGTGCACATTGATTCAAATGATGCCAAATTACAAAGACCTCAAGCCCACAGAGGTCATTGGAAGGATTCTCGTTCATAAAATGTCACTCAAGGACAAAGAGGAGCTCCGCAACAGGTCTAGTGGTGCTTAGAAGGCTTCAAGTGATGCTCCAAGAACTTCGAGTGACAATATCATGTACAATGAAGACATTAGCCTTATGGTCAAGAACTTAAACAAATTCTACAATAATACAGACAAAGAGAGAAGCTCCAACTCAAGATACAATGAGAATCACTATTCAAGTCGTGACCGTAATTTCAACAAGTGTGGAAGGCTCGGACACTTCTCAAATGAGTGCACAACTCCTCCCAAGAAAAGAGACGAGTCAGCAAGAAGGAAGAGTAGAAGAGACGAGTCACCTCACAGATAGTTAAGGAGTATAGAAGATCGGTGTGAATGAATACTTTCCTGGAGAAGCAAGGATTCAGAGAGGAGAGACAAGTTCAGCAAGAGTCATCCTAGAAGAAGACCCCACGCTCATGTTGGTGTATGGATATCCGGCTCTGACTCTGAAACCAATCCGAGAGAAGCTATCACTGTGACTATAGTGAAGATGAAGGTTTATCCATACTAGTCCTCCAAGTCCTATGATTTATTTGACTCACCCAATGAAGGAATTGGAAGATGCTTCATGGAAAAAGGCGCTAAGGCAACTCGGCCCGAATTCATTGACTTCAATAGTGATGAGGATGACTTGATAGGTGATGATGACTTGCTCAATGATAAAACTAGTGATGTTATCTTTAATAAACTTGCTAATAATCATGATAATAAAGATGACACGATTATCAATGTAACGAGGGTGATTGAACATCTAATTCAAGAACTGAACACTCTTAAGTTGGCTCATGAAACTCAACAAGAAGATCACAGAGAGTTCCTAAGAACTCATGAGAAGCTATGCTTTGAGAAGCTAAATTTAGAGAAAGAGCATGAGTTCCCAAAATCGATCAATGATGATCTTAGAAAGAAGAGTTCCTCTTACATTGCCAAACGAATCCTCTTGTATACTTTTATGCCACAAGTTAAATCTAAGCAATCTAGTAGCAAGAGCAAGAAAGGTTCCACTTCTTGTAGTAACAACAACAATGCTAAATCTCATGATGTTGCTACTAATAGTTTTATTAATTCCACTAATGATTCTCTTAGAAAAGTTACACTTGACAAAATAAAACGATTTATTTAAAGTAATTATAGAGAAAGGTGTCTACAAAAGTCTTGTCGGGAGTAAGCAATTTGAGGAAATTGTTCTCAAGCAAGGATGGCACCGGAAGGCCCAAGGTGTTGGTTTTGAATGAAAGTTCAATGCCATTGTAGTTGAGTGGGAAGAAGATAAATACCCCAAGACGAAGTTTGTTCCCAAAAAGGAGAAGTATGATCCTACTTCCTTCAGGGGAACTCAATCTCAAGATGATCTTCCACCAGAAGACCACAAGCTAAAAGGGAAGGACAAACCACAAGATGATATAGACTCATATGAAGAACCTCCTCAAGCTTTGGTCAAGTGCGTTCCCAAGACTACACTAAGTTCTACTTCATCAAGTGCTACTACAACTCCAGTTATTCCCATCAAGTTGATGTGGGTCCCAAAGAAGAAGGACTAGAGAGTTCTTGAGGGTGACTCCGCCAACAAACTTCACTTATATCCATTCATGGCAAGAACTTCTGCAAACCACTTCAACATCATGCACTAGTTCATGGAGTCACAAACCCTCTTGTTGGTAAGTCAAAGAACAAGGTAATAAATGCATTCATGGACATCATAACATCTGTACTTTACTCAATGTCTACAGATATCCTTATTGTACCTTGTGGGACTAACCCATGTAGGTTGAAAGTGCTACAAATCCCATGGAAATCTCCCAACTCTTGATGATCATCATCAACATTGAGCTTCCACAAGTACAACTACAACCACATGAAGTCTTCATCGACAAAACCTAAGGTTAGTTCATCCCTCTTTTGGAGGATCTCACATCTAGTGGGAGCTTGCTCTAAGACTTGAGCTAAAGCATCTCTATTGGTGTGAACACATTAATGCATTATGTAAAGATGGTAACCCCATTTGTGCTTAAACGATGAGAATGACCTATGATGAAATGTTCTCATTTCGCTCCTAAGTCAATATACTCATAGATAGATGAATTTGTCACCGACCATTGCCTTGATATATATGCTAGTTTGGTTGTGCATGTTTTCCATGTTTCATTTGCAATTTTATTGCGTGAGCATGTTGCTATGCATATTTTACCATTCGAGGACATCCAATTGTATTTTGATTGTTTTGAATTTTATGGCCAATTGGATGGACAAGAATGCATAGGAACATCATCTAGCTATCAACCTCAACTTGTCTCAAATTCATTCTGGCTGATCACAAAATTTGAACAAGTGTCTATTTGGACCCTCCAGATGAGGAGCATTCGGAGCCACCGACCTGAATAGGGCTGCACTTTAAAACCTTCACCGTGCCTTCGGTCTTACCGAGTCATTCTTGTCGGGCCCATCGAGTCACTATGACTGATCTCTTTTGAGCCCCTCGGACAACCTGAGTGAAACCATTCGGTTTCACCAAAGCACTCTGCTTCTGGTAGTTATGTGCTTCGGTCTCATGGTCTGGTTCCTCTCGGTCTGACCGACAGAGGGTGATTTTATATTCCCTGTAGGGGGTTCAGCTGAAAAATTCCTTCAAATGACATAGTCCCGCTCTTCAGCTCTGTCACCGTCTAGATCGCCTGACTGTCGTCGTTGCATCCCGCCTGCTCTCGCCGCCGTCACCGTCAATCTTCAAAAACATCGCCGCCATAGAGGGTTGCCACCAAGTTAGGGTATGGCACGATCTTTTGGGCACTCCCTTTTTATGATTCCCTATACAAGATCATTCGCGCCATCCTGCCACGTATACACAACATCCTATCCACTGATTTTTTCGTAAAATCTACGTTTGAGCGAAAAAGTTAGGGTTAGTTTCTCGCCGACTTCACTTCAGGTTGACCTAATGGACATGCTTCGGTGCCACCGAGTTGGCTTAGGCCATTGCACAAATTTTGCTTTGGTTTGACCGAATCACACTCGCTCGGTGTGACTAAATCATATGTTTGGAATTCCATGAGCACTTTGGAGAGACCGAGTCACACAATCGGTATAACCGAAACATGTTGACACAGTCTATGTTGTTGCCTCGGAATGACCGAATGGTTTCACTCGATGAGACCAAACTGCGGATAGAGAAAACACAAACTTGACTTTTGGACCCATTTTTTTTGCAAAAACCTCTGCATTTTGTGATCCTCATCTTGTCTATTCCCACCTATTCTATTCACAGGGTTAACTTGCGAAGATGTCAAGTTCAAAGGATAGCCACAACAAAGTGGAAAAGGATGTTGATTTGAGTGCTGGCACTAGTCCAAAGAGCAGCTCAGATTCAGACTCGGGTACTCTTAGCTCACATGGGCTTCCTAAGGCTGTACCTTATGTCAGTAAGACGAAAAATTATGATGAGGAGGACTATGAATTCATTCCAGATGATGCAACCTCCAAGAAGGAGAGAGTGGTTGTTCAGAAGATTTCTGCATCTACAACTGCCAAGAAAGGCATTGCCTTGACTCATGAGGCAACATGCAACATAGGTCAGGGGTAATCAAAGCGCAAGAAGCCAACAGGGAAGAGACTTGTTCATGTTCCTGCCTGACCTACCTCCATGTATGAGGACCCTCCAAAGGATGAAGCTGAGGAAGAGGAGGATGAGGAAGAGCCAGTTGTCAAGCCACCTCCAAAGAAGAAGAAGCTTATGTCTGATGCTATGCCTAGTGCACCACCTCCTGCTTCTAGGCCACCTCCGAAGGGCAAGGGCAAGAGGACTGCTACAATAGTTGCTTCCAGGAAGAACAAGACCCCAGTGCATGAGAGAGAGGAACAAGAAGCCCCAGCTCGTCTGAAGAAGATCAAACCATTCTTGCCAGCTCATGATGATACACATCCAGATCGCAAATGTGGACTATAGGAGGAGGACAACTGTGGACTATAGGTTCCACACCATAGAGCAACATGACTTCTATGAGACAGTGCTCCTTGACAAGAACCCATCTGTCAGTGATCATGAGATGGGTTGACTAGGACTACATTGATGCTCATAGATACTTGTGATATGCGTTGGGTTTTCCGTGAAGAGGAACGGGTGATGCATCACATTATAGATAAGTATTTCCCTCAGTGAGAACCAAGGTTATCGAACCAATAGGAGTAGCACACAACCCCCGTCTTTAGCGACTGCACACAAAGAAGCAAACACTTGCACCCAACGCGGGCAAGAGGGTTGTCAATCCCCTTGGACTCGTTATTTGCAAGCAAATGGTGTGTAGATGATAGTTGAATAAAGTAAATTGCAAAATTAAATTAAATTAAATAAATGGTAGCAAGGTAATGAAATATTTTGTAAATATATAAGTGAATAGACCCGCGGGCCGTAGTGTTCTCTAGTGGCATCTCTCATGTAGTAGGCATACAGTGGGTAAACAAATTACTGTTGGGAAATTGATAGAAAAGTGCATAGTTATGCAATATTTATTCACGACAATGATCATGTGTATATAGGAATCACATCCATAAGCAAATAGGCCGACTCCTACCTGCACATATTACTATTACTCCGCATCGAGAGCACTTCTATGCTTGCCTCTCTAAGTATTAAGTTCATGACAAACATAGTAATGCTTGGAGAATGATGACATGATGTAGACAAAGAAAACTCAATCAATATGAATTAATCCCATCGTTTTATCCTTAGTGGCTATCGGCCCAGTGAGACCAGGGGTACCACGGCCCATCTATCGGCCGAGTCTGGCCCTAGAGGATTGAACCCCCTCATACCTCTCCCAAGAGATTTGCTTCGCGAGGGGCAGGACCCCTTGCGCGAGGCAAATCCCTGCCGAGGCAACTTGGCAGGCGCAAGCGCTTCGTGAGGCCTCCCTCGGGGGCAGCCTCACGAGGCAGTTTCCATGGGGGCCTGCCGTAGGACGCGGTCCCCTCCCCAAAGGTGATTCCCTTGATGTCATGGCGAGGACAGAGGGGGAAGGCAGGACAATTTCTACTCTGGTGATAAGGGAGGCAGTGGAGCCCATCTCATCCAAAGCAAGTCCCAAATGTTTCCCCTTTGGTGCAAGAAGATCAGAACGGATCGATGCTGCAGGGCGGAGCTCATCACCGAGCCCACATGCGAGTCACGAAGACCGCTTTAGCTGGCGGAGCCCACCTTTTGTCAGGATAGGACTGAGTTCCTGTCCCCCTTTGAATTGCCGCCCTGTGACCACCCTTTCCTGCCTCTGTTTTTGGGGAAGAGGACCAAGGCACTACAAAGGGGACAGGGTCGCTTCCATGTAAGGGGATCGGGCCATTTTTCTCTCCCCAAGACTTCGTGTACCTCGAGCATAGCTCTCCCCCACAAAGCAATCCAACACAAAGCAGGAGTAGGGTATTATACCGCAATGGCGGCCCGAACCTGGATAGCTCGTGTGTCCCTGTCGTGTCCGACGAGCAACATCGAGCTCGTCGTCGATCCTATTACTTTCACCGTCGAGTTGTAGGTAGCTAAGCCAAGCCCCCCAGTGTTCGAATCTTGTTCACAGAGAAGTTCTTGGACACAAATCCCAGACTCCGACATTTGGCGCGCCAGGTAGGGGGACTTGCCGTCCGTGCCTTCGACGTCGACGCCAATCTCGACATGGACGAAGGCGCCGCTCGCCGCGATCGCGCTGCACGCCGAGCTGCCGCCAGGGTCCATGCGGCGCCGGGCGCCTGAGGCGCCCCGAGGCGGCGCCCTCGCGCTGCCACCGAGCCGGCGGGAGAGTGTGCAGCCTCCTCCGCCCACCCGTCGCTGAACGAGCAGGTGTGGCCACTCCGTTGACACCTCTTCGCTCGCGTGCCGCGACGACCCTGTGCCGAACGCTGCTATGCTGATGGCGCAGGAGCTTCCGCGCTACTGCCCCTCCGAGGACGCCTACGAAGCCTGGCTCAAGTGCATCACTGAGCTCGTTGACGCCGCGCTCGATGGCCTGGCACCCTCACGCTCCGTGCCAGCTCCACCATCACACGCTGGTCATGCGGAGCACGATGCTCCTCCTCCACCGCCACCTGGGTTTAAGCTTTTGTCACTCTAGCAACCCATCATCTAATAACTACTCCACAATGCATTCCCTTAGGCCCATGAATGGTGAAGTGTCATGTAGTCGACGTTCACATGACACCACTAAGGGCATCACAACATACATATCATCAAAATATCGAACACATATCAAATTCACATGATTACTTGCAACATGACTTCTCCCGTGACCTCAAGAACAAAGATAACTACTCACAAATAATAAACATGATCAAGATCAGAGGGGTATTGAATAGCATAATGGATCTGAACATATAATCTTCCACCAAATAAACCATATAGTAATCAACTACACAAGGTAATCAACACAACTAGTCACCCACATGTACCAATCCGGGGTTCCGGTACAAAGATTGAACACAAGAGATGAACTAGGGTTTGAGAGGAGATGGTGATGTTGAAGATGTTGATGAAAATTGGCCTCCCAAAGATGATAGGGGTGTTGGTGATGACGATGGATTCGATTTCCCCCTCCGGGAGGGAAGTTCCCCCAGCGGAATCGCTCCGCCGGAGGGCAAAAGTGCTCCTGCCCAAGTTCCGCCTCGAGGCGGCGGCGCTTCATCCCGAAAGTCCTCCTATGATTTTTTTCTAGGTCAAATGTGACTATATACCAGAAGATGGGCACCGGAGGTGGGCCGAGGTGGCCACGACCCATCAGGGCGCGCCCAGGGGGCCTGGCGCGCCCTGGTGGGTTGTGCCCACCAGGCTTGCCCCCTCCGGTAGTTTTCTGCTCCAGTATTTTTTATTTATTCCAAAAATAATCTCCGTAAAATTTTAGCTTCATTGGAGTTGTGCAGAATAGCTATCTCTGATGTGCTTTTCTTGGGTCCAGAATTCCAGCTGCCGGTATTCTCCCTCTTGGTGCAAACCTTGCATATTATGAGGGAAAAGGCATTAGAATCACTCCTTAAAGCATTATTATTTGACAAAACATAATAAATAACAGTAGGAAATCATGATGCAAAATGGATGTATCAAGGCGTAGGTTCCAGCTCCGTCCCGCGAATCATGTGCGGCAGCCGGCAACGACGACAACTGCTAGATCGTCCGCCGCGTGCCCCCATACGTGCGTGCCCCCCTAGAGAGCTCCCAACCGCCAGGACGCCGCTCCAGCGGAGTGCCAGGGTTGCATGGCCCCCGAAGGCGGTGCTCCCTCCATTTGGGCCTACCTGGCTCTCATGCCCGAGCTGCGCCATGTGGTGTGGCCTGACAAGTTCAAGCAGGAGCTCCCTCCCCGCTACGACGGCAGCACCAACCCCGCGGAGTTCCTCCTGCTCTACACCCTTAGCGTCCAGGCCCCGAGGGGAGACGAGCGGGCCATGGCGAACTAGTCCCCCATGGCCCTCAAGGATGCCGCGCGCTCGTGGCTCGTGAACCTCCCCGAGGTGTCCATATCCTCTTGGGACGACCTGAGCAAGCAGTTCATCGCCAACTTTGCGGGGACAAGCGACTACCCCCTCACGCTCAGCGACCCGCGGGCCGTGCGCCAGCGCCTAGGTGAGTCCCTTCATAAGTTCGTCCAATGTTTCAGCCAAGTGCGCAACAGGATCCCGAAGGCCTCCGACGCCGCCATCGTTTCCGCCTTCACCAACGGCGTCACGGACATGAAGATGTGCGAGAAGCTCTCCGCCAGGAATGAGCTCGACTCCGCGGCGGAGCTGTTCCTCCTCGCCGACCACTGCGCCAAGGCTAAGAAAGGGCACCTCTCCCTCCAGGGCGACCCAGATGCAGAGCCAGGCACCGTCAAGTCCAAGGGCCCCGCCGTGCTTGCGGTAGAGCCAGATGGCAAGCACAGCAGCGGCATCGTGGATGCCAAGAAGGAAAGTCACCCTTCTTGTGCCGACCCCAACACGGACACGTACAATACGGAGGACTGTTATGAGCTCAAGCTCCATCGTGAGGATCGCATTAGTAGCCGCGGGAGCCGCAAGGAGCGCTTCAGGGGCCACGGGGGAGGCAGCGACGGCCGCTAGGGAGACAACCACAACAACGGAGCCGGCGGCAGCAGTCTTCAGGGCTGGCAGGGCCAGCCATGGCAGGCGGACCTTCCGGCCCTCACTGCCCTGCCCCGTGCCAACGACCCCCCTCCTACCGAGGGCGACAGGGGCTACCAGGAGCCCCGCTGGGTGGCCTGCATCCTAGGTGGGGCCTAGGCCCCTTCGTCCAACCGTAGCTTCAAGTAGTTCTCTTGCAAGGTGAACGCGGCTCTCCCGACACCTGAGTCCACCGACTGCCTCAGGTGGTCGGAGTTCCCCATCGCCTTCGACGCCAGTGACCACCCCAAGTCCACCAAGGCCATGGGTGTCGTTCCCCTGCTGTGCACACCCACCATCAGCAACGTGGCTGTCACCAAGACTCTCATAGATGGCGGGGCGGGCCTCAACATGCTCTCTGTAGAGACCTTCGAGATGCTTCAAGTGCCCTACAAGCATTTGATGCCCACCAGGCCCTTCTCGGGTGTCACCAATGGGTCCACAGTCCCCATTGGTCAGGTGCGCCTCCCCGTCACCTTCGGCACCCGCAAGAACTACCGCACGGAGTTCATCGTCTTTGATGTGGCTCACATCGGCTTGCCCTACAAATCCATCCTAGGATACCCTGCGCTCGCCAAGTTCATGGCGGTGACCCACTACGCCTACGGACTTGTTAAGATGCCCGGCTGCAGGGGCACCCTCACCATCCGCTGTGATTAGAAGGACACACTCCAAACCTAGAGCACGCCTGCAAGGTCGCCTCTGCCGAGCACCCTGCCGACGAGGACATATTCAGGCTTGCTGAGGAGTCACCGCGAGGAAGAAGCCCCTGCCTCCCCAGGGGCAGGCCGAGTCCAAGAGGGCCTCACAGGACGTGTGCAGAGCTAGCATCTCCCTCGCCGCCAGTGATGCCCCCTCCCCTAAATAGGGAGGCGCGCTCGGCGTCTCCCTTCGGGCCAGCTCTAGTGCGTCGGCACGGTCGACATCAGGCGGGTCCGACCTGCAGAGGGAGGCGATTGACCGTCATTCGGCCAAGCTCTGGCACGTCCGATTCGTCGGTCGCCAGGAAGGGCCTCAACCACCTCGAGGGAAGAAGGACAACAAGCTCAAGGATGCGGCAGGTGTCCGCAAGGCCCACAGCTTCAAGCTGGCTGTCGACCCAACCCCCGTCTCCAAGTGGCGCATGTGCGTCGACTAAATGTCCATCAACCAGGCTCGCCTCGCAAGGCCTCTTTCTCCATATCCACTCATGTGCATGCCTTTCGGCTTGAAGGGGCCTGCATCCACCTTCGAGAGGCTAATGCGCGTGAGTCTAGAGTCCCGCGCCGCAAGGCATGCGGAAGTAGTCTTCGACCAATCTCCAGCCCCGTGCGGCACCGCAAATGATGGCGGTGGGTGTTCCGGTGCCAAACACACGGAACGCCCACCATGACCGTAAGTTCTATCCGTTTTTACGGATACGAGCGAGATGGAGTTGTACATGCTCCGGGGCTCTCTCTACCCACACTGCCCCCGGCACGTGAGAGTCCCTTCCCACTCTCGTGGAAGCCCCATCTCCGCGCTTGCGGATTTTGACAATGAGGGCACTTTTCGGCTGCATCAACCTCAGGATGTCTCATGTCCGTCACGACAATGTTTTTGTCACACAATGAGGGTGCTTTTCAGTTGCATAAACCTCAGGCTGTCCCGTGTCTATCACGACAACATCTCCAAACGTAATGAGGGCGCTTTTCAGCTGCACTAACCTCAGGCTGCCCCGTGTCCATCACGACAACATCTTCGTCACCTCTTGAGGGCACTTTTCAGCTGCATTAACCTCAGGCTGTCTCGTGTCCATCACGGCAGCATCTCCAAACGTAACGAGGGAGCTTTTCACCTGCATTAACCTCGAGCTGACCCGTGTCCAGCACGACAGCATGTACCTTTCTGTTGTGTAATGAACTCATTTCATGCATCAGTAAAGCTATTTTTTCTCCAAAAAATTCCTGCGTCCTCGCAGCTGAGCGTGCCTCAGGAGGGGCGCGCCCATATGGTCTCCCCCGTGTCTATCACACGAGCAGGGGTTGGGCATGATGTCTGTGCTCGGGTCCATCCCCGCAACACTACAAAACCCAAGCGACCGTGCTCTGTCTCGCGGACCTACTCCCGTGCATGTCACCTCACTAGGTCCTTGGTGCCTTTGCTTCCTGGGCACGGTGTCTGTGCTCGGGTCCGTCCCTGCAGCACTGCAAAACCCAAGCGACCGAGCTCTGTCTCGCGGGTCTGCTCCCATGCACGTCACCTCACTAGGTCCTTGGTGCCTTCGTCTCCTCGCGTGAGGGCCACAGGCGACCCTCTAAGTGCGCCCGGCGGCGCCACTCGGCTATCTTTTCTTTCATGGTACATGACACAGGAGGCCTCAGGAGCCCTCCCCTAGGAGGGCCTTGCGAGGGCGCCTTGTGGCAAAGGGGGCCTCATGACGGACCAAGCCTCACGAGACACCTCCGGTGCAAAATTCACCCTGAGCCGCACGCCTCGAAGCAGCTAAGTCTAAAGAGCATCCCTCAGGCTTTTTCCCCCCTATTCCCCTCTCGAGGCACCCTAATTTTCCTGGCGCGAGCCGCCTGTGCGTCAAGAGGGGGGGGGTCCTTGAGCATAGCGCCTCAGGGGCTCCTATAGGCCCTAAGAGCCCTGCACCCTTTGGCCCTGCCGAGCACGCCCTCCAGGCACACCAGCGATGGTGCAGTTCACCTCGGGGTCTGGGTCGCAGCGACGCAGGGCATGAGGGCAATGCAAAGGAAAGAGGAGGGTCTCGTAGGAGGAGCAAAAGGAAACGCATCAAAGAAAATAAGCCAGAACTACTTAAAGCAAAAGTACTCCACAAATGTCTTTACGCCCCCATGGGGCCAGGTGGTTCATGA
This sequence comes from Elymus sibiricus, assembly GCA_039707655.1. Classification (NCBI taxonomy): domain Eukaryota; kingdom Viridiplantae; phylum Streptophyta; class Magnoliopsida; order Poales; family Poaceae; genus Elymus; species Elymus sibiricus. Next base: position 186,318,551 of record CM077669.1, on the reverse strand, counting down.
TGCAGCGGGAAAGAAAGGAAAAAACTCAGGCGGAGGAGGTGCCGTCTTCACCGTGGCCGCTGGGGAGATCTGCGCCAAGGCTGCCGCTCTCCTCGGAGGACGCAACCTGAGCGAACCGCTCGACCAAGGACTCCACGTGCTCGCGCACCTCATCCCTGAGGGGCCCCGGAGCTCCGCAAGCACCGGCTCCACCACGCGGGAGAAGTCGAAAGCAGAGTCGAGGCGGTAGAGGTTGGATAAGATGCGTCAATGCGCAGTCCAGGAGGTCGCGGGTGCCCGACTCGATGTCCTCGTCCACCTTGGAGACACTCGACTCCAGCACCTCCACCACCTTGAGGAAGAAGTCGAGGTAGCCCCCGTCGCTGTGCGCGTGGGGCAGCTCTAGGATGTCCTCGACGAAGCGACGGATTGCGCCGCCGGCGGACATGGCAAGGTCCAAGAACTGCTTGGCGTGCCGCGCCTCCATCATCCGTGCCAGCGCCTCGTCATCGGCGGCTTTGCCGACCTGACCTGCAGGAACGCCAGCTCCACCTCGACGCCCCCTTTCCCTCGAGGGCAGCCTGGAGGTCGGCCTCAGCATCCTGCAGTTGGGCCTTGAGCTCATCCACATCCTTTTGGAGCGCATCGCGCAGGAGCTGGAAGCAGTTTCCTGCTGCACCAGCTTGGCGCGGTACTCCTCCAGAGCGGCCTCCCGCTCCCGAGTAACGCTCGCGTCGTTGTCAACACTACTCGCAGCCTCCCTCCTCTCGAGTTGGCGAGGACCTCATTGCTCGTCGCCTCGAAGGCGGCCCTGTCGACAAGGACTTGACCCTCCAGGGTCACGAGGCGCTCGCATTCCGCCTTTGGTCGAAGGCGGTCCGGTCGGCCTCCCATTCACGAAGGGCCATGTCGGCCTCCCGCCCGGCGACGTCCTGCTCCCTACGAGCCAGCTCCGCCTCGCGGGCGGCGTCCGGTGTAGCACGCGCGGCAATAGCAACCGCGCGCCCCCGGAGCTCTGTCGTGGAATCGGTCTGGCGAGCGACCCCTCCAGGCCCTGTCGAGCTAGGCGCGGGGGCTGAGGCCTCCCCTGCAAGCAGCCTATGAGAGGGCACAGCAGGCGAAGCACCCCTCTGCCTCTTGCGCACGGGCGCCCTGAAGAGATCAACAATCAGGTTCACTTGCCTTAAGTATGGTAGGCAGCAGGAAAGTGGGGAGGCCGATGCACTTCCTCGCCGTCGGCGGCCCAGCGCCTCTGTGTCAGGGTTGGCCTTGGATGTCGACTTCCGCCGCTTCCAGGGGAGGAGAGCGGCGCCGAAGGCCCCGCTTGCGTTTTGACGCTCGTGGTGCTCTTCTTCGGCGCCATGGCGAGAGGAGATCGAGGTGAAGAAGGAGACAACGTATGTGCAAGGAAGGAGGAGCGGCAAGGAAGGGAAGCATGTGGGAGAAGGCGAGCAAGGATGGCTTCGCTCAGCATGCACGACGGTTTTCTAGGCAGGAGCGCAGTTCTCGGGGCGTCATGGGGAAGTGAGAGCATCACGTCCCATCACGGCTGACCCACGTCCCGTCACAGCTGACCCACGTCGCCTCCCGACCTAACCGTTCACTAGAACCCGTGACGCTTCGGTCCGCGTCGTTTCATCTCAGCGGAACGTTCGCACCGCGGGCCCGAGGGCTACTGTAGGCCCAGTGGGACCAGGGGTACCACGGCCCGTCTACCGACCGAGTCTGGAGGCGACGCAAGGCCGGTCCAAGAGGGTTGAACCCCCTCCTTCCTGTCCCAAGAGATTTGCTTCGCGAGGGGTAGGACCCCTTGCGCGATGCAAATCCCTGTTGAGGAAACTTGGTGGGTGCAAGCGCTTCGCGAGACCTCCCTCGAGAGGCAGATTCCACGGGGGGCAGCCGCATGACGTGGTCCTCTCCCCAAAGGTGATTCCCCTGATGTCATGGCTAGGACAGAGGGGGAAGGCAGGACATTTTCTACTCTGGTGATAAGGGAGGAAGTGGAGCCCGTCTCGTCCAAAGAAGTCCCAAAGTGTTTCCCCTTTGGTGCAAGAAGGTCAAAACGGATCGGCGCTGCAGGGAGGAGGTCATCACCGAGCCCAGAGGCGCATCACGAAGACTGCTTTAGCTGGCGGAGACCACCTATTGTCAGGATAGGACTGAGTTCCTGGCCCCTTTTGAATTGCCGCCCCTTGGCCACCCTTTCCCGCCTCTGTTTTCGGGGAAGAGGACCAAGGCCCTACAAAGGGAGAATGGTCGCTTCCATGTAAGGGGATCAGGCCATTTTTCTCTCCCCGAGACTTCGTGTACCTCGAGCACAGCTCTCCCCCACAAATCAATCCAACACAAAGCAGGAGTAGGGTATTACACCGCAACGGCGGCCCGAACCTGGGTAGCTCGTGTGTCCCTGTCATGTCTGGTAAGCAACAGCGAGCTCATCTCCGATCCTCTTACGTTCACTGTCGAGTTATAGGTAGCTAAGCCAAGCCCCTTAGTGATCAAATCTTGTTCACGGAGAAGTTCTTGGATGCAGATCCCAGACTCCGACAGTGGCAACAATACAAAGATGTGTCTTGTCCCCTTCTGTCACTAGGATATAGAGCACCGCCAGATTGAACCCACTACAACGCACCCCTCTCACTAAAGAAATATCAAACTAGTTGGCCAAACTATTTCAATAGATCGGAGAGATTTACGAAGATATAAAAATCATGCAAATAAGAACATAATAGAATTCAGATAAGATTCAAATCTTTTTCATGAATAATCTAAACATAAACCCACAATTCATCGGATCCCAACAAACGCACCGCACAAACTGATTACATCGAATAGTGTTGGAAATATGCCCTAGAGGCAATAATAATTTAGTTATTATCATATTTCCTTGTTCGTGATAATCGTTTATTATCCATGCTATAATTGTATTGATTGGAAACTCAAATACATGTGTGGGTACATAGACAACACTGTGTCCCTAGTATGCCTCTAGTTAACTAGCTCGTTGATCAAAAGATGGTGAAGGTTTCCTAGCCATGGACATGAGATGTCATTTGATAATGGGATCACATCATTAGGAGAATGATGTGATGGACAAGACCCAAACTGTAAACGTAGCATATGATCGTGTCAGTTTATTGCTATTGTTTTCTGCATGTCAAGTATCTGTTCCTATGACCATGAGATCATGCAACTCCCTCACATCGGAGGAGTACCTTGTGTGTATCAAACGTCGCAACGTAACTGGGTGACTATAAAGGTGCTCTACAGGTATCTCCGAGGATGTCTGTTGGGTTGGCATGGATCAAGACTGGGATTTGTTACTCCGTCTGACGGAGAGGTATCTCAGGGCCCACTCGGTAATACAACATCACAATGAGCCTTGCAAGCAATGTGACTAAAGTGTTAGCCACGAGATCTTGTATTACGGAACGAGTAAAGAGACTTGCCGGTAACGAGATTGAACTAGGTATAGAGATACCGACGATCGAATCTCTGGCAAGTAACATACCGAAGAACAAAGGGAACAGCATACGGGATTAACTGAATCCTTGACATAGAGGTTCGACCGATAAAGATCTTCGTAGAATATATAGGAGCCAATATGGGCATCCAGGTCTCGCTATTGGTTATTGACCGTAGAGGTGTCTCAGTCATGTCTACATAGTTCTCGAACCCGCAGGGTCTACACACTTAACGTTTGGTGACGATATAAGTATAGTTGAGTTGTTATGTTGGTGACCGAAAGTTGTTCGGAGTCCCGGATGAGATCCCGGACATGACGAGGAGCTCTGGAATAGTCCGGAGGTAAAGATTGATATATGGGATAATAGTGTTTGGTCTCCGGAAGGGTTCCGGAATTCACCGGAAGGGGTTCCGGATGTTTCCCGAAATGTTCGGGTACGAGAACACTTTATTTGGGCCAAGGGGTAAAGCCCACGTGGCTTTAGGAAGGTGCAAAAGGAAGTTTTGCGGAGGCCAGGGGCCAGATGCCAGGGACCCTGGCCTTTGGGGCCAGACGCCGAGGACCCTGGCGTCTGGTCCTGGAGTCCGAGCAGGACTCTTGCCTTGCGGGCCAAACCGACTTTGAGGAGGCTCTTTCTCCAAGTTTCGACCCCAGGGCTCAACATATAAATAGAGGGGCAGGGCTAGCACCCGGAATACATCAAGATTTCCCCAAGCCGTGTGCGGCAACCCTAACCCTCTAGTTCCTCCGTCATAATCTCCGTAGCGCTTGGCGAAGCCCTACAGAGATTGTTCCTCACCACCATCACCACGCCGTCGTGCTGCCGGAACTCATCTACTACTTCACGATCGCTCGCTGGATCGAGGAGGTGAAGGCGTCATCAAGCCGTACGTGTGTTGAACGCGGAGGTGCCGTCCGTTCGGCACTAGTTCGTGATCGGTTCGAGGGACGACTTGCGATTTGGATCGCGAAAACGTTCGACTACATCAACCGCGTTTCTTAACGCTTCCGCTTAGCGATCTACAAGGGTATGTAGATTCACTCTCCCTCTCGTAGATGCTCATCACCATGGATAGATCTTGCGTGTGCGTAGGAAATTTTTTGTTTCCCATGCAACGTTCCCCAACAGTGGCATCATGAGCTAGGTCTATGCGTAGATGAGATCTCGAGTAGAACACAAACGAGTTGTGGGCGTGGGTGTATACATATTGCTTGCCGTTACTAGTTGATACTTCATTCGGCGGTATTGTGAGATGAAGCGGCCCGGACCGACATTACGCGTACGCTTACGCGAGACAGGTTCCTTCAACTGACATGTAACTTCGTTGCATAAAGATGGCTAGTGGGTGTCTGTCTCTCTCACTTTAGTTGAATCAATTTCAATGAAGAGGGTTCTTTTAGAAGATCAAAAAGCAATCACTACACCACGTTGTGGTTTTGCGTAGGTAAGAACGGTTCTTGCAAACCCGTAGCAGCCACGTAAAATTTGCAACAACAATTAGAGGACGTCTAACTTGTTTTTGCAGGGTATGTTGTGATGTGATATGGCCAATTACATGATGAGATATATGTGATGTATGAGATGATCATGTGTTGTATAGAATATCACGACTTGCATGTCGATGAGTACGGCAACTGGCAGGAGCCATAGAGTTGTCTTTAATTATTTTCGCCGTTTTGCTTTACTTTATCGCTACGAGTTAGCAATAGTCGTGGTAGCAACAGTCGGCGCGACAACCTCATGGCGACACGTTGATGGAGATCAAGATGATGGAGATCATGGTGTCATGCCAGTGACGATGGAGATCATGCCGGTGCTTTGGAGATGGAGATCAAAAGCACGAGTTCATGGCCATATCATGTCACTTATGATTTTCGTGTGATGTTAATCCTTTTATGCATCTTATTTTGCTTAGGACGACGGTAGCATTATAAGATGATCCCTCACTTAAATTTCAAGATAAATTGTGTTCTCCCCGAGTGTGCACCGTTGCGAAAGTTCGTCGTTTCGAGACACGCCGTGATGATCGGGTGTGATAGACTATACGTTCACATACAACGGGTGTAAGCCATGTTGCACGTGCGGAACACTCGGGTTAAACTTGACGAGCCTAGCATGTACAGACATGGCCTCGGAACACAAGAGACCGAAAGGTCGAACATGAGTCATATAGTAGATATGATCAACATGAAGATGTTCACCATTGAAACCACCTCAACTCACGTGATGATCGGACTTGAGTTGGTGGATTTGGATCATGTTACACTCGAATGACCGGAGGGATGTCAATTTGAGTGGGAGTTTTAAGTAATATGATTAACTAAACTCATTATCATGAACATAGTCAAAAGGTCTTTGCAAATTATGTTGTAGATTACTAGCTCGCGCTGTAGCTCCCCTGAATTTTTATATGTTCCTAGAGAAATAGATTTGAAAGATGATGGTAGCAATAATGCGGACTGGGTCCATGATCTGAGGATTGTCCTCAATGCTGCACAGAAGGCTTATGTCCTTAATGCACCGCTTGGTGTGCCACCCCCTCTAGCGTCGTCTGTAGATGTTGTGAACATCTGACAGGCACGTTCCGATGACTACTTAATAGTTCAGTGCGTCATGCATTATGGCTTAGAATTGAGGCTCCAAAACGTTTTGAACGTCACAGAACATATGAGATGTTCTAAGAGCTGAAATTGGGATCTCAGGCTCGTGCCCGTGTTGAGAGGTATGAGACCTCCAACAAGATTCTTTGCCTGCAAGATGATGGAGAATAGCTCAATCGTTGAGCATGTGCTCAGATTGTCTGGGTACTGCAATTGCTTGAATCGAGTGGAAGTTGATCTTCCAGATAAGATAGTGATTGGTATAGTTCTCCAAGTCACTGTCACTAAGCTACTAGAGCTTCGTGATGAACTATAAAAGGCCAGAGATGGAAATAATGATCCCTGAGCTATTCGCGATGTTTGACCCCGCGAAGGTAGAAATCAAGAAGGAGCATCAAGTGTTGATGGTTAGTAAAACCACTAGTTTTAAGAAGGGCAAGGGCAAGGAGGGAAACTTCATGGATGGCAAGTCAGTTGCTGCTCCAGTGAAGAAACCCAAGGTTGATCCCAAACCCGAGACTAAGTGCTTCTATTATGAGGAGAACGGTTGCTGAAGCGGAACACCCCTGGATACTTGGTAGATAAGAAGGCTGGCATATCGACAGAAGTATATTTGATATACGTGTTATTGATGTGTACCTTGCTAGTACTCCTAGTAGCACCTGGGTATTGGATACCGGTTCGGTTGCTAAATGTTAGTAACTCGAAATAAAAGCTACGGAATAAACGGAGACTAGATAAGGGTGAGGTGACGATGAGTGTTGGAAGTGTTTCCAAGGTTGATGTGATCACCATCGCGCGCTCTCTCTACCTTTGGGATTAGTGATGAACCTAAATAAATGTTATTTGGTGTTTGCGTTAAGCATGAACGTGATTAGATCAAGTTTATTGCAATACGGTTATTCATTGCAGTTAGAGAATAATGGTTATTCTGTTTACATTAATAATACCTTCAATGGTCATGCACCCAATAAGAGTGGTTTATTGAATCTTGATCGTAGTGATACACATGTTCATAATATTGATGCCAAAAGATACAAAGTTAATAATGATAGTACCACATACTTGTGGCATAGCCGCTAAATGTCATATTGGTGTAAAACGCATGAAGAAACTCCATGCTGATGGATCTTTGGACTCATTCGATTTCGAATCGGTTGAGACATGCAGACCATGCCTCATGGGCAAGATGACTAAAACCCCATTTTCCGGTATGATGGAGCGGGCAATTGACTTATTGGAAATGATACATGTTGATGTGTTCGGTCCAATGAGTGTTGTAGCGTGCGGTGGATATCATTATTTTCCTACCTTCATTAAAGATTTGAGTAGATATGGGGATATTTACTTAATGAAACACAAGTCTGAAACATTTGAAAAGTTCAAACAAATTCAGAGTGAAGTTTGAGATCATCGTGACAAGAAGATAAAATATCTAAGATATGATCGTAGAGGTAAATATCTGAGTTATGAGTTTGGTATACAACTTAAGACAATGTGGAAGTTGTTTCACAACTCACGCCACCTGGAACACCATAGTGTGATGGTGTGTCCGAACGTCGTAGTCGTGCTCTATTGGATATGGTGCGTACTATGATGTCTCTTATCGATTTGCCACTATCGTTTTGGGGTTATGCATTAGAGACAACTACATTCACTTTAAAAAGGGGCACCATCTAAGTCCGTTGAGATGACACCGTATGAATTTTGGTTTGGCAGAAACCTAAGCTGTCATTTCTTAATGTTTGGGGCTGCGACGCTTATGTGGAAAAGGTTTTCAACCTGATGAGCTCGAACCCAAAGCGGACAAATGCATCTTCATAGAATACCCTAACGTAACAGTTGGGTAAACCTTCTATATCAGATCCAAGCACAAAGTGTTTGTTGCTAAAACGGGTCCTTTCTCGAGAAAGAGTTTCTCTCGAAAGAATTGAGTGGGAGGAAGATAGAACTTGATGAGGTTGTTGAACCTTTACTTCAACCTGAGAGTAGCGCAGCACAGAAAGATGTTTCTGTAGAGCCCACATTAGTTGAAGAGGAAGTTAATGATGATGATCATGAAGCTTCGGATCAAGTTGCTATCGAACCTCGTAGGTCGACAAGGGCGCGTACTACTCCTGAGTGGTATGGCAACCCTGTCTTAGATGTCATGTTGTTGAACAACGATGAACCTACGAGCTATGGAGAAGCGATGATGGGCCCGGATTCCGAGAAATGGTTAGAGGCCATGAAATCCGAGATGGGATCCATGTAAGAAAACAAAGTATGGGCTTTGGAAGTATTACCTGAAGGGCGTAAGGCCATTCAGAACAAATGGATTTTTTAAGAGGAAGACGGACGTGGACGGTAATGTCACCGTCTATAAAGCTCGACTTGTGGCAAAGGGTTTTTCACAAGTTCAAGGAGTTGACTACGATGAGACTTTCTCACCCGTAGTGATGCTAAAGTCTGTTGGAATCATGTTAGCAGTTGCTGCATTTTTCAATTATGAAATCTGGCAGATGGATGTCAAAACATCGTTTCCTTAACGGTATCCGTAAGGAAAGGTTGTATGTGATACAACCGGAAGGTTTTGTCAGTCCTAAGGATGCTAAAATGTATGCAAACTCTAGCGATCCTTCTATGGACTGGAGCAAGCATCTCGGAGTTGGAATATACACTTTGATGAGGTGATCAAAGTTTTTATGTCTATACAAAGTTTATGAGAAACTTGTATTTACAATAGAGTGAGTGGGAGCACTATAGAATTTCTGATAAGTATATGTGGTTGACATATTGTTGATCGGAAATAATGTAGAATTTCTGGAAAGCATAAAGGGTCGTTTGAAAGGAGTTTTTCAAAGGAAGACCTGGAATGAAGCTACTTAAATATTGGGCATCAAGATCTATAGAGATAGATCAAGACGTGTGATAAGACTTTCAATGAGTACATACCTTGACAAGATTTTGAAAGAGTTCAAAATGGATCAGTCAAAGAAAGAGTTCTTGCCTGATTTGTAAGGTGTGGAGTTGAGTGAGACTCAAAGCTCGACCACGGCAGAAGAAAGAGAAAGGACGAAGGTCATCCCCTATGCCTTATCCATAGGCTCTGTATAGTATGCCATGCTGTGTACCGCACCTGATGTATGCCTTGCCATGATTCTGTCAAGGGGTACAAGAGTGATCCAGGAGTGGATCACTGGACAGCGGTCAAGATTATCCTTAGTAACTAGAGGACTAAGGAAATATTTCTCAATTATGGAGGTGATGAAGAGTTCGTCGTAAAGGGTTACGTCGATGCAAGCTTTGACACCTATCCGGACGACTCTGAGTAGCTGTCAGGATACATATAGTGGAGCAGCCATTTGGAATAGCTCCAAGTGGAGTGTGGTAGAAGTGTCTATAGTATGACATAGAGATTTGCAAAGTACACACGGATCTGAATGTCACAGACCCGTTGACTAAAGACCTCTCTCACATGCAAAGCATGATCGAACCCCAGAACTCATTGGGTGTTAGAACAATGTAAATCACATGGTGATGTGAACTAGATTATTGACTCTAGTGCAAGTGGGAGACTGTTGGAAATATGCCCTAGAGGCAATAATAATTTAGTTATTATCATATTTCCTTGTTCGTGATAATCGTTTATTATCCATGCTATAATTGTATTGATTGGAAACTCAAATACATGTGTGGGTACATAGACAACACTGTGTCCCTAGTATGCCTCTAGTTAACTAGCTCGTTGATCAAAAGATGGTGAAGGTTTCCTAGCCATGGACATGAGATGTCATTTGATAACGGGATCACATCATTAGGAGAATGATGTGATGGACAAGACCCAAACTGTAAACGTAGCATATGATCGTGTCAGTTTATTGCTATTGTTTTCTGCATGTCAAGTATCTGTTCCTATGACCATGAGATCATGCAACTCCCTCACATCGGAGGAGTACCTTGTGTGTATCAAACGTCGCAACGTAATTGGGTGACTATAAAGGTGCTCTACAGGTATCTCCGAGGATGTCTGTTGGGTTGGCATGGATCAAGACTGGGATTTGTTACTCCGTGTGACAGAGAGGTATCTCAGGGCCCACTCGGTAATACAACATCACAATGAGCCTTGCAAGCAATGTGACTAAAGTGTTAGCCACGAGATCTTGTATTACGGAACGAGTAAAGAGACTTGCCGGTAACGAGATTGAACTAGGTATAGAGATACCGACGATCGAATCTCGGGCAAGTAACATACCGAAGAACAAAGGGAACAGCATACGGGATTAACTGAATCCTTGACATAGAGGTTCGACCGATAAAGATCTTCGTAGAATATGTAGGAGCCAATATGGGCATCCAGGTCCCGCTATTGGTTATTGACCGTAGAGGTGTCTCGGTCATGTCTACATAGTTCTCGAACCCGCAGGGTCTACACACTTAACGTTTGGTGACGATATAAGTATAGTTGAGTTGTTATGTTGGTGACCGAAAGTTGTTCGGAGTCCCGGATGAGATCCCGGACATGACGAGGAGCTCTGGAATAGTCCGGAGGTAAAGATTGATATATGGGATAATAGTGTTTGGTCTCCGGAAGGGTTCCGGAATTCACCGGAAGGGGTTCCGGATGTTTCCCGAAATGTTCGGGTACGAGAACACTTTATTTGGGCCAAGGGGTAAAGCCCACGAGGCTTTAGGAAGGTGCAAAAGGAAGTTTTGCGGAGGCCAGGGGCCAGACGCGAGGGACCCTGGCGTCTGGGGCCAGACGCCGAGGACCCTGGCGTCTGGCCCTGGAGTCCGAGCAGGACTCTTGCCTTGCGGGCCAAACCGACTTTGAGGAGGCTCTTTCTCCAAGTTTCGACCCCAGGGCTCAACATATAAATAGAGGGGCAGGGCTAGCACCCGGAATACATCAAGATTTCCCCAAGCCGTGTGCGGCAACCCTAACCCTCTAGTTCCTCCGTCATAATCTCCGTAGCGCTTGGCGAAGCCCTGCAGAGATTGTTACTCACCACCATCACCACGCCGTCGTGCTGCCGGAACTCATCTACTACTTCACCATCGCTCGCTGGATCGAGGAGGTGAAGGCGTCATCAAGCCGTACGTGTGTTGAACGCGGAGGTGCCGTCCGTTCGGCACTAGTTCGTGATCGGTTCGAGGGACGACTTGCGATTTGGATCGCGGAAACGTTCGACTACATCAACCGCGTTTCTTAACGCTTCCGCTTAGCGATCTACAAGGGTATGTAGATTCACTCTCCCTCTCGTAGATGCTCATCACGATGGATAGATCTTGCGTGTGCGTAGGAAAAATTTTGTTTCCCATGCAACGTTCCCCAACAAATAGATCACCGCGAAGATGCGGTTGACATGCTTGAACTGCGTTGGTATTTCCCCAAAGAGGAAGGGATGATGCAGCACAGCGACGGCAAGTATTTCCCTCAGTTGTGAAACCAAGGTTATCAATCCAGTAGGAGAACCAAGCAACACAATGTAAACGGTACCTGCACAAAAAGAACAAAACCTCGCAACCCAATGCGTAAGAGGGGTTGTCAATCCCTCCTCGGTAAAAAGATAGATTGGTTTGTATGAGATTGGATAAATAGATCTTGCTAAATCACAAAATAAAATAAGTAAAGAAAAAGTGCAGCAAGGTATTTTTGGGTTTTGGAATAATAGATCTGAAAACAAATACGATAAAAGATAGATCGGAAAGCAATATGATAAAAGATAGACCCGGGGGCCGTAGATTTCACTAGTGGCTTCTCTCGAGAAAATAGCATACGGTGGGTAAACAAATTACTGTTGGGGAATTGATAGAAGAACAAATAATTATGACGATATCCAAGGCAATGATCAATATATAGGCATCACGTCCAAGATTAGTAGACCGAAACGATTCTGCATCTACTACTATTACTCCACACATCGACCGCTATCCAGCATGCATCTAGTGTATTAAGTTCATGGAGAAATGGAGTAATGCAATAAAAACGATGACATGATGTAGACAAAATCTATTCATGTAGTAATAGACCCCATCTTTTTATCCTTAATAGCAACGATACATACGTGCCTCGCTACCCCTTCTATCACTGGGTGAGGACACCGTAAGAGCGAACCCATCACAAAGCACCTCTTCCCATTGCAAGAAAAATCAATCTAGTTGGCCTAACTAAACCAAAGATTCGGAGTATACATACGAGGCTATAAATAATCATGCATATAATATATCAAATAAGACTCAAATAATATTCATGGATATAGATCTGATCATAAACTCGAACTTCATCGGATCCCAACAAACACGCCGCAAAAAGTCATTACATCATATAGATCTCCAAGAGACCATTGTATTGAGAATCAAAAAAGAGAGAAGAAGCCATCTAGCTACTGCCTACGGACCCGTAGGTCTATGGTGAACTACTCACGCATCATCGAAAGAGCACCAATGAGGATTATGAACCCCTCCGTGATCGTGTTCCCCTCCGGCGGAGTGCCGAAATAGGGCTCTAGATTGGATCTCGTGGTTCTGGAACTTGCGGTGGCTGGAATTGTGTTTCGTCGACTCCCCTAGGGTTTCTAGAATATTTGGGTATTTATAGAGCTGAAAGGCGGTGAAGGAGACCCCCGTGGGCCCCACAACCCATCAGGGCGTGCCAGGGGCCTCTAGCGCGCCATGGTGTCTTGTGGGCAGCACGGGCCTCCCCCCCAGGTGCTTCCTTGGCTCCCAAGTTGTATTCTGGTCCAAAAACAATCTCCAAAAAGTTTCGTGCCATTTGGACTTCGTTTGGTACTGATATTCTGCGAAGTAAAAAACAAGCAAAAAACAGCAACTGGCACTGGGCACTATGTCAATAGGTTAGTCCCAAAAAATGATATAAAGTTGCTATAAAATGATTGTAAATCATCCAACAATGATAATATAACATTATGGAACAATAAAAAATTATAGATACGTTAGAGACGTATCAGCGGTGAACTTTGTATTGAAGATCAAGAGAGAGAGATAGCCATCTAGGTACTAACTACGGACCCGTAGGTCTGTAGGGAACTACTCACACATCACCATGGGAGCAACAAGGTTGATGTAGAGGCCCTCCGTGATCGATCGCCCCTCTAGTAGGGCACCGGAACATGGCTCCAGATGGGCACACGGCGGAATAGAGACTTGCGGCGGAAGAAAAAGTGTTTCGGGAGGCTCTCTAGGGTTTTGGGAATTTCTTGGAATTTATAGGCCAGACTGGGGCATCGGGGGACACCCGAGAGGGCCACCACATAACAGGACGCGTCCACCCCCCTGGGCGTGCCCTGTTTTTTGCTTGCTCCCTCGTGCGACCTCCGGTCTCCTCCCGAAGCTTCCAGAACTTCTTTTGGTCTAGAAAAAATCATAAAAAAGTTTAGGGGCAATTGGACTTCGTTTGGTACTATAAACCTGAAAAGTCAAAACATGCAGAAATAGCAACTTGCTGTGGCACCCCGGCTCAGCGAACCGGATTACCAGTGTTTCCAACCCAGAGATCATGTCTTCTGGAAACACACAACAACTTGGAACAGAACTGAACTGAACTATATTGATAAACTTAGGGTACAAGCTCATATTTTACATCGATAGTGAGGCCAAAGGCACACCTGGTGCTATGACAATATCTACATTATTTATGAAACATAGCAGGGCCTCGGTACTACTAGGAAATTCTACGGCATAGCGGAACATAGTAGAAGCCCCATCCACAGGGACACTGCTGGGACATAGCCTAGTTAGCGTAGCACGAACCATCGGGACCTCCGTCCTCGGCTTCTCCTGCATCTGGCATGATACGCCAGGTGAGTACTTTGAATGTACTCGCAAGCTCACGACAACCAAGTAATGCAGCAAACAATAGCATGGCAATCAACATATTAAATTCTTAAGTGATTCACTTACTGTCATCAGTTATCAACTTACTCTCTTTCGGGTTGTCCCGCAACCCTCGGAATACTCATAAGCCATCGAGTACTTCCGAACACAAGACGAGTTCTTCCATCATTATTACCACTGTTATGGTTGACCACCTAGTGAGGCCTGGACGGACTGTCCAATACCGTGGACGCGGCTATTCGAATAGATTTTTCACTCTGCAGAGGTTGCGCACTTTACCCACACCATGGAGCTCCTGGCCTCGTGATCCCATTCGGGTGGACCAGCGTTGCTCCAACGAAACACGCCTGACCCATGACTCTCCCATCATACCACCTGCATTCATCCTCCCCCGGAGTCCTGCCCTGGGTGGCCCCTGTGTCACCTCGTGACACCTGCCACCGTCGTGGCCAAACTAAACTGTCCCAAACGGGGATGCCGGCACAAAACTCAACTGGGCTCACAGGGTTATCGCCGTCTACCTGATCAGGGCAGCACGCACGCATAACCCTCCCTATCTAGAAGTACCGATGAAAGAGCACGGAGCCAGACCAAGTCAAGGCCGTCCCATACCGGCAAATGTGGTTGCACGGATAAGCCCGGACAGGTGACTCCAGATCAACCGACTAAGTTTCATTTAGCAAGCATGGTGGTTTGTCACAATAATTTGAGATGGCATCAACTAGGCATTTAAATCAATTTTTACCTTGAATTACTATATAGCAAATAAATGAAAGTAATGCGCTTAAATATGCAATGCTATTGAAATGCTTCATGAAATGGGTGTCCTGGCTTGCCTTTCTCTGTTGGGTTGTCCACAAACTCCTGGTCTTCAAAACCACAAAGATTTCCTTCTGAAAATATTTTAAAATAGCAATGGAAAATGTCACATAACACATTTCTATTCACCAAAAATTCTGTGAGTAACAGAAAAATACCAACATTTATCAGCAAATAAAGGAGCTCAAGACAGACCCAATGCAAAAAGAATCAATTGATTTTGACTTATAAATAAAAAGTTAGGAGTGGTCAAAGTTTCTGGTCAAATTTGATTTAAAAAGGGAAAAGCAGAAAAACAGCAGAGGGCCACGTCGAAGGCGTACTTCACTCGGGCGCCTCCACTTACTACTTCGGCGCGCGCGGCTGAGCCACTGACGTGCGGGCCCCGGGGTTCGGTTTAAATGGAGGGAGAGAGAAAACAGAGAGCTGCGGCTCTCCGGCGATCGTCGCCGGCGATGCAGTCGACGGCGAGGTCGGGCGAGAGCGGGGATGGGATGGGCTCACGGAGACGAACACGCACGTACCAGTAGCGTGACGAGAGATGGCTGAACGGCGTTGTCCCCTTCCCCTTCGGCGGCGGCGCTCCTCGGGTGTCGCGGGAGACGGCGTTTCCGCCGAGACTTTGGTCAGGTAAGAGCTCGGCAGAGTCAGGGGAGCGATCTGAGCCCGTTGGAGAAGTTGGTGGAGGTCGGGGTGGAGTGGAACGGCGAGGGGGCCAAGCTCGGGCGGCGGCAGACCTCCGGCGAATGGCGAGGCCAGAGGGCCTCTCGGCCGTGGCTCGGTGCTTGGGAGTCCGATTGGGTGATGGTGAGGGGCGATGATGAGCTATGGAGGGCTGACCGTGCCTTTTTATAGGCAGAGGCGAGCTCTCGGGAAGCGGCGGGACTCGGGCCATGTCGCTGGCGCTAGGACGCTGCGCTAGCTGGCCGGTTGCGGCGACGGGATAGGAGAGAGCAGGGAGGAGTTAAGGCGCGGTGGAAGCTAGCGGAGGAAGAAGACGCGCCGCAGGCCACAGTGCAGCCACGGGCGGCACAGTGCCCGGGTGCCGTGGCCGCCGCCGAGGCCGATTCCGGTGAGGGGAGAGCTCTAGAATGGCTAGGTGGGAGGAGGAGAGGATGTCGGCGAGCTAGGACAAGGCGAGGCCACGCGGGGCAGCAGGGACGCATCACTTCAGACGCGGGCGCGGTGCAGAGCGCGTGCATTGCATGCCAATGCCGTGCTCACCATGGCCAGTGGTGTCTGGAGGCCTCGCGAGCCTGCCCAAGCTTGTCCATAGCGTCGACCTGAGCTCAAATAGTGGGTATAGGGCAAGTGTAGGTCTGGGAATGGCTCAATGAGCTGGAGCTCATCCAAAACAGCTTCTGGTAGTAAACTTGAGGAGGTTCCAGAGGGAAGATGGAGTTGAGCTAGAGCCAAAACACTTGTTTGGGGGTTTCTAG
Organism: Elymus sibiricus; assembly: GCA_039707655.1. Lineage (NCBI taxonomy): Eukaryota > Viridiplantae > Streptophyta > Magnoliopsida > Poales > Poaceae > Elymus > Elymus sibiricus. Next base: position 186,302,411 of record CM077669.1, on the reverse strand, counting down.
GTTAGAAAGAGTACAAACTGGTGGAGTTTGAGAAGTTTTGCCAAAGGTTTGGTTACAGTTCCTGTGTAAACCACAATCTGGTCCAGAAACTTGATGAACTTGTGGCACTCATATGGTAGATCTTATGGAGCTAAAATTTGGCGTGGTGGAGTCATATGAGGTAGAGAAGATGCCATAAAAATTTCATGGCCATTGGATACTTCTAGCTAGCACTTCCTTCACAGTGGTCTCAGAAATGCAGTAACTTGGCAGAGCCTTGTTGGTAAAAAGTTGTACTGACCAATGTGATATTTTTGGATATTGTGGCTAGATAGGATCCCTAATATCTCAGGGAATTTATTGGGAATTTTCTGATCTAGGAAAATGGGAGTTGCTTCACAACTGACCAATTCTGACCAGAAAGAAATTAATTATTCTGGCCAAAATTTTGTATTGGACTATGGAATGTTTTTGATGATTATGAGATTATATGAGGATAAGGAGGTGTGACAAGAGTTTGGGATTTTTCTGATCATCAGAGCTATGGGTTGCTTCACAACCCATAGTGATGCCATAGTTCCCAAAGGAAGAAAATAATTAATGGAAAATATTAGAAAAATGGATTGTGGTCCAGAAGGTGTGTGACATGGTGTTGGTAAGATGTTGGAAGCTCTGGATCACTTAGGAAAAAGTTCAGAGGTTTCCTAGGTCCAAATCAACTGAAAAGATTAGAAAATCAACCAAATTTGCAAATAAAACCAAAAAGATTTTGAAAAGAAAAAGTTGCCAAAAACCAGGGTGTCACAAACCTACCCCCCTTAGGATGAATCTCGTCCTCGAAATTCGGTTGCTCAGGGAACAGGTACGGGTATGCGGATCTTAGGAAATCTTCTCTTTCCCTGGTAGCCTCTTCCTCGGTATGGTGCTCCCACAATACCTTGTAAAACTTAATCACCTTACTCCTGGTAGTCCTTTCCATTTCCTCCAAGATTCTAACAGGTTTCTCTTCGTAGGTCAGATCCTTAGCCAGTTCTAGCTCACTCATATCTGCTTGCTTGATCGGTGGTGCAATGCACTTTCTTAACTGTGATATGTGAAAAACGTCGTGAACATCAGATAACTCCGGTGGTAATTCCAACTGGTATGCTACTCCGCCTCTCCTAGCAATCACTGGAAAGGGACCGATGTATCTTGGTGCAAGCTTTCCCCGGGTATGAAACCTCTTTACTCCCTTCATGGGGGTTACTCGAAGGTAAGCATATTCTCCGGGCTCAAAAGTCATTTCTCGGTGCTTTGGGTCATAGTAGCTCTTTTGACGGGACTTGGCTGCTCGAAGACGCTCCTGAATATCCTTGACCTGCTTCTCAGCCTCGAGCATCAAGTCCGTGCCAAAGATACGACTATCTCCTGTCTGGGACCAATTCAATGGGGTGCGGCACTTCCGCCCATATAGTGCTTCAAATGGTGACATCTTGAGACTTGACTGATAACTGTTGTTATAAGAAAATTCCGCATAGGGTAGGCTATCTTCCCATTTGTGTCCATGGGTGAGAGCACAGGATCGAAGCATATCTTCCAGTATCTGGTTCACTCGTTCGGTCTGTCCATCTGTCTGTGGATGATATGCTGTGCTATGCTTTAGCACCGTTCCCAAGGCTTGGTGCAGTCGCAGCCAGAATGCTGAGGTGAATAAAGAGCCCCTATCCGAGGTGATAGACTTGGGTACTCCATGAAGGCTGACTATCCGAGACATGTAGAGTTGTGCAAGCTGATTTGCATTAAAAGTGGTCTTTACCGGAATAAAGTGAGCCACTTTGGTGAGTATATCCATGATGACCCAGATAGCGTCATGGCCTCTTGTTGACTTGGGTAGTCCAACAATGAAGTCCATACATATGTCATCCCACTTCCACTGGGGAACTGGTAAAGGTTGCAGTAGCCCAGCGGGTTTCTGATGTTCAGCCTTGACTTTGTTGCAGATGTCACATCAGGCGACATAGTATGCTATGTCCCTTCGCATCCCTGGCCACCAAAAGGTTTCTCTCAGATCCTGATACATCTTTGTGCCTCCCGGGTGGATAGAGTACGCGGACTCATGAGCTTCTCTGAGTATTTGCTGCCTCAGGTTATTCTGATCGGGCACACATATCCGTTTCTCAAACCATAAGGTGCCTTGGTCATCCACACGGAAAGACTTGGCTTTCCCTTGCTGCATCAGCTCCTTGATCTCTTTTATTCCTTCATCTGGCCCTTGAGCCTTCTTAATTTCTTCCATAAGTGTTGGAGTAATCTCCAAAGTATCTGGGTTAACCAGGCCGCATAGCACCATGTTTAGCTTGGCAAACTCCTCTTGCAGTCTTGGGTGGATGTGGTCTTGTTTTCTACTGAGAGCATCAGCGACCACATTAGCCTTTCCCGGATGATAATTTATTCCAATGTCATAATCCTTAACCAATTCAAGCCATCTTCGCTGTCGGAGGTTCAAGTCCGGCTGAGTGAAAATATATTTGAGACTCTTGTGGTGTGTATATATTTCACATCGTTGCCCAATAAGGTAATGCCTCCAAATCTTTAAGGCATGAACCACGGCTGCTAATTCCAGATCATGTGTGGGGTAGTTTTCTTCGTGAGGTCGTAGTTGTCTGGATGCATATGCTACAACCTTTCCTTCTTGCATTAACACGCAGCCGATTCCACGTCTGGAAGCATCGCAATATATATCAAAGCTCTTGTGGATGTTTGGAAGAACTAAGACAGGTGATGTAATTAGCCTTGTCTTTAGCTCTAGGAAGCTGCTGTCACACTCCGCCGTCCAGACAAACCTTTGATTTTTCTTTAGCAATTATGTCAGTGGCTTAGCTATCTTGGAGAAGCCTTCTATGAAACGACGGTAATAGCCTGCCAATCCCAGAAAGCTACGGACTTCGGTCACCGAAGCTGGTGTCTTCCAATTCAGTACTGCAGTTACTTTGCTGGGGTCGACGGCTACTCCTTGTTCTGACAGAATATGCCCCAGAAATCCCACCTCTTTTAGCCAAAATTCGCATTTACTGAACTTGACATACAGACGATAGGTCCTTAATCTTTCCAGGACAGCACGGAGGTGCTGTTTATGCTCTTCTTTATCCTTGGAATATATCAGGATATCGTCGATGAACACCACCACGAATTTGTCCAGGAAATCCATGAAGACCTTGTTCATCATGCTCATGAAATAAGCTGGAGCATTCGTCAGTCCAAATGACATGACTGTAAACTCATACAGACCATATCGGGTGGTGAAAGCTGTCTTGGGTATATCCTCTTTTCTAATTTTTAGCTGATGATACCCGGTTCGGAGGTCAATCTTGGAGAATACCTGTGCTCCGTTCAGCTGGTCGAACAAATCATCAATGCGAGGGAGCGGGTACTTATTGTTGATGGTGACCTCATTCAGCTGGCGATAGTCTACGCACATTCGTAGACTTCCATCCTTCTTCTTGACAAACAGTACGGGTGATTCCCATGGCAAGATGCTTGGGCGAATATACCCTTTTTGCAGCAACTCATCCAACTGCTTCTTTAATTCCACCAGCTCTGGGCTCGGCATACGATAGTATTTCTTGTAGATCGGGGCAGTACCGGGAATCACCTCAATTGCAAACTCTAATTCCCGGTCGGGTGGCATCCCTGGTAATTCCTCGAGAAATACATCCGGGAATTCGCAAACTACCGGAATCAAGTTCATATCCGTACCGGTAGTTTGGTATGCCATTCCCTTTCTTAACATCATATTGCTGGCAAGGAATTGAATTGTTTGTCCTGCCGGATTAACTAGTGTCACTGTCCTGGTGGCACCGTTGATGCACACCTGATGTGGTGTCAACCAGTCCATCCCCAGTATTACATCCAATCCACGGGATTCAATGGCAACAAGTGTAGCTAGAAATTTAACTCCATGTATCGAAATTTCCAAACCTTTATATATCATATTTGTCCTGAGCAGGGAGCCAGGGGATTGTACCACCATGATTTTATCCAAAAGCGAAGGAGAAAATTTGTGCAAGGTGTCAAAACTCCACAAAATAAATGAATGGGAAGCCCCAGAATCAAATAAAATTACTGCAGGTATGTCGTTAACAGAAAACATACCAATGACTACGTCTGGTGCTTCGTAGGCTTCCTCGGCGGAGATATGATGGACGCGTCCGTGGCAGAAGTTATGATTGGGGCGGCGTCCAATAGTATTGACCTGCTGCTTGAAGTCGGTGGATGGCTTCCCATTGTTGGCGGGGCACTGTTTGGAATAGTGTCCGCTTTGGCCGCAAGTAAAGCAGGTGTTATTGCGGCGACAGTCCTCTATTACTGGCTGTTTGCCGAAGGTCTTATTCTGGCTAACTGTCTTATTGTTGTTGTTGCCATTGCTCCATGTGGGCTTGTATTCAGATGGGCATGGCTGCCAGGTGCGTGGCTTCTGCACAAACTACTCACGGTTATCCTTCTTGGGTTCAAACTTCCGCTTGCGGTCATCATATCCAGACTTATGCTCTCATTCAGCTATGAAAGCCTTGTTCACCAAAGTCTGGAAGTCCGGAAAGTCCAGCGTACAGAGCTGACAACGGAGGGCGTGATTCAGTCCTCCTAGGAATCGATCTATCTTCCTTTCTTCGGTGGACATGTCATGGGTAGAGTACCGTGCCAGATTGTTGAACTTGTTCAGATACTCCCCCCACGGACATGTTTCCTTGTGTAAGGGCAAGAAATTCCGTTTGCTTCACTTTCATTATGCCTGTAGGGATATGATACTTGCGGAATAGCTCCTTGAACTTCTCCCAGGAAATATCTTCTCCAGAAGGCCACATTGTTTTTGTGTTGTCCCACCATATAGCTGCTGGCCCTTCTAGGTAGTGAGTGACAAAAGGAACCTTATCTGATTCTTCACAGCAGGCTATGTCTAGCTTCTTTTCCATGGTCCTCAGCCAATCATTAGCTTCTATAGGGTCCACAGCCTGACCGAAACTAGGTGGCTTGGTGCGCTGAAAGTCAGACAACTTAGAGTGTGTTCCATTGTTGTTGTTATTCTGGCCCACCATAGCATGCATACTTTTCAAAAATTCCATGAGATCCTGATTTCTTTTCTCTTCAAACATCCTCATGATCTGATCGGTGGTCGGTGCTTGAGGTGGTGGAGGTGGTAAGTCTTCTGGTCGTTGTCCTGCTTGTCTGGCGGATCGACAAACGGGGGTTCCATTGCCGCCTTGGCTACAACCTCTCTTCATCCTAAGTTTGTTCCCATTGCAAAATACCGAATCGATGAGCAACATCCATAAGGGAAACACAGTAATATGACACCAGAAAGAGAATTTACGAAAAAGGCGAATAAAGCAACAACATAATTATACAAGATAACCCAACATCATACATGGCAAGCTAGTAGGGGGATATCATGGCTAGACTGCTCATATGGCAGTTGACATATTCAAAGATGCATGCACAACAACTCAAGCCTCCACTCTAGTGGCGCAGGTGGCACGAACACTGCCAGACTGAAGACTCCTCGTCATCTGATCCTGAGTCGGAATCGGAACTGATGATCTGGATCACATCCTTCGGATCAAAGGAAACACGACGACGCTGCTGAGATGGTTCTCCTTCTGAGGTAGAAGGAGCACGATGCCTCAGCATCGGAGCAGCTGGAGTGGCTAGGAGTGAGGCCCACTCTACCGGGGTCTCCCGTCGGCTACCAGACGAAAATCCTGGTGGCGCAGTAGAGCTAGAAGGAGTATCAAGCCTACGTGGAGGTGGAACTGGCGGTGGATACATAGGTGGGAATGTAGGCTGGGGTGAAGATGGTACTGTAGTCGCGGCTGCAAGTGCCTCCTGGATACGAGACAGGTCCTCAGCCAAGGAAATGATCATACGATAACTGGCGTTCAGATAACGAGATAAAACACCAGTCGCACGATCACTCGCCGGGTCAACTGGCGCGAAAATGACTCGCCCTGTCGTAGGCGACAGGGTGAGGTTGTGAAAGAAACCTGGATGAGTCTGCATCTCGACCTCGTGGAAGCGCAAGTCAGTGAGAGCCTCCATCGCAGCAAACTGGATCGCCAGCTCTGGAGTAGAAGCCATTCCGCCCTTAGAAGAGCGAGAATAGCTACCAATATTCGAGCTCGCGGTCAGGAAAGCCTCTACGTGATACTCGTATACTGACTCGGCAAGCTGCTCCCGAAACACCTGGTACACTGGATCTTCGCCGTTGGGGTACAGCCGAAGCCAGACGTTACGGAGCAGAACGGGAAAAGTGAATGGTGCTGGCTCATGATGGTAGTGGTACGGAACTGGTGCCATCTACACTCACAATGCCAACGGTTAGTAGAACAATAAATCATGATGCATGCCATGCAACAATCAAATGCAGCAAGCAAGATGCACACTCAAAGCCCTACACTAATCGTGGTTCTAGCGCGGATTAACTAGGGTGTCCTACAGTCAGCACGGCTCTGATACCAAGCATTGTGGCACCCCGTCTCAGCGAACCGGATTACCAGTGTTTCCAACCCAGAGATCATGTCTTCTGGAAACACACAACAACTTGGAACAGAACAGAACAGAACTTTATTGATAAACTTCGGGTACAAGCTCATATTTTACATCGATAGCGAGGCCAAAGGCACACCTGGTGCTATGACAATATCTACATTATTTATGAAACATAGCAGGGCCTCGGTACTACTAGGAAATTCTACGGCGTAGCGGAACATAGTAGAAACTCCATCCACAGGGACACTGCTGGGACACAGCCTAGTTAGCGTAGCACGAACCATCGGGACCTCCGTCCTCGGCTTCTCCTGCATCTGGCATGATATGCCAGGTGAGTACTTTGAATGTACTCGCAAGCTCACGACAACCAAGTAATGCAGCAAACAATAGCATGGCAATCAACATATTAAATTCTTAAGTGATTCACTTACTGTCATCAGTTATCAACTTACTCTCTTTCGGGTTGTCCCGCAACCCTCGGAATACTCATAAGCCATTGAGTACTTCCGAACACAAGACGAGTTCTTCCATCATTATTATCACTGTTATGGTTGACCACCTAGTGAGGCCTGGACGGACTGTCCAATATCGTGGACGCGGCTATTTGAATAGATTTTTCACTCTGCAGAGGTTGCGCACTTTACCCACACCATGGAGCACCTGGCCTCGTGATCCCATTCGGGTGGACCAGCGTTGCTCCAACAAAACCCGCCTGACCCGTGACTCTCCCATCGTACCACCGGCATTCATCCTCCCCCGGAGTCCTGCCCTGGGTGGCCCCTGTGTCACCTCGTGACACCTGCCACTGTCGTGGCCAAACTAAACTGTCCCAAACGGGGACGCCGGCACAAAACTCAACTGGGCTCACAGGGTTATCGCCGTCTACCTGATCAGGGCAGTACGCACGCATAACCCTCCCTGTCTGGAAGTACCGGTGAAAGAGCACGGAGCCAGACCAAGTCAAGGTCGTCCCATACCGGCAAATGTGGTTGCATGGATAAGCCCGGACAGGTGACTCCAGATCAACCTGTTGGGGAACGTTGCATGGGAAACAAAAAATTTCCTACGCACACACAAGATCTATCCATGGTGATGAGCATCTACGAGAGGGAGAGTAAATCTACATACCCTTGTAGATCGCTAAGCGGAAGCGTTTAAGAAACGCGGTTGATGTAGTCGAACGTCTCCGCGATCCAAATCGCAAGTCGTCCCTCGATCCGATCACGAACTAGCGCCGAACGGACGGCACCTCCGCGTTCAACACACGTACGGCTTGATGACGCCTTCACCTCCTCGATCCAGCGAGCGATGGTGAAGTAGTGGTTGAGTTCCAGCAGCACGACGGCGTGGTGATGGTGGTGAGGAACAATCTCTGCAGGGCTTCGCCAAACGCTACGGAGATTATGACGGAGGAACTAGAGGGTTAGGGTTGCCGCACACGGCTTGGGGAAATCTTGATGTATCCCGTGTGCTAGCCCTGCCCCTCTATTTATATGTTGAGCCTTGGGGTCTAAACTTGGAGTAAAAGCCTCCTCCAGGTCGGTTTTGCCCGCACAAGGTCGGTTTGGCCCGCAGGAAAAGAGTCCAACTCGGATCCCTGCAGTACCGCGCACAAGCGGTAGTACCGCTTCACACAAGCGGTAGTACCGCTCGGGCGGTAGTACCGCTTCACACAAGCGGTAGTACCGCTCGGGCGGTAGTACCGCTTCACCAAGCGGTAGTACCGCTTACGCGGCAGCAAAACTACTTCTGCACTTTCCAATACCTCGTGGGCTTTACCCCTTTGGTTCATATAAAGTGTTGCTGCACCCGAACACTTCGGTAAACATCCGGAACCCCTTCCGGTGAATTCCGGAACCCTTCCGGAGATCAAAACACTATTATCACATATATCAATCTTTACCTCCGGACTCTTCCGGAGATCCTCGTCATGTCCGGGATCTTATCCGGGACTCCGAACAACCTTCGGTCACCAACAAAATAACTCAAATATACTAATCGTCACCAAACGTTAAGTGTGTAGACCCTGCGGGTTCGAGAACTATGTAGACATGATCGAGACACCTCTACGATCAATAACCAATAGCGGGACCTGGATGCCCATATTGGCTCCTACATATTCTACGAAGATCTTTATCGGTCGAACCTCTATGTCAAGGATTCAGTTAATCCCGTATGCTGTTCCCTTTGTTCTTCGGTATGTTACTTGCCCGAGATTCGATCGTCGGTATCTCTATACCTAGTTCAATCTCGTTACCGGCAAGTCTCTTTACTCGTTCCGTAATACAAGATCTCGTGGCTAACACTTTAGTCACATTGCTTGCAAGGCTCATTGTGATGTTGTATTACCGAGTGGGCCCTGAGATACCTCTCCGTCATACGGAGTAACAAATCCCAGTCTTGATCCATGCCAACCCAACAGACACCCTCGGAGATACCTGTAGAGCACCTTTATAGTCACCCAGTTACGTTGCGACGTTTGATACACACAAGGTACTCCTCCGATGTCAGGGAGTTGCATGATCTCATGGTCATAGGAACAGATACTTGACATGCAGAAAACAATAGCAATAAACTGACACGATCATATGCTACGTTCGTAGTTTGGGTCTTGTCCATCACATCATTCTCCTAATGATGTGATCCCGTTATCAAATGACATCTCATGTCAATGGCTAGGAAACCTTAACCATCTTTGATCAACGAGCTAGTCAACTAGAGGCTTACTAGGGACACAGTGTTGTCTATGTACCCACACATGTATTTGAGTTTCCAATCAATACAATTATAGCATGCATAATAAACGATTATCATGAACAAGGAAATATAATAATAACCAATTTATTATTGCCTCTAGGGCATATTTCCAACAGTCTCCCACTTGCACTAGAGTCAATAATCTAGTTCACATCACTATGTGATTTACATTGTAATGAATCGAACACCCATGCAGTTCTGGTGTTGTTCATGTTTAGCCCTTGGAAGAGGTTTAGTCATCGGATCTGCAACATTCAGATCCGTGTGTACTTTGCAAATATTTATGTCGTCCTCCTTGATGTAATCGCGGATGGAATTGAAGCGTCGCTTTATGTGTCTGGTCCTCTTGTGAAATCTTGGTTCCTTGGCTAGAGCAATGGCACCAGTGTTATCACAAAACAGAGTCATTGAGTTAAGCGCACTAGGCACTACTTCAAGATCTGTCATGAACTCCTTCATCCAGACACCTTCCTTCGCCGCCTCCGAGGCAGCGATGTACTCCGCTTCGCATGTAGAATCTGCTACCACGCTTTGCTTGGAACTGCACCAGCTAACCGCACCCCCATTAAGAATAAATACGTATCCGGTTTGCGACTTAGAGTCATCCGGATCAGTGTCAAAGCTTGCATCGACGTAACCCTTTACGACGAGCTCTTGATCACCTCCATAAACGAGAAACATGTCCTTAGTCCTTTTCAGGTACTTCAGGATATTCTTGACCGCCGTCCAGTGTTCCATTCCTGGATCACTTTGAAACCTTCCGACCATACTTATGGCAAGGCTGACATCGGGTCTTGTGCACAGCATTGCATACATGATAGAGCCTATGGCCGAAGCATAGGGGATGACACTCATCTTTTCTCTATCTTTTGCAGTCACTGGGCATTGAGTCTTACTCAACTTCACACCTTGCAATACAGGCAAGAACCCCTTCTTGGACTGATCCATTTTGAACTTCTTCAAAACTTTGTCAAGGTATGTGCTTTGTGAAAGTCCTATCAAGCGTCTCGATCTATCTCTGTAGATCTTGATGCCTAATATGAAAGCAGCTTCTCCTAGGTCCTTCATTGAAAAACTCTTGTTCAAATATTCCTTTACGCTTTCCAGCATTTCTATATTGTTTCCAATCAGTAATATGTCATCCACATATAATATTAGAAACGCTATAGAGCTCCCACTCACTTTCTTGTAAATACAAGCTTCTCCGTAAACTTGTATAAACTCGAACGCTTTGATCACCTCATCAAAACGAAGATTCCAACTCCGAGATGCTTGCACCAGTCCATAAATGGATCGCTGGAGTTTGCAAACTTTGCCAACATTCTCTGGATCGACAAAACCTTCTGGTTGCATCATATACAACTCTTCCTTAAGGTAACCGTTAAGGAACGCTGTTTTGACATCCATCTGCCAAATTTCATAATCGAAAAAGGCAGCTATTGCTAACATGATTCTGACGAACTTAAGCATCGCTACGGGTGAGAAGGTCTCATCGTAGTCAACTCCTTGAACTTGTGAAAAACCCTTTGCCACAAGTCGAGCTTTATAGACGGTGACATTACCGTCCGCGTCCGTCTTTCTCTTAAAGATCCATTTGTTCTGAATGGCCTTACGCCCTTCAGGTAATACTTCCAAAGTCCATACTTTGTTTTCATACATGGATCCCATCTCGGATTTCATGGCCTCTAACCACTTCTCGGAATCCGGGCCCATCATCGCTTCTCCATAGCTCGTAGGTTCATCGTTGTCTAACAACGTGACCTCTAAGACAGGGTTGCCGTACCACTCAGGAGCAGTACGCGTCCTTGTCGACCTACGAGGTTCGATAGCAACTTGATCCAAAGCTTCATGATCATCATCATTAACTTCCTCTTCAGCTAATGTAGACTCCACAGAAACAACTTTCTGCGCTGCGCTACTCTAAGGTTGAAGTAAAGGTTCAACAACCTCATCAAGTTCTATCTTCCTCCCACTCAATTCTTTCGAGAGAAACTCTTTCTCAAGAAATGTTCCGTTTTTAGCGACAAACACTTTGCCCTCGGATCTGAGGTAGAAGGTATACCCAACTGTCTCTTTTGGGTATCCTATGAAGACGCATTTCTCCGCTTTGGGTTCCAGCTTTTCAGGCTGAAGCTTTTTGACATAAGCATCACATCCCCAAACTTTAAGAAACGACAGTTTTGGCTTCTTGCCAAACCAAAATTCATATGGCGTCGTCTCAACGGATTTCGATGGTGCCCTATTTAAAGTGAATGCAGCTGTCTAAATGCATAACCCCAAAACGATAGTGGCAAATCGGCAAGAGACATCATAGATCGCACCATATCCAATAAGGTTCGATTACGACGTTCGGACACACCATTACGCTGTGGTGTTCCAGGCGGTGTCAATTGTGAAACAATTCCACACTGTTTTAAGTGACTGCCAAACTCATAACTCAGATATTCTCCTCCTCGATCAGATCGTAGGAATTTAATCTTCTTGTTACGATGATTCTCAACTTCACTCTGAAATTGTTTGAACTTTTCAAATGTTTCAGACTTATGTTTCATTAAGTAAATATACCCATATCTACTTAAGTCATCAGTGAAGGTGAGAAAGTAACGATAACCACCGCGCGCCTCAATACTCATCGGACCACACACATCAGTATGTATGATTTCCAATAAGTCACTTGCCCGTTCCATTGTTCCAGAGAACGGCGTTTTAGTCATCTTGCCCATGAGGCATGGCTCACATGTGTCACAGCAGAGGGCCACGTCGAAGGCGTACTTCCCTCGGGCGCCTCCACTTAGCGCTTCGGCGCGCGCGGCTGAGCCACTGACGTGCGGAACCCGGGGTTCGGTTTAAATGGAGGGAGAGAGAAAACAGAGAGTTGCGGCTCTCCAGCGATCGTCGTCGGCGATGCAGTCGACGGCGAGGTCGGGCGAGAGCGGGGATGGGACGGACTCACGGAGACGAACATGCACGTACCAGTAGCATGACGAGAGATGGCCGGACGGCGTTGTCCCCTTCCCCTCCGGCGGCGGCGCTCCTCGGGTGTCGCCGGAGACGGCGTTTCCGGTGAGACTTTGGTTGGGCAAGAGCTCGGTAGAGTCAGGGGAGCGATCTGAGCCCGTTGGAGAAGTTGGTGGGGGTCGGGGTGGAGTGGAACGGCGAGGGGGCCAAGCTCGGGTGGCGGCGGATCTCCGGCGAATGGCGAGGCCAGAGGGTCTCTCGGCCGTGGCTCGGTGCTTGGGAGTCCGATTGGGTGATGGTGAGGGGCGATGATGAGGTATGGAGGGCTGGCCGTGCCTTTTTATAGGCAGAGGCGAGCTCTCTGGAAGCGGCGGGACTCGGGCCACGTCGCCGGCGCTAGGACGCCGCGCTTGCTGGCCGGTTGCGGGCGACGGGATAGGAGAGAGCAGGGAGGAGTTAAGGCGCGGTGGAAGCTAGCGGAGTAAGAAGACGCACCGCAGGCCACAGTGCAGCCACGGGCGGCACAGTGCCCGGGTGCCGTGGCGGCCGCCGAGGCCGATTCCGGCGAGGGGAGAGCTCCAGAACGGCCAGGTGGGAGGAGGAGAGGATGTCGGCGAGCTAGGACAAGGCGAGGCCACGCGGGGCAGCAGGGACGCATCACTTCAGACGCGGGCGCGGTGCAGAGCGCGTGCATTGCATGCCAATGCTGTGCTCACCACGGCCAGTGGTGTCTGGAGGCCTCGCGAGCCTGCCCAAGCTTGTCCATAGCGTCGACCTGAGCTCAAATAGTGGGTATAGGGCAAGTGTAGGTCTGGGAATGGCTCAATGAGCTGGAGCTCATCCAAAATAGCTTCTGGTAGTAAACTTGAGGAGGTTCCAGAGGGAAGATGGAGTTGAGCCAGAGCCAAAACACTTGTCTGGGGGTTTCTAGGTTAGAAAGAGTACAAACTGGTGGAGTTTGAGAAGTTTTTGCAAAGGTTTGGATACAGTTCCTGTGTAAACCACAATCTGGTCCAGAAACTTGATGAACTTGTGGCACTCATATGGTAGATCTGATGGAGCTGAAATTTGGCATGGTAGAGTCATATGAGGTAGAGAAGATGCCACAAAAATTTCATGGCCATTGGATACTTCTAGCTAGCACTTCCTTCACAGTGGTCTCAGAAATGCACTAACTTGGCAGAGCCTTGTTGCTAAAAAGTTGTACTGACCAATGTGATATTTTTGGATATTGTGGCTAGATAGGATCCCTAATATCTCAGGGAATTTATTGGGAATTTTCTGAGCTAGGAGAATGGGAGTTGCTTCACAACTGACCAATTCTGACCAGAAAGAAAATAATTATTCTGGCCAAAATTTTGCATTGGACTATGGAATGTTTTTGATGATTATGAGATTACATGTGGATAAGAAGGCGTGACAAGAGTTTGGGATTTTTCTGATCATCAGAGCTATGGGTTGCTTCACAACCCATGGTGATGCCATAATTCCCAAAGGAAGAAAAGAATTAGTGGAAAATATTAGAAAAATGGATTGTGGTCCAGAAGGTGTGTGACATGGTGTTGGTAAGATGTTGGAAGCTCTGGATCACTTAGGAAAAAGTTCAGAGGTTTCCTAGGTCCAAATCAACTGAAAAGATTCGAAAATCAACCAAATTTGCAAATAAAACCAAAAATATTTTGAAAAGAAAAAATTGCCAAAAACCAGTGTGTCACACTTGCACTAGGCACTGGGTTAATAGATTAGTGCTCAAAAATAATATGAATTTGTAAATAATCACCCAAAAAGCATCCTAGAATGATAATATTATAGCATGGAACAATAAAAAATTATAGATACATTGGAGATGTATCACTCACCCAGACAAGTTCCTCAATGTGCATGAGAATTTAAAGACTCTAGATCTCGCCAAGTTCATAGGAGCTAAGATGACTACAAGGAATGACGAGATCATTATGTAATTTTACCCCACTCCACATTTCTATCATGATGGTAAGATCAAGTGAATGACTGAAGGAGTGAGATATGAATCTTCTGTTGAAGAATGGGCAAAGATGCTTGGCTTGCCCCCATTTTATGAGAGTTATGTGGACGTTTATGCCAAACCCTGTAAAGATCATAATGCCATGACCAACATGCACATGACCTGTAACAGCCCGGGACCGACGCTCCAGAAGATTCCCCTTTTATTTCCATTCTCGTTGTGCGTTTTGTTCGGTTGTCGCATTCATCATCGCATCATTCGCATCATCTGCATAGCATCGTCACTCGTTTTCGAAAACCTGCATCCGTTCGTAGCTGTCGGTTCTTTCCGTTCTTGTCGTTGAGCGTTTTGAGTCCAACCACACACGCACGCGCCCGCGGCATCGTTAAAATATTGTTTTCAAAAGTGCATGAAAAATATTCTCGGATTGGGTCGAAACTTGTCGTGCAGTCTTATTATATTGTAGGTAGACCGGCTGCCAAATTTCGTCGCAATCAGAGATCGTTTGATATCCGAACGGTCAACCATAGCGGCACCGTCATCGGTTTATTCATCGGACGTTTTCGGTGTTGAAAACTCGATGCCGGGCCACAATCTCCCTCTCATCTCAGCCCCCATGGCCACTCTACACAGCCACCAAGCCCAGCCAACCCACCTCTCCGACATCGTCATCGGACGGACGCAATTCATCCCACCTTAGTCCCATCCACATATATATAGACCCTAGTCCATCTGTAGACCAACCCTAATTTCTAGGGATTCGCTCTGTTTGTCTCAGCGCCGCCGCACTCCAATTCCCCTCGGGATCCATCCCCCAACCAGCGGCCTCCGACCACCTCTCGCAAATTTTGCACCGGCCAACCCCATCCCTCCATCTCTCCTGTTGACCGCAGCCACTCGAGGCTCCCCCAACCACCTCGTGCAGCAGCAGAGCCCCGTCCCCTCCAGCCGGACGCGTCCAGGCGCCCGCAGCCTCCTTGGTCCGCGCGACCACAGGGGCATGAGCTCCGGCGGCGCCACCAGGAGCTTGTCCCCGAGACCAGCAACTCCCCTCGAGATGCTCTGCATAGTGCCCGTAGAGGAAGCCGCCCGAGCTGCTTCTGCTCCTCGCCCGCGCGCTTCAGGGAGGAGCTCCCGTGCCTCTCCGTGCCCCGCTCCAACATCGCCGTCTCGCCGGAGCAGGAGCTCGCCCCGCTGCCGGCGACCGTCAGGCCAGGACCTCCCCGCTATGCTCTCCCTCTCCTTCCGTTTTCCCTTCCCTGCTGCTCCTCACCTCTTTCTCTCGCCCTCTCTTCTTGTGTGCAGGGAACAAACCCCATGGCCATCCCCGAGGTCCATCGATGGTCCAGCGAAGCTCGTCCCCGGCTAGCCTCCGGCGACGCCACCACCGGTAGGAGCCCCTGCACCTTCATCTCTCTTGTCTTCCTTCCCCTGTTCCTCTCTGAATTTTTCTCTCTCTGTCCTCTCTTTCTTCAGGAAAGCTGCAGCCGCCATGGACGCCGAGGTCCAGCGCGCCCGTAGCTCTGCAAGGGCCTTCGTCCGTGAGCACCGGAGCCGCAGGCTCCAGCTCCATGTCCCGCGCCCCTGCTATCTCTCCTTTGCTCTCTCTTTTCCCCTCTGCTGAACTCTCTCCCCTCGTCTCTTCTTCAGGAACAACAAGAACGGCCTCGCCGCTGACCAGCCAGAGCACTGGATCCGCGCCACTCCGCCGCCCCTCGCACGGATCCGGAGGAACCTCGCCTCTGTACGTGCCCAGCCACGGTCTTGGGGAGAGCTGTCTCCGTTCTTTGTTCGTGTTGCTTCAGATTCGCGTTAGCATATTGTGTCATCTTCAGAACGTCCCCTTTGCAGCACAAACTGAATCACAGCGCACTGGTTAGCACCTCTGGGTTTTACCCAGGCGACCACGGGTCAAATCCCCACGGCTGCGCTTTTATTTTGCATTTTCGCCTCTCCACAGGATCAACTCTTGCCATGTTTTACCTACGGCCGAACCATTTTATGTCAAAAGCACGGTCCTAGCTTGGTGGCTAGCGCCACATATCTCAAGCGAGAGATCCTGGGATCAAATCCCACTGCTTTCATCTTTTTTGTCTGTTTAGCTTATCATTCCTCAATGGCAGCTGGGACCAGTGCCCTTGTTGACCTTTCCACATTTAACTCGGTTGACCACCCCTAGCCCCACTTGGCATTGACAGTGGCTAGCACAGCCGGTGTCAATTTGGGTGGTGTATGTTTTTTTAATTTAATTTAGAACCGCACAATTTTACATAACAATTTATTGTTTTTTTGCAAAATTTCATATAATTCAACCGTGCATCATATGAGGTTATGCTATACATGTTTTTTGCTCAGTTTTATGTCTACTTTCACAATAACCAATTTGCATCCATGTTTAAAAATGTTAAACTTGGTGTTTGCATTAACTTGCATAAATGCCATGCTAATATAATTTATTTCATAACTACAAAACCGTAGCTCCGATTAAAATGTTTCACATATGTAACTTGACTAGAAAAACGTGTAGAATCTCATGGCACACTTTATTTTGCTGTTTAATAAATATAAAATTGTGCTAGGACAGATCTGTACCAATTCATAATTTGCATGTGAGGTCGTTTCGGAAATGCTATATGTTGTTTCCGGCCTCATTTAACTTGCCTAGATGTGTAGTTCACTTATGCTTCACCTCTTGCCATGTTTAACAACATTTAATATTGTTGTGTACCTAACGAGAGTGAACTAAATAATTACAATGTTGAGTTTCGTCAATATGCAACGCATATTGAGCTTCACTTAATGTTTAAAAGTTAATTGTTGTGCTTGCCATGACATGCATAACATGCATCATCCTTGTTGTGCATCATATCATGAATATGTTGTGGTGTTTCATGTGTTGATTGTTGTTTCCGGATTGCTTCTTCTCGATAGAGTTCCGAAAGCGTTCGGAGTGTGAGGATTCGTTCGACTACGTTGACTCGTCTTCTTCATGGATTCGTTCTTCTTCCAAGCTGGATCTCAGGCAAGATGATCATTTCCCTGGATACCATTACTATCATTGCCATGCTAGATGTCTCGTTTTTATCACTGTCTCGCTACCTACCACCTGTATGTCAAGCCTCCCAAATTGCCATGAAAAGCCTCTAACCCCTCCACATCCCAGCAAACATTGTTTGGCTATGTTACTGCTTGCTCAGCCCTTCTTATAGCGTTGCTAGTTGCAGGTGTAATTGTTTTCCATGTGCCAACATGGATATTTTGTTATATCACAATATTATTGCTATTTAACTTAATGCACATATATACCTGGTAAAGGGTGGATGGCTTGGCATTTTGCTCGGTGTTTTGTTCCTCTCTTGCCGCCCTAGTTACTTGTGTACCGGTGTTATGTTTCATAATTGAGCGCTCCTAATATGCTCGGGGTTGTTATGGGGACCCCCTTGATTTTCGTTTTAGGATAAAACTTGTCTGGCAAGGCCCAACATTGGTACTACATTTGCTTAATAACTAATAAAATTGCATAGGGACTTTCCGGACCCCGTGGATAATTAATCAACAACCCGGGCCAGTGCTCCTCATGAGTGTTGGTCCAAAACAGAGCCACTTGCGGGGCCACCCCGGGGCAACTCGGGGGATTTCTATCAGGCCACCGTACGTACTGCTCATCTGGTAGTGCCCTGAGAACGAGATACGCGCGGCTCCTATCGGGATCTGGCCTGCCGGGCGGCCTTGCTGGACTTGTTTTACCTTTCTCGAATGTCTTGTGCGAGGAATTCCGAGAATACTTCGGGCTATCTCGAGGTTGCGGTTTTCCAGTGGAATTGCCTAGGAAGATCATGAGATTCGTGGTCGAGGTTATTCCCGCTGCGTGTGGTTAGTTTGTGATGGATGAGTTGGAGCACCCCTGCAGGGTTAAATCTTTCGAAAAGCCGTGCCCGTGGTTACGTGGCAACTTGGAAACTTTGTTTAACACCCGGTCATAGCAAACTTGAAGTAAACTCAAGAAAAATGCACCAACCGTGTGCGTAACCGTGACTGTCTCTTCTTGTGAGTCCTTATCCGAGAGAGAACACGGTGGGGTTATGATTGACGTAAGTAGGTGTTCAGGATCTCTTAGAGATCGTTACTAGTTCACGTCCGTTTATTCGACTATCATCCCCCTTTATTCTTGTACTCGTAAGTTAGCTACTCAAATAAATGCTTAGTGCTGATGCAACCTCACCACTTAACCTCACCTCACCCATTAAGCTTTAATAGTCTTGATACCCTTGGAAATGAGATTGCTGAGGCCCCGTGGCTCACAGATTACTACAACAACAGTTGCAGGTACAGGTAATGCGATGATATGACGTGAGCGCGATGTTTGTTTGATTTGGAGTTCTTCTTCTTCTTCTTCATCGATCTAGGATGGGTTCCAGGCGGCAGCCTGGGATAGCAAGAATGGATGTAATTTTATCGTTTGTTTTCGTCCGTAGTCGGACCCTGCTCTTCTGTATGATGTTTGTATATGTTGTTGTATTGATGTGATATTGATGTAGCTTGTGGCGAGTGTAAGTCAATTCCATATACTCATCTCTTCTGTACATGTACTTGTAATGATATCCATTCTTGTGAAACGACGAGATGCGCTTCTATCCCTGTCGAGGCCCTCGTGCCAAAATAAGGATAGGATCGCATCTTGGGAGTGACAAGTTGGTATCAGAGCCAGTACCGACCTAGAAGCCCCCTTGATTGATCGAACTTTGGCCGAGTCGAGTCTAGTAAAAAACTATTTTGAGTCTAGTTATATCGGAGAGTAGGATTCATTTACTCCTCTTCTATACTCTGGTGAGGTATTCGACTTAGGAATTTTCATTCTACTCCTCTTCTCGCTCAAATTTTTTTTTAGGATCACGCGGGTATTTTGGAAACTATATGATGCCGATGTGACGGAGTTCTGTCTTGGTGCCTCCTGTCTGACTTGATTTCTTCCAGGGAGTTGAGCTCCAGGGGATTCTTGACACATCGTTATCATTCAGTTTCCTTAGTATCTCAGGACGGAGGATGTTCGAAATTGCTTCAATACTTTTCGTGGCGAGATAAGGCTGGAGTCACCCAGTACTGGGGAGGCGTCCGGGGTACTGCCATGTTTAGTATCGTTGTGATTATGAGTGTCTGAGGTAGATGAGTTTCTGAGACCTTTGGTTGTGTGTTGAGGGATGTGATACACTGGAGAGTAGTATTACTGCTAGGAGTTGAGTGATCATGTAAAACTTCGTGTATCCGTGTACCCGATTGCATAACCGAGATTTCGGGAGTTCTTAGGTGGGAATTCAAGTAGTTACCTAGGATTATCTTCCACAGATGATGATGTGAGGTTGGGGTTCGACATCGAGTGGTTCGCTTGTTGACGGTCTTTCTTATAGCGGTTCTCGTTGTGTCTTAAAGAGTCCTTGTAGCTTGCTACGACTCGGGGACGCTTCGTATGTCGTGTGCACTGCCTTGTACATGATGGCTACTGTAAGATCGAGCCCGTGTGAGCCTTACCACGAAAATGTCGAGCGAAATCTCTGTCATATATCTGTTTCCGGTTTAATTTGCAAGCCTCATCCTTTGTTTTGTTGGAGTATGGTAATTCGAGTTGCTTCGATGTCAAGTGGTGAATTCTTATCTTTCCTAACCGGTGTGTTTCTCATCCAGTTAATTCAACCCTCTCCAATATTTGCAAGATCAATCCTCGTGTTTCTTTCCGGAGTTCATCTCATTGGTATCAAGTTGTCTTTGTTTTTCCCCGCCCTCCCTCCCTTTTTCTTCAACAATTAAATTCTCATCCAAGTGCCTTTCTATTCATGTGATGCTTCCGCTATCTTCTCTTCCGTGATGTACCCGGTGGTTCTTTATGAAGATGCTCAAGTGCTAAGTTCATCGTTCTTCATTCTCATTTTCTTTTCCGGTGGATTCAATTCAAGCTTTTGGTGCTCATCATATCCTTTTCATTCTCTAATTGCTCTCCCATGTTGGAATTCTTATCCAAACCTCTCTTGCTTATTCACCTCTATCTATCCTGTCCGGAGTGCTGAAGATATCTCAGAAGTCTTGTGTTTTCATTCAAACCCTTTCAAATTATTTCGAGGTTCTCACCTCAACAAGTTTTCATTTCTTCCGGTGCAATATCTTTCTAGCTTTAAGTTCAACGGTGATCTCTTTGAGTGGGCTCATAACCCACAGGTTTGTCCCCAGGATCTTACCTGGCTCTTCTAATCTTTCCGGAGATCTCTAGTTCTTTTCAAATATGACGTAAGAATGATTTTCATCAGTCATATTCCTTCCCGAAGATCGCTTCTAAATCATTTTTCATCGTTGGCTCAACCTTTCTTTATTCATTATCCCGGAGTGTCTCAGTAATTCTTGGTGGTGTTTCTCGCCATCATTCTTTGCCTTGAAGACCAAGAAGAGTTTCTCTTAAATCTTTCTCCGTTCTTTCGAAGATTTGTCATCTTAGCTTCGTGTTATCCTCTCAAATTGTTTTCATTCGTAAGTAATTCTTTCCATATCTATCCGGAGCATTTCAGAGTTATTGTCATTTCTCGATCCTCCGAAGCTCATCATTTTAGAAGATTTCTTCGTTCTCAGCTTTCAGCTTTCGTTCTCAAATTCTTCTCAATTGTTGTCTCTTCGTTCGTATCTCTTTTATTCCGGTGCTTCGTTCAAGTTTTCTGTTAGGTGGATCATGATCTCTTCATTCTCATGTATCTTCATTCATTCATGGTATCCTCATTCATTTGTGAATTCTTACCGGTGTTTCGTTGAAGACTTCTTCAAGTTCGTGCTATATCTCTCTTCAATATTTTTCAGAAGAATAAGTCGTATGCCAAATCCGTTGCTTGTCATCAATTTAACTTGATGAAGGATAAGCATAACATAATTCTTATTCTTATTTAATCAAGGTGATTTCAATCCTTCTTCCGGAGGGTGTTCATGATATCAAATTCCTTATCTCAAGTGCTCATCGGTTCTTTTCCGGAGTTCCAAGTTTTCTCAAGTATCTCTTCGTGAAGTTCCATCTAAATCTTTGCAAGGCCTCATTCTTGTTCTTTTCCAACCTTCAATTCTTTTCTAGCATCCTTTCGTTCCGGAGTTCTTTCCGATGGTTCTTCATGGTGGTTCGTCAAGGATTTTGTTCGTTCTCGAAGTGTTCTTCAATATTCTTGTTGGAGTAGCTCAAGTATTCTTTAGCTTGCATTGCAAAGTGCAATTCTTCCTCCATTATCTTTTGAGATGGTATTATTGCATTCTTGATTCATGAGAAGTCTCGAAGATAATTTGTCAAGAATGAGATATTTAAACCCATCTTTTTCTTCCTTCGAGTTATCTTGGATTGGATTTCACCTAAAGCATTTCACTAAGGATTTTGCTATCATGGTGCTTATCAATGATCCAAATTCTCAATGTATTCTCTTGGTGAAAGAAGTTTTCATCTCTTGTTGTTCCCAATCAAGCAATTGTTTTCGTTTGTGGCCGGTTGTCACCTCATAATTTCGAGTTGTTTTCCATAAGCCCATAACAAGCTTTTATTTTCGTTGTTGATGTTCCAACAACTCCGTTCAATCCTCCTTGGTAAGGATGCTTTTCAAATTCAATTGTGGTAGAAGTTGTCATTTCTTCTCCGTTCTTTTCCTTCCATCGTTCTAGCTTCTATTCTTTGTTCCGGAGGCATTGTGATGTTGATCCCTTTGTTCCATCATATCGTTTTGTCAAGATCATGTTCTTCCCTTGCTTATCAATTTAACCAGAGTGTTGTGTTCTTTTTCAAGTTCTCCCATCTTATCAAATTTTGTCGCTCTATCCTATCGAAGTGCTGCCGAAATTTCTTTTGAATTCTTGCTTGTTTCTCATATCGTCCTTCTTCTCTTGGTTTCACTCGTTTGTCAGAGAAGCAACCAAGTTTTACCTCTTCTCTTTCTCTTCCCCTTCTCATTCTAAGATCTCGGGTCGAGATCTCTTGTAAGTGGAGGAGAGTTGTAACAGCCCGGGACCGACGCTCCAGAAGATTCCCCTTTTATTTCCATTCTCGTTGTGCGTTTCGTTCGGTTGTCGCATTCATCATCGCATCATTCGCATCATCTGCATAGCATCGTCACTCGTTTTCGAAAACCTGCATCCGTTCGTAGCTGTCGGTTCTTTCCGTTCTTGTCGTTGACCGTTTTGAGTCCAACCACACACGCACGCGCCCGTGGCATCGTTAAAATATTGTTTTCAAAAGTGCGTGAAAAATATTCTCGGATTGGGTCGAAACTTGGCGTGCAGTCTTATTATATTGTAGGTAGACCGGCTGCCAAATTTCGTCGCAATCAGAGGTCGTTTGATATCCGAACGGTCAACCATAGCGACACCGTCATCGGTTTATTCATCGGACGTTTTCGGTGTTGAAAACTCGATGCCGGGCCACAATCTCCCTCTCATCTCAGCCCCCATGGCCACTCTACACAGCCACCAAGCCCAGCCAACCCACCTCTCCGACTTGACCGTCAGATCGTCGTCGGACGGACGCAATTCATCCCACCTTAGTCGCATCCATATATATATATAGACCCTAGTCCATCTGTAGACCGACCCTAATTTCTAGGGATTCGCTCTGTTTGTCTCAGCGCCGCCGCACTCCAATTCCCCTCGGGATCCATCCCCCAACCAGCGGCCTCCGACCACCTCTCGCAAATTTTGCACCGGCCAACCCCATCCCTCCATCTCTCCTGTTGACCGCAGCCACTCGAGGCTCCCCCAACCACCTCGTGCAGCAGCAGAGCCCCGTCCCCTCCAGCCGGACGCGTCCAGGCGCCCGCAGCCTCCTTGGTCCGCGCGACCACAGGGGCATGAGCTCCGGCGGCGCCACCAGGAGCTTGTCCCCGAGACCAGCAACTCCCCTCGAGATGCTCTGCATAGTGCCCGTAGAGGAAGCCGCCCGAGCTGCTTCTGCTCCTCGCCCGCGCGCTTCAGGGAGGAGCTCCCGTGCCTCTCCGTGCCCCGCTCCAACATCGCCGTCTCGCCGGAGCAGGAGCTCGCCCCGCTGCCGGCGACCGTCAGGCCAGGACCTCCCCGCTATGCTCTCCCTCTCCTTCCGTTTTCCCTTCCCTGCTGCTCCTCACCTCTTTCTCTCGCCCTCTCTTCTTGTGTGCAGGGAACAAACCCCATGGCCATCCCCGAGGTCCATCGATGGTCCAGCGAAGCTCGTCCCCGGCTAGCCTCCGGCGACGCCACCACCGGTAGGAGCCCCTGCACCTTCATCTCTCTTGTCTTCCTTCCCCTGTTCCTCTCTGAATTTTTCTCTCTCTGTCCTCTCTTTCTTCAGGAAAGCTGCAGCCGCCATGGACGCCGAGGTCCAGCGCGCCCGTAGCTCTGCAAGGGCCTTCGTCCGTGAGCACCGGAGCCGCAGGCTCCAGCTCCATGTCCCGCGCCCCTGCTATCTCTCCTTTGCTCTCTCTTTTCCCCTCTGCTGAACTCTCTCCCCTCGTCTCTTCTTCAGGAACAACAAGAACGGCCTCGCCGCTGACCAGCCAGAGCACTGGATCCGCGCCACTCCGCCGCCCCTCGCACGGATCCGGAGGAACCTCGCCTCTGTACGTGCCCAGCCACGGTCTTGGGGAGAGCTGTCTCCGTTCTTTGTTCGTGTTGCTTCAGATTCGCGTTAGCATATTGTGTCATCTTCAGAACGTCCCCTTTGCAGCACAAACTGAATCACAGCGCACTGGTTAGCACCTCTGGGTTTTACCCAGGCGACCACGGGTCAAATCCCCACGGCTGCGCTTTTATTTTGCATTTTCGCCTCTCCACAGGATCAACTCTTGCCATGTTTTACCTACGGCCGAACCATTTTATGTCACAAGCACGGTCCTAGCTTGGTGGCTAGCGCCACATATCTCAAGCGAGAGATCCTGGGATCAAATCCCACTGCTTTCATCTTTTTTGTCTGTTTAGTTTATCATTCCTCAATGGCAGCTGGGACCAGTGCCCTTGTTGACCTTTCCACATTTAACTCGGTTGACCACCCCTAGCCCCACTTGGCATTGACAGTGGCTAGCACAGCCGGTGTCAATTTGGGTGGTGTATGTTTTTTTAATTTAATTTAGAACCGCACAATTTTACATAACAATTTATTGTTTTTTTGCAAAATTTCATATAATTCAACCGTGCATCATATGAGGTTATGCTATACATGTTTTTTGCTCAGTTTTATGTCTACTTTCACAATATCCAATTTGCATCCATGTTTAAAAATGTTAAACTTGGTGTTTGCATTAACTTGCATAAATGCCATGCTAATATGATTTATTTCATAACTACAAAACCGTAGCTCCGATTAAAATGTTTCACATATGTAACTTGACTAGAAAAACGTGTAGAATCTCATGGCACACTTTATTTTGCTGTTTAACAAATATAAAATTGTGCTAGGACAGATCCGTACCAATTCATAATTTGCATGTGAGGTCGTTTCGGAAATGCTATATGTTGCTTTCGGCCTCATTTAACTTGCCTAGATGTGTAGTTCACTTATGCTTCACCTCTTGCCATGTTTAACAACATTTAATATTGTTGTGTACCTAACGAGAGTGAACTAAATAATTACAATGTGGAGTTTCGTCAATATGCAACGAGTTGCATATTGAGCTTCACTTAATGTGTAGAAGTTGATTGTTGTGCTTGCCATGACATGCATAACATGCATCATCCTTGTTGTGCATCATATCATGAATATGTTGTGGTGTTTCATGTGTTGATTGTTGTTTCCGGATTGCTTCTTCTCGATAGAGTTCCGAAAGCGTTCGGAGTGTGAGGATTCGTTCGACTACGTTGGCTCGTCTTCTTCATGGATTTGTTCTTCTTCCAAGCGGGATCTCAGGCAAGATGATCATTTCCCTGGATACCATTACTATCATTGCCATGCTAGATGTCTCGTTTCTATCGCTGTCTCGCTACCTACCACTTGTATGTCAAGCCTCCCAAATTGCCATGAAAAGCCTCTAACCCCTCCACATCCCAGCAAACATTGTTTGGCTATGTTATTGCTTGCTCAGCCCTTCTTATAGCGTTGCTAGTTGCAGGTGTAATTGTTTTCCATGTGCCAACATGGATATTTTGTTATATCACAATATTATTGCTATTTAACTTAATGCACATATATACCTGGTAAAGGGTGGAAGGCTTGGCCTTTTGCTCGGTGTTTTGTTCCACTCTTGCCGCCCTAGTTACTTGTGTACCGGTGTTATGTTCCATAATTGAGCGCTCCTAACATGCTCGGGGTTGTTATGGGGACCCCCTTGATTTTCGTTTTAGGATAAAACTTGTCTGGCAAGGCCCAACATTGGTACTACATTTGCTTAATAACTAATAAAATTGCATAGGGACTTTTCGGACCCCGTGGATAATTAATCAACAACCCGGGCCAGTGCTCCTCATGAGTGTTGGTCCAAAACAGAGCCACTTGCGGGGCCACCCCGGGGCAACTCGGGGGATTTCTATCAGGCCACCGTACGTACTGCTCATCTGGTAGTGCCCTGAGAACGAGATACGCGCGGCTCCTATCGGTATCTGGCCTGCCGGGCGGCCTTGCTGGACTTGTTTTACCTTTCTCGAATGTCTTGTGCGAGGAATTCCGAGAATACTTCGGGCTATCTCGAGGTTGCGGTTTTCCAGTGGAATTGCCTAGGAAGATCATGAGATTCGTGGTCGAGGTTATTCCCGCTGCGTGTGGTTAGTTTGTGATGGATGAGTTGGAGCACCCCTGCAGGGTTAAATATTTCGGAAAGCCGTGCCCGCGGTTACGTGGCAACTTGGAAACTTTGTTTAACACCCGGTCATAGCAAACTTGAAGTAAACTCAAATAAAATGCACCAACCGTGTGCGTAACCGTGACTGTCTCTTCTCGTGAGTCCTTATCCGAGAGAGAACACGATGAGGTTATGATTGACGTAAGTAGGTGTTCAGGATCTCTTAGAGATCGTTACTAGTTCACGTCCGTTTATTCGACTATCATCCCCCTTTATTCTTGTACTCGTAAGTTAGCCACTCAAATAAATGCTTAGTGCTGCTGCAACCTCACCACTTAACCTTACCTCACCCATTAAGCTTTAATAGTCTTGATACCCTTGGAAATGAGATTGCTGAGGCCCCGTGGCTCACAGATTACTACAATAACAGTTGCAGGTACAGGTAATGCGATGATATGACGTGAGCGCGATGTTTGTTTGATTTGGAGTTCTTCTTCTTCATCGATCTAGGATGGGTTCCAGGCGGCAGCTTGGGATAGCAAAGATGGATGTCATTTTATCGTTTGTTTTCGTCCGTAGTCGGACCCTGCTCTTCTGTATGATGTTTGTATATGTTGTTGTATTGATGTGATATTGATGTAGCTTGTGGCGAGTGTAAGTCAATTCCATATACTCATCTCTTCTGTACATGTACTTGTAATGATATCCATTCTTGCGAAACGACGAGATGCGCTTCTATCCCTGTCGAGGTCCTCGTGCCAAAATAAGTATAGGATCGCATCTTGGGCGTGACATGACCATCCCTCCTGAGTATGCCAAACCCTGTTTACTACTTGTTGCCAAGGCCTGCCACCATCAATACAATACCGAGACACACAATGATGCCCAAGTCTAGAGATGATAGGATGATACGTGGATATTGCATTAACATGTTGCATCACATTGTTTGTTTCACTCTCTTTAATGTCATGGATCTTATAGTTGAGACTTTGAAGAGGACAACAACTGATCAGAAGCGCTCATGTGTCTATGCTCCATACATTGAGTTGCTTATCAACTCCAAAGTTGGTAACAACGTCTATCTGCTTGACCACAAGCACCTTCCACTACAGCCAGAACTAGAGGATTGCACCGTCACTATGGATTATTCACATCCTATCTATGACATTGCGTAGGAGTAAGCTAAGACTCCCGGAGCTGCTACCACCACTAGTGTGCCAGGTACTTCTATTTCCACGGTACCGGAGACGAACAGTGATAAGAAGACATATCTTCTCCAAGTTACCCAGAGGATCGAGCAACGCTTAGCTTACCTTGTGAAGAACTAGGAGATCCTTGAGAGGATTGTGGAAACCAAGCTCCACACACTTGATGTCAAGGTGACTGAGATGGCCACCTAAATCCAGAAGCTGAAGGAGGATATTGCGGCACAGATGAGTGATTTAGATGAGCAACTCAGTACCACTAAGTTTCAGGCTCAACCTAGACCCGTTGCTCCGTCTGCTGCCCCAACTATTACAATTGTTCCACCTCTAGTGTTTATACCACCTGTCCAACTGACATCTTCAAAGATTTTCACGGATGGACTTCTCTCCACTCCATCGACCCACATTGGAACTGTCAACCATAGGACTTCATCACCTGCAGTTGTGGGTCAAGCCGAGACCGACATTTAGCTCCAGATCATTCAATATTTTTGGTATCTTGATGTCAAAAGGGGAGAGTGATGTAGATCATTTAGGGCTTCAAGAGAGACAAAGCGAGAGCATTTCTCTTTTGCATTTTTTTGCTTTGGTTTGATTAAGATACTTTGATTTGATGGTTTGTAAAACTTTATGTCATGTGTTTGACCGTACTCTACTTTTGCTCTTGATGCTATATATCTTTAGCTACTTGATATCTTGGTGATTCACATGATTTCTTTGTGATAAGTGTTTATTATATTACTTCATATTCTTTGTGCGCTCCACAAAGTTGTATGTTGCATGGAAGAGTCACCCCATGATCCTAATCGGTTGTGCATTTGCATTCAAACGCAAATTTTAAATAATACACAAATTTAGGAGGAGCTCTTGCTTATCACATACTTCTCAAAGCGATGATGTTATTCATTTATTATATCTTATGTCGAACCTTTGATCTATATGTTGTCATCAAGTACCAAAAAGGGGGAGATTGCAAGCGCATCTAATCCAAGGGTGGTTTTGGTAATTAACAACAACATATATATCATTGAATTGATGCATCTTGAAGAATATTTCACGTGAAGTTCAATGTGGGTATGGCTATAGGATGGAGATGTGGACCGTTCAAAATTCAAAGAACAGAAATTGGCAAATCTTCAAGACTCTACATTTTTGGTTTAGTGACCCAAGATCACATTGAGTCCATAGGAAATCCAACGCTTTTAAAATGGATGATGTTTAGATCATGAGTCATTTTCTCAAGTGCTTAGAGATATTGCTCCAAAACCCTCAGCCACACCCTCACATTCTTATCTATCGAGAACCCTAAAGTCAACCTCGGTCCCACCGAAACCATCTATCCCGGACTCACCGAGTTACACTGGCCAGAGCCACTACCTAAACCCTAGCACCTCGGCCTCACCGAGATGACCCTTCGGTCCCACCAAAGAGCACCCGTTAACCTCCTGTTACCTAATGATTTCATCTCGGTATTTCTGAGTGGTTTCAATCGGTCTCACCGAAGTGTGGAAAGTGCTTAAGTCATCACCTATCGGTCTCACCGAGTTGTTTCATCTACTCTCACCGAAAAGCCTAAATGTCGGACCATTTGCACTAGTCGGTTGATGTCTACTACACAACTTTATTCTTGTAGACGTTATTGGGCCTCCAAGTGCATAGTTTTCTAGGACAACAACAAATTTCCCTCAAGTGGATGACCTAAGATTTATCAATCCGTGGGAGGTGTAGGATGAAGATGGTCTCTCTCAAACAACCCTGCAATCAAATACAAAACATCTCTTGTGTCCCCAACACACACCCAATACAATGGTAAATTGTATAGGTGCGCTAGTTCGGCGAAGAGATGGTGATACAAGTGCAATATGGATAGTAGAAATAATTTTTTGTAATCTAAAAAATATAAAAACAGCAAGGTAACAAGTAATAAAAGTGAGCATAAACGGTATTTCAATGCTTAGAAATAAGGCCTAGGGTTCATACTTTCACTAGTTCAATCTCTCAACGATGCTAACATAATAGAATGATATGATCATCCATCAACGTGTGATAAACAATCACTCCAAAGTTCCTATCTAGCGGAGAACATAAGATGAAATTGTTCTAGATAGTAGAACCACCTCAAAGTTATCCTTTCCGAGCAATCTATCGAGCCATTCCTATAAGTGTCACAAACAACCCTAGAGTTCGTACTAGGATAACACCTATGATACATATCAATCAACCTTAGTGTCACCTAGATGCTCCAATGATGCAGAGCATCCTACGGTCATCCCCATGTACACTCCGCTACTCCCCAAGCCCAAAGTGCTATAGGACATAAGGTGAACTCGCTCCTAAGTGATTCTCCTTTCAATTCACTCGAGACATGGATGCTACCTCAAGTACGGACCTTGTGTATACTCAGGTGCATCCGAGGCGACCATGTCGACACACGGAGAGAACGCCAAGTCACCGAGGAGACGAACGAACGAACAAGTCAAGAGGCGACGCTGGAAGTCTACAGCGGCCGGACAACCGGAAGCCTCCGGACACCCGACACCTCCCAGCGTCCGGACGACCGAGCCTCTCTGGAAATCCGGTGCCAACTGACCAAAGCCGAATCTACGAAAGTCCAAAGACCTCCAGACGTCTGACACCTCCCAGTATCCGGACAACTGAGCGCCTCCGGAAATCCGATGCCACCATACCCGAGAGGAATCGTCGGATTTCGGACACCTCCGGACGTCCGGACCCTCGTGAGCGTCCGGACGTCCGGAGCTGCATGTGCGCAGCAGCGGCCCTTGGCCTTGTATCCGTCTCCCACTTACCCATTCGTGGCTAAGACTATATATACTCTTTCCCCACCTCCTTTATAGGATCAGCAAAGATTTAGCTCATGTTTAGTTGAGCTTTTGCTCCTTCCACTTCCTCCTCCCATGGATATGAACACCTCTATGTGAGAAGATCCAAGTGGATGCCAAGGCCCCGTTCGAGGGAAGATCCTCCGGGATTCCAAGGCCCCATCTCCCCATGGGATTTGGGATGAACTCTACCATGTATCGTTCTTTCCCTTTGTTGTTCTTGTAGCTTGTGGATCTTGTGTGGTTTTGAGTCTACTGGATGTGTGATTGGACGTGTTCTTGAGTGTTTCCTCTTGTGATTTGTTCGTGTTCTTCCTCATGTTGTTCGTGTTCATGGAACCCCCCTCCAATTCGTGAAAGAACGACCTCATCGGGTTTGCCCCGTATCATCTTGGTATCAAGAGCCACGTTTCTCACGAATTTGGAGTCCTCCCCTTTCTTGTCTAGCCTAATTTTGTGTGTTTTGTCCCAATTCAAAAATCCCCACCAAAAATAGCTTCACCAATTTTTTTTGTAATTTGTTGGTTCTTTAGAGATTTTGTTGATTTTGATCCATGGAATTCGTGTTTGGCAAGTAGATCTAGCATTCCCACCACGAAATCCACCCTAATTTTTCTATTTCTCCATCAAATTTGTCCCCGAAAATCAAAATTTCCGCCCAAAATCGCGTTCCGGATATGAGATCTCGCATTGACCCCGAACCACCGGACGACCGACACTTTACGGACGTCCAGACCCTTCCGAAGCACTGGATGTCCAGAACTTTCCGGAAATCCGGAAACCCACATACCAGACCCGAAATCACGGATTTTCGGACCGTTTGAACGTCCGTCCACCGGACATCCGTCCATTTCCGGACGTCCGTAACCTGTAGAAACTGACTCGGCTAGAATTTTGTTTCGGCCATAACTAATTCATTCGAAGTCCGATTTTGACGTTCTTTAGCTCGTTGAATAGATGTTGACACCCCCCATCCCACAAAATACTACCAAAACCATTTGACTCCATCAAAGTTTTTCATATTTGTCATCTTTGCCTAGGCCACCACCATAATTTCCGCATAAGCTTTCCACCATAAACTTCTGCCATCCTAACCCAATTTTGTCTGAGATTTTGAGTTGTGGTTTCCGTTTCCTAAGGTGTTTTGGCTAATTAGGTACGGTTTTACATCGACAATGCCGCCACTCATCATCGCCTCGGCCTCGACATCGAAAACGGCCATTTTGCCTTTTGGCACCCCAACCGTAAGCAAATCTTGACGACATCATTGTCTATTTCCTTGCCATTGCATTGATCACCTCGAGCCTATTGCGTACCTTACCCATTGAGACTAGCGAGTCGAGAATTCCCGGGCCACGTTATTTGTGCACCGTAGTGATACTCTTATGTTGCATAGTTAGTTTTAGCGTGCAAACATCTTGCTATCTACATTGTGCCATAAGTCTCTCCCGTGCATATCCATCATACTTGTCTCATATCTTGGTTCGAGCATCAAGCATAGAAAAAAAGAGAAAGAGAAAAGAAAGAGAAAAAGCTTTTAAGCAAAAGAGGAGATACAAAAGAGCTTGTAAGCAATAGAAATAGCGTTGAGACATCTTGCATAGTAGATACTCTTGGATCATACATACATAGAATATTTGGGATTGAAGACGACACGTTTACTCTTTTAGGTTGGTGCACAAGCGCGTATCTATCCCATTTGAGAAATCGAGCTATTGTCTCTCTAGAATCCGTGCAACACGATCTTTTCCCGGGTCTTTCACATTTTGTGCTCATTCCTTTTGCGCGGATCCCATTTATTTATCCGTGTGTGTGTTCCTAGTGCCACCATAGCTATTGATCTATTTGCTTTGCATTGCAATTTTGTGAATCTTCCTCAACATTTTTGATATCTAGGAAACATTTGCTTGAATTTTGTGCCACTTGTCCTAGCCGAGCCACTCGATAAGCTTTACTTTGCAGGTGTGAGTGAACAAATCCGGTACCAATTCCACTATTCTCAAAATTCACATTGAGTGAAACGGGATACATCCTCAACTTTGGGAAACAGTATCTTGGTATTGTTTATCTCATTTCCCACTCACCTTTGCTCAAGTCTTGTGATTGCTAGGCAAAGCACATCATCTCCGGTCTTCAACGACAACGACGGAGCGAACAACTACATCACCCAAAGTCACCTCTCCGGACTACAACGAGCAATGCAAGCTAACTTGTGTGACCGCGTTGAGCGACTCGCCATCGACACACGACACTCCGAAGATTTGAAAAGAGACTACATCGACAACAAGTTGGACACACACATGGAGCAACTTTGACACATGTTGGCCAACTACAAGTCTTCTTCCCCTTCGTCATCTTCACGGCGGAGACGCTCAAGTCGTACATCTTTGGCGCGCCCATCCGATGAAAGCGCACATCGGCCACGTCTACCACACCGCAAAGGGCAAGCCACCTCCACGAAACAAGTGCGCCAAGCTGAAGAACGCCATCAACTACAAGCTTCGACGCCAACATCAAGGCGATCGATTACACGCATGGATGACCCTTCCATCTTCGGAAGCACCCCACAGAAGATGGCCGAGCATGGGAATTTCCCTTCGTTCATGGAGGCGCGTGATGATGTGCCATCTTAGGCCTTCATCCACGGTGATGGTGACAAGACGGCCGAGCATGGGATTTTCCCTTCGACCAAGGCGGCGAGCGAGGACTTCTTCGACAACTTGAAGCCGACGCCCATAGGGGACTCATACTTGGAGTCGAGCACCGTGGCCGTGCTTGGGATGTTCCCTTCAGTCTTGGAGGAGATTGATGTTTGGCCACATCCTACGGCATTCATCTTCGGAGGTGTTATGGACGAGGAGGTTGAGCATGGGACTATCCCTATAACCGAGGCGGCGCAAGGAGTTTAGCTTGGAGACATTAGCACCTACATCTCTCCGACACCTACTACGGCATGAGTGAGACAAGTGCCTCCACCATATGTGACTTTGAGTGCATTTCCTATGAGAGGATGACTGTGACCACCACTAGCCCCATACACGAAAATATGCCGAACTTCCTATGTGAGGTTGAGAGCCGTCACCACCCTTTGAGTGACTCAACCAACCATATGAGTGAGAGCATCCTAGAGGGAGTGAGTGAGCCACAACACTTAGTGAGTGAGGTAGTTGAGAGGGCATGTGAGGCCACTATGATTTCTAACAACTTAACCTATAATCCTATTATGTCTTTTTCTTTGGTGCGAGGTCTCCTACATGACGATGCGCCTACCCTCGACGAGTCCATCACTCCAATGGGAATTACGATGGCCATGGTGGACGGCGATGCACCCCCCACATGGTTCCATCATGATGTTGACCACGAGTTGGTACTTCCCACCTCACCTACCTCACATGAGCGAAGCTCTAAAGTTAACCTAGGTGAAGGTTCTTTGCTTGTCCCACTAGTGGACTATCTTGACATTGATTGCTTGCATGATGTTAATAACCTTATGGATACTTCACATGCTATGTCTTCTTCATGCTTCGATGTGCCACCTATTTTTGATGAATATGATGATGAGAATGTTGAATTACCTAGTTGTGATGTTATACTCCATAGAATATCATGTGAAAATTCTATTGGTCACATCATGTTTGACAATCCTCTAAGTCATTTGCTATGAGTGAGATTTCTCATATTGCAACATTGCAATCTCACCGTAGTGACTATGCATTTCCCATAAAAGTAAATCCCATTTGCATAATTGGCATAGATGACAAGACATTAATTATTGGATTTTGCTTTTCTTGTGATAATATTGCTAAGCTTCCTTTGCATAATTTGAGAAATTCATCCCATAGGCCATGCCTTGACTTATATTATAGAGTGCATGATCCCATCCTTTGTGTGCATCACCCCATGCATAACATTGCTCCATATGATTATGATGATGCATCTCATATGCCATTCCATGAAAATGAATATAGATCTCATGATTGCATCTATTGTGTGCACCATCCACATATCATGAATAACAATGCACTAGATATTTCAAGTGATGCACTACATATTTCTAGTCTCCATTATGCCATATATAACAACAAACCTTTCATGATGGATGGCATGTTCTTATATCATGCATCTAATTTATTTGAGCATTGGATATTTTGTGCTAATGAACACATGCACATGCACATCCTAACGGATGATGTATACATATACCACGCGTACACAATTTTCCCTTGTCTTTGTTGTGTGTAGGCACCTATGAATACTCATCAACCTCACAATCCCATGAGTCGACGAAAAGAGCTCTTGAGAGCAACGATGGTTTGGGATTCATTGGAATGTGTCTCCAACCATTCCCCTCGCGCAAGGACTATGCGCACCTCTTCTACTTGGTTCTCACACGACTATGGGCTATATACCACTTGTCATCTTATGCTTATTTTCTCGTGTTCACTTTGCATATTGTGCCTTTTTCTATGCTTGTGCAATATGATTGTGACCCTTGCTTGCATCGACCCATGATTCACCATTCTACTACTATTATGTGTATTTGCATGCTTGGTGGAGATCCTAGTTATTATTGCCATGTTTACCTTTTGAACTATGCTATTGTTGCTTCTTGTGTTGGGAGACTCATGATGTTCAATTTCTATTCCCATAGGACGTCTTGCCAATACAATGACGATACTTTGCTCATATATCATTTTCATGATTGTGATATGTCATGTGCATTATCTATCACCACTATGTGCACACATGACATGATTGCCATGATTACATCTAGTACGTTGCATCTTCACACTACTAGCTTACATGACTTGATTACTATGATTGCTTGCCTTGTTGCATCACCCATGCTACATATTTGCTCGTTTCATTGGGTTGATAACATACATGGCCATGCCTCTCACATGATTTGTATTGATCATTGTCACTTGTCTCCATTAGATGCCTCTCTCATATTCACTTGTAGTGAGGACATCCATGCTATGATTATCGATGATCTTGGAGACTTGGACATCTTACTTGTGATGCATTCTACTTTGATTGAGCTTCATATCTTAGTTTTTGCTCGCATCATATGCTTACATACCA
This sequence comes from Elymus sibiricus, assembly GCA_039707655.1. Lineage (NCBI taxonomy): Eukaryota > Viridiplantae > Streptophyta > Magnoliopsida > Poales > Poaceae > Elymus > Elymus sibiricus. The sequence goes on along the minus strand of CM077669.1, from coordinate 186,267,337 downwards.
TGTCACATCCTCTTGCCCCTTCTTATCATAAGAATGATGATGGCACTTGTTGGGTATCTCACCGCATGAATGATAGGTTTTGCATTCATGCTAACCTCATTTGTTTTTCCGAGTGTTCGTTATGTTCTTTTGTGTTGAAGGCTTTGCAAGGTGGTGCCGTCATGAGACATATTGGTCATGCAAAGGCACACATGATGAGCAACAACAACATCTTCGGGAACCTTCCTACGGTGAGCTTGTTCCCTTTGGGTCATTTTCCCATGCGCTTTTTGAACGGGCCACATTTTCGTTGTTGTTTCCTCCTTATTGCTTACATGCTACATCTCATGGATGGAGAAGCAACATCTCATGTTGAGCCATTTAGACTTGGGTACATGCCCATGCATTTGGAAACTTGCACCTACACTTTCGCACTTGTTGTCCAACATGCTAAATGGCAACATGCTTTCCACGACAAATTTGCTCCTTATGAATGGATTGACTCACATTTTGAATGGCTTCATGCATCTTGTCTTTCCATCTCATACTTGATATATGAGCTTGTGCACTTCCTTAGCAAATTTGTTGTGATCTACCTTGATGGACTACTTATACACGATGCTCATTTTGTCCAACAATAATTGCATGATAACAATATCATCTTGAGCACCATTAGCCATGTTCATGCTTTTGATAAATCTTCTCTCTATGACATTATGCTACATAATGGTAGAATTTGTGACTTGATGCACATAGAACTTGATCCCATGAATGCTTTGCATATCATTCTCATTCATTCTATAAAGCTTCATGATACTTGTCACGAACATTCTAGTCAAACGCACTCGTGCTTAATTGATGGACACCTTGTGTGCGCTAACCAATGTATTTCCAAGTGTACCTTGTGTTTGCTCGTTTTGCATGTACACCATCTCAGAGACATCTTGGAGTACTTTGCTCGCACCATGACTTCCACTCCAGCCAACTACAAGTCCGTCCACGACTATCGTTTCCAGGGTGATGAGGTTTTTGATCCGAGGACAGATCTTTCCCAAGGGGGGGGGGGAGAAGATGCGAAGCATCCTATGGTCATCCCCATGTACAATCCGACTACTCCCTAAGCCCAAAGTGCCATAGGACATAAGGTGAACTCGCTCCTAAGTGCTTCTCCTTTCAATTCACTAGAGACATGGTTGCTACCTCAAGTACGGACCTTGTGTATACTCAGGTGCATCTGAGGCGACCATGGCGACACATGGAGTGAAGGCCAAGTCACCGAGGAGACAGATGAACGAACACGTCAAGAGGCGACACCAGAAGTCTACAGCGGCCGGACGACTGGAAGCCTCCAAGAAAATGGGACGCTTCTCAACTAGAGTTGAATCATCCTCAGTCCCCTTATCATTTATATTCAGAGAAGTAAACAAAGATTTAATAGGAGAAGTACCAATCATTTTAAGATCTTCATCATGATTCCGGTAAAAACCGGGTGGAAGAGCCTTTTCTAAGAATTCTCGCTTAGCTTTCAAATTAGCGGTTCTCTCCTTACTTTCATTAATGGATATTTTGATATATTTAATAGTCTCATTAAAATCATGCTTAGGTGGCAAAGCTTTACTTTTAAGAGTTTCTACATCAAGAGCAATTCTATCCATGTTTTTAGCCAAAGCATCAACTACATGCAATTTTTCTTCTACCATAGTGTTGTAAACCTTTTGTGAATTAATGAATTCTTTAATTATGTTCTCAAGACAAGAGGGTATCCTATTATAAATTTGTATAAGAATTTCCATAAGAATTACCATAAGAATTTCCATAGTTGTTAGAGGAATTACCGGGATACGGTCTAGAATTGAAATTTCCTCTATAAGCATTGTTGTTGAAATTATTTCGCGAGATAAAGTTCACATCAATAGCATCACTATTTTGTTCAATCAAAGTAGACAAGGGCATATCATTGGGATCAACTTGAGTATTTTTACTAGCAAACATATTGTAACATCCCAATTTTATTAAATTAGGATGTTAATAGGATCATCATTGCATATCATATTTTTATTGCATTTGGAGTTTATGATGTTCAAGTTTTTCCACTCACATAAAATAATAGAGAGGGGATAACATGACTTCCTCAAAATATAAATGAGTGGGAAAATATTGGAATTATATTTGGTATTTGCAATGTTGCATTGAAAATTATTTTATTGACCAAAGTTAGATTATTGCATTAAGAAAATATTTTTCTAAGTTATTTGAGCAGAACTAAATGTTCACTATGCTCTATGTATGTTAAATAATGATTTATTATTATTTTTGTTTTTATTCTCTGGTGGTGGAGTAAAAAAAAGTTTTCTGTTAAAAACACACACACACACGCGCCCCCCCCCCCCCCACGTGGCCCAACCAGGCCGAAGCCGGCCCAGCCAGGCCGAAGAGCCCAGCCAGGCCGACCGACCCAGCTAGGCCGATCGCCAGCCACCCCACGTTCGCTCGATCCCCACCCGGATCGCATCTCTCTCTCTCGCTCGCATCTCTCCCTCTCTCTCACGTTTGCAGGTGGGACCCAGGCCCCAGTGCTCGATCGCCCGCTCGCCAGCCTCCCCACGTACGCTCGCCCGTTCGCCTAGTCTCTCTCCCCCGATCGCTAACTCTCTTTCTCTCTCCCTCATGTGTCTACAAGTGGGACCTGCTGCCCCGATCGTCTTCAACCTCCCGCACCGCACGGGAGGGGATGTGCACGGACTCCCGCAACCGCCGGACGCAGCCCCCGGGATAAAGCTTATCCCCGCAGCCCCACGCATCCAGAACGCGCCTATATAAAGCCCTCGATCCCCTTGTTCCATTCAGCAGATCCGCTCCACTTCTCGCCGCTCACAGCCACCGCCATCGCCGTTCGCATCTCGCCGGCCGAAGCTTCTTCGCCAGAGGATTTCGTCGCCGGTGAACCTCCCCTGCCTCTGTTGCTTCGCAGAATCGGATCCCCTTGTTCCTGTGCATCTCCCTTACATCTTGTTTTGCTCTTTTGAGGATTCTCGATGTAATAAATGTGTGTTTGAACTCTGTTATAAATCCTCGAATACTGTGTGTGTCAGCATACCGATCCAGGGATGACACTTAAGCACAGAGACTCCGATCCCTTGAGATCGGGTCGCTACAAGATGGTATCAGAGCACACATTGGCTGTAGGACGCGACCCTAGAAAATGGAAAGCCATAGGATAAAAACCCTATTTACAACTCTTTTATACCTCCTGTTTTGGTCTTATGCTTTTCCCTGCTTCATTACTAATTTCTCCTCTCTTTCAAACTGTAGATGTCGACTCCCATCGTTGAGTTTGCTCAGCCCGACGCAACCATGCCCTTCGGAAGGCAGCTGATGAATGTCGTGGGTCATCTGCGCATTGCACTGCCCACCTTCACCGGGACATTCACGGCCACTCTACCCGAGGAGATGCGCTGGAGGATTGACGTCCACATCCCAGGGCGAACATTTGGAAACGCCACCGAGCCGATCGACTTCTACGTGGATGTAGAGTCATGGGGCATTGGCAAGGGGATCGCCGCCATCTTTGCACTTGGGCGCATCCAGGATGAATACCGCGAGGATCTCAGGAAGACCAACTACGTCATGTACGCGCGCCGCGACTCGGATGGAGATGTGGTGCGCACCAGGGAGGACGACACCATCACATCACACATTGAGGACCTGGAGGAGCTCATCACCAGGATGAAGGAAGAGATGGACAACAACCTCATCACCACCCACAACCTGATGACCCGCAAGGCCGAGCTGGAAGATGAGCTTCAGAACGCTCGTGCAGAGTACGAGGAGGAGCTCGATGCGCTGCAGGATAAGTTCAACGACTTGAAGCTTCAGCTAGAGGAAGCCGAGGAAAAGCTTGATAACAGGGAAAACCTCCAGGAGGACCACTCTTATGGGGACTACGTCAGTCAGGACAAGGACTATGAGGACGATGATGAGGAGATACAGAGTGATGCAGCTGGAGCTGATATCAACATGATAGATCTCTCTTCCGATGAGGAGTAGATTTAGACCACCATGAGAGATTAGGATTCGATATTCGGTTAGTATTTGATTTGATTTATTTGTGGGACCTTGTCAAATCTTGTGACATGGCTCACCTTAGATTTGTTTCGTGTGAACTCTTTGATTGAATTGAATTGGAGTGATTTGGATTTTTATTGCCATCATTTGCATATGGGTAGTGTTTCTCCCTTAGGCCTAATTCTATCCATACCTCATCTCTGCTGACCCAACAGATGCCACCAAGGCGCGACCCTTCCAGGAGTGGCCCAGGGAATGATATCCCACCCGCCTTGGTGCAGTTACTTCACACCCAGAACCAGATGATACAGCTGTTGATGCATAATATGAACCAGAACCAACACAACCCGCCTCCACCGCCACCTCCACCTTCACCACCAATTGACTGCCTTACCCGTTTTCTAAGGCTGAATCCTCCAATCTTCACGAGCAGCCCGGAGCCGATCATCGCGGATGACTGGCTTCGCAACATGGGTAGGAAGCTGGCCATAGCAGGATGCACTGATCAGGAGAAGGTGAGGTTTGCCTCTCACCAACTGGATGGACCAGCAGCTTCGTGGTGGGAGAACTACACCGCCACGTACCCCATGGAGAATGTGACTTGGGCTCAGTTCCAGCAGGCATTCCACACTGCTCATGTTTCAGCGGGAGCTATGGCTCTCAAGAAGAGGGAGTTCCACAACTTGCGCCAAGGAGGTCGCACAGTGTCAGAGTATGTTGATGACTTCAGCAGGTTGTCCCGTTATGCCCCAAGTGACGTGGCAACCGATGCAGCCAAGCAAGAGAAGTTTCTGGAGGGACTGAATGACGATCTGGGAATTCAGTTGATGGTAGCGACTTTTGAGAACTATCAAGAGTTGGTGGACAAGGCAATCACTCTAGAGGGCAAGCATCAGCAGATGGAAAATCGCAAGAGGAAATATGGTCAAGGCAAGTTTCAGTCTGGAGCTCAGCAGAAGCCTCGTTCCGCCCCTTTCTCAGGATATTCTGGTACAGGACACAATAAGTTTGGAGGGCACAACCATCATAACCATGGTGGTCATTCTCAGCATGGAGGCAATGGACACAACCACAATGGCCATAAGAATGACAATAGGAATGGAGGGAACGGCAATCACCATCATCCCAACCCCGCTACCCCGGCGAGGAAGGATCAGAGTCACATCACCTGCTTCAAGTGCAAGAACACAGGGCACTACTCCAATGAGTGTCCCGAGCTGCAGAATGGGAATGGCAATGGAAGTTCTGGAGGCAAGAAGCCCAATCCTTTCACTAAGGGGTATGTGAACCATGTCAATGTGGAAGAAGTATATGAGCAGCCGGATGCAGTGATTGGTAAGTTCTTGGTAAATTCATTTCCAGCACTCATTCTATTTGACACGGGTGCATCGCATTCTTTCATATCAAGGGGATTTGTGGATAAGCATAAGTTGCCTACCATAGCTCTTAAGTCACCTATTCTAGTGAGTTCCCCGGGAGCAGAGTCTATGACTAGTCAGGGGTGTTTTTAGTTACCTTTGAACATAGGGGGACATGTTTTTCCCACAGATATGATCGTACTTGAGTCACAAGGGTTGGATGTAATCCTAGGTATGGATTGGATGTCCAAGTTTGAGGGGAACATTGATTGTGCCTGTAGATCAATTTTTCTCACCACCCCAGAGAAGAAGAGGATCAAGTATGTATCCAGGCTTAAGCCTAAGAGGACTCACGTGAACTCTCTTACGGGGGTTGTCCAGGAAGAAGTACCAGTGGTAAAGGATTATCCCGATGTATTTCCAGAGGAGTTACCCGGTATGCCACCAAATCGGGAGATTGAGTTTCTGATTGAGTTGCTGCTAGGCACCGGACCTATCTCCAAGAGGCCATACAGGATGCCTGCTAATGAATTGGCGGAAGTCAAGAAGCAGATTGAGGAGTTACTGGAGAAGGGGTATATTCGCCCGAGTTCATCGCCTTGGGGAGCCCCAGTACTCTTAGTGGAGAAGAAGGATGGAACCTTGAGAATGTGTGTGGATTATCGTTCCTTGAACAAGGTGACCATCAAGAACAAGTATCCACTGCCGATGATTAATGATTTGTTTGACCAGCTAGAAGGAGCTAGTGTTTTCTCCAAGATTGACCTTCGATCGAGTTATCATCAGTTGAAGATCCGTGAGAAGGATATACCTAAGACAACTTTTACCACGAGGTATGGGCTTTATGAGTATACAGTCATGTCTTTTGGTTTGACTAATGCCCCTGACTATTTTATGAGCATGATGAACAAGGTATTCATGAAGTACTTGGATAAGTTTGTTGTGGTATTCATCGATGATATATTGGTTTTCTCCAAGAATGAGGAGGTGTTGGGGAACGTAGTAATAATTCCAAATTTTCCTACGTGTCACCAAGATAAATCTAGGAGATGCTAGCAACGAGAGAGAGGGAGTGCATCTTCATACCCTTGAAGATCGCTAAGCGGAAGCGTTGCAAAGAACGTGGTTGATGGAGTCGTACTCGCGGCGATTCAAATCGCGGAAGATCCGATCCAAGCGCCGAACGGACGGCGTCTCCGCGTTCAACACACGTACAGCCCGGGGACGTCTCCTCCTTCTTGATCCAGCAAGGGGGGAGGAGAAGTTGAGGGAGAGCTCCGGCAGCACGACGGCGTGGTGGCGGTGGAGCTCGTGGTTCTCCGGCAGAGCTTCACTAAGCACTATGGAGGAGGAGGAGGTGTAGGAGGGGGGAGGGCTACGCCAGGGGCAAGGGGTGCAGCTCCCATGCGCCTCCCCACTATATATAGGGGTGGAGGGGGATGGTTTCTTGCCCTCCAAGTCCATTGGGGTGTTGGCAAAGGTGGGAGGAAAGAAATCCCATCCTTTCCCTTCCCCACCGATTGTTATCCCCCCTTTTTAGGGATCTTGATCTTATCCCTTCGGGATATGATCGTATTCCTTCTAAGGGGGGATCTTGGTGCGCCTTGACCAGGGGTGTGGGGCCTTGCCCCCACTACCCACGTTCATGTGGGTCCCCCCATGCAGGTGGGCCCCACTCCGGAACCTTCTAGAACCTTCCCGGTACAATACCGAAAAATCCCGAACATTTTCCGGTGGCCAAAATAGGACTTCCCATATATAAATCTTCACCTCCGGACCATTCCGGAACTCCTCGTGACGTCCGGGATCTCATACGGGACTCCGAACAACTTTCGGTAACCACATACAATTTCCATTACAACTCTAGCGTCACCAAACCTTAAGTGTGTAGACCCTATGGGTTCGGGAACCATGCAGACATGACCGAGACACCTCTCCGGCCAATAACCATTAGCGGGATCTGGATACCCATATTGGCTCCCACATGTTCCATGATGATCTCATCAGATGAACCATGATGTCGGGGATTCAATCAATCCCGTATACAATTCCCTTTGTCCATCGCTATGTTACTTGCCCGAGATTCGATCGTCGGTATCCCTATACCTTGTTCAATCTCGTTACCGGCAAGTCTCTTTACTCGTTCCGTAACACATGATCCCGTGACTAACTCCTTAGTCACTTTGAGCTCATTATGATGATGTATTACCGAGTGGGCCCAGAGATACCTCTCCGTCACACGGAGTGACAAATCCCAGTCTCGATTCGTGCCAACCCAACAGACACTTTTGGAGATACCTGTAGTGCACCTTTATAGTCACCCAGTTACGTTGTGACGTTTGATACACCCAAAGCATTCCTACGGTATCCGGGAGTTGCACAATCTCATGGTCTAAGGAAATTATACTTGACATTAGAAAAGCTCTAGCAGACGAACTACACGATCTTGTGCTATGCTTAGGATTGGGTCTTGTCCATCACATCATTCTCCTAATAATGTGATCCCGTTATCAACGACATCCAATGTCCATGGTCAGGAAACCATGACCATCTATTGATCAACAAGCTAGTCAACTAGAGGCTCACTAGGGACATGGTGTGGTCTATGTATTCACACATGTATTACGGTTTCCGGTTAATACAATTATAGCATGAACAATAGACAATTATAATGAATAAGGAAATATAATAATAACCATTTTAATATTGCCTCTAGGGCATATTTCCAACATCTCCCACTTGCACTAGAGTCAATAATCTAGTTACATTGTGATGAATCGAACACCCATAGAGTTCTGGTGCTGATCATGTTTCGCTCGTGGAAGAGGTTTAGTCAACGGATCTGCGACATTCAGATCCGTATGTACTTTACAAATATCTATATCTCCATCCTGAATGTAACCACGAATGGAGTTGAAGCGGCGCTTGATGTGCTTGGTCTTCTTGTGAAACCTGGGCTCCTTGGCAATGGCAATAGCTCCAGTGTTGTCACAGAAGAGAGTCATCGGGCCCGACGCATTGGGAATCACTCCTAGGTCGGTGATGAACTCCTTCATCCAGACTCCTTCCTGCGCTGCTTCCGAAGCAGCTATGTACTCCGCTTCACATGTAGATGCCGCCACGACGCTTTGCTTGCAACTGCACCAGCTGACTGCCCCACCATTCAAAATATACACGTATCCGGTTTGTGACTTGGAGTCATCCGGATCTGTGTTGAAGCTAGCATCGACGTAACCCTTTACGACAAGCTCTTCGGCACCTCCATAAACGAGAAACATATCCTTAGTCCTTTTCAGGTACTTAAGGATATTCTTGACCGCTGTCCAGTGTTCCATTCCGGGATCACTTTGGTACCTCCCTACCAAACTTATGGCAAGGTTCACATCAGGTCTGGTACACAGCATAGCATACATAATAGAGCCTATGGCTGAGGCATAGGGGATGACACTCATCTTTTCTCTATCTTCTGCCGAGGTCGGGCATTGAGCTGTGCTCAATCTCACACCTTGCAATACAGGCAAGAACCCCTTCTTGGACTGATCCATATTGAACTTCTTCAATATCTTGTCAAGGTATGTGCTTTGTGAAAGACCAATGAGGCGTCTCGATCTATCTCTATAGATCTTGATGCCTAATATGTAAGCAGCTTCTCCAAGGTCCTTCATTGAAAAACACTTATTCAAGTAGGCCTTTATGCTTTCCAAAAGTTCTATATCATTTCCCATCAACAATATGTCATCCACATATAAAATGAGAAATGCTACAGAGCTCCCACTCACTTTCTTGTAAATACAGGCTTCTCCATAAGTCTGTATAAACTCAAACGCTTTGATCACCTCATCAAAGCGAATGTTCCAACTCCGAGATGCTTGCACCAGCCCATAGATGGAGCGCTGGAGCTTGCATACCTTGTCAGCATTCTTAGGATCGACAAAACCTTCCGGCTGCATCATATACAATTCTTCCTTAAGGAAATCGTTAAGGAATGCCGTTTTGACGTCCATTTGCCAGATCTCATAATCATAAAATGCGGCAACTGCTAACATGATTCGGACGGACTTCAGCATCGCTACGGCTGAGAAAGTCTCATCGTAGTCAACTCCTTGAACTTGTCGATAACCCTTAGCGACAAGCCGAGCCTTATAGACGGTCACATTACCATCCGCGTTAGTCTTCTTCTTAAAGATCCATTTATTTTCTATGGCGTGCCGATCATCGGGCTAGTCCACCAAAGTCCATACTTTGTTCTCATACATGGATCCTATCTCGGATTTCATGGCTTCAAGCCATTTGTTGGAATCCGGGCCCGCCATGGCTTCTTCATAGTTCGAAGGTTCACCGTTGTCTAACAACATGATTTCCAGGACAGGGTTGCCGTACCACTCTAGTGCGGAACGTGTCCTCGTGGACCTACAAAGTTCAGTAGTAACTTGATCCGAAGTTTCATGATCATCATCATTAACTTCCTCCCTAGTCGGTCCAGGCACCACAGAAACATTTTCCTGCGCTACGCTACTCTCCGGTTCGAGAGGGGGTACAATTACCTCATCAAGTTCTACTTTCCTCCCACTTACTTCTTTCGAGAGAAACTCTTTCTCTAGAAAGGATCCATTCTTGGCAACAAAGATCTTGCCTTCGGATCTGAGGTAGAAGGTATACCCAATAGTTTCCTTAGGGTATCCTATGAAGACGCACTTTTCCGATTTGGGTTCGAGCTTTTCAGGTTGAAGTTTCTTGACATAAGCATCGCATCCCCAAACTTTCAGAAACGACAGCTTAGGTTTCTTCCCAAACCATAATTCATACGGTGTCGTCTCAACGGATTTAGACGGTGCCCTATTTAAAGTGAATGCGGCAGTCTCTAATGCATATCCCCAAAATGATAGCGGTAAATCAGTAAGAGACATCATAGATCGCACCATATCCAATAGAGTGCGATTACGACGTTCGGACACACCATTACGCTGAGGTGTGCCAGGCGGCGTGAGTTGTGAAACAATTCCACATTTCCTTAAGTGCGTGCCAAACTCGTGACTCAAATATTCTCCTCCACGATCAGATCGTAAGAACTTTATTTTCTTGTCACGTTGATTCTCTACCTCACTCTGAAATTCCTTGAACTTTTCAAAGGTCTCAGACTTGTGTTTCATTAAGTAGACATACCCATATCTGCTTAAGTCATCAGTGAGGGTGAGAACATAACGATAGCCACCGCGAGCCTCAACGCTCATTGGACCGCATACATCGGTATGTATTATTTCCAACAAGTTGGTTGCTCGCTCCATTGTTCCGGAGAACAGAGTCTTAGTCATCTTGCCCATGAGGCATGGTTCGCACGTGTCAAATGATTCATAATCAAGAGACTCCAAAAGTCCATCTGCATGGAGTTTCTTCATGCGTTTGACACCAATATGACCAAGGCGGCAGTGCCACAAGTATGTGGGACTATCATTATCAACCTTACATCGTTTGGTATTCACACTATGAATATGTGTAACATCACGTTCGAGATTCAATAAAAATAAACCATTGACCAACGGGGCATGACCATAAAACATATCTCTCATATAAATAGAACAACCATTATTCTCGGATTTAAATGAGTAGCCATCTCGCATCAAACGAGATCCAGATACAATGTTCATGCTCAAAGCTGGTACTAAATAACAATTATTGAGGTTTAAAACTAATCCCGAAGGTAGATGTAGAGGTAGCGTGCCGACAGCGATCACATCGACCTTGGAACCATTCCCGACGCGCATCGTCACCTCGTCCTTCGCCAGTCTCCGCTTATTCCGCAGCTCCTGTTTTGAGTTACAAATGTGAGCATCCGCACCGGTATCAAATACCCAGGAGCTACTACGAGCGCTGGTAAGGTACACATCAATAACATGTATATCATATATACCTTTGACGTTGCCGGCCTTCTTATCTGCTAAGTACTTGGGGAAGTTCCGCTTCCAGTGACCGGTTCCCTTGCAATAAAAGCACTCAGTCTCAGGCTTGGGTCCATTCTTGGGCTTCTTCCCGGCAACTGATTTACCGGGCGCGGCAACTGCTTTGCCGTCCTTCTTGAAGTTCTTCTTACCCTTGCCTTTCTTGAAACTGGTGGTCTTATTCACCATCAACACTTGATGTTCCTTTTTGATCTCCACCTCCGCTGATTTCAGCATCGAATATAACTCAGGAATGGACTTCTCCATCCCTTGCATATTGAAATTAATCACAAAGCTCTTGTAGCTAGGTGGAAGCAACTGGAGGATTCTGTCAATAACCGAGTCATCCGGAAGATTAACTCCCAGCCGAGACAAGCGGTTGTGCAACCCAGACATTTTGAGTATGTGCTCGCTGACATAACTATTTTCCTCCATCTTACAACTGAAGAACTTGTCGGAGACTTCATATCTCTCGACCTGGGCATGAGCTTGGAAAACCATTCTCAGCTCTTGGAACATCTCATATGCTCCGTGTTGCTCAAAACGCTTTTGGAGCCCCGGTTCTAAGCTGTAAAGCATGCCGCACTGAACCAGGGAGTAATCATCACTACGCGACTACCAGGCGTTCATAATGTCTTGAGTTGCTGGGAAAATGGGTGATGAGGACATCCCTACTATGGTTCCATCCCTTGAAGCTGAACAACCTGTTGCTGCAAAGAAGACGTCCAATGATGAAATCAGGATTGGACCAACTACAAGAGCTCGTGCTAAGTTACTAGAACAACAGGTGAATTCTCTCTTAGTTGATAATGCTATTTCTTTTAATGAGAGCTTTATACTGCCTAAATCCTTGTGTGTATGTGTCATTAGGTACAATGGAGAGGAAGGCAAGGCACAAGGGAGCAAGGAGGAAGGCATGGCACAAGGGAGCAAGAGGATTCTGCAGTTCCCAGGCGGTAGTACCGCCTGCCCGAGCGGTAGTACCGCTTAGGCGGTACTACCGGCCCAGCACTACCGCCCAAGTACCGTTTAACAATTTTCTTCTGGAATCAAAGCGACCCAAGCGGTACTAAAGCGGCAGTTAGAATTCTCAGAGCGGTAATACCGCTTCTAGCGGTAGTACCGCTTGCTGTGAGCGGTACTACCGTGCTGCCTGCGCGCAGACTTTGGGGCTGACGGCCCGTGTACCCCTTCGATCTATCTTAGGATATAAATACTCTTCCTTAGGGTTAGTTAGAAGCATACCACGTTTAAGATAAACCCTAGTTCATGAGATTGCTTGTAAGCATTCATCTTGAATCCTCATCACCAATTCGTATCGATCTGGTGATTATATACTGCAAGTCAAGTGTGATCTGCTGTTCCATTGGGAATTAGTATATTGCAATTATACCGTTCGTGGTCGACGGCTGCGTGCGCAAGTGTGTGACGTTGTGAATATCCAAAGGGTTGAGACCTTTTGCATTGGCATCAGGGATCAAGCGAGGGAGAGTTCATCGGCGACATACAAGTTATCTATCATCTTCATCATCACCACCGCCGCTTACTGAGAAGATCGGGACACCCCATATCATCTTGGTATCAGATATCCAGCGTTGCCTCGGTAAGCATCCACCAAATCATCCGTAGATTAGTTGTGTTTTTCATCCTATCCAGAAAAAGCCTCACAAAAAGATTCGGGTTAGGGTTTTTGCCATAGCTTAGATTGCATCGTAGATTGGTTTTAGTTGCTGGTCGTTGTGTCTTTCTTTTTGCGTCGCTTTTCCTTCGAATCCATTGGTTTTTTAGTTTCCATCGTAGATTGCATCGTAGATTGGATTGTTGTTCGATCAGCTATCCTATTTTGCAAATTCCAATCCATAGCCACAGCCTGTCTACACAAAAGGTGTTAGGAACTTACCCACGAGACTAGTTTCCGCTCTACAGGCTGCTCATATAGGTTTTGGTGCTTTGCAATTTCTGGACGTGATCCAAGAACAGTTGCCGCTGCTTGCGATCTATTGTGGCCTCAAAAAAAAAGAGCGAAAGAAAGAAAAGAGAGAAACAGTGGCTGGACGTGGTTGCTATCTATTGCACTGTTGGATTCTTGCGATTGTGCACTAGTAGAATTGAGCAATCTTGTGCCTGTTTACATTGAGCATTGCTAGTGTCTCTCGAGTGCATTGCAATACATCCTGTTTTGATAGTTGCTCTGCCACATTTTTCTCCACCGTGTGTGTTTTCCTTGGTTGTTGGCTCACACGATCAGCACTAGGACTTGTCTTCGGTGTAGATAGGATATCATACCTAGCTCCACCATATAATCCTGCTCTGTCGTGTGATTGTTCTCATACCCGGGTATTCACTTCATCACATCCGTGCATTAGTCATCCATCTGAATGGGTAAGCATTACTATTCACTTTGGAATGGTAAGATTTCCTTTTCTTGTCAGTTTTGAGTGAGTTGTGAGTGTGCCACCACACAGATTTTGATTTTTGCACTAACCTACTAATCATGTCTTCTAGTGATGTTGATGTGCTGCAGAAAAAGGCTGATGACGAGTGTGTTTCATGGAAGGACCATGAAGCTCTCCGCGTTCATTTGACAGGGGTTATTAATAGATCCGCTGAAAAAATTGAGGCTGATATTCAAGTTATACAAATGAAAGTGGACGCAACTGACACTACCATCAATGCTATGCAAACACAAGTCAATGCTCTCCAAACAAGTATACAGCAGTTGACAACTTCAGTCAATGGGCTCCGTGTCGCTACTGAGCAACGCCAACATGACGACCATGAAGATGCTGATAGTGTCCATGACGACAATCACAACATGGTGGGCAATCATGGCCGTGGGCGTGGCTTTCAAGGGCATGATCGTCTACCACCACCTGGTGCTCGGCGTGTACCGCTTCAGGAGGAGGATGGTTTGGGCAAGCCCAAGTTCACGATTCCTAGATTTGAAGGCTCCACTGATGTCGAAGAGTATCTCACTTGGGAGCTTAAGATGGAGAAATTATGGCGTTTGCATGATTATACTGAAGATAGGAAGGTCAAGCTTGCTTCTTCTGAATTTGATGGCTATGCTTTGCGTTGGTGGGATAGCATTGTGAGTACCCGTCGCGAAGATAATGAGCTTCCTATTCTTACATGGCGTGAAATGAAGGCGGTTATGAAAGCTCGTTTTGTTCCCACTAATTATTTGCGCACAGTTTTTGATAAGTTGACACAATTGAAGCAAGGTTCAATGACGGTTGATGCATATTACATGGAGATGGAGATGTTGCTGCAGCGTGCTCGAGTTCGCGAATCTGTTGAGATGACTATGCAACGTTTTCTCCATGGGCTGAAATATAACATCAAGGGTATTGTGAGCCATCACCAGTACAATACAATGAACGAGCTGCTCCATCATGCAAGAGAAGCTGAGTCATAGTTGGCCGAAGAAGCTCAAATCAAAAGCCGTTATCCTACAGCTGGGCGGTTCTCCAACAGAACCCAGCCGCCCCCTTATCCACCTAGTGAGGGTGCTGCCAACCACCCATCTTCTTCGGCAACAAAAGCAGCCTCCACTGTTTCACAATCCAAGGAACCTGCTGCTCCTGCTGCTAGCTCCGGTTCCAATATGTCTACAGCCCGTAATAGAGATATGCTCTGTCATACATGTGGAGGCAAGGGACACTTCAAGAGAGAGTGCCCGAATAGAAAAGTGATGATTGTGAACGATGACAATGAGTATGAGACTGGTGATGATGCTGATCCATATGCTTCAGATGACGATGGGTACACACGTGACGACGGCATATATGCTTTTGCTTCTCCAGCGCCTACTATTGTTGTCTCGCAGCGTACTCTTAGTGTGCAACCACATGTTGATTCACAGCGCTGCAATTTGTTCCAAACAAAAGCACTAGTTGGCCCCAACAAAGCTTGCAGAGTGATCATTGATGGAGGTAGCCGCCGCAATCTTGCAAGCAAGGAGTTATGTGCCAAGCTGAATCTGAAATATTTACCTCACCCCAATCCATATTACGTACAATGGTTGAGTGACAATGGTGAGATGAAGGTGAATCATATGGTGCACGTAAATTTTGAGCTAGGACCATACAAGGATTCCATTGAATTTGATGTGGTACCTATGACAGTTTGCCATCTTTTATTGGGTCGGCCATGGCTCTATGACCGCCATGTGCAACACAATGGCCGTGCCAATACTTATCACTTGGAGTTCAAGGGCAGGAAAATAAATCTGCAGCCTATGTCACCACAGCAAATTGTCAATGAGTCTCGTCAGAAAACAGAAGTGAATATCGAACAGCCACCTGCACGAGAAAACAATGTAAAAGCCGTGAGTGATGATATAACGAAAAGTGCGAGAGAGCCTAGTTTGCTTATATTAGCCACCAAAGAAGACATGAGAGAATTTCAAGAGGAGCCTACAGCCCTGCCTCTTGTGCTTATGTACAAAGGCGAGGTTTTAGTTTCTAATGATACGCAATCTATTTCTCTTGGTGTGTCTACTGTTTTGCAGGAATATGGCGATGTGTTTCCGGAGGAGGTACCATCGGGGCTGCCACCATTGCGTGGAATTGAGCACCAAATTGATCTCATACCCGGCGCTACCCTCCCCAACCGAGCGCCATACAGGACCAATCCCGAAGAAACGAAGGAAATACAGAAGCAAGTGCAAGCGCTACTAGACAAAGGGTATATTCGTGTTTCTCTTAGTCCTTGTGCTGTTCTTGTTATTTTGGTGCCTAAGAAAGATGGTACATGGCACATGTGCGTAGATTGTAGAGCTATTAACAACATCACTATTCGATATCGTCATCCTATTCCACGCTTAGAGGATATGCTAGATGAATTGAGTGGTGTTGCTGTTTTCTCTAAGATTGATTTGCGTAGTGGTTACCATCAAATTCGGATGAAGGAAGGGGATGAATGGAAAACTGCTTTCAAAACTAAATTTGGTTTATATGAGTGGTTAGTTATGCCTTTTGGTCTTACTAATGCACCTAGTACCTTCATGCAATTAATGAATCATGTTTTGAGAAAGTTTATTGGTCGTTTTGTGGTTGTATATTTTGATGATATACTTATTTACAGCCGCAATGAATCTGAACATTGTGATCATATTAGACAGGTTTTGCAAGTGTTGCGTGATAATAAATTGTATGCTAATCTTGAGAAGTGCACATTTGCAAAAGATAAAGTGATATTTTTGGGATACGTTGTATCTAAGCAGGGGGTAGAAGTAGATTCATCTAAGATTGAAGCAATTCAAGATTGGCCTACTCCCATGAATGTTAGTCAAGTACGAAGTTTTCACGGTCTTGCTGGTTTCTATCGCCGTTTTGTGAAAGACTTTAGTACTATTGCTGCACCATTGAATGAATTAACGAAGAAAGGTGTGCCTTTTGTGTGGGGCGCAGCCCAAGATCATGCTTTTGACGAGCTGAAACGTTTGCTTACTTCTGCACCATTACTTGCACTACCAGATTTTTCCAAACAATTTGAAGTTGAATGTGATGCTAGTGGTATAGGTATTGGTGGTGTGTTGATGCAAGAAGGTAGACCTATTGCTTATTTCAGTGAGAAACTTTCTGGTGCTAGACTGAATTATCCTGTTTATGATAAAGAATTGTATGCGCTTGTTAGAGTTCTTGAGATTTGGCAACATTATCTATGGCCAAAAGAATTTATCATACATTCTGATCATGAAGCATTGAAGTATTTGAAAGCTCAATCAAATCTGCATCGCCGCTTAGCTAAATGGGTTGAGTTTATTGAGTCTTTTCCGTATATCATTAAGCATAAGAAGGGAAAAGATAACATTGTTGCTGATGCTCTATCTAGGAAGAACATGCTCTTGACACATCTCGATGTTAAATTCCTGGTTTAGAGAGTTTGTGTGATTTGTATGCAACTGATCATGATTTTGCTGAACCATATCGTTTATGTTTACTTCGAAATGCATGGGAGAAATACCACATCCATGATAGATACTTGTTTCGAGCTAACAAACTGTGTGTTCCAGAATCGTCCGTCCGTTTGCTATTGTTGCAGGAATCACATGCAGGCGGATTGATGGGTCACTTTGGGCGTGAGAAGACGCTGCTCATGCTGGCTGATCACTTTTATTGGCCCAAGATGAGGCGCGACGTGGACAGGTTTGTTCGGCGCTGCATTACATGTAACAAGTCCAAGTCAAAACTGAAGCCTCACGGTTTGTATACGCCACTACCTACACCTACCACACCATGGGAAGATATAAGTATGGATTTTGTGTTAGGTTTGCCACGCACTAAAAGAGGTCATGATTCTATATTTGTGGTAGTGGATAGATTTTCTAAGATGGCACATTTTATTGCATGCCACAAAAGCGACGATGCGTCGCATATTGCTAACCTGTTTTTCAGGGACATTGTACGCTTGCATGGAGTGCCAAAAACAATTGTTTCTAACAGGGACATGAAGTTTATGAGCTACTTCTGGAAGACATTGTGGGGAAAGCTAGGAACGAAGTTGCTGTTCAGTACTACCTGTCACCCACAAACTGATGGTCAAACGGAGGTGGTGAATCGAACATTGTCCCAATTGCTGCGCGTTATGATCAAGAAAAATCTGCGTGAGTGGGAGGAGTGTTTGCCACATGTTGAGTTCGCCTATAACAGGGCTGTGCACACTACCACCCAGTTTTGCCCTTTTGAGGTGGTGTATGGCTTCAAACCAATTACACCACTAGATTTGCTGCCTCTTCCATTGCATGAGAGGGTTAATATGGAGGCATCAAACAGAGCAGATTATGTGAAGCAGATTCATGAGAAGACACGAGAGGCTATTGAGAAGCAAGGCAAGAACATTGCTGCTGCACGCAACCAATCACGAAAGAAAGTTTTGTTTCAGCCTGGCGATATGGTATGGGTGCATCTTCGCAAGGACAGGTTTCCACAGTTGCGACGTTCTAAACTTCGGCCGCGTGGTGCTGGTCCTTCAAGGTGTTAGCCAAGATAAATGACAATGCCTACTCGATTGATATTCCTATTGCTGACTTTGGTGGCGTTAGCAACAGTTTCAACGTTGCTGATTTGTCCCCATGTGACGTCGATGACCTTGGAGCGTCGGGGTCGACGCCTTTTGAAGGGGGGGGGAGGATGATGAGGACATCCCTACTATGGTTCCATCCCTTGAAGCTGAACAACCTGTTGCTGCAAAGAAGACGTCCAATGATGAAATCAGGATTGGACCAACTACAAGAGCTCGTGCTAAGTTACTAGAACAACAGGTGAATTCTCTCTTAGTTGATAATGCTATTTCTTTTAATGAGAGCTTTATACTGCCTAAATCCTTGTGTGTATGTGTCATTAGGTACAATGGAGAGGAAGGCAAGGCACAAGGGAGCAAGGAGGAAGGCATGGCACAAGGGAGCAAGAGGATTCTGCAGTTCCCAGGCGGTAGTACCGCCTGCCCGAGCGGTAGTACCGCTTAGGCGGTACTACCGGCCCAGCACTACCGCCCAAGTACCGCTTAACAATTTTCTTCTGGAATCAAAGCGACCCAAGCGGTACTAAAGCGGCAGTTAGAATTCTCAGAGCGGTAATACCGCTTCTAGCGGTAGTACCGCTTGCTGTGAGCGGTACTACCGTGCTGCCTGCGCGCAGACTTTGGGGCTGACGGCCCGTGTACCCCTTCGATCTATCTTAGGATATAAATACTCTTCCTTAGGGTTATTTAGAAGCATACCACGTTTAAGATAAACCCTAGTTCATGAGATTGCTTGTAAGCATTCATCTTGAATCCTCATCACCAATTCGTATCGATCTGGTGATTATATACTGCAAGTCAAGTGTGATCTGCTGTTCCATTGGGAGTTAGTATATTGCAATTATACCGTTCGTGGTCGACGGCTGCGTGCGCAAGTGTGTGACGTTGTGAATATCCAAAGGGTTGAGACCTTTTGCATTGGCATCAGGGATCAAGCGAGGGAGAGTTCATCGGCGACATACAAGTTATCTATCATCTTCATCATCACCACCGCCGCTTACTGAGAAGATCGGGACACCCCATATCAATGGGTGTGTCACCTAGCGGTGCATCAAGGACATATGCTTTCTTGGAAGCTATGAGGATGATCCTCAAGTTACGGACCCAGTCCGTATAGTTGCTTCCATCGTCTTTCAGCTTGGTTTTCTCTAGGAACGCGTTGAAGTTGAGGGCAACATTAGCGTGGGCCATTGGATCTACAAGATAGATTGTAAAGACAATTTTAGACTAAGTTCATGATAATTAAGTTCATCTAATCAAATTATTTAATGAACTCCCACTCAGATAAACATCCCTCTAGTCATCTAAGTGATACATGATCCATATCGACTAGGCCGTGTCCGATCATCACGTGAGACGGACTAGTCATCAATGGTGAACATCTCCATGTTGATCGCATCTACTATACGACTCATGTTCGACCTTTCGGTCTCTCGTGTTCCGAGGCCATGTCTGTACATGCTAGGCTCGTCAAGTCAACCTAAGTGTTTCGCGTGTGTAAATCTGGCTTACACCCGTTGTATGCGAATGTTAGAATCTATCACACCCGATCATCACGTGGTGCTTCGAAACAACGATCATTCGCAATGGTGCACACTTAGGGGGAACACATTTCTTGAAATTTTAGTGAGGGATCATCTTATTTATGCTACCGTCATTCTAAGCAAAAAAGATGTAAAAACATGATAAACATCACATGCAAATCATAAAGTGACATGATATGGCCAATACCATCTTGCGCCTTTGATCTCCATCTTCGGGGCGCGGCATGATCACCATCGTCACCGGCATGACACCATGATCTCCATAATCATGATCTCCATCATCGTGTCTTCATGAAGTTGTCTCGCCAACTATTACATCTACTACTATGGCTAACGGTTAGCAATAAAGTAAAGTAATTACATGGCGTTTTTGATTGACATGCAGGTCATACAATAAATTAAGACAACTCCTATGGCTCCTGCCGGTTGTCATACTCATCGACATGCAAGTCGTGATTCCTATTACAAGAACATGATCAATCTCATACATCACATATATTTGATCACATTCTTTTGGCCATATCACATCACATAGCATACCCTGCAAAAACAAGTTAGACGTCCTCTAATTGTTGTTGCAAGTTTTACGTGGCTGCTATGGGTTTCTAGCAAGAACGTTTCTTACCTACACAAAAGCCACAACGGTGATATGCCAATTTCTATTTACCCTTCATAAGGACCCTCTTCATCTAATCCGATCTGACTAAAGTGGGAGAGACAGACACCCGCTAGCCACCTTATGCAACAAGTGCATGTCAGGCGGTGGAACCAGTCTCACGTAAGTGTACGTGTAAAGTCGGTCCAGGCTGCTTCATCCCACAATACCGCCGAATCAAGATAGGACTAGTAACGGCAAGCAAATTGACCAAATCATCGCCCACAACTACTTGTGTTCTACTCATGCATAGAATCTACGCATAGACCTAGCTCATGATGCCACTGTTGGGGAATGTAGTAATAATTCAAAATTTTCCTACGTGTCACCAAGATCAATCTAGGAGATGCTAGCAATGAGAGAGAGGGAGTGCATCTTCATACCCTTGAAGATCGCTAAGCGGAAGCGTTGCAAAGAACGCGGTTGATAGAGTCGTACTCGCGGCGATTCAAATCGCGGAAGATCCGATCCAAGCGCCGAACGGACGGCGCCTCCGCGTTCAACACACGTACAGCCCGGGGACGTCTCCTCCTTCTTGATCCAGCAAGGGAGGAGGAGAAGTTGAGGGAGAGCTCCGGCAACACGACGGCGTGGTGGCGGTGGAGCTCGTGGTTCTCCGGCAGAGCTTCACTAAGCACTATGGAGGAGGAGGAGGTGTAGGAGGGGGGAGGGTTGCGCCAGGGGCAAGGGGTGCAGATCCCATGCGCCTCCCCACTATATATAGGGGTGAAGGGGGCTGGTTTCTTGCCCTCCAAGTCCATTGGGGCGTTGGCAAAGGTGGGAGGAAAGAAATCCCATCCTTTCCCTTCCCCACCGATTGTTATCCCCCCTTTTTAGGGATCTTGATCTTATCCCTTCGGGATATGATCTTATTCCTTCTAAGGGGGGATCTTGGTGCGCCTTGACCAGGGGTGTGGGGCCTTGCCCCCACTACCCACGTTCATGTGGGTCCCCCCATGCAGGTGGGCCCCACTCCGGAACCTTCTAGAACCTTCCCGGTACAATACCGAAAAATCCCGAACATTTTCCGGTGGCCAAAATAGGAATTCCCATATATAAATATTTACCTCCGGACCATTCCAGAACTCCTCGTGACGTCCGGGATCTCATCCGGGACTCCGAACAACTTTCGGTAACCACATACAATTCCCATTACAACTCTAGCGTCACCGAACCTTAAGTGTGTAGACCCTACGGGTTCGGGAACCATGCAGACATGACCGAGACACCTCTCGGGCCAATAACCAATAGCAGGATCTGGATACCCATATTGGCTCCCACATGTTGCACGATGATCTCATCAGATGAACCACGATGTCGGGGATTCAATCAACCCCGTATAAAATTCCCTTTGTCCATCGGTATGTTACTTGCCCGAGATTCGATCGTCGGTATCCCTATACCTTGTTCAATCTCGTTACCGGCAAGTCTCTTTACTCGTTCCATAACACATGATCCCGTGACTAACTCCTTAGTCACATTGAGCTCATTATGATGATGTATTACCGAGTGGGCCCAGAGATACCTCTCCGTCACACGGAGTGACAAATCCCAGTCTCGATTCGTGCCAACCCAACAGACACTTTCGGAGATACCTGTAGTGCACCTTTATAGTCACCCAGTTACGTTGTGATGTTTGATACACCCAAAGCATTCCTACGGTATTCGGGAGTTGCACAATCTCATGGTCTAAGGAAATGATACTTGACATTAGAAAAGCTCTAGCAGACGAACTACACGATCTTGTGCTATGCTTAGGATTGGGTCTTGTCCATCACATCATTCTCCTAATGATGTGATCCCGTTATCAACGACATCCAATGTCCATGGTCAGGAAACCATGACCATCTATTGATGAACGAGCTAGTCAACTAGAGGTTCACTAGGGACATGGTGTGGTCTATGTATTCACACATGTATTACGGTTTCCGGTTAATACAATTATAGCATGAACAATAGAAAATTATCATGAATAAGGAAATATAATAATAACCATTTTATTATTGCCTCTAGGGCATATTTCCAACAGGAGGAGCACGCAGAACATCTGCGCTTAGTTCTGGAGAAGCTTAGAGAACATCAGTTGTATGCCAAGTTCAGCAAATGTGAGTTTTGGTTGAAGGAAGTTGGATTCCTCGGACATGTTGTGTCAGGGGATGGAATTGTCATGGACCCTTCCAAGGTAGAAGCAGTGGCAGAATGGAAGGCACCGACCTCAGTCAGCGAGATCCGCAGTTTCCTTGGACTTGCAGGATATTATCGGAGGTTCATTGAGAATTTCTCCAAGATTGCAAAGCCCATGATGGGGTTGTTGAAGAAGGACACCAAGTATAACTGGACTGAGGAATGTGAGGCCAGTTTCCAGGAGTTGAAGAAACGTTTGGTTACAGCCCCAATGCTAATTTTGCCGAACATACACAAGGATTTTCACGTGTATTGCGACGCTTCACGCCAAGGGCTTGGAGGCGTGCTTATGCAAGAAGGAAAGGTTGTAGCTTATGCTTCACGTCAGCTTCGACCTCATGAGTTAAACTATGCCACACATGATTTGGAGTTAGCAGCAGTGGCTCATGCACTCAAGACCTGGAGACATTTTCTTATCGGGAATCAATGTGATGTTTACACGGATCACAAGAGTTTGAAGTATATCTTCACGCAGAAAGAGTTGAACCTCAGGCAAAGAAGATGGTTGGAGCTCATCAAGGATTATGACATGAGTTTGCATTATCATCCAGGAAAAGCCAATGTCGTGGCAGATGCTTTGAGTCATAAGAGTTATGTTAACACTCTTATCGCAGGAGGATTACCTCAGGAGTTGTGTGATGAACTTAGAGATCTCCAGTTGGAAATAGTTCCAAGAGGTTATGTTGCCGCACTCGAAGTTCAGTCCACTTTGTTGGGAAGAATCAAAGAGGCCCAGAAGTCGGACCAAGGTATTGCTGAGATAAAGGAGAGGATCAGCAAAGGGAAGGCAGAAGGATTCCGTGAGGATGAGCATGGAACCATATGGTTTGAGCAGCGTATTTGTGTGCCAAATGATCCAGAGATCAGGAAGTTGATTCTTCAGGAGGCTCATGATTCGCCTTACTCGATACACCCGGGAAACACCAAGATGTATTTGGACTTGAAGGAAAGTGTTTGGTGGACCGGTATGAAGAGAGAAATTGCTGAGTATGTAGCGGTATGTGATGTATGTCAGAGAGTAAAGGCAGAGCATCAGAAACCAGCAGGTTTACTTTAGCCATTGCCGATACCAGATTGGAAATGGGACAAACTTGGCATGGACTTTATCACGGGATTACCCAGGACTCGTTCAGGATATGACTCCATTTGGGTGATAGTTGATCACTTGACCAAGGTTGCTCACTTCATCCCAGTGAAGACTACCTATACAAGTGCTAAGCTGGCGAAGATCTATATGACCAGGATCGTATGTCTGCATGGAGTTCCGAGGACCATTGTATCAGATAGAGGAACACAATTTACTTCAAAGTTTTGGCATCAATTACACGAAACTTTGGGTACCAGGCTAGAGTTCAGTACAGCTTTCCATCCACAGACAGATGGGCAAACAGAGAGAGTGAATCAGATTCTGGAGGACATGTTGAGAGCTTGTGCACTAGACTACGGGTCTAGTTGGGATGATAATTTACCTTATGCAGAGTTCTCATACAACAACAGCTATCAAGCCAGTTTGCAGATGGCCCCTTTTGAGGCATTGTATGGGAGGAAGTGCAGAACACCGTTGATGTGGGATGGAGTTGGAGATCGCAAATTGTTTGGGTCAGATTTGATCAGAGATTCTGAGGAGAAGGTCAAGTTGATCCGTGATAGACTCAAGATAGCTCAGTCTAGACAGAAGAGTTATGCCGATGGTAAACGCAAGGAAGTGATTTATGAAGTGGGAAATAGAGCATACCTTCGAGTGTCTCCACTTCGAGGTATTAAGAGGTTTGGCGTCAAAGGAAAGTTAGCACCACGATTTGTGGGTTCATACAGAGTTCTGGAATGCAGAGGAGAAGTTGCATACAAGTTGGAACTACCAGAGGGTTTGTCAGGAGTTCACGATGTGTTTCATGTTTCCCAGCTGAAGAAGTGTCATGCAGAGATGGCAGATATTCCTTTGAGAGATACAGTGCCTTTAGAAGCAATTCAGTTGGAGAGCGATCTGACTTATGAGGAGAAGCCTATCAAAATTCTTGAGACTGCCGAGAGGATCACTCGTACCAAGGTCATCAAGTTCTGCAAGGTTCAGTGGAGTCACCACACCGAGGAGGAAGCTACTTGGGAACAAGAGGAAGATCTCAAGCGTGACCATCCTCACCTTTTTGCTGACCAACCCGAATCTCGAGGACGAGATTCATCTTAAGGGGGGTAGGTTTGTAACATCCCAATTTTATTAAATTAGGATGTTAATAGGATCATCATTGCATATCATATTTTTATTGCATTTGGAGTTTATGATGTTCAAGTTTTTCCATTCACATAAAATAATAGAGAGGGGATAACATGACTTCCTCAAAATATAGATGAGTGGGAAAATATTGGAATTATATTTGGTATTTGCAATGTTGCATTGAAAATTATTTTATTGACCAAAGTTAGATTATTGCATTAAGAAAATATTTTTCTAAGTTATTTGAGAAGAACTAAATGTTCAGTATGCTCTATGTATATTAAATAATGATTTATTATTATTTTTGTTTTTATTCTCTAGTGGTGGAGTAAAAAAAAGTTTTCTGTTTAAAAAAACACACACACACGCCCCCCCCCCCCCCCCACGTGGCCCAACCAGGCCGAAGCCGCCCCAACCAGGCCGAAGAGCCCAGCCAGGCCGACCGACCCAGCTAGGCCGATCGCCAGCCACCCCACGTTCGCTCGATCCCCACCCGGATCGCATCTCTCTCTCTCTCGCTCGCATCTCTCCCTCTCTCTCACGTCTGCAGGTGGGACCCAGGCCCCAGCGCTCGATCGCCCGCTCACCAGCCTCCCCACGTACGCTCGCCCGTTCGCCTAGTCTCTCTCCCCCGATCGCTAACTCTCTCTCTCTCTCCCTCACGTGTCTGCAAGTGTGACCCGCAGCCCCGATCATCTTCAACCTTCCGCACCGCACGGGAGGGGATGTGCACGCGCACCCGCAACCGCCGGACGCAGCCCCCGGGATAAGGCTTATCCCCGCAGCCCCGCGCAGCCAGAACGTGCCTATATAAAGCCCTTGATCCCCTCGTTCCATTCAGCAGACCCGCTCCACTTCTCGCTGCTCACAGCCACCACCATCGTCGTTCGCATCTCGTCAGCTGAAGCTTCTTCGCCAGAGGATTTCGTCACCGGTGAACCTCCCCTGCCTCTGTTGCTTCGCAGAATCGGATCCCCTCGTTCCTGTGCATCTCCCTGACATCTTGTTTTGCTCCTTTGAGGATTCTCGATGTAATAAATGTGTGTTTGAACTCTGTTATAAATCCTCGAGTACTGTGTGTGTCAGCATACCGATCTAGGGATGACACTTAAGCACAGAGACTCCGATCCTTGAGATCGGGTCGCTACACATATTCATAAGAGTATCCACTTTTTCACTCAAAGTAGCGATTTCTTCAACAGAATTTACCTTCTTACCGGTTGGAGCTCTTTCGGCATGGCATTGATAATAGTTTTTCATAATGTTGTCGAGAAGTTTTGTGGCCTCTCCTAAGGTTACATCCATAAAGGTACCACCTGCAGCAGAATCTAGAAGTTTTCTAGACACAAAGTTTAGTCCAGCATAGAAGTTTTGGATAATCATCCATAAATTTAAACCATGAGTAGGGCAATTCCTTATCATCAATTTCATTCTCTCCCAAGCTTTTGCAACATGCTCTTGATCTTTCTGTTTAAAATTCATTATTTGATTTATAAGGGAGATGCTTTTAGCAGGAGGAAAATACTTGGCAATAAAAGCATCTTTACACTTATCCCAAGTTCCAATATTGTTACGAGGTAAAGATGAAAAAGAAGCTTTAGCTTTATCTCTTAGTGAAAAAGGAAATAATTTTAATTTCACAATAACATTAGCCATATACTTTTTCTTTTTCATATCACATAATTCAACAAAGGTATTAAGATGTGACTCGGGATCCTCATTAGGACTTCCCAAAAATTGATCCTTCATGACAAGATTTAGCAATGCAACATTAATATCAAAATCCTCCGCACTAGTGGTGGGTGGTATAGGAGTACTAATAAAATCATTGTTATTAGTAGTTGAGAAGTCACATAACTTAGTAGTATCTTGAGACATGGTGACCGATCAAGCAAAGTAACAAGCAAGACAAGTAAACTAGCAAGTAAAACGAGCAAAGGAATAAACTAGTAACAAGAAAAGATAAATTTTTTTGTATTTTTGATTTTTATGAAACAAACTAAATATAACAAAAAATATAAAGATAAACAAGTGAATGATAATTTTTGTGAAGTTACTTGATAGTTGGTGATGATATTCCCCGACAACGGCGCCAGAAATCCTTCCTGATACTTGTGATCTGCATTGGGTTTTCCGTGAAGAGGAACGGGTAATTGCAGCACAAAGTGGGTAAGTATTTCCCTCATTTATGAAACCAAGGTTTATCGAACCAATAGGAATATCAATCCTCAACCGTCTTCAGTGGCTGCACACAAAAGAGCAAACAACTTGCACCCAACACGGGCAAGAGGGTTGTCAATCCCCTTGATCTCGTTATTTGCAAGCAAATGAGTTGTGTAGATAATTTTAAATTGAAAAATAAAATAAAAGCTAAATAAAGGCAGCAAGGTAATAGTAGCGTTTGTAAATTTATAAGTGAATAGACTCGGGGGCCATAGTTTTCCCTAGCGGCATCTCTCATGTAGGCAACATACGGCAGGTAACAAATTACTGTTGGGCAATTGATAGAAAGGCGGATAGTTATGCGATTTTCACGGCAATGATCATGTCTATATAGGCATCACGTCCATAAACAAATAGGACGAATCCTGCCTGCACCTATTACTATTACTCCACTCATCGACCGCTATCCAGCATGCATCTAGAGTATTAAGTAAAACATTGTAATGCATGGAGAACGGTGACATGATGTAGACAAAGTAAACTCAAACAATATGAATAAACCCCATCGTGTTATCCTTAGTAGCAACAACACAAAGACGTGTATTGTCCCTTTCTATCACTGGATATAGAGCACCGCCAGTTGAACCTACTAAAACGCACCCCTCTCACTGAAGATAGATCAATCTACTTGGCCAAAGCAAATCAATAGATCGGAGAGAATTACGAAGCTATAATGATCATGCAAATAAGAACCATAATATTCACAGGTGACTCAAATACTTTTCATGAATAATCTGAACATAAATCCACAATTCATCGGATCCCAACAAACACCCGCACAAAAGGATTGCATCAGATGGATCAAAGCGAAGATGCGATGATCATTGTATTGAAGATCAAGAGATAGAGAGATTGCTATCTAGGTACCAGCTATGGATCCGTAGGTCTGTGGTGAACTACACACAGATCATCATGAGGGTAGCAAGGTTGATAAAGAGGCCCTCCGTGATCGATCCCCCCTTCGGCAGGGTGCCAGAACGGAGCTCCAAATGGCCTTGCGACGGAACAAAGACTTGCGGCGGCGTAAAAAGGGTTTCGGGACTGCCTCCAGGGTTTTCAGAATATATGAGAATTTATAGGCCAGAGAACGAGGTCGGGGGAGCCGCCAGAGGCCCACAAGCCATCAGGGCGCCCCCCCAGGGCGCACCTTGTTGGCTTGTGGGGCCCTGGTATGGCTCCCAGCCTCCTTCCGAATCTCCCAAGTCTTCTTTTTGTCCAGAAAAAATCATAAAAAAGTTTCGTGGAAATTGGACTTCGTTTGGTACTGTAAACCTGAGAAGTGAAAAACATGCAGAAAACAGCAACTGGCACTGGGCACTGGGTTAATAGGTTAGTGCTCAAAAATATTATAAATTGGTAAATAAAGACCCAAAAAGTATCCTAGAATGATAATATATCAGCATGGAACAATCAAAAATTATAGATACGTGATAACCCACAAGTGTAGGGGATCGTTTGTAGCCTTTTTCGCTAAGTAAGAGTGTCGAACTCAACGAGGAGCTAAAGGTAGAATTAATGTTCTCTCAAGTTCTATCGACCACCGATACAACTCTACGCACGCTAACGCTTACTTTACCTAGAACAAGTACGAAACTATTTCGCGGGAATGAAACTAGAAGTACTTAGTAGGTGTAGACATAGTTTTACAAGATAATAGAGAACGTGGAAATAAAAGTTAGGTGATGTTTAATAAAGGAACAATAAAAGTAAATAGTTTAGTATGAAGCTTTTTGTAGCACAAGAGAAAGATTTGTCCCTAGGCAATCCATAACTAGACCGATATCATTGTCGTAGTTTTATATGAGGGAGAGGCATACGCTAACATACTTTCCGAACTTGGATCATATGCACTCATGATTGGACCTCTAGCAAGCATCCGCAACTACTAGAAATCATTTAGGTAAACCCAATCATAGCATTAAACATCAAGTCCTCTTTACTCACATACGTAAAAATCCCCTTACTCGGGTTTGTGTTTCAGTCACTCACCAACCCACTATAAGGGAATCATGAACATATTGTAACACCCTCCAGCGTTACTCCTTCACTTGTGTGCCTCACGGAAGGCACCTTAGGACAGCACCAAAATAAAACATACAACTCAAACCAATCACGATCATCAATCAACCCATAGGACAAAACAAATCTACTCAAACATCATAGGATAGCCACACATCATTGGATAATAATATATAGCATTAAGCACCATGTTCAAGTAGAGATTAGAGCGAGGAGAAGAGGTTTTACACCACTGCATAGAGGAGGAGAGAGTTGGTGGTGATGGCGGCAAAGTTGTTGGTGTAGATCGCCATCACGATGGATGCCCCAGCGGCGCTCCGGCGCCACCGGGAGGAGGGGGAGAGAGCCCCCCTCCTTCTTCTTCCTTGGCCTCCTCACTAGGTGGGAGGAGAGTTTCACCTCTTGTCCATCGCCGCCATGGCTCCCGGAGGGCAGGAGCCCCTCCGAGATTGGATCTCTCTCTGTTTCTCTTCTGTTTTCGTGACTGTTTTCGGACACCTTCACCGTTTCTTAAATATCCGGAGGTCCGTAACTCCGATCGGGCTGAAAGTTTGAGGGGATTTTTATCGTGAAAATATCTTTCTTGCGCTAGAAGGAGAGCCTCAACCGACCTAAGGGCTGGCCACAAGCCATCTGGCCGCGCCCCCCTTGGGGCGCGGCCGGTTGGCTTGTGGGGCCCTCGGGCATCGTCTTGCGTTGATTCCGACTCTCAAAATTCACATATATTCCAAAAAAAATCTCCGTAAATTTTTATTGCGTTTGGAATTCGTTTGATATGGAATTTCTGTGAAACAAAAAACACACAAAAAACAGGAACTGGCACTGGGCACTGGGTAAGTAAGTTAGTCCCAAAAATATTATAAAATGTTGCCAAAAGTATATGAAAGTTGTAGAATATTGGCATGAAGCAATCAAAAATTATAGATACGACGGAGACGTATCAGCATCCCCAAGCTTAATTCATGCTCGTCCTCGAGTAGGTAAATGATAAAAAGATAATTTTTGATGTGGAATGCTACCTAACATAATCTTGAACAAATGTCTAATCATGGCATGAATATTAAGATACAAGTGATTCAAGGCAACAGTCTGACAGAAAGACATCCATACTCAGGTTTACTAGCAACAATCATGTCCTTTCAAAATAGCAATGCCAAAGAATGTTATCCCTACCAAATCATATAGCCTGTCATGCTTGGTCTTCCTAGCATAAAGTATAAATCATGAGCACCCCGGTGTCATACCAAGCAATTGGATCATACTTTTTCAATGTGCATCAACTTTTTATTCTTCACGCAATACATGAGCGTGAACCATGGACATAACATAAGGGTGGAATAGAATATGGTGGTAGATATCAAAAGGGTTGAAAGTGGAGAAGACAGTCTCGCATCAACTCGGCGTATCAACGGGCTATGGAGATGCCCATCAATAGATATCAATGCGAGGAGTAGGGATTGCCATGCAACGGATGCACTAGAGCTATAAGGGTATGAAATCTCGACTAAAGCTAAGTGGGTGTGCATCTAACTTGCTTGCTCATGAAGACCTTGGGCATTTGAGGACGTCCGTCATCGGAATATACAAACCAAGTTCTATAATGAAAAATTCCCACTAGCATATGGAAGTGACAAAAACAAGAGACTCTCTATATGAAGAACATGGTGCCACTTTGAGGCACAAGTGTGGTAAAGGATAGTAGCAAAGTCCCTTCTCTCTTTTTCTCTCATTTTTTTTTCATGGTGGGCTTTTCTCTCTTTTTTTCTTGTTGCCTCCCCCATTCATCATTTTTTTATGGTGGGCTCAGTTGGCCTCCCCCATTTTTATTTTATTTTTCGTCCGGAGTCTCATCCCGACTTGTGGGGGAATCATAGTCTCCATCATCCTTTCCTCATTGGGACAATGCTCTAATAATGATGATCATCACACTTTTATTTACATACAACTCGATATGAAAAACTGATAGGATGATATGACTCTATATGAATGCCTCTGGCGGTGTACCAAGATGTGCAATGATCTAGCGTAGCAAAAGATATCGAAAAACGGACAAGCCATGTAAATATCATGCTAGCTATATTACGATCATGCAAAGCAATATGACAATGGAACTACAAGTCATATGAAGTGACGGTGGAAGTTGCATGGCAATATATCTCGGAATGGCTATGGAAATGCCATGATAGGTAGGTATGGTGGCTGTTTTGAGGAAAATATAATGAGGCTTATGTGCAACAGAGTGTATCATGTCACGGGGTTTGGATGCACAGGCGAAAGTTGTACCGATCCTCGAGGTGAGAATGGGCAACGCACGGTACCGAAGAGGCTAGCAAAATATGAATAGGTGAGATTGCGTATGTCCATGGATTCACATTAGTCATAAAGAACTCATATACTTATTGCAAAGTTTTATTAGTTTTATCACAAATCAAAGTACTACTCGCATGCTCCTAGGGAGGAGGTTGGGAGGAGTTAACCATCGCACGCCCCCCGATTCAACGGCACAAAGGATTTCAATCAAGGATAAATTATGCTCCAATCTTCATCGCATAACTAGAGACTATACGTGCATGCTTCGAGAATCACAAACCATAACATCAATTGTCGGATTTCGGGCTCCGCAAAACCCCAAGAAGTTTGAACACAGGGGCGTGTGCGAAGATCCCCTGCAGCCTCGCCCTTCCTCGCTCGCTACGCGATGGTTAGGACGATGAACTCGCACGATGACGAGGAAGAAGATGCACACGACGATTTACCCAGGTTCGGGCCGCTGCGAAGCATAAAACCCTACTCCTGCTTTGGTGGATTGCCTCTTGAGGAGGTGTGGTGGATGAACTAGTACAGTGGTGAGCGGCCTCGTGAGGGCACTCGAGTGGTGTTCTTGGCTCTCTGTTTCCCTTGTTGTATCTCCGGTCGCCCCTTTCTACGGTGCTACCTAGCCTCTATATATAGCAGCGGCCTGGGTCCTCTTCCCTTATCGCAATGGCGGGAAGGGATCCCACAACGGCCAAATCCGAAGGGGGACAGGAGTACATCCCTGCCCTGTCCAAAGGTGGTCTTCGCCTGCAAAGTGGCTGTCGATGATGCAGAGGTGGGCTCGGCGATGACATCCGTCCTGCTGGGCTCGTGGTCGTGCTCTTGTTGCACCGGAATGGAAACCTTTGGGCGGCGCTTTGGGAACCCGCGTACGTCCTTGCTCCCTTTGCACCAAAGGGGAAACTGCACCGTGTGGCGCGCTGGCTCCTGCCTGTCCCTCCTTGCATCATCCTTGACTCCTGAGGCTGGGTTCTGCATAGAGATCTCCACCGGAGGAGGCCCACTCCTTGCTGGTCTTGGTGTTGCTTCCCTCGCGAGCTCGGGTCCTCGCGAGGGCCTTGTCTTGGGTGCGGTCCCGATAGGTCGTGCATGGCTGACAAAATGGGCCATGCCCTGGGCTGCAGGCAGGCAGGTCTGGGTACCCCCATTCCCAGAACGCCAACAGTAGCCCCCGGGCCCAAGGCGCGCTCGAGTTGGCTTCCGGGCGAAGCCCTTGAGGACGGCCCGAAGAGTCACGGGCCCCAAACGCCTGCGGGCCAGGCTCGGCTCGCGTTGCGCGTCAGGGTGCCGACGCCTCCGTTCCCCGAGGGCGTCACGAACCGCCCCAAGTCAAACTGATGCGATGGCCGTGCGCTGCGCCGGCCATCATTACCCTTCCTTGAATGATGTTGCTCTCCTGGGCCTCCACTCCTCGGGCCACGCGGATGTGACCAGACAAAGGTAGGTGAGGCGACGGGAAGCAGGGTTGCGCGCCGACCGAGCCGTTCCTTCGACGCCCGAGGGGCGCACGACGCCTGCTTTCCCACGACGCCTCGTGGCCGCGGTTATGCCTATAAATCTGCCCACCCCCAGGGGGTCTTGCCAACTCGAAGCGCTCGCCTGCTCCCGTAGCTCCAGAGAAAACCCTCTCCTCTCCTCAGCTTCTCCCTTTCCCCATGGCGTCTGGAGGAAGCACTGCCGGCGCGGTGAAGCGCGCGGGGCCGTCAGCTTCCTCGCCCTCTTCCGGAGGCAGCGGCGGGGGGCCCTCGGGGTCGGCGCAAGTTCGCCGGCGCTGGGCCATGGTCGATGAGTGAGTACTCCGCCGCCTCCTTCTTTCTTAGTTGTCTTTTCCAGTGCACCTGACCTGATCCTCTCCTTCTTCCAGGGCGCATGCGGCCAAGAAATGCAGGCTCGGCGAACTCCAGGAGGAGGTGGACGCACTGCGGGCCCAGCTGACGACCGTCGAGGCCGCCTTCCAAGCCGCCCTCAGGGGCGAAGCGGAGGCCAGGGCGGAGCTGGTGTCCCTCCAGGCCCAGGTTAAGGAGGTGGCCGACGCCGTGCAGGCCGCCCAGGACGAGGCGGCACATGCCAAGATGCTGGTGTCCCAGCGCGCCAAGCAGTATCTTGACATCGCCCACCGCGTGGCCGGCGCGGTGAGACAGTTCGTCGGGGAAGTCCCCGCGCTACCCTGCGCGCACGGCGACGGGGGCTACCTCGACTTCTTCCGCAGGGTGGTGGAGACACTGGAGACTGGCGTCTCCCATGTGAACGCGGACAGCGAGGCTGACGCGTGCGACCTCCTGGACCTCGCCTTGACGCGCGTCTTCTCCGACTTGCGCCGCCACGCCCCGGAGCTCAACCTCCAGCGCGTCGGGGAGTGGGTGCCTGTGGGGCTCCAGAGGCCCCTCCGGGACGAGGTGCGCCCGCACGTGGAGTCCCTGGTGGAGAGGTTCGTCCAGGTGCCCGCCTCCAGCGGGGAGGGCGGCTCCGGCGCCGAGGCGGCCGGCGACTCGGACGGCAATAGCGACTCCTCCACCTAGGCCTCCCCTGTCTTCTTTTCCTGGTACCTGTAATATTTTAAGAAGAACCGGCCCCTGTGGGTGTCAGCCTTTTGCGTATTACCTTTGTCTCCGTCCTTCCCTTTCTTAAATCGCCGGTTGTCTGCTTGCCATGACGTGACTTGGTTTCTATGCGCGGGGCTTGGTGCCGATGCCGAGGCGGTCCGGTGACGGCGGACGGCTGGGCCCTCATGAGGCGTTCTCTCTTGAGGGGCTGCTCATGGCCGCCACTCCCCGGGTTCGTGACCTTGCTGCTCGTCATGGCGGGGTCCCTCCCCTCGCGCTGTTCTTCCTGGCGCTTCAGGCCTCCAGGATCTTGGTAGCCGCACATGGTGACCCGCAGTACCTGCATCCTCACATTAGTGCGCACAACCCTTATCCCGTCCTCGGGCTGCCATTAGATCAGGAGGCTCTTGCTTGGTTCGGTAGTGTACTTAGCTTGTAGGGCGGTGACGATCCCGTGCGCCGCGAGGTGCGGCCGGGTTGTCCAGATAGTCCGCGATTCCTCCTGGGACGCTTCCTCCTTGTTTGTGGGATGGTTTGGCCGTGGCGCTTGGGGAGTCTGGATGTCCTGGGGACTTCTTCTTCTTCTTATGAGTGAGGCAGGTTGGGAGCCCTTTCGGCACTCTGTGTCTGCAGGCCCCAGTCCCGCACATTTCTCGACCACCGTAAGGGGCGTCCGGATCACCAGGACGCACTTACGGGGTGAGGCCTCAACACCCTTGACACCGACCGGATCACCAGGACGACGTCAAGGGGCGAGGGGCTATATGACCGGTAAGGCTCCTGAGGCGCGCTGCTCAGGAGCCCCCTTTGACGCTCAAGCAGCTCTACGTCGGCAGGTCCTAGTCCCGCACATTCCTCGTCCACCGTAATGTACGCCCGGATCACCAAGACGCAACTATGAGGTGAGGCCTCGACACCCTTGATGCCGACCGGATCACCAGGATGACATCAAGGGGCGAGTGGCCATATGACCGGTAAGGCTCCTAAGGCGCGTTGCTCAGGAGCCCCCTTTGACGCTCGAGCGACCCCCATTCCATCTTGCCGGCTGCTGCCTCAGGAGGCACTAGGGCCTCCCGAGGCTCCACGCTGTTGTGCCGCGTTGTGGTCAGAGCCCCCGAGTGGGGGTCGACTGCCAAAAGATGCAAGTCCCTGAGGCGACAGGGCCTTGCTATCCAGCTCCGAGGCGCCTCGTGGAGGGCCGGAGCACATGGGCCCTTACGAAACACCAATTCAGAGAAAGAGACTCCAAGACCAGAAAAAACGAGAGAACGATGAGAGAAAAGTCCCCGCCCCTTTTTCTTTTTTAAAAATAGAGTTCCGAAATTCTCAAACTTCATTCCAAAAAGTGGCAATTCGAACACCAAAAAGAAGCAAGCAACTGCCGCGTCCGGCACCTAGGCTAGTCTTCGTCTTCGTCTTCCCCAAGCGCGGAGCGTAGGGCATCCACGTTGCGTGGGCATAGCCATTGGTGGGCAGTGTTGTCCGCCAGCGCGGAGCATGGGGCTTCCACTTGGGCATGGGATGGAACCCCTCCGCGTCCTCGGGGGGCTCCGGGCGTATACAGCCCACTCATTATTACGTGAGAGTGTCACGGCCATAGATAGCTGGGCAAGCCCCCAGGCGCATGGCCCGGTTGCTCCCAACTCCATCAAGAGCCATTCCGTGCATTTCTGCTCGGTTGCGCACCTCTATGACCCAAACCTGAATGCATTGTTCCCCGCGTAGCTGCAGGATTGCACTCCCGCGGCCCAAACATGAGCACAATGCATCCGGTGCAGCCACAGAGGTGTTTTGTCGATGAAGCCACCTCGTGAAGCGTCGGGGCGCTGGCCGGACAGTGTCTTGAGGGCCTCGTGAGGCCCAGCCTCCCGAGGCCGCGCCGACGCTCCAGTTGCCGCGGGTGGCCCGCGCTACTTGTGTCTTGCTGCTCCCCCCCAGGCCGTCACTCCTGAGGCCTCGGGGCTTGGCTCGGTGTTGCTTGCTCACGAGGGCAACGGCTTGCGCCGTGCCCCGCGGGCCCAGGGGCGTCCTCCCTCTTTCTCCCGCTCCCGTTGTCCAGGCTAGGTGCTCTGTCGGTGGAAGCCCCTAGGCCCGGCTCGGGGAGGACGCCCAGGGTACCCCCTACTCTTGGGGGGTGCCGGCGCCTGCGACCGGCGCCTGATCCATCCCACCGTTCGGAGCTACGACGTAGCTCGGTACATAGGGCTCTACATAAGGGCCCGGTTCTCCTCCTGGCGGCGGCGGGGCACCGCCCTTTGCGCACAGCCCGCAGACCCTCCTGCGACGAGCCTCAGCCCGAAGTTGCTTACCTCTGCCACCGCCGTTGGGTGGGCCGCGCATTTCCTGACGTGGATTGCTTCCTTGGCGACCCGATGCGCCTTCGCCGTGGTTGCTTGCTTGTCCAGATGCCTGTGTCGCCTGCTCCCTGTGCAGGATGGCGTGCTCCCGCCTGGTCAACCCAGGCTGTTGACGGTCCACAGGGTCACGAGGGCGCGTGTCGGTGCGCGCGCGGGGCGCCCCATTGTTCCCTCCGTAGGCTCCATCGTCGGGGCCGGGCTGCGCCCCAAACCTGTGACTGGAATTCGGAGGAGAAGAAGAACGGCATGCGGCGGGCCCTGCTCAGGTTCGTCCGCGGCCCGAGGGGACACGCCACCGGCGGGCGGGGCGACAGGTGCGGCGAGCGAGCCCCCGCCGCCTGACGCCTGCGGTCGTGAGGAAGAACGAGGGGCCATGGCCCTCCGCGCGACGGCGACCAGCTCAGTGATGTGGTCAGCCCATGCGTCGAAGCCTCCGTGCGTCGGGCGGTGGCTAAGCATCTCGCTCGCCATCAGCAGCGCATCGTGCGCGTCGAGGTCTCCCACGTAGGTGCAACGCGGCGTCGGTGCCGGGGGCGCCGCCCGTCCGCCGTGCGTTTGGGCGGTGCGAGGAGCGGCGACGGTGGAGACGATACTGGTGGCTTGATACTGACCGCCCGGCACCATGCCGCTGGGGCGTGGGTCTCTGGCGGCAGCGGTGGGTGATACGTCTCCAACGTATCTATAATTTTTGATTGTTCCATGCTATTATATTATCTGTTTTGGGTGTTTTATATGCATTAATATGCGATTTTATATTATTTGTGGGACTAACCTATTAATCTAGTGCCTAGTGCCAGTTTCTGTTTTTTCCTTGTTTTTGAGTATTGCAGATAAGGAATATTAAACGGAGTCCAAACGGAATAAAATCTTTGGAATGATTTTTCTTGGACCAGAAGAAACCTGCCAGACTTGGAGACGAAGGCAGGAGACCTGCCGGGAGATCACAAGCTAGCAGGGTGCGCCCTAGGGGGCGCGCCCCCCTGGCTTGTGGCCCCACGGCAAACCTCCTAACCCTATTCTTTGGCCTATAAATTCCCAAATATTCCCCTAATACCAAAAAGAGCCACGAAAATACTTTTCCGCCGCCGGAACCCTCTGTTCCCGTGAGATCCCATCTTGGAGCCTTTTCCAGTAATCTGCCGGAGGGGGATTCGATCACGGAGGGCATCTACATCAACTCCATTGCCCCTCCGATGATGCGTGAGTAGTTCACCTCAGACCTTCGGGTCCATAGCTAGTAGCTAGATGGCTTCTTCTCTCTCTTTGTTCTTCAATACCATCTTCTTCGTGATCTTCATGGAGATCTATCCGATGTAATACTCTTTTGCGGTGTGTTTGTCGAGATCCAATGAATTGTGGGTTTATGTTCAGATTATCTATGAATATTATTTGAATCTTCTCTGAATTCTTATATGCATGATTTCATATCTTTGCAAGTCTCTTCGAGTTATTGGTTTGGTTTGGCCAACTAGATTGGTAATTCTTGCAATGGGAGAAGTGCTTAGTTTTGGGTTCAATCTTGCGGTGTCCTCACCCAGTGACAAAGTAGGGGTAGCGAGGCACGTATTTGTATTGTTGCCATCAAGGATAAAAATATGGGGTTTTCATCATATTGCTTGAGTTTATGCCTCTACATCATGTCATCTTACTTAATGCGTTACTCTGTTCTTCATGAACTTAATACTCTAGATGCAGGCAGGAGTCGGTCGATGTGTGGAGTAATAGTAGTAGATGCAGAATCGTTTCGGTCTACTTGACACGGACGTGATGCCTATATGCATAATCATTGCCTTGGATATCTTCATAATTATTCGCTTTTCTATCAATTGCTCGACAGTAATTTGTTCACCCACCATATTATTTTCCTTCATGAGAGAAGTCTCTAGTGAAACATATGGCCCCCGGGTCTATTTTCCATATTATATTTTCAGATCTATAAACCAAAAATACCAAAATACTTTTGTTTTACTTTTCGTTTTAGCAATCTTATCTATCTATCTCTATCAGATCTCATCCTTGCAAGTAACCGTGAAGGGATTGACAACCCCTTTATAGAGTTGGGTGCAAGTGTTTGATTATTTGTGTAGGTACATCTATTGGGGACTTGCTTGTATCTCCTACTGGATTGATACATTGGTTCTCAACAACTGAGGGAAATACGTATCTACTTTGTTGCATCACCCTTTCCTCTTCAAGGGAAAACCAACGCATGCTCAAGAAGTAGCAAGAAGGATTTCTGGCGCCGTTGCCGGGGAGATCTACATCAAGCCTACCAAGTACCCATCACAAACTCATCTCTTGCGTTTACATTATTTGCCATTTGCCTCTCGTTTTCCTCTCCCCCACTTCTAAAACGATTTTCAGAAAATACCAAAAAGATTTGCCTTTTTATTCGCCCTTCTTCCGTTCGTCTTTTCGTTTGCTTTTTGTTTGCTTGTGTGCTAGATTGCTTTGTCACTATGTCTGAATCAGGGAAGGTTATCATTGAAAATTTCGAGGGTATTGCTAGTACAAATCTTGAAGAAAAATTTGGATCTTGCTCTCTAGATCATGAAACTGAACCTCCTCCTAATTATAAAGTTAAAACTTTTCAAGTGGGAGACGCAAATATTATTGGGAAGAGTGTTATCCAAGAATTTTTTGATTGTACGGAAGTGATTCCTATGAATAATAGATCTATTCTTCTTAGCACTAATTGTTATGCGGATGCTATTGTCATGCTCATTGAAAAATTGGAAAGAAAATTTGTGCACGTTCATCCCGCTTTGCAAAAGGTGTTTTATGAACTTCCCAACATTAATCATCCTAAGGCTAAAAAGATTGCTACTATCATCCTTATGCGTGAATTTGATTTTATTGTACAAGAAGCTAGGGAGATTTTTGCTTTCTATAATAAAAATGTTGAACACCCTCCTATTGAAGAAATTCTCCATGATAAAGAAATCTTGCGTAGTCTGGAATCTAGAGACTATCAATCTTATAGTGAAAATCTTAGGAGGAGAGTTCCCGACGCGGAAGTCACTCAAACCTTGTATCTTGAGACTTATGATGAATTTGATTGGTTAAAAAGGGGAATTTTCATAGGGTATAAGGATGATTGGTTGGAAAAGATGGCCAGGGAACCCATTAGAAATAAGATACGTGTTTTATATGATGATATCTATGGTGATGATCCAGATTACGGGTTTATGAATGTTAAAATTACTAGTCAAAGTTCTTTTCATGATTTAAGTTCGACTACTAGGAGAGAAATAAAGGAAAGGATAGATCTATTTAGAAAAGCTATTGACGGTTTAATCAAGTATGGATTGCATACCAAAGATGACAATACCTAGATCTATTGCGTTATGCCTAGCTAGGGGCGTTAAACAATAGCGCTTGTTGGGAGGCAACCCAATTTTATTTTATGTTTCTGTTTTTTGCTTATGTTCTTGAGTGTTTTGCACATTATTACCTCTGTAGTAATTGTGTTTTATTGTTTTAATGAGTGTTTGTGCCAAGTAAGACCTTTGGGATGGTTTACGGTGATTGTTGATTTGGTTTTGCTGAAAAACAGAAACTTTTGCGCTCAGTCCAGGAATTGTATAAATTCACCAGAGCGTCAATTGGATCTGAACTTTTTACACAAGATTGATATACAAATTTACCTTTTTGTCCTAATTTTTCCGAATTTTTGGAGTTACAGAAGTATTCGAAGTTTAAAGATTCCTACAGACTGTTCTGTTTTAGACAGATTCTGTTTTCTTTGTGTTGTTTGCTTATTTTGATGTATCTATGGGTTGTATCGGGGGGTATGAACCATGGAGAAGTTAGAATACAGTAGATATTACACTAATATAAATAAATAATGAGTTCATAACAGTACCTAAAGTGGTGATTTATTTTTCTTATACTAACGGATCTCACGAGTTTTCTGTTGAGTTTTGTGTTGTGAAGTTTTCAAGTTTTGGGTAAAGATTTGATGGACTATGGAATAAGGAGCAGCAAGAGCCTAAGCTTGGGGATGCCCAAGGCACCCCAAGCCATATTCAAGGATACCAAAAATCCTAAGCTTGGGGATGCCCCGGAAGGCATCCCCTCTTTCGTCTTCAATCCATCGGTAAATTTACTTGAGGCTATATTTTTATTCACCACATGATATGTGTTTTGCTTGGAGCGTCTTGTATGATATGAGTCTTTGCTTTTTAGTTTGCCACAATCATCCTTGCTGCACACATCTTTTGAGAGGGACACGCGTTAATCGTGAATTTATTAGAATAATCTATGTGCTTCACTTATATCTTTTGAGCTAGGCAATGTTGCTCTAGTACTTCACTTATATCTTTTTAGAGCACGGTGGTATTTTATTTTATAGAAATAATTGAACTCTCGTACCTCACTTATATTATTTTGAGAGTCTTTAAACGGCATGGTAATTGGTTTAGGTTATGAATTTAGTCCTAATATAATGGGCATCCAAGAGGGATATAATAAAAACTTTCATATAAAGTGCATTGAATACTATGAGAAGTTTGATTCCTTGCATATAGTTTTGAGATATAAAGATGGTGATATGAGAGTCATGCTAGTAAGTAATTGTGAATTGGTAGAAATACTTGTGTTAAAGTTTGTGATTCCCGTAGCATGCACGTATGGTGAACCGTTATGTAACGAAGTCGGAGCATGATTTGTTTAATGATTGTCATCCTTTGTGTGAGGGTCGGGAGCGCGCGATGGTTAACTCCTACCAACCTCTCCCCTAGGAGCATGCGTCTAATACTTTGTTTCGATAACTAATAGACTTTTGCAATAAGTATGTGAGTTCTTTATGACTAATGTTGAGTCCATGGATTATACGCACTCTCACCCTTCCACCTTTGCTAGCCTCTCTAGTACCGCGCAACTTTCGCCGGTGCATTAAACCCACCTTCCTCAAAACAGCCACCATATACCTTCCTCAAAACAGCCACCATACCTACCTATTATGGTATTTCCATAGCCATTCCGAGATATATTGCCATGCAACTTCCACCGTTCCGTTTTTCATGACACGCACCATCACTTTCATATTGCTTTGCATGATCGTAAGACAGCTAGCATGATGTTTTCATGGCTTGTCCGTTTTTTGATGTCATTTGCTATGCTAGATCGTTGCACATCCCGGTATCCCACCGGAAGCATTCATATAGAGTCATATTTTGTTCTAGGTATCGAGTTTTAAGTAAATAAAAGTGTGATGATCTTCATTATTAGAGCATTGTCCCGTGAGAGAAAAGGATGATGGAAGATATGAATCCCTCACAAGTTGGGATGAGTCTCCAGACTTTACAAATAATAAAAGAGGCCAATGAAGCCCAAAAAAAAAGAGGCCAAAGATGCCCACCAAAATAAAAAAATGAGAGAAAGAGAGAAGGGACAATGCTACTATCTTTTTCCACACTTGTGCTTCAAAGTAGCACCATGATCTTCATGATAGAGAGTCTCCTATTTTGTCACTTTCATATAACTAGTGGAATTTTTTCATCATTATGCACGTCCACTTAGTTTATTTTTTAGCTTTCATACACTTATAGCTCTAGTGGATCCGTTGCATGGCAATCCCTACTCACTCACATTGATATCTATTGATGGGCATCTTCATAGCCCGTTGATACGCCTAGTTGATGTGAGACTATCTTCTCCTTTTCCTTACAACCTCCACCATATTCTATTCCACCTATAGTGCTATATCCATGGCTCACGCTCATGTATTGCGTAAGAGTTGAAAAGGTTTGAGAACATAAAAAGTGTGAAACAATTGCTTGACTTGTCATCGGGGCTGTGCATGATTTAGATACTTTGTGTGGAGAAGATGGAGCATAGCCAGAACATATGATTTTGTAGGGATAGCTTTCTGAGGCCATGTTATTTCAAAAGGACACAATTGCCTTGTTAGTATGCTTGAAGTATTATTGTTTTTATGTCAATATTAAAGTTTTGTTTTGAATCTTACGGGTCTGAATATTCATGCCACAATAAAGAATATTACATGGATAAATATATTAGGTAGCATTCCACATCAAAAATTCTGTTTTTATCATTTACCTCCTCGAGGACGAGCAGGAATTAAGCTTGGGGATGCTTGATACGTCTCCAACGTATCTATAATTTTTGATTGTTCCATGCTATTATATTATCTGTTTTGGATGTTTTATATGCATTAATATGCTATT
Source organism: Elymus sibiricus (assembly GCA_039707655.1). NCBI lineage: Eukaryota > Viridiplantae > Streptophyta > Magnoliopsida > Poales > Poaceae > Elymus > Elymus sibiricus. The sequence goes on along the minus strand of CM077669.1, from coordinate 186,224,729 downwards.
TTATATTATTTTTGGGATTAACCTATTAATCTAGTGCCTAGTGCCAGTTTCTGTTTTTTCCTTGTTTTTGAGTATTGAAGATAAGGAATATTAAACGGAGTCCAAACATAATAAAATCTTCGGAATGATTTTTCTTGGACCAGAATAAACCTGCCAGACTTGGAGACGAAGGCTGGAGACCTGCCGGGAGATCACAAGCTAGCAGGGCGCGCCCTAGGGGGGGGGCGCCCCCCTGGCTTATGGCCCCACGGCAGACCTCCTAACCCTATTCTTTGGCCTATAAATTCCCAAATATTCCCCCAATACCAAAAAGAGCCACGAAAATACTTTTCCACCGTCGGAACCCTCTGTTCACATGAGATCCCATCTTGGAGCCTTTTCCGGTAATCTGTCAGAGGGGGATTCGATCACGGAGGGCATCTACATCAACTCCATTGCCCCTCCGATGATGCGTGAGTAGTTCACCTCAGACCTTCGGGTCCATAACTAGTAGCTAGATGGCTTCTTCTCTCTCTTTGTTCTTCAATAGCATGTTCTTCATGATCTTCATGGAGATCTATCCGATGTAATACTCTTTTGCGGTGTGTTTGTTGAGATCCGATGAATTGTGGGTTTATGTTCAGATTATCTATGCATATTATTTGAATCTTCTCTGAATTCTTATATGCATGATTTCATATCTTTGCAAGTCTCTTCGAGTTATTGGTTTGGTTTGGCCAACTAGATTGGTAATTCTTGCAATGGGAGAAGTGCTTAGTTTTGGGTTCAATCTTGCGGTGTCCTCACCCAGTGACAAAGTAGGGGTAGTGAGGCACGTATTTGTATTGTTGCCATCAAGGATAAAAAGATGGGGTTTTCATCATATTGCTTGAGTTTATCCCTCTACATCATGTCATCTTACTTAATGCGTTACTCTGTTCTTCATGAACTTAATACTCTAGATGCAGGCAGGAGTCGGTCGATGTGTGGAGTAATAGTAGTAGATGCAGAATCGTTTCGGTCTACTTGACACGGACGTGATGCCTATATGCATAATCATTGCCTTGGATATCTTCATAATTATTCGCTTTTCTATCAATTGCTCGACAGTAATTTGTTCACCCACCGTATTATTTTCCTTCATGAGAGAAGCCTCTAATGAAACCTATGGCCCCGGGTCTATTTTCCATATTATATTTTCAGATCTATAAACCAAAAATACCAAAAATACTTAGCAGCAATCTTTTTTACTTTTGTTTTACTTTTCGTTTTAGCAATCTTATCTATCTATCTCTATCAGATCTCATCCTTGCAAGTAACCGTGAAGGGATTGACAACCCCTTTATAGCGTTGGGTGCAAGTGTTTGATTATTTGTGTAGGTATATCTATTGGGGACTTGCTTGTATCTCCTACTGGATTGATACCTTGGTTCTCAACAACTGAGGGAAATACTTATCTACTTTGTTGCATCACCCTTTCCTCTTCAAGGGAAAACCAACGCATGCTCAAGAAGGTGCAGTGGGATCGGCGGAGGCGGATCCGCCGTGGCCGGAGGAAGCTTATTGGGCGCCGGCCATCGGAGCGGTGAAGCGGGGAAAGAGCGAGGCTTGAAGAAGACTTCGACACGCCCCCTACCTGGCGCGCCAAATGTCGGATTTCGGGCTCTGCAAAACCCCAAGAAGTTCGAACACAGGGGCGTGTGTGAAGATCACCTGCAGCTTCGCCCTTCCTAGATCGCTACGCGATGATTAGGATGATGAACTCGCACGATGACGAGGAAGAAGATGCACACGATGATTTACCCAGGTTCGGCCCACTGCGAAGCGTAAAACCCTACTCCTGCTTTGGTGGATTGCCTCTCGAGGAGGTGTGGTGGATGAACTAGTACAATGGTGAGCGGCCTCGTGAGGGCACTCGAGTGGTGTTCTTGGCTCTCTGCTTCCCTTGTTGTCTCTCTGGTCGCCCCTTTCTATGGTGCTACCTAGCCTCTATATATAGCAGCGGCCCGGGTCCTCTTCCCTTATCGCAATGGCGGGAAGGGATACCATAACGGCCAAATCCGAAGGGTGCAGGAGTACATCCCTGCCCTGTCCAAAGGTGGTCTTCTCCTGCAAAGTAGCTATCGATGATGCAGAGGTGGGCTCGGCGATGACATCCGTCCTGCTGGGCTCGTGGTCGTGGTCTTGTTGCACCGGAATGGAAACCTTTGGGCGGCGCTTTGGGAACCCGCGTACGTCCTTGCTCCCTTTGCACCAAAGGGGAAACTGCACCGTCTGGCGCGCTGGCGCCTGCCTGTCCCTCCTTGCGTCATCCTTGACTCTTGAGGCCGGGTTCTGCATAGAGATCTCCGCCGCTTCGGAGGGGGCCTGAGGAGGCCCACTCCTTGCTGGTCTTGGTGCTGCTTCCCTCGCGAGCTCGGGTCCTTGCGAGGGCCTTGTCTTGGGTGCGGTCCCGACAGGCCGTGCCTGGCTGACAAAGTGGGCCATGCCCTGGGCCGCAGGTAGGCAGGTCTGGGTACCCCCATTCCCATAACGCCGATATCAATATTCTTACTAATCCACAATAATCTACTAATGCACCCACATATTAGTATCTTAATGTTGCAAAACTATTGTAGGGAATCAAACATATCATATTCAGTGATCTACAAGTTTTATGTAGGATTTGATGACTAACCATGTAAATGACAAATTCCTGATGACTCTCTAAATAGGTATAAGTCAGGCATGATGGTTTAATTTTTTCTACAAAATACCTGGACATGCTCTAATAAATATAAGTGAAGCAAAAGAGCATTCTACAAATAACGGTTTTCTATATGTAGAGAAACATGCATCCAACTTAAAATGATATAAGTGAAGCACATGAAGCATTCTATAAGGCCATACTCAAAAGATATAAGTGAAGTGCAAAGAGCATTATATAAATCAACCATGGACTTTCCCTTACCAGCATGGTGCATTTCTAAAAGGAAAATAAAAGGCACACGACGCTCCAAGAATTTACGCATATCATGTGAACAAAACAAAAACCGAAACATACCGATAGTTGTTGAAGAAGAAAGATGGGATGCCTTCTGGGGCATCCCCAAGCTTAGATGCTTGAGTCTCCTTGAATATTTACTTGGTGTGCCTTGGGCATCCCTAATCTTGATCTATTGTCTCTCCTAATTCTTTTGATATCAATACCTCCTCGATCTTCGAACACTTCATCCACACAAAACTTGACAAAACTTTTATTAGAAATGTTAGTACATAATCATCAAATCTCATCATGTCCTGCCATAACATTATTGCATAATTATAATATAACATTACCCACTATAATCTATCACAATTATATGGCTCCCAAGTCAACGAGGCTCAATATTCAAACATAATCACGCAAAGCAACTATAACAGCAATCTGTGAAAAACAGGACAGTCTGTAAAGATCTGTTGGGTCATTATACTTCTGTAACTCAAAAAAATCTGAAAAATTAGGACGTAATAACGAATTTGCATAACAGTACTGTGTAAAAAATTCAGAAACTTTTGACGTTCCAGTAAAATATGAAAAATCAAACACTACAGACAAAGTTTCTGTTTTTGCACAGCACATATCAAACAAGCAATTTAGACATCCTAAAGGTAATTCTTGGCACATTATTTTTATAATACAATGGATTTATACAAGGGGATAATTGTTTTTGTTGAAAATTTTCTGTAATCAAGATTCACAAAGTTTCCATGGGCATGATCAAAGTTCAAGGCTAGCCCCCACTTCAACGGTGCTCATCTTTCTCACTTTCACCTTTCTTTTTGAAAAAGTTTTAGGTTCCCCATTTTATTTTTTTGTTTTTAATTATTTTAAAAGCACACAACAGAAATAAATGACTCTCTAAAACTTCCGGGTTGTCTCCCTAGCAGCGCTTTCTATAAAGCCATTAAGCTAGGCATATAGTGCTCAAGTAATTGATCCACCTAGATCCCAAGGTATATCAAAGCCAATTTTAATTAACAATGATTTGTAATTTAGTAGTGAGCACAAAGTGATATATATCATGCGGAAACGAAGTCTAACTCTCTTCCTGTGCATTGGCATATCATACAAGAACAATTCATTCACACAAAATAAAGGCCAATACATAGCATAAGTAGTTTCTTGCAATTTTATCGTATTGGAAACATAGAGAGGTGAAGATTTGGTTCCACTCTCATAATAATTGCAAGTAGGCGAAGCAAGCACATGCATATTATATCCATCAAAATCATGATGTGTTGGGGTAAAACGCAACCAATCAATATAATCCTTAATTAGTGCAAACTTCTCCGATATAGTGTAGTTAGGAGAATTCAAAAAGATAATATGACTATAATGTGTGGGTGCAAAAGCAACAATTTCATGCTTAACATAAGGAACTATAGCAAGTTCATCTTCATAAGCATAATTCATATTGGCATCATGGCGACAAGCATAGTAAGCATCAAGTTCATCAAAAAGGGATATTTCATATGAATCCAAGGGATCATAGCAATCATCATAGCATTCATCCTTCGGTATGTGCGAAGGGTAATTAAACAATGTATGAGTTGAAGAGTTAATCTCATTAGAAGTTGGGCATGGGTAGCTAATCCGCTCTTCCTCCTTTTGTTCTTCGCTCTCCTCCTCATCTTTTTCATCTAATGAGCTCACAGTTTCAACAATTTCTTCTTCCATAGATTCCTGCAAAATATTAATCTCTTCCAAGGCAGCGGTCCTTCCCTTAATAAATTCAATAATATCATAATTGCATTCATAATTCACATAGCAATATTTAAGTATGGCAAGATTTTCAGATTTGTAAGAAACATCATCACGCTTTTCAATCAAAGAGGCAACTTCAAAAGCACCCTTAAAAGCAACAAATTCTTCTATTCGTTCCACATCATAGTAATCATATATACCATTAGAATAAGAAGCCAAGGTTTCATTATCAATAAATAAACACTGAAAGGGAAGGTTTGGAGTATCTAACTCAGAGCAACAAGTATAATCACATTTCAAGCATGCATCCCAAGCAAACCAACGCAATATTGTAATTTGATCACATAAGTGTTTCCCTTTTTGAGATAAGCGATAATCCCTAAAGTACTCACGTTGATCCAACGTGTCTCCCATTATAAAGTTTAATGGGGATTTCTCAGGATCATCAAAGGAGTCATTAACGCGTTTCACATAACGAGCATCGAGGGTTTTAGGAGGTTCCCCATCTCCATGAGTAGCAAGTACATCTAATTTTTTGGTGTTTCGTGTTCCATATCCATAACTAAAGATATTAAACAACTAATAACAGAAAATAAAAATTACTTAGTGATAAAGCAAGAAAGCACACGCGAGAATATCAACCACTACGCTATTGCTCCCCGGCAACGGCGCCAAAAAAAAGGTCTTGATAACCCACAAGTGTAGGGGATCGTTTGTAGCCTTTTTCGATAAGTAAGAGTGTCGAACCCAACGAGGAGCTAAAGGTAGAATTAATATTCTCTCAAGTTCTATCGACCACCGATACAACTCTACGCACGCTAACGCTTACTTTACCTAGAACAAGTATGAAACTATTTTGCGGGAATGAAACTAGGAGTACTTAGTAGGTGTAGAGATAGTTTTGCAAGATAATAAAGAACGTGGAAATAAAAGTTAGTTGCTGTTTAATAAAAGAACAATAAAATTAAATAGTTTAGTAGAAAGCTTTTTGTAGCACAAGAGAAAGATTTGTCCCTAGGCAATCGATAACTAGACCGGTATCATTGTCCCAGTTTTATATGAGGGAGAGGCATACACTAACATACTTTTCGTACTTGGATCATATACACTCATGATTGCACCTCTAGCAAGCATCCGCAACTACTAGAAATCATTAAGGTAAACCCAACCATAGCATTAAACATCAAGTCCTCTTTACTTCCATACACAACAATCCCCTTACTCGGGTTTTTGTTTCAGTCACTCACCAACCCACTATAAGCGAATCATGAACATATTGCAACACCCTCCAGCGTTACTCATTCACGTGTGCGCCTCATGGAAAGCACCTTAGGACAGCACCCAAATAAAACATACAACTCAAACCAATCACGATCATCAATCAACCCATAGGACAAAACAAATCTACTCAGACATCATAGGATAGCCACACATCATTGGATAATAATATATAGCATTAAGCACCATGTTCAAGTAGAGATTACAACGGGGAGAAGAGGTTTTACACCGTTTCATAGAGGGGGAGAGAGTTGGTGGTGACGGCGGCGGAGTTGTTGGTGTAGATCGCCGTCACGATGGATGCCCCGGCGGCGCTCCGGCGCCACCGGGAGAGAGGGGGAGAGAGGCCCCCTCCTTCTTCTTCTTCCTTGGCCTCCTCCCTAGGCGGGAGGAGAGTTTCCCCTCTGGTCCATTGCTGCCATAGCTCCTGGAAGGAAGGAGCCCCTCCGAGATTGGATCTCTCTCTCTCTCTCTCTGTTTCTCATCTGTTTTCGCGACTGTTTTTGGACCCCTTCACCGTTTCTTAAATATCCGGAGATCCGTAACTCCGATCGGGCTGAAATTTTGAGGGGATTTTTATCGCGAAAATATCTTTCTTGCACTAGAAGGAGAGCCTCAACCAACCTAAGGGCTGGTCACAAGTCATCTGGCCGCGCCCCCCCTCGGGGCGCGGCCGGTTGGCATGTGGGACCCTCGGGCATCGTCTTGCGTTGATTCCGACTCAAAATTCACATATATTCCAAAAAAATCTCTTTAAATTTTTATCGCATTTTGACTTCGTTTGATATGAAATTTCTGTGAAACAAAAAACACACAAATAACAGGAACTGGCACTGGGCACTGGGTAAGTAAGTTAGTCCCAAAAATATTATAAAATGTTGCCAAAAGTATATGAAAGTTGTAGAATATTGGCATGAAGCAATCAAAAATTATAGATACGACGAAGACGTGTCAATACGTTGGAGACATATCAATAAGCTGGTGGGCCCCAAATAGCAGCAGCGCGTGTCTACAAAAAGCACTACTGCTAGTTGAGCTAGCAGTAACGCGTTGCTATAAAAACGCGCTACTGCTAATTTCCTACGGTTAAGCTGGTGGGCCCCAAGTAGCAACAACACGTGGTAAGAAACGGCGCTACTGCTAGTGTATATAGTAGTAGCGCATTTCCGAACCAGCGCTACTGCTATGGTCGCCAGCCACAAAATATCTGCCACCTTTTCCCCACCTCCTCTTCTTCTCCATTCCTTCTTCCCCACATCCTCTTCTTCTTCCTTCAATGCTCCCTCTCCTCCCTCCTCTTATTTCCCCCCCCCCATTAATGCCCTCCCTCCCCTATCTCTTACTTTTCCCTCCACCACCACCTCCATTAATTAATTACCTACCCCCTCTCTTTAATATTTTAGCCCTCTATTATCTAGCTTGTTCTCTCTCTCTCTCTTCCTAGTTACCTCACTATCTAGATCAACTAGCTTAATAAGAAAGAGACTTGAATATATATCTTCTTACCTGGTTTGATCTTTCTCGACATAGGTGAGGAAAAAGAAGAGATAACGCATGTAATAATGTGAAATATGTGTATGTGTTTGTGTGCGCGCGCGATAGGACCTTGCTATGTGATTGTGTGTGTGGTGTGTGTGAGTTTCCTATATTGTGTATTTGTTGAAATGTGTGTGACATGAGTTGCCTATGTTTTGCCGAAATGTCGATTCATTTCCGTTTCGATGAATTTCGGGAAAACTCGACATGTCCTATGTTTAGCGAAGGTCATGTCAATTTTTTGTATGAATTTGTTGCATGCGTGTACGTGGTTATAATTATGGGGCATCGCAGGCAATCATGATGGTCAATGGAAGGAAGGTGGAAAGATACTGGCAATCCGCGGTGGAAGACATGTATGAAAACAAACGGAAGGAGGTTTTATGTCCGTGTCGTAGATGCAAAGGAAGAGTATGGCTCGACTCCTTTAAGGCTAACAAATTCAAGGCGCACCTGCTCATGCATGGTTTCATGGATGGCCATACTCGATGGATAAGTGAAGACGATGATGATGAGGACGTCGACCGGCCAGGCAATAATGACATGGGCCGAGTGAAAGGACGTGGATGTCGCCTAGAGGGGGTGAATAGGCGCTTTAAAATAATTACGGTTTAGGCTTAAACAAATGGGGAATAAAACTAACGTTTAATTAGTCAAGCACAAAACCTAAAACAACTAGGCTCACCTATGTGCACCAACAACTTACGCTAAGCAAGATAAACAACTAAGTGATAGCAAGATATATAAGATGAAACAATATGGCTATCACAAAGTAAAGTGCATAAGTAAAGGGCTCGGGTAAGAGATAACCGAGGCACGCGGAGACGACGATGTATCCCGAAGTTCACACCCTTGCGGATGCTAATCTCCGTTCAGAGCGGTGTGGAGGCACAATGCTCCCCAAGATGCCACTAAGGCCACCGTAATCTTCTCACGCCCTCGCACAATGCAAGATGCCGTGATTCCACTAAGGGACCCTTGAGGGCGGTCACCGGTACCCGTACACTTTGGCAACCCTTGGGGCGGTCACCGATGCCCGTACAAATTGCTCGGGGCAATATCCACAACCTAATTGGAGACTCCGACGCTTGCCCGGAGCTTTACACCACAATTATTGAGCTCCGAGACACCACCAACCGTCTAGGGCGCCAAAGCACCCAAGAGGACAAGCTCTAGGGTGCTCAAACACCCAAGAGTAATAAGCTTCTCAACTTCTCACTTTCACGTATCACCGTGGAGAACTCAAACCTATGCACCAAATGCAATGGCAAGGGCACACGGAGTGCCCAAGTCCTTCTCTCCCAAATCCCACCACAACAACAAATGTTATGGAGGAAATGAGAGGAAGAACGAAGAAGAACACGAAGAACTCCAAGATCTAGATCCAAGGGGTTCCCCTCACTTAAAGGAGAAAGTGATTGGTGGAAATGTTGATCTAGATCTCCTCTCTCTTTTCCCTCAAGAACTAGCAAGAATCATTGGAGGGATTGAGAGTTAGCAAGCTCGAAGAAGGTCAACAATGGGGGGCAAACTCGAGCTAAAGAGATAAGATGCATTGGGGAAGAAGACCCCCTTTTATAGGTGGGAGAAAATCCAACTGTTACCCCACGGCCCGCACACAAGCGGTAGTACCGCCCCTGGGAGCGGTACTACCGCCCATCAGCAGAACTGAGCAGCAGTAGAAGGGGCAGCGGTAGTACCGATTGGTACTACCGCCACTACTACCGCTGCGGCTGGAGGGCTGGCGCGGGACACCAGACAAGTGTTTGGAGCTGTCTGGTGCCTCGCGCGAGTTCCCCGAGCCACCCAACTTCCCCCAACGGTACTACCGCTGGCCAGGGCGGTAGTACCAGCTATAAGCGGTACTATCGTGCTGGCCAGAGTGCTACTACTGCGGGAGAGAAACAAAGAACCCAAGCAACCAGATGGATACAGTAAAACCAGAACTGCCATAACCTTCGCATATGAGCTCCGAATTGAGTCAATTCAAGCTTGTTGGTTACCTTAGGAATAGGCAGTGTAGAAATGCCAATGATATAGAGATGTGACACCTCTATGAATGAAGAACCGGCAAAAACTCCAACATCGAAAACATCATAGAAGATGCATATGGACTCCGTTTTCGATGAACTCGAGCTTGTCATGAAGATGACCATAAGCTCTAAAACTCACATAGAGAAAAGCCAACCAAGAACCAAGAAAGATGATGATGCCAAGAATGCAATGGTTTGAGCTCTCAACGAACGATACAATCAAGCTACTCACTTGAGAGCCCCCCTTGATAGTAGGGCTATCGATCCTATAACCCGGTCTCCCAACTACCACCATGAGACCGGTAAAATAGAAAACCCTATCAAGGACAAACCTTTGCCTTGCGCATAGTCCACTTGAGCTAGATGATGACGATCTTGTCCTTCTCAAGATGGACCACCTTTCTTGATTGCGCCGGCTCGATGAAGACTAGTAGATTGCTCCCCCATACTCCACTACGGGTGAGCCACTCTTCGGAACATCTTCAAATGTCCATTGTCACCACAATGGACGGCAAGCTTCAAGCATGATCTCTCCGTGATGCTTCACTTGAACTTGCACACCGCAACCTTGATGACGATCACCACTTGATGTCATCCTCCATGGGTTGTATGAGATCTTCCTCTTGGTGCAAGCCCATGGAAACATACCTAACCCCACATAGAACTCTCACGTAGACCATGGGTTAGTACACAAAGCGTAATGGACAATGCTTACCATACCATGGGATCACTTGATCCCTCTTGGTACATCTTGTACGCTTTGTATGTTGATCAACTTGATTCACTCTTTGACTTAGTCTTGATCAACCTTGTATCTTATCTTCTCTCTTCATAAAGATGATGTCTTGAAGGTAAACATAAATGCTCACACAATCTTATTCTTCAAGACATGCTTGCGATAAGCTCAACTCTCACATGACCAATCTTTGGATATAACCTTGAATACCACCTTGGTCACCATATACACTCCTTGAAACCAACAGATGGACTTCAAGAAGTACCTACGGACAAATCCTTCGAATATAACTCAAGGCAACCATTAGTCCATAGGGATTGTCATCAATTACCAAAACCACACATGGATAAATGTGTTCTTACACCGAGACAAAGAGATGATTGAAAATGGGCCCAAAGAAGAGGGCGTTGGAAATGGTGCCATACATGGCGCAGAAGAGGCCGGACCTGGCGGAGAAGAGGCCGGACATGACGGAGAAGACGCGGACACCCCACAATCTTCATTAGTACTAAGTTCAGCCATGTGGGACCCGCATGTTCGAGAACTGCTTCGCAAGAGGACGACTAGCGACAGAGCTGCTTCTAGAGAGGAGGCCAAGTTGGCGCAACTGGAAATGGACGGATGGCACGAGTGAACTGCTTAAATTAACGATGACACTGTGTGTGTTTAGTTTTTACTTTCTCTACAACCGAAACTTGGAATTTATTTGTACGATGTAACTATTAGATGTAAATGCTACCGTACTCTAGTTAGTTAGTTTCGGTACGATGAATTTCGTTAACTATGTTTATGTTGCTTCTATTTTCTATCTCTTTCTCTCCGCGGGCCGACGTCATATATTATGTTGCATATTTATCTTTGAATTCACTTGATGATATATGCATCTCTGACAGGTATATAGATCATCGATGGCGAGGTGGTATGCCGTGTACATAGGGAGGGTTCCGGTACATAGACCATGGGTTAGTACATAGGGAGTGTACGAGGAGTGGTCAGAGTGTCAAGCCCAAGTGTATCGCTTCCCGGGCGGCAGTCAGAAAGGGTTTGATAGCAGAAGCGAGACGGAAGCTAGTTACTTGAGGTGGACGCTAGTGCGCGAGAGAAATCAGAACTGACGCCTCATGAACTGCTACATAATCCCGCTTTTGCTCATCGTGATCGTCCTTCTCTTGTATGCGATCAAATCATAGCTAGGTTACATAGAAGATGAAACATGAGTGTGACCATGGGTAGTTGCATGTATTCGAGACTTGTAATAACCTGTATCGCTATATCTTCGAGACATGAACGTGTTCGACCATTAGTGATGATGATGATATGAGATGAAAGACCTTCTTTTATTCATGTTGGTATCATATCTGTTTCAATGAATATGCATGATGTTATCCTATAGAAGCTGTATTTGTATAAATAGAGCAAAAAACAAAAAAAGCATAAAAATATTAGTAGTAGCGCTAGGACCAAAATTACCAATAGCGTGTGCATAATAGTAGCGCTCCTCCACTACAAGCACTGCAGATAGCTAGCAGTAGCCCTTGGTAGAGGAGCGCTACTAATATAGGATATTACCAGTAGCGCTGGGTAAAAAGCGCGCTACTCCTAAAAAATAGATCTAGCGCCGTAGCTGTAGCGCGTCTACCAACGCTACTGGTAGCTAAAAACCGAGCGCTAGTGGTAGGGTTTTCCCTAGTAGTTCATACTTATTGTGAAAGTTTTATTAGCTCTCTCGAAGCAAAGTACTACCAGTGCGCCCCTAGGGAGGAGGTTGGGAGGAGTTAACCATCACGCGACCCCGACTCAAACAACACAAGGATTTAACGAGGAATAAAAGTCACTACTAGGGAAAAGCTCATAGGTAGAATATTACCACTAGCGATGGAAAAATAGCTGGCACTACTGTTAACTAGTAGTAGCGTTGGGCTAAAACAAGCGCTACTGGTAAGTTATAGCAGTAGCACGTGCCGGCGTAACAAGCACTACTAATAGTTGAGGCACACCGTACGCACATAGGCTAGCCATAGTAGCAGCGCTCGCCCACGACCGACGCTACTGCTAATCGTATTAGCAGTAGCGCCAATCATGGGCCAGCGTTGCTCCTGTGGCTAGCCGAGGCCCACCTCTCCCTTGCCCAACTTAGCAGTAGCGCTTGTGGCCAACACGCGCTACTGCTAAGTCATACCTTATACACTTACTACCTTCTTCTTCCTGGTGCCTCTCACCCTCTCCTCACTCTCTTCCTCTCCACTCTCTCCCGCACGCCCTGCCCCCGCACGCCCGGCCCGCCCCCGTCTCGTCGGCCTGCCCCCACACGCGTGGCCTCCCTCCCCCGCGTGGCCGCCCTCCCCACGCGGCCACTCTCCCCCGTCCTGTTGCCTCTCGTCGTCATCGACCCCCTCCACCGTTCCAAGTCCCCTCCGTCGCAAGTAGCCTCCTGTCCTCTACCTCTCTTCTTTGTTTTAATTTCTAGGGTTCGTATGGTAGATAGTTTATAGGTAGGATGATAATGGTGGACACTTTCTAGGGTTCATATGGTAGATAGTTAATAATTAATTAGTATTTAATAGGCTATATTTAGGGTAGACACTTCAGGTGCTTTGTATGTGATGCCAAAGGTGGACACTTGAGGTGCTTTGTATATATTTTCACATGTATTGGTTGTCTCCTTCGATGTATGTATCATTTTGCAGGGAACACCTCCTAGTGCCAATGTTTTGCCAGAATGTTGATTCATTTCCGTTCCGGCAAATTTCAGGTGCTCGATATGTCCTGTTTTTAGAAAAGTTCATGCCGGAAAATTTTCATGACTTGTGCTAGAAAGTAGGAAATATCGAGTGCCCATGATTTGGTAGAACATGAATTAGATGACATTCCGGCAAAATATAGGCCATTTTCATGCCATTACTCCATGAATGCAATGTTAATTGACTTATGCTTATTAGGGTACTTTCAGTCTATCGGAGCTCCTTGTGTGACTTTCATGTATGTTCTTGATGGAGGAATCCCGACTGTTGTCGTGGGGGTCGCTTCCTCTCCCTCTTCTCACGATATATACCTTGGTATAATGCACGAGAGAGGGAAAGGAAGCGACCATCACCAATGGTCGAAACATCAGTGGAAGAATACCGAATGTTGTCATGGGGGTCGCTTCCTCCTTCCCCGTGTGCTACGCATTTTGGTAATGCACGTGGGGACGAAGGGAGGAGCGGCCAGCACCGACGGTCGTAATATTATTGTGAGGGAGTGTCCACCACATATATACACCACCATATTAGTGTGAGTGAGTGCCCACCATATACAACATGAGATATGAGAGTTTTTCAAGGAAGCCTCGACAGATCAAAAGTCAACCCGTGATGAATAGTTTCTGGTATAATTGTCGTCGATTTTTAATCTTTGAATAATGAACATAGGAAATGTTGTCTGACGACGAGGGGATCCCTGAGTGCTATATGTGCACCGACGATAGGGGTATATGCAAACTTTAACCTCACCTAGACAACGGTACGTTCTTCACCATGAAGCTAAAGGAGGACTTCGAAATTGCTACGGAATGTAAAGACGACATGTATTTTTTTGTAATGAAGCATGACGTGTGCTTTTTTGCTTTGATTAACCTGTAATTTTCCTTTGTACAATTCAACTAGTGTGTTCCCTGCCATGCAAGACTCCATGTCTTGGACAAGTTCCATTTCCAAGAGAAGGAGAGTACGTAGACTAAGATAGCTCACCTAAAGATGGACCTTTACACTTTTGTTGTTAAGGTAAAAAATGCAGTGGATCACACATATTTTGCTTGTTCTGCTTGGAGAGCATTTTGCAAGGTGTGTGGATTTGAGGAGGACATGAACATAACATTCGATCTTGGTCATGACGATGATCTTGATAATAATATTGATATTTGGGTGCATGTGGATCACTTGATTCCAGTTCTACCTCCACGTGAGTTTGTCAACAAATTTGTTTGGTAATTTATATTGTTTATTGAAAAATATTTGGTACTCATCCCGACTAAACTTATTTATTTTTAATTATCAGCGTATTTCTCTGCTCCAAAAAATACACGACAGATAGTAGATCGGACCTACTATAGTTATGACTCTGAGCTTACTTGGTTGGAGAAAAATCATCTGATCTCATTTATTCATGATTTAGCATTATAAGAACAATTACAAGATTGGCAACAGTTATCATGGATATGTGCCACAAGTGCACAAGTTGAACCATTATAACATCACATCAGACTACTTTGTAAGAATTCTTTTACTATTGTGTCACCAGTACATCTTTTTCATACATTCTTATTAAGCAAAACTAGTTTGCTAACTATGTTATTATTACTTATGTTCTTCAATAGGTACCCTCGCTAGAGACCATGCCTAAAGTGATGTTTATCAAAGGTGATTTGCATATGGTTAGCTTACGGTCAATCCCGATGAGTTACCCTGGTAAATACACAATATATCGAAGTGAAGAAACCCTAAAAATCAAAGGATGGAGCAACGCAATAAAAGGATCCACGCTACAACTTGGAGACGAATACTTACGCATCCCACAAGTTGGAGATAGGTTGATCTGTATTCTTCGATCGGGAGATGTAGGAGTTCACCTTTTTTGCTTTTTTACCTAGGAGAGAGCAATTGTTAGTGTTGGTAACTTGTGATACCTTCGTAGCTTGTAATTTAACTTGTGATAACTTGGTCACTTGCTAGTTTGTTGCTACAATGATGAAAAGTTGTTTAACTAGTATGATAACAACTAGAATGATCAGGAGTTGTTTTTCCGTTTTATGACATTTTAACTTGACATGATTAAGATGATGATGAGTTGTTATGTGACCTATATTAGATTAAAGTAGATGGATGCAAGAGATCAAGTTGAATTAAAGGAAATCACAACATCGTATTTTCCTCTAATTCAACTTGGTCACTTGCACCCATCCACTTTAATCTAAATGTTATTTGTTGCACAATTTTTATTGATGGTGTATATTAATATGTATAACCGTGTGAAAATACAATATAAATATAAAAAATAAATGCGTGCAATTATTATTGGCGCGGGTTAGAAATGCATGCTACTTATCACTCAGTTACCAGTAGCGCTGGACAACCGACGCTACAGCTAACAGTTAGTCATAGCGCCATAGCAGTAGCGCGGCCACCCGTGCTACTGCTACGACTTTAGCCCGCGCTACTACTAGGGTTTTCCCTAGTAGAGAATACTCCAACATCCTGGTCATGTCATAACTTACACTTTTAATGAACAGGAGATCACAAGCCTTAACATCGATATTCCTATTAAATCATGATCATCCACTAGTGCACCCACATATTACTATCTTAATGTCAAACAACTATTGCAATGAATCAAACATATAATATCCAGTGATCTACAAGTTTTATGTAGGATTTTATGACTAACCATGTGAATGATCAATTCTTGTTAACTCTCTAAATATATTTAAGTGAAGCTTGAGAGTTTTAATTTTTTCTACAAAAGACCTGGACATGCTCTAATAAATATAAGTGGAGCAAAAAACCATTCTACAAATAACGGTGTTCCCGATGTAGAGAAGCGAGCATCCAAACTTCAAATGATATAAGTGAAGCACATGAAGCATTCTATAAAGCCATACTCAAAAGATATAAGTGGAGTGCATAGAGCATTCTATAAATCAACCAAGGACTATCCCATACCAGCATGGTGCATTTCTAAAATAAAAATAAAAGGCACACAACGCTCCAAGAATTTACGCATATCATGTGAACAAAACAAAAACTGAGACATACAAATAATTGTCGAGGAAGAAAGATGGTGTGCCTTCCGGGGCATGCCCAAGCTTAGCCGCTTGAGTATCCTTGAATATTTTCTTGGGATGCCTTGATAATCCCCAAGATTGAACTCTTGCCTTTCCTTGTCTTCTCATATCGATACCTCCTCGATCTTCGAACAGTTCATCCACACAAAACTTAATAGAACTTTTATTTAAAAAGGTTATTACATATAACATCAAATCCCAGCATGTCTTGCCATAACATTATTGTAAAATTATAGTAAAACATTACCCACTGTATGCTATCACAATTCTATGAATCCTAAATTAATGGGGCACAACAAGATTTCAAACATAAGCGGGTAAGGTAACTATAACAACAATCTGTAAAAAACAGGATAGTCTGTAAAGATGCAAATGAAACATGTACTTATGTAACCCAAAAAATTCTGCAATAAATTAGGAATTAATAAAAAAATCATAACAGTACTGTGTAAATTTTTTAGAAAGTTTTGACGTTCCAGTAAAATATGAAAAATCAAACACTACAACCAAAGTTTCTATTTTTGCACAACATATATCAAACACGCAATTTAAACACCCTAAAGGTAAATCTTGGAATATTATTAAATACAATGGATTCGTACAAGGGGATAATTATTATTTTTTGAAAATTTTCTGCAATCAAGGTTCACAAAGTTTTCATGGGCATGAACAAAGTTGAAAGCTAGCCCACACTTCCACGTTGTCCATCTGTCTCACTTCCACTTTTCTCTTTGTAAAAGTTTTAGGTTCCCCTCTATATATTTTTTGTTTTTGAAATTTTTAAAATCACATAACAGAAATAAATGACTTTCTAAAACTTCCGGTTGTCTCCCTGGCAGCACTTTCTTTAAAGCCGTTAAGCTAGGCATATAGTGCTCAGGTAATTGATCCACCCGGATCCCAAGGTATATCAAAACCAATTTAATTAACAATGATTTGCAATTTAGTAGCAAGCACAAAGTAACATATATCATGTAACAACGAAGTCTAACTCTCTTCATATGCATTTGCAATGTCATAAAAGAATAATTCATGCACACAAAGTAAAGACCAATGCACCGTATAAATAGTTTCTTGCAATTTTATCGTATTGGAAACATAGAGAGGTGAAGATTTGGTTCCTCTCTCAACAATTGGAAGTAGGAGCAGCAAGCACATGCATATTATATCCATTAAAATCATCATGTGCAATAGTAAAACGCAACCAATCGATATAATCCTTAATAAGGGCAAACTTTTACGATATAGTGTAGTTGGGAGAATTCAAAAAGATAATCAGACTATCATGTGTGGGTGCAATAGTAACAATTTAATGCTTAACATAAGGAACCATAAAAAGTTCATCTCCATAAGGCCACAAGCATAGCAAGCATCAAGTTCATCGAAAAGAGATATTTCAAACGAATCCAAGGGATCATAGCAATTATCATAGCATTCATCCTCCGGTAAGAACGAAGGGAAATTAAACAATGTATGGGATGAAGAGTTACTCTCATTAGAAGGTGGGCACGGGTAGCTAATCTACTCTTCCTCCTTTTGTTCTTCACTCTCCTCCTTATCTTTTTCATCTAATGAGCTCACAGTTTCATCAGTTTCTTCTTCCATAGATTCTTGCAAAATATTAGTCTCTTCTTGGATAGCAAAGGCTTTCTCAAAAAATATTAATATAGGCATTGTATTCATAATTCTCATAGCAATATTTAAGTATTTCATAATTTTCAGATCTGTAAAGAGCATCATCATCAAAAAGTTTTGAGGCATTTGGACTTCGTTTGGTACAGTATTCATGAAAGGCCAAAAACAAACAGAAAACAACAACTGGCACTGGGCACTACGTTAATAGGTTAGTTCACAAAACTGATATAAAATAGCATATAAATGCATATAAAGTATCCAAGAATGCTAATATAGTAGCACGGAACAATCAAAAATTATAGATACATTGGAGATGTATCACGGTGACCTATGCCTATGTGTGGAATTCAAGGACATTAATAAGGCGTGCCCAAAGGACCCATTAGCCCTTGTCGAGGATAGACCAGATCGTCAAATCGACGGCATGGTGCGATCTCCTATGCTTCTTCGATGCCGTCTCCGGCTACCACCAGATCAAGATGGCCAAGGAGGACGAAGAAAAAATGGCTTTCATCATGTCATGCGGGGTGTATTGTTTCGTATGCATGCCATTCAAATTAAAGAACGTAGGGGCAACCTTCCAGAGATTTATGTGCATCGCCTTGGGGTCCCAAATGGGCTGGAACATAGAAGCCTACGTCGACGACATCGTTGTTAAAACCCGCAACCAAGACACACTGATCACGGATTTGGAGGAAACTTTAGCCAACTTGCGAAAGGCCAACGTCAAACTTAACCCCGACAAGTGCGTGTTCGGGGTACCCTCCGGAAAGCTCCTTGGTTTCCTGGTGTCACACCAGGATATTCCGGCCAATCCCAAGAAGATTTGGGCCTTTGAGGAGATGCAACCCCCAAAGCACCTCAAGGACTTGTAGTGCTTGGCAGGGTGCGTTGTCGCGCTCAGGCGTTTCATTTCTAAGCTAGGAGAGTGGGCATTGTCGTTCTTCAAGATTATGAAGCGAATTGGTCCGTTCGAATGGACTCCGGAAGCTGACCAGGCCTTTCGGGACCTCAAGGAATACTTGGCCACGCCCTCTATCATGGTGGCGCACCGCCGAAGGAGCCGTTGTTACTTTAGCTCGCGGCTACCCCGCAAACGGCAAGTGCGGTTCTCATGGCGGAGTGGGAGGGGCCGGCTGAAGCTCCCGAACCCTCAGAAGCACCACTGAAGCAGCCAACTGAGGAGCAGACACCCAAGCTCGCAAAAGGTTCCCCGATGCAGCGCCCTATGGATTTGGTGAGCACGGTGTTGCAGGAGGCCCGGGAGCGACATCACATGCCACAGAAACTACCGTATGCCATCCTCATTGCCTCTCGGAAGCTGCGACACTACTTCCAGGGGCACCGAATCAAGGTCGTCACTGAGCTTCCCCTGAAAGGGGTACTACACAACCCCAACGCACTAGGGCCGCATGGACGATTGGGGAGTCAAGCTCCAGGACTTCACCTTGGAGTTCGTAATGACCAGGACTATCAAGAGCCGAGCCCTGGTCGAGTTCATGGCAGAGTGGATGCCTACGGTCCCGGGGGACTAAGGGAGCAATCCGTCTTTCCATGGTGCGAGGATCCGAAACATTGGGTCATGAACTTTGATGGGTTTCTCACTGTAGGGGCGCGGGGACTGGAATCATTTTTACTTCGCCCACACGAGATCAGATCTCTTACTCGGTACAGCTGGATTTCAAACATGACAAGGTCTCCAACAACGTCGCCAAGTACGAAGGGTTAATAGCGGGACTATGTGCCACCATAGCTCTTGGGATAAAGTGCCTGGTCATAAAAGGGGACTCCCAGCTGGTCATCAACTAGTGCAATATGGACTACAAGGCCAAGGATCCCCGAATGGCCGCATACTTGGCGGTGGTCAGAAAGATGGAGAAACACTTTCTTGGCATGAGCTTCAAGCACATCCTGTGCCTAGACAACCATGACACCGACGATATTGCGAAGAATCCGCCAAGCAAGAGCCACTCCTGCCTGGTATCTTTGAGGAAAGACTCACCGAACCCTCCGTCAAGACTGAAGAATAAGAGGAGGAAACGCTTATCCAAGGCCATGACGTGTTGGGAAGGAGAATACCCCCCGCGGGCTCTCCTGACAGCACTGCGTCTATCGATGTCCGGGCACTACTGGCACACTCCCGCCCAACCCCAGACTGGGTCGAAGAAATAAAAAAATTATTGACCAAGAATACCCTCCTGAAAGCGAAGCCGAGGCGGAAAGAATCTTGCGCCAGTCCAAGCTATACTCCGTGAAGGACGGAGACCTGTACAGAGTCCAGCCCAACGGGGTTTCATTAAGGTGCATCTCCCAGGAGGACGATCGTGAGCTTTTTGCGGACATCCACGACGGCGAGTGTGGCGGCCGCCTCATCCCGCACCCTCATAGGGAAAGCCTACACACAGGGCTTCTTTTGGCCCACAACCCTCCAAGACGTGGCCGAAATGGTAAGAAGCTCTGAAGCATGCTAGTTCCATGCCAAGCAAGTCCATCAACCCACTCAGGCACTCTAAACTATCCCGCTCTCTTGGCCCTTCGCGTTCTGGAGGCTGGACATTTCGTGCCCTTTCCCCCACTCTCTCAGCGGTTACCAGTACATCTACATCACCATCGACAAGTTCACTAAATGGACTGAAGTCGAGCCTGCCCGCACCATCCTCGCCCAATTGGCCATCAAGTTCATCAAGGGGCTGGTGTGCCGCTTCGGGGTCCCTAACCGCATAATTACCGTCAATGGCACCCAAATTCACTAGCGGTGCCTTCCGAGATTACTGCGACAACATCGTCACCAAGATTTGTTTTGCCTCCATTGCACACCCTCGCAGCAACAGGCAAGTAGAGCACATGAATGCGGAGGTGCTAAAGGGACTCAAGACCAGAACATTCGATGGTTGAAAAAGAGCGGCCGAAATTGGATCGAAGAACTTTCCTCTATTCTATGGTCCATCTGCACGACGATGACTAAGTCCACCGGTGAGGCGCCCTTCTTCCTCATGTATGACGCAGAGGTCGTCCTCCCCACGGAGCTCTCTCATGGATCGCCCTGGGTGCTGGCCTACGACGAGTCAAGACAAGCTCAATTGAGGACCGATGGTCATTTGCAACTAGGGTTATTTAGTGGCAGTTGCATTTGGGTGGTGCTACGATTAGATCATAACACTCCCCAAGTGCAACTTCCAATGATCAGTGCTACCATCATATCATGACAAACTACCAAATCCAAGTGCAACTGACAAATTTGTCCTAATACTACTATATTTTGCATTAAATTTGTCCTACTAGCATGCACATGCATTTTCCTACTATGAACACGCACTCACATACCACCTACTAGGTGATCATGCACACACACACACACACACACACACACACACACCAATCGAGCAACTGCACAAGTAACAACAGCAAAAACAACAAGAACATCCTAAACAGTAGCATTCTAGGACAGTCAATGTAGTAATGTGGTGTACCAATCTACCATTAGGACCCTAGGCAGTAGCAATGTGGCAAGAACGACAACAAATGCATCAGTCTAGCATGAACTCTAAGGCCTTGTACAGTGTAAGGTGATTAGACAAATAAACCGGTTTTTTGTGAAGCACTAGTGCCTATCTGTGTAGGGTAGACGCTTAGTGAAGCACCCCTCGTATAGAGATAAGTGCTGGTGCTTAGGAAAAGCTTGGTTTATTTTACTAAGCACCTTGCACTTAAGGTAGTAGCATTCTAATCTAAGCGCTAGCAGCATCTGCATTGTTCTGATTCAACCGAAATAGAATGGATTCGAATCGAATCAAAATGAAACGAATCGAATCCAATGCAATCCAGTCCGAACAATCAAATCTAATATTTCCATAAGCATCATTGAAGTAAGAAAAAAACTAACTACGAACGTGAGCACGGGGAACAAATCGACGCTTACCGGAGCGGGTGCCATTGTAGAGAAGGTCGGCCGCGGAAAAAACCCCGGCAGGAATAGGGGTCCCGCAATCAATAATGAGCCTGCCATTCCTATGGCTATGGTTGTGGTCCTCATGGCGCGCCGAGATGTCGAAGATGAGCGCGCCGCCGTCGAGTTTCCCTCCCCTTACCGGACGCAGGGGAGAAAACTCTCGAATGGGGGGTAAAAATACCCCATAAGCGAGGCTCGCTATTCTCGCGGGCGGTGGGGTTTGTAACCCCGCCATCATAAAGCCCAAGATGAGTACGTCCGATGCCGGTGGAGGATACAGAGCGCGCGATGGAGGTGGTGCATTGGCCCATGCCTGCAGCATCATGTAGAAAGGGGACGATGTTGGAAATATGCCCTAGAGGCAATAATAAAATAGTTATTATCAAATTTCCTTGTTCATGATAATCATTTATTATCCATGCTATAATTGTATTGATTGGAAACACAGATACATGTGTGGATACATAGATAACACTGTGTCCCTAGTGAGCCTCTACTAGACTAGCTCGTTGATCAAAGATGGTTAAGGTTTCCTGACCATGGACATGAGTTGTCATTTGATAACGGGATCACATCATTAGAAGAATGATGTGATGGACAAAGACCCAACCGTAAGCATTGCATTTGACCGTCCTAGTTTATTGCTACTGCTTTATCCATGTCAAGTATCAGTTCCTACGACCATGAGATCATGCAACTCTCGGACACCGGAGGAATGCCTTGTGTGTATCAAACGTCACAATGTAACTGGGTGACTATAAAGGTTCTCTACAAGTATCTCCGAGGGTGTTTGTTGGGTTGGCATGGATCGAGACTGGGATTTGTCACTCCGTATGACGGAAAGGTATCTCTAGGCCCACTCGGTAATACAACATCACAAGAAGCTTGCAAGCAATGTGACTAAGGATTTAGTCACAGGATCTTGTATTACGGAACGAGTAAAGAGACTTGCCGATAACGACATTGAACTAGGTATGGAGATACCAACGATCGAATCTCGGGCAAGTAACATACCGATGGACAAAGGGAACCGCATACGGGATTGATTGAATCCTTGACATCGTGGTTTGACCGATAAAGATCTTCGTAGAACATGTAGGAACCAATATGGGCATCCAGGTCCCGCTATTGGTAATTGGCCGTAAAGGTGTCTCTGTCATGTCTGCATAGTTCTCGAACCCGCAGGGTCTGCACACTTAATGTTCGGTGACGATTTGGTATTGTTGAGTTATATATGTTGGTGACCGAAAGTTGTTCGAAGTCCCGGGTGAGATCCTGGACATCGCAAGGAGTTCCGGAATGGTCCGGAGGTAAAGATTGATATATGGGAAATTGGTATTCGTGTTCCAGAAAGGTTCCGGGACTTACCGGTTTTGTGACGGGGATGCCGGAAGTATTCCGGGGGTCCACCGGTTGGGTCCACATGCCCCGGAGGGCCCCATGGGCTGTGAGAGGTGGCGCACCAGCCCCTGATGGGCTTGCCGCCCCTCGCACCTGAGGCACATGCGGCCAAGGGCTGGGCTAGCCCAAGGGTGGTCGTTGCCCCCCTTCCGTGGAGGCCAAGGCAGCCCCCTTGGCCGCCGCCCCTAACCCTAGGGGAAACCCTAGGGCGACCGGCCCCCTCCTCTCCCCCTATATATATATGTGTGAGGGGAGGGAGGGCAGCAACAACACAAGCCATGGCGCGGTCCTGCCCTCCCTCTCCCTAGATTGTTTCTCCTCTAGTTCGTCGCGGCAGCGCTTGGCGAAGCCCTGCAGGGACAGCTCCACCACCACCGCCACCACGCCGTCGTGTTGCCGGAGAACTCATCTACCTCTCTGCCCTCGCTTGTTGGATCAAGGAGGCGGAGACGTCATCGAGTTGTACGTGTGCTGAACGCGGAGGTGCCGTCCGTTCGGCACTAGATCGTGATTGGATCATGGGACGGATCGTGATTGGATCACGAAGACGTTCGACTACATCAACCGCGTTTCTTAACGCTTCCCGCTTAGCGATCTACAAGGGTATGTAGATGCACTCCCCCTCTCGTAGTTGTTGATCTCCATAGATAGATCTTGGGTGTTCGTAGGAATTTTTTTGTTTCCCATGCAACGTTCCCCAACAGTGGCATCATGAGCTAGGTCTATGCGTAGATAACATGCACAAGTAGAACACAAAACAGTTTGTAGGCGTTGATGTTCAGATTGCTTACTTCCTTAGTATTATCTTGATTCGGCGGTATTGTGGGATGAAGCGGCCCAAACCAACCTTACTCGTCCACGTATGAGAGACCGGTTCCACCGACTGACATGTAACCTAGTTGCATAAAGGGGGCTGGCTGGTGTTTGTCTCTCCCACTTTAGTTGAATCAGATTCGACAGAGGCGGTCCTTGTAGAAGGTTAAATAGAAACTTGAATATCACTGTTGTTGCTTTGCGTAGGTAAGAACGGTTCTTACTAGTTGCCCATAGCAGCCACATAAAACTTGCAACAACAAAGTAGAGGACATCTAACTTGTTTTTGCAGGGCATGTTGTGATGTGATATGGCCAAAGACATGATCTGATATATGTGATGTATGACATGATCATGTTTTTGTATAGATTATCACGACTTGCATGTCAATGAGTATGGCAACCGGCAGGAGCCATAGGGTTGTCTTTAATTAATTTTGCCATTTTTGCTTTACTTTATCGCTATGAGTTAGCAATAGTTGTAGAAGCAATAGTTGGCGCGACAACCACATGACGACACGATGATGGAGATCATGGTGTCATGCCGGTGACGATGGAGATCATGCTGGTGCTTTGGAGATGGAGATCGAAAGCACAGGATGATGATGGCCATATCATGTCACTTATATGATTTGCATGTGATGTTTATCCTATTTATGCATCTTATTTTGCTTAGAATGACGGTAGCATTATAAGGTGACCCTTCACTAAAATTTCAAGATAAATTGTGTTCTCCCCGAGTATGCACCGTTGCGAAGGTTCATCGTTTCGAAGCACCTCGTGATGATCGAGTGTGATAGACTCTACGTTCGCATACAACGGGTGTAAGCCAGATTTACACACGCGGAATACTTGGGTTAAACTTGACGAGCCTAGCATGTACAGACATGGCCTCGGAACACAGGAGACCGAAAGGTCGAACATGAGTCATATAGTAGATACACTATAGGAATCAGGCTCTTTGCCGTCTACCATGGCAGACGGCAAAGGGCAGAACCACGGACGGCAAAGGTCTTTGCCGTCCGCAAGCAGACGGCCAAAATTTCGTCCGAATAAACTCCGGTAAAGGGCTTCTTTGCCGTCTGCCTTATCCCAGTGGACGGCAAAGCTTTTTTGTCGTCGGCCTGTAGACGGCAACGAGGCTGGACGGTGTAGCCCCGACGTTAGCACCGTTAGGTGCCTAACAGCCCCCACCCAGCCCTTTACCGTCTACCCCCGGACGGCCCCCATCCAGCCCTTTGTCGTCTACCCCGGACGCCCCCCCCCACCCAGCCCATTGCCGTCTGCACTGGACGGCCCCCACCCAGCCCTTTGCCGTCTGCCCCTGACGGGCCCCACCCAGCCCTTTGCCGTTTGCCCCAGACGCCCCCCCACCCACCCAGCCCTTTGCCGTCTTCCCCGGACGGCAAAGAGGACAAATGGCCCCAGGTCTGGTGTTCCCAGGTTGAACAGGTGGCTGCCACGTGCCCTCTTTGCCGTCGGTGGCGGACGGCAAAGCGGTCTTTGCCGTCGGTGGCAGACGGCAAAGAGCCAATATTGCCTCTTTTTTGCCTGTTTTTGTTTTATTTAGTAATTTTCACAGGCAAATATATGATATGTATATATATATATATATATCTCACACAAACAATATCCCTGCCATATGGATATGATCAACCAACAATTATACCGAATTAAAAGTATCAAATGTCACATTGTTCACCTTATTACAATAGTTTCATCCATACATACATAGTCTCATACATAGGTAGAAAGTTTCACATAAGTTCATCGATACAAAATGAAAACAGAAAGTAAACACTAGCACTAAATCAAAGCAAGCTGCCATGAAGTCAATCAAATCTGCAAAATTGGAAATAAGAAAGTTAGAATAAGAATACTAGAAGAAGTAGAAGAAGATCTAGAAATATGCTAAGTCTATGGCATTTATGAGGTTACCAAGTCTATTATGCCATTTTTGAGTTAACCTATAGGTAAAATAGGTAATTCTGGAACTAAGTGAGCTTATTATCTCATTTTGTAGGAAGCAAAGCTAAGTATAGGTCATTTTAGAGCTAACTTAGGTAAAATAGGTCATTTCGGAGCTAATCAGCTAAGTAAGCTTACTATGTCATTTTGAAGAAAACAAACGCTAAGTACAGGTCATTTTAGAGCTAACTTAGGTAAAATATGTCATTTTGGAGGTAAGCAAGCTTACTATGTCATTTTGGAGGAAACAAAGCTAACTTAGGTAAAATATGAAATTTATGAGCTAACCAAGGTTATTATGCCATTTTTGACCTAAGTAAGCTAATTATGTCATAAATGAACTAAATAAGCTAAGTATATGAGCTAACCAAGGTTATTATGCCATTTGTTGAGCTTGACTTTCGGTCTTTCGAGGTTTTCCTTAGAAAAACTCTCATGCCTCATGGTGTGTATGGTGCGCACTCACTCACACTTATATGGTGGTGTATGTTGGTGGACACTACCTAACACTAATATTTTGACCGTCGGTGATGGTTGTTTCCCCTTCTCCTCTCCCGCAATATACCAAGGTATATATCGAGAGAAGGAGAAGAAGAAACGACCCCCACGACAACAGTCGGGATTCCTCCATCAAGAAGAGACATGAAACTCTCACAAGGAGCTCCGACAGACCGAAAGTACGTAATTTTGTCTAAGTGCTAAGTTTGTCTTTGTTTGAGAAAATGAGCCAAGTAAGTGGTATATTAGGGCTTACCGTCCTCGTCATCACGGGGGTGAAGCACTGGGGTTGCTCGGGCCGGTGTCACCTGGAGCACTACTTGGCCCTGGAGAAGGATCGTGCGATGCGGCTCGGGAGTTATGCTGCACCAAAGATCATTTGCGTTAGCATGATGACGCTGAAATGTTAAGACTAGTAACTAATGACCATTCAAATGAAACTCACCGTTCCAGCCGTGGTAATGACTGGCATTGGCGGAGGGGTCTAGCCGGTCTTCTCGCACAAAGATTGCACATTTGGTTTTGACAAGTCAATCATATTGGTTATTAATGAAACGAACATGTAGTGCATGGTTTGGCAAATATGAAGAAGAAACTTACCACGATGAGCTTGTACATGGCCCGGTTAGACGCATCGTTCCGTGCCCTCTTCTCGTCCAACAACCTAGCCGTCCTCTCCTCCAAATCCCTCTTCTTCTCCGCCACCTGTCGGGCATGTTCCGCCAGAAGCGCCTGGGTTGCCTCTCTCTCTTTCTGCAGAGCAGCCTGCAACACAACTCCTCGTTAGCATTGTAATCATCTTTGTTCGCACACACAATGTGATGGAGGAAAGCTATCTGAGTCCGTATGACTAACCTCGATAACGAGCTGGACTGGCCATGGACGAGGCGTTATCTCAGGACAGGAGCTCGTTTGGCGCGCCTTGATCTGCCGGAGAGTGCGCAAAGACCGTATAAGTCCATCTCCAATGGCTATCGAGCCATGGGGCCTCCCGCCGCCAGCTATCATCAGCAGCTCTGGATCAATAGGATGCTGGCTCAGGTTGAAGTCTTCCCCATTCACCGCCTTCCCCACATTTCTGTACCTCACGAGCTTGTTGTGGGAGGAGATGTTGGTGAAGCTCTCAGGATTATCGAGGCCAGACTCAGAGAATGCCTTGGCCTTCTTGTACGAGGCAGTATGGGCCATGGCATAGAGATCGTACACCTGTGGCACCTCCGTCTTATTGTAATGTGCCTAAAAGAGAGGAACAAAGTATTAATAAAGGGGTCAAGCTAGCATCAAGAATGAATTGCAGGAATCATGAAGCAAACCACATACCCAGTTCCGCCCGAACTGAAATAAGTTGGCACTGCCTTGATGGTGTGGCACACCTTCCATTTGGGCACGCCGTTCCTTGGCATTGTTGTGGACGGCTCGCCATTCGTCAGAGCACCACTCATTCACCATCGCCTCCCAACAATCCATCTTATCCGCACACCATCTCGGGGGCACCTAAGTTAGTAAAGAGAAATTTGAGCGCTACGCCTACGAATCAAAGCAAGGAAACTAAGTACAAGGCCTTAAGAATAGGTAATTACCTTCATGTACTGCTCCTTGTGCAGAAACTTTCCGCGACACGACGACTTGTCCTTCTTAATACGCCGCGAGGCGTAGTAGTCTCGAACAGCCTGTTTCCGAGCCTTGTGTCGTAAGTTCTGTAGTAGGCGCCTGCACTCGCCATCGATAACCTTTGCCGCGGCCTCCTCGTATCCCTCCTCACACCTGTAGAAGGTCTGGAATCAAACGAGACAACACTGATTAGTACAATAACTAGCTATTATTGATTTTTAATTGTGTAAAGGAGAAATTACCCAAAACTTTCTGATCACCATGTCGGCCCTCGTGTGGCACAACACACCGTCGATCATCTCCTCCGGCGGGGCCGGGGTAGCCAAGTAGTGCTCCCAGCTCAATCCTAACTCTGGAAGCTGACCCTCGCCGGGCAACGTGACAAACCCCGGTAAGTTATGCCGGCAAATCACACCAAGGATGGAGTTGGGCCTGCGGACATCCTTGGCGTGAATCCAACCCCTGTAGTATGACAAAGCCAACGCATTAGATATGTGAAGAAATGTGAAGGCAAAAGGTTTAGAAACAGTAAATGCACCTACTTCTGCCCATCAGGCCTAATCGACCCACGCTGGTAGACGGTGGCCCCCTCAACCACCACGTCCCCGCTATCAGAAAACTGATCCCCGCCACCATCAGCATGGCCACTCGGCTCCGGCTGATGCAGATCCGGCCAGGTATCCCATCCGGTCGAAGCGTGTGGAGTCTCATAGGACAAAGCGTCTGGCGCAGGAGTCTCGCGGGTCGAAGCGTCTGGGACAGAAGGATCGTCGACCCGAGGCTCGTGGACAGGAATCCGCGTAGCCTCCACCTCAGACGGATCCACCGTAGCAGTCCTGGCTCGGGTGAATCAGCTGGGGGTGGCGGTGAGGAAGGCGTAGCAGCCTTCGTACCTCTCCCGCGGCCACCACGTGTACCTTTAGGAGCTTTATTCTTCCCCCGACCTCCTCTCCCGGTGGGCAACTTTGCCGACGAAGAAGCGCCCTCGAGTGTCCCAATATTGTCGTACAACGCTCTCCGGAGAGTTTGGGGTGGAATGGAAGTACCCCTCCCACCACGCGCCGACGAAGAAGGAGCCTCGGATCGCTCTCAACCCGCGCCCACCATCTTTCAACACCTGCCATGACAAAGAGTAAACGAAATTAGTACAACATTAAAAAATTGAATACCGACAGGAATAATAATATGTATATAATTTGAGTGTATCATCATCATGTATATAATAAAAATTGAATAATACCTGACATGAACTAATAATAATCTTGATCGTCTATATATGCTCCGGGATCAATAAATGCATCATCATCATCACTATCATCAATAAATGCATCATCATCATCACTATCGGGAACAACATGTGGAAGGCCTCCTTTAAGTAATCGGTCAAGCATTGAGAGGTCATCCGCAGCAGTAACCTCTTCTTCTTCCGTCTCTTCTTGTTCCGGCTCAAGGGTGAAGTCGGATTCACTGTCGCTGTCTACTTCAATGTTCTGCGGTGAAGTAGAGCGGTTCTTGAAACGTGTTTTGGAAAGACGTGTTTCTTGGAAGAATTCTCCTTCATATGTGTCTGGGTTAATGTGAAGTTCATAATCATCTTCATTGAGGGGAGGTGGTCTAAAACGTGGCGGCACATCATAAACGACATCCCAACCATTCAGATTTGGATCAGTTTGGCAGGCCCACGGTAGATAGAAAACTTGGGTCGCCTGTTGAGCCGTAATATAGACATCGGGAACATCTAAATGGGTGCTTTGTTTGATTTTGACTAGCCCTATATGTTCATGAGTCCTTCTAGTCTCCTTCGGCTGGAACCAATAACATTTGAAGACTACGACGTTCGGTGGGTTTTCACCAAAGAATATAAGTTCATAAATTGCTTCAACTCTTCCATAATACTCGACACCTCCTTCGCCGATAGCAGAGACACAACAATTTGTAGACTTTCGGTCGGCCATAGATAGCTCTTTGCCAAAAGTACGAAAGCGATACCCGTTGATGTCGTATTTGTCAAATGAACGGACCTTATAGTCAAAACCATTAGCGACTTGTCCCAATTCGGCGTCCATAGACTCTGAATTAGCCTACAAGTTTAATACGAAAGGATTGTTGCATTAGCCGCAAACTAGACGAAGAAATGAAATGGTCTAATGGAAATTACCGTTTGTTTGAACCAAGAGATGAAACCGGGATAGCCGCCTCCATGCATTGCCAGAATCTCATACTCTTCGATGGAATCCTTTTGGATCATCGCTCCATCCGAGAATTTGGCGATGTATCGACTGTATCACATATCTGGGAATAAGAGCAGTTCAAAGGAATTAGAAGTTGCAAAACAATGTACTGAGAACTTACTCGATGTACGGCCGCACTTCTGTTAGGTTATTGAAGATATACAACGAAATGGTCCGCCATTCTTCTACATCCAACGCTATTGCTTTCGAAGCACCGGCTGGTGCGAGCTTCCCTTTGAATAGGCTGAGGTTGGATCGACCTTTTTCACGGTCGCCATCATTGTACCGAGGCTTCGGATTATGCAAATGACGATTCTTGGCTTCGTAGTGTGCTTTCACGAAGTTTGCCGCCTCCTCAGTAATGAATGCCTCGGCCATCGATGCTTCAATTCTACGTTTATTTTTACATTTTGCTCGAAGCGTCTTCTGCATCCTCTAAGTTCCGAAGCACCAACGATTTTGCACGCCCCCCCCCCCCAATCTTGCCTCGGTCGGGAGATGCAAAATCAAATGCTGCATTGGATTAAAGAAGCCCGGTGGAAAGATCTTCTCTAACTTGCAGATCAACTCTGGTGCCAACTCTTCCAGTTCATCTAGCACGTCAGGCGATAGTTCTTTCACACAAAGAGCACGGAAGAAATAGCTCAGCTCTGCTAGTACTAGCCATTCATCCTCAGGGATAAAGCCATGCAACATCACTGGCATTACCCGCTCAAGCCATATGTGCCAATCATGACTCTTGAGACCAAATATTTTCAATTTGTCAAGACTCGCTCCCCTCTTTAGATTCGCTGCATACCCATCGGGGAACATCAACTGCATTTTCACCCACAAGATCATTTCCGTCATAGCTGGCCTTCCAAGATTGAACCATGCCTTTGGCTTCCTCCAGTTCTTCTTTCCTTTTGGTTGTCGCATGTTTTGTAACGGTCTATCACATAGAGCCTCCTGATCGACTCTAGCCTTAGGATTATCCTTTGACTTCCCCTCTATGCCGAACAATGTACCAAAAAGGGCCTCAGCGATATTCTTCTCAGTGTGCATCACGTCGATGTTGTGTGGGCAAAGGAGGTCTTTAAAGTAAGGTGGATCCCACAAGCATATCTTGTGAGTCCAGGCGTGTTCCGAATTATACCCTTTGAAATATCCTGGACGCGCTGGATCAGGATCGAGAGCGTTTAACTGATCCAGGGTCTGTTGGCCTGTCAATGCAGGTGGTGCAGAGTTTTTGACAACTCTACCTTTGATGAAATTCTTCTTGTCTTTTCTAAACTTATGGCGAGGATCCAGGAAGTTTCTATGCAAGTCGAAGCAAGAAAACTTGCAACCCGCCTACAGCCAACGGAACTGAGGAGCTGCCTTGCATGTGGGGCATGGGAATCTTCCATGCACACACCAACCAACGAATAGCGCATACGCCGGCAAGTCATGCGTCGAGTACATGTACCACACATGCATTTTGAAGTTTTGTTTTGTAGCGGCGTCATATGTCTTGATCCCATTATCCCAAGCTTCTTGCAATTCATCCTTAAGTGGCTGCATGTACACATTCATATTCTTCCCCGGATAGTTGGGCCCTGGAACTATCAACGTCAGGAAAATGTTCTTTCTTTTCATAATCTCTTCGGGGGGAGATTGAGTGGAATGATAAATACAGGCCAACAACTGTATTGGGTTGCCGTCATACCAAACACATTGAACCCATCCGTGCTGACGGCGACTCGAGGATGCCTTGGATCTGCCACTTTATCCTTATGTAATGCATCGAAGTGCTTCCACGCAAAAGCGTCTGAAGTGTGTCCCAACATCGGATTCCCATCTGCATCTAGTTCGGTTCTTTTGCCCAATTTGTGCCACATCATCTGTCTGGCCGTCTCTTCAACCATGAAAAGACGTTGAAGTCGTGGTATGATTGGCATATACCGAAGAACATTAACTGGGATTTTGGTCTGACTCTTCTCACCCATACCGTTGTCTACCACAACATACCTGGAAGACTTGCAAATGGGACAATAGTTCAAGCCCGCATACTCAAGCCTAAATAAGGCACATCCATTCTCACAGGCATCTATCTTCTCATAGGGCATCTTAAGCGCACGTAGGATTTTGTCCGACTAGTACAGGTTTGCAGGCAATACATGGCCTTTGGGTAGAAAGCGTCCAAATGTTGTCATCATCGCGTCGTAGCATTCTCTGTCCAGGTTGAACTGACCCTTCAGAGCCATTACTTGCGCGATGGCATCCGGCTGACAAAGCTCAGTGTGCTCATGAATAGGACGTTTTGAAGACTCCAACGTTTCATAGAAGGCCTTTGCAGATTCCTCCATCTCATCGTCCGAATCCCGAGCATCATCAAAGTCTTGCACCATGTCTTCGATCCCGGTACCATGCTCGTCGGTGCGACGACGAACCACCTCAGCTCTGGCACGTTGGGCAGACTCACCATGAAATGTCCACACCGTATAATTAGGTGTAAAACCCCACTTCTGCAGGTGTTTACCCATTTCATCCCATGACCACTTTTTATGGTTGTCGCACCGGACACAGGGGCACAAGGTTATTTCCTGGCCATTTGCAAATGCGGCTCTCAAAAACCCCTTGGTTTTTGTTAACCATTCAATGGTCATGTCTTTCTGACTAGGGTGACCGGTGTACATCCACGCACGATCACTCATCTTGCCTACCTACTAAACACACAAGAAATATATATATATAATTCATCATCTATATTCATCAGTTAATCAAGTTTGTCAGTTTTATTACGTCCCTGCAACCTACACGCTAATAGGTAAAGACAGGTCAGTATGTGTAGATTGGGTTCGTTTTCCCATGCTCTGCTTCGGATCCGACGCAGAATTTCGGCAGTACCTCCCCGCTGTTCTCCTAATACACGTCTCGGCAATAAGCAGAGAGGATGTGTACCCGAAGAACAACAGGGAGGCACTGACGAAATTCCGCATCGGATCCGGAGCAGAGCATAAGGGAAAACGAACCCAATCTACACAAACTCGGGCTGTCCATGGATAACGTTGGACAATTCGAAAGGATGTTGGTTATAAATATGCAAAGACATGCATATTTATAGATGTCGCCCTTTCGAACGGGAGACACATACTGGTCATGCATACTGATGATTGAAGACACCTATAGCTAGCAAGTTTCATCAGCACGAAGACCGGAACAGAGCAAATTAAGGGGGGGAGGAGATGTCATTTGTGCTCACCCACGAACGCAGGGGAGCTCGTCAAACGCACGGGGAGGTCGTTGAACAGCAGACCCTCACAGTGACGAAACAACTGCACATTGAAATCCACCCGATCAACACAAATATTCAATCCCGATAGAAAAATCTCTCTATATGTAACTACTTTTCCACTTCTATTTTATTATTTTTCTCCTCTATTTCTTCTTCTTCTTCTTCTTCTTCTTTTCTTCTCCTCTTCTTCTTCTCCTCTTTTTCTTCTTCTTTCTCCTCCACTTCTATTTTTCCTCTTCTTCTTCTCCTCTTCTCCTCTTTTTCTTCTTCTTCTTCTTCTTCTTCTTCTTCTTCTTCTTCTTCCTCCTCCTCCTCCTCTTCTTCTTCTTCTTCTTCCTTCTTTTCCTTTTTCCTATTCTTTTCCTCTTCTTCTTCTCCTCTTCTCCTCTTTTCTTATTTTTCTTCTTCTTCTGCTTCTTCTTCTTCTCCTCCTCTTCTTCTTCCTCTTCTTTCTTTTTTCCTTTATCCTCTTCTTCTACTTATTCTTCTTTTCTTCTTTTTTTGCACTAACCTAATTAACCTAAACTAATAGTAACCTAATTAACACTAACATAATTACCACTAACAGTAACCTAAACTAACATATATATGCAATGAAATGAAAAAAAAGAACAAAAAAATAAAGAAGATGAACATGCAACTTACCGGAGGAGGGCCGGTGGAGGAGGGCCAGCGCAGGGGAGGGATGGCTCGCCGCGGTGGGAGGGAGGAGGTGGGGCGCCGCGAGGAGGGGGCGCTCGCCGCAGAGGAGAGGCTGGCTCCGGCGGCGGGGCCACAGGGAGGGAGGAGGTGTGGTGGGGGTAGAGAGAGATATGTGGGGAGAGGGGGAGAGAGAGGGGGCCACGGGGCGGCGGGACGATGAGGCGGTCGGTGGGTGGGGGCGGCGGTCGGTGGGCGTCGGGGAGCGGTGGGAGGGAGGGAGAGGGAGGGGGAGAGAGACGGGGCCGCGGGGAGGGGGGGCTCGCCGCGGGGCGGCCGATGGGTGGGGGCGGCTGCCGGTGGGCGTCGGGTCGGGGTGGGAGCGGCGGTGGCGGCGCGGTGAGGGGGGCGGGATCGAGATGCGGGAGAGTGAGGGTGGAGGTGGATCCGGCCGTTATGGGGGGTGTCCTCTTTGCCGTCTGCTAGCAGACGGCAAAGAGGGGGGGACCGGGGGGTGGGGCCCCGCCGTGACCGTTAGGGGGGGCATCCTCTTTGCCGTTCGCTAGAGGACGACAAAGAGAATGGAGGCAGACGGCAAAGATGTACCCGACGGCGACGATGTACCCACGGTGCGGTGGGGCCCGCCAGTGACCGTTGCCGTCTGCCTGCCCCATCTTTGCCGTCCTTTAGCCGACGGCAAAGGGTAGGCTGATGGCAAAAGCTTTCTTTGCCGTCTGCCTTACCTTTTGCCGTCTGTTTTTGGCAAGCTGATGGCAAAGGCTTTCTTTGCCGCCTGCCAGCAGACGACAAAGACCTGGCAGACGGCAAATGATCTGATTCCAGTAGTGATATGATCAACATGGAGATGTTCACCATTGAAACCACCTCATCTCACGTGATGATCGGACTTGGGTTGGTGGATTTGGATCATGTTACACTTAGACAACCTAAGGGATGTTGATTTGAGTGGGAGTTCTTTAGTAATATGATTAATTGAACTCATTATCATGAACATAGTCTAAAGTTGTCCTTGCAAAATTATGTTGTAGATCAATGGCTCGCACAGTAGCTCCCCTGAATTTTAATGCGTTCCTAGAGAAAGCTAAGTTGAAAGATGATGGAAGTAACTATGTGGACTGGGTCCGTAATCTGAGGATTATCCTCGCGGCTTCACAAAAGGCTTATGTGCTTGATGCGCCTCTTGGTGTGCCACCCCCTCCAGCGTCATTTGTGGACGTTGTGAACGCCTCGCAGGCACGTTCTGATGACTACTATATAGTTTAGTGCGCCATGCTGTACGGCTTAGAATCGGAACTTCAAAAGCGTTTTGAACGCCATGGAGCATATGAGATGTTCCAGGAGTTGAAGTTTGTACTTCAAGAAAATGCCCGGAGCGATAGGTATGAGACCTCTGATAAGTTCTTCGCCTGCAAGATGGAAGAGAATAGTTCTGTCAGTGGGCACCTACTCAGAATGTCTGGGTACTACAACCGTTTGAATGATTTGGGAGTCCAGCTTCCGCCCGAAACGGTCACTCACAGAATTCTCCAGTCACTGCCACCTAGCTACAAAGGCTTCGTGATGAACTATAATATGCAAGGGTTGGAAAAAGTCTTTCTCCGAGCTATTCGTGATGCTGAAAGTCGCGGAAGTAGAAATCAAAAAGGAGCATCAAGTGTTGATGGTGAATAAGACCACCAGTTTCAAGAAAGGCAAGGGAAAGAAGGGAAACTTCAAGAAGGGTGGCAAGCAAGTTCTCGCTCCCATGAAGAAACCCAAGGCTGGACCCAAGCCTAAGACTGAGTGCTTCTATTGCAAGGGGACTGGCCACTGGAAGCGGAATTGCCCCAAGTACGTGGTTGATAAGAAGGCTGGCAACGTCAACAAAGGTATATTTGATATACATGTTATTGATGTGTACCTCATTAGCTCTCGTAGTAGTGCCTGGGTATTTGATACCGGCTCGGTTGCTCATATTTGTAACTCGAAACAAGAACTGCGGAATAAACGGAGGTTGGCGAAGGATGAAGTGACGATGCGCGTCGGAAATGGTTCCAAGGTTGATGTGATCGCCGTTGGCACGCTCGCTCTTCAGTTACCATCGGGATTAGTAGTAAACCTAAATAATTGTTATTTGGTGCCTGCGTTGAGCGTGAACATTATATCTGGATCTTGTTTATTGCGAGATGGTTATTCATTTAAATCAGATAATAATGGTTGTTCTATTTATATAAGTAACATCTTTTATGGTCATGCACCCAATGCTAATGGTTTATTCTTGTTGAATCTCGGTAGTAGCGATACATACATTCATAACATTGATGCCAAAAGATGCAAAGTTAATAATGATTGTACCACTTTCTTGTGGCACTGCCGCTTAGGTCATATTGGTGTAAAACACACGAAGAAGCTCCATGCTGATGGACTTTTGGAATCACTCGATTTTGAATCACTTGATACATGCTAACCATGCCTCTTGGGCAAGATGACAAAAACCCCGTTCTCCGGTACAATGGAGCAGGCAAGTGGCTCATTGGAAATCATACATACTGATGTGTGCAGTACGATGAGTGTTGAGGCGCGCGGTAGATATCGTTATTTTCTTACCTTCACTGAGGATTTGAGTAGATATGGGTATATTTACTTAATGAAGCACAAGTCTGAAACATTTGAAAAGTTCAAGGAATTTCAGAGTGAAGTAGAAAATCTTCGTAACAAGAAGATAAAGTTTCTACGATCTGATCATGGTGGAGAATATCTGAGTTATGAGTTTGGTATGCATTTGAGAAAGTGTGGAATTGTTTCACAACTTACGCCACCTAGAACACCACAGCGTAATGGTCTGTCCGAGCGTCATAATCGTACTCTATTGGATATGGTGTGATCTATGATGTCTCGCACTGATCTGCCACTATCGTTTTAGGGTTATGCATTAGAAACGACCGCATTCACTTTGAATAGGGCACCATCAAAATCCGTTGAGAAGACACCGTATGAATTATAGTTTGGCAAGAAACCTAAGCCGTTGTTTCTTAAAGTTTGGGGCTGCGACGCTTATGTGAAAAGGCTTCAACCTGATAAGCTTGAACCCAAAGCGGACAAATGCGTCTTCATAGGTTACCCTAAGGAAACAGTTGGGTATACCTTCTATCTCAGATCCGAGGGCAAAGTGTTTGTTGCTGAGAACGGGTCCTTTCTCGAGAAAGATTTTCTCTCGAAAGAATTGAGTGGGAGGAAGGTAGAACTTGATGAGGTTATTTAACCGTCACTTCAGTTGGATAGTAGCACGACACAGAAAGATGTTTCTGTGGCGCCTACACCAAGTGAAGAGGAAGCTAATGATGATGATCATGAAACTGTTGGGGTACGTTGCATGGGAAACAAAAAATTTCCTACGCACACGCAATATCTATCCATGGTGATGAGCATCTACGAGAGGGAGAGTGGATCTACATACCCTTGTAGATCGCTAAGCGGGAAGCGTTAAGAAACGCGGTTGATGTAGTCGAACGTCTTCAGGATCCAAATCGCTAGCCGTCCCGCGATCCAATCACGATCTAGTGCCGAATGGACGGCACCTCCACGTTCAGCACACGTACAGCTCGATGACGATCTCCGCCTTCTTGATCCAGCAAGAGGGAGTGGAGAGGTAGATGAGTTCTCTGGCAGCGCGACGGCGCAGCGGCGGTGGTGGTGGAACTATTCTGACAAGGCTTCGCCTAAACACTGCTGAAAACTAGAGGAGACGATCTATTGGGAGAGAGGGCTGCACCGTGGCCTTTAGGGTTGGGTGTCTTTGGCCCTCTCTCCCTCTAGTATATATACGAGGGAGGGGAGGGGCCGGCACCCCTAGGGCTCCCCCTAGGAGTCGGCCGAAGTGGGGAGGAGGGGGAGTCCAACTTCAATCCTACTCCTAGTAGGATTCCTCCCCCACTTGGAAACCCTTCCCCCTCTTGGGCTTTTGCCTTTTCCCACCTCCTAGCCGCATGGGCCCTTAGGTGCTGGCTTGTCCATCCCACTAAGGGCTGGTAGGCCACCCCTAAGGCCCATGTGGCCTTCCGGCGTGGGTGGCCCCTCCCGATGGAGCTCCGGAACCCTCCCGGCACTCGTGGTACACTACCGGAAATACCCGAAACTTTTCCGGTGACCAAAACGGGACTTCCTATATATCAATCTTTACCTCCGGACCATTCCGGAGCTCCTCGTGACGTCCGGGATCTCATCCAGGACTCTGAACAACCTTCGGTCACCACCATACATAACTCAATACTACCGAAACGTCACCGAACGTTAAGTGTGCAGACCCTGCGGGTTCGAGAACTATGTAGACATGACCGAGACACCTCTACGGTCAATAACCAATAGCGGGACCTGGATGCCCATATTGGTTCCTACATATTCTATGAAGATCTTTATCGGTTGAACCTCTATGTCAAGGATTCAGTTAATCTCGTACGATGTTCCCTTTGTTCTTCGGTATGTTACTTGCCCGAGATTCGATCGTCGGTATCTCTATACCTAGTTCAATCTCGTTACCGGCAAGTCTCTTTACTCGTTCCGTAATACAAGATCCCATGGCTAACACTTTAGTCACATTGCTTGCAAGGCTTATTGTGATGTTGTATTACCGAGTGGGCCCTGAGATACCTCTCCGTCATACGGAGTAACAAATCCCAGTCTCGATCCATGCCAGCTCAACAGACACCTTCGGAGATACCTGTAGAGAATCTTTATAGTCACCCAGTTATGTTGTGACGTTTGATACACACAATGTATTCCTCCGGTGTCAGTGAGTTGCATGATCTCATCGTCATAGGAACAGATACTTGACATGCATAAAACTATAGCAATAAACTGACACGATCACATGCTACGTTCATAGTTTGGGTCTTATCCATCACATCATTATCCCAATGATGTGATCCCGTTATCAAATAACATCTCATGTCTATGGCTAGGAAACCTTGACCATCTTTGATCAACGAGCTAGTCTACTAGAGGCATACTAGGGACACATTGATGTCTATGTATCCACACATGTCTTAGTGTTTCCAATCAATACAATTATAGCATGGATAATAAATGATTATCATGAACAAGGAAATATAATAATAATCACTTTATTATTGCCTCTAGGGCATATTTCCAACAGTCTCCCACTTGCACTAGAGTCAATAATCTAGCTCACATCACGATGTGATTTACATTGTTATGAATCTAACACCCATACAGTTCTGGTGTTCATCATGTTTAGCCCTTGGAAGAGGTTTAGTCATCGGATCTGTGACATTCAGATCCGTGTGTACTTTGCAAATATTTATGTCCTCCTCCTTGATGTAATCGCGGATGGAATTGAAACGTCGCTTTATTTTTCTGGTCCTCTTGTGAAACCTTGGTTCCTTGGCCAGAGCAATGGCACCAGTGTTGTCACAGAACAGAGTCATTGGGTTTAGTGCAGTAGGCACTACTCCAAGATCTGTCATGAACTCCTTCATCCAGACACCTTCCTTCGCCGCCTCTGAGGCAGCGATGTACTCCGCTTCGCATGTAGAATCAGCTACCACGCTCTACTTGGAACTGCACCAGCTTACTGCAGCCCCATTGAGAATAAATACGTATCCGGTTTGAGACTTAGAGTCATCCGGATCAGTGTCAAAGCTTGCATCGACATAACCCTTTACGACGAGCTCTTGATCACCTCCATAAACAAGAAACATGTCCTTAGTCCTTTTCAGGTACTTCAGGATATTCTTGACCGCCGTCCAGTGTTCCATTCTAGGATCACTTTGAAACCTTCTGGCCATACTTATGGCAAGGCTGACATCTGGTCTTGTGCACAACATTGCATACATGATAGAGCCTATGGCTGAAGCATATGGGACGACACTCATCTTTTCTCTATCTTCTGCAGTCACTGGGCATTGAGTCTTACTCAACTTCACACCTTGCAATACAGGCAAGAACCCCTTCTTGGACTGATCCATTTTGAACTTCTTCAAAACTTTGTCAAGGTATGTGTTCTGTGAAAGTCCTATTAAGCGTCTCGATCTATCTCTATAGATCTTGATGCCTAATATGAAAGCAGCTTCTCCTAGGTCCTTCAATGAAAAACTCTTGTTCAAATATTCCTTCACGCTCTCCAAAAGTTCTATATTGTTTCCAATCAGTAATATGTCATCCACATATAATATTAGAAATGCTATAGCGCTCCCACTCACTTTCTTGTAAATACAAGCTTCTCCGTAAACTTGTATAAACCCGAACGCTTTGATCACCTCATCAAAGCGATGATTCCAACTCCGAGATGCTTGCATCAGTCCATAAATGGATCGCTGGAGTTTGCAAACTTTGTCAGCATTCTCTGGATCGACAAAACCTTCTAGTTGCATCATATACAGCTCTTCCTTAAGGAACGTTGTTTTGACATCGAAATTTCATAATCGAAAAAGGCAGCTATTGCTAACATGATTCTAACGAACTTAAGCGTCGCTACGGGTGAGAAGGTCTCATCGTAGTCAACTCCTTGAACTTGTGAAAAACCCTTTGCCACAAGTCGAGCTTTATAGACGGTGACATTACCGTCCGCGTCCGTCTTCCTCTTAAAGATCCATTTGTTCTGAATGGCCTTTCGCCCTTCAGGTAATACTTCCAAAGCCCAAACTTTGTTTTCATACATGGATCCCATCTCGGATTTCATGGCCTCTAACCATTTCTCGGAATCCAGGCCCATCATCGCTTCTCCATAGCTCGTAGGTTCATCGTTGTCCAACAACATGACCTCTAAGATAGGGTTGCCGTACCACTCAGGAGCAGTACGCGTCCTTGTTGACCTACGAGGTTCGATAGCAACTTGATCCGAAGATTCATGATCATCATCATTAACTTCCTCTTCAACCGACGTAGGCTCCACAGAAACATCTTTCTGCGCTGCGCTACTCTGTGGTTGAAGTAAAGGTTCAACAACCTCATCAAGTTCTATTTTCTTCCCACTCAATTCTTTCAAGAGAAACTCTTTCTCAAGAAATGTTCCATTTTTAGCGACAAACACTTTGCCTTCGGATCTGAGATAGAAGGTATACCCAACTGTCTCTTTTGGGTATCCTATGAAGACGCATTTCTCCGCTTTGGGTTCCAGCTTTTCAGGCTAAAGCTTTTTGACATAAGCATCACATCCCCAAACTTTAAGAAACGACAACTTTGGCTTCTTGCCAAACCACAGTTCATATGGCGTCATCTCAACGGATTTCGATGGCACCTATTTAAAGTGAATGCAGCTGTCTCTAATGCATAACCCCAAAACGATAGTGGCAAATCGGCAAGAGACATCATAGAACGCACCATATCCAATAAGGTTCGATTACGACGTTCGGACACACCATTACGCTGTGGTGTTCCAGGCGGTGTCAATTGTGAAACTATTCCACACTGTCTTAAGTGACTGCCAAACTCATAACTCAGATATTCTCCTCCTCGATCAGATCGTAGGAATTTAATCTTCTTGTTACGATGATTCTCAACTTCACTCGGAAATTGCTTGAACTTTTCAAATGTTTCAGACTTGTGTTTCATGAAGTAAATATACCCATATCTACTTAAATCATCCGTGAAGGTGAGAAAATAACGATATCCACCGCGCGCCTCAATGCTCATCGGACCGCACACATCAGTATGTATGATTTCCAACAAGTCACTTGCCCGTTCCATTGTTCCCAAGAACGGGGTTTTAGTCATCTTGCCCATGAGGCATGGTTCACATGTGTCAAGTGATTCAAAATCAAGTGACTCCAAAAGTCCATCAGCACGGAGCTTCTTCATGCGTTTTACACCAATATGACCTAAGTGGCAGTGCCACAAGAAAGTGGTACTATCATTATCAACTCTACATATTTTGGCATCAATGTTATGAACATGTGAATCATCACTATCGAGATTCAATAAGAATAAAACCCTCACATTGGGTGCATGACCATAAAATATATTACTCATATAAATAGAACAACCATTATTCTCTGATTTAAATGAGTAACCGTCTCGCAATAAACAAGATCCAGATATAATGTTCATGCTTAACGCATGCACTAAATAACAATTATTCAGGTTCATCACTAATCCCGATGGTAATCGAAGAGCGAGCGTGCCGACGGCGATCACATCAACCTTGGAACCATTTCCCACGTGCATCGTCACTTCGTCCTTTGCTAGCCTTCGTCTATTCCGTAGTTCTTGCTTTGAGTTGCAAATGTGAGCAACCGAACCGGTATCAAATACCCAGGCACTATAACGAGAGTTGGTAAGGTACACATCAATAACATGTATATCATATATACCTTGTTTGGTATTGGCCGCCTTCTTGTCAGCCAGATACTTGGGGCAGTTCCGCTTCCAGTGACCAGTTCCCTTGCAATGAAAGCACTCAGTTTTTGGATTGGGTCCAGCCTTGGGTTTCTTCACGGGAGGGGCAACTGCTTTGCCATCTTATTGGAGTTACCCTTCTTGACCTTGCCATTCTTCTTGAAACTAGTGGTTTTATTGACTATCAACACTTGATGCTCCTTCTGAATCTCAGACTTAGCGATTTTTAGCATCGCAAACAGCTCGGCGACTGACTTGTTCATCCCATGCATTTTATAGTTCAACACGAAGCTCTTGTAGCTAGGTGGCAGTGATTGAAGAACTCTGTCAGTGATCGCCTCTGGTGGAAGGGGCATCCCCAATTCAGCCAGAAGGTTGGAATACCCAGACATTTTGAGTATGTGTTCACTGACAGACCCGTTCTCCTCCATCTTGAAAGCATAGAACTTATCGGAGGTCTCATACCTCTCAATCCGGGCATTCTTCTGAAAGATAAACTTCAACTCCTGGAACATCTCATATGCTCCATGACGTTCAAAACGTCTTTGAAGTGCCGGTTCTAAGCCATACAACATTGCACATGGAACTATTGAGTAATCATCAGAACGTGTCTATCAGGCGTTCGCAATGTCTGCAGCCTCCACTGGAGCAGGTGGTTCACCAAGCGGTGCATCAAGGACATAAGCCTTTTGGGAAGCCGTGAGGATAATCCTCAGATTACGGTCCC
The DNA here is from genome assembly GCA_039707655.1 of Elymus sibiricus. NCBI lineage: Eukaryota > Viridiplantae > Streptophyta > Magnoliopsida > Poales > Poaceae > Elymus > Elymus sibiricus. Next base: position 186,181,544 of record CM077669.1, on the reverse strand, counting down.
AGTCTACAAAGTTACTTCCATAATCTTTCAACTTAGCTTTCTCTAGGAACACAATGAAATTCAGGGGTGCTACTGTGCGAGCCATTTATCTACAACATAAATTTTGCAAAGACAACTTAGACTATTGTTCAAGATAATGAGTTTAGTTAATCATATTACTTAAAAAACTCCCACTCAAATTGACATCCCTCTGGTCATTCGAGTGTCACATGATCCAAATTCACCAACTCAAGTCCGATCATCACGTGAGATGAGGTGGTTTCAATGGAGAACATCTTCATGTTGATCATATCTACTATATGACTCATGTTCGACCTTTCGGTCTCTTGTGTTCCGAGGCCATGTCTGTACATGCTAGGCTTGTCAAGTTTAACCCGAGTGTTCCGCACGTGCAACACTGGCTTGCACCCGTTGTATGCGAACATAGAGTCTACACACCCGATCATCACGTGGTGTCTCGAAACAACGAACTTTCGCAACGGTGAACACTCGGGGAGAACACAATTTTATCTTGAAATTTAAGTGAGGGATCACCTTATAATGCTACCGTCGTCCTAAGCATAATAAGATGCATAAAAGGATTAACATCACATGCAAATCATAAGTGACATGATATGGCCATGAACTTGTGCTTTTGATCTCCATCTCCAAAGCACCGGCATGATCTCCATCATCACCGGCATGACACCATGATCTCCATCATCTTGATCTCCATCAACTTGTCGCCATGAGGTTGTCGCGCCAACTATTGCTTCTACGACTATTGCTAACTCATAGCGATAAAGTAAAGCAAAACGGCGAAAAACAATTAAAGACAACCCTATGGCTCCTGCCGGTTGCCGTACTCAACGACATGCAAGTCATGATATTCTATACAAAACATGATCATCTCATACATCACATATATCTCATTATGTAATTGGCCATATCACATCACAACATACCCTGCAAAAACAAGTTAGACGTCCTCTAATTGTTGTTGCATGTTTTACGTGGCTGCTACGGGTATCTAGCAAGAACAATTCTTACCTACGCATAAACCACAACGGTGATACACAAATTGCTATTCAACCTTCTCAAGGACCGCCTTTGTCGAATCCTATCCAACTAAAGTAGGAGAGACAGACACCCGCCAGCCATCTTTATGCAATGAAGTTATATGTCAGTTGATGGAACCGGTCTCTCGTAAGCATACGAGTAAGGTTGGTCCGGGCCGCTTCATCCCACAATACCGCCGAATCAAGAAAAGACCAAGGGAGGAAGAAATCTGAATATCAACGCCCACACACTCCTTTGTGTTCTACTCGTGATCTCATCTACACATAGACCTAGCTCATGATGCCACTGTTGGGGAACGTTGCATGGGAAACAAAAAATTTCCTACGCACACGCAAGATCTATCCATGGTAATGAGCTTCTATGAGAGGGAGAGTGGATCTACATACCCTTGTAGATCGCTAAGCGGGAAGCGTTAAGAAACACGGTTGATGTAGTTGAACGTCTTCGCGATCCAAATCGCTAGCCGTCCCGCGATCCAATCACGACCTAGTGCCGAACGGACGGCACCTCCGCGTTCAGCACACGTACAGCTCGATGACGATCTCTGCCTTCTTGATCCAGCAAGAGGGAGCGGAAAGGTAGATGAGTTCTCCGGCAGCGCGACGGCGGTGGTGGTGGAACTATTCTGACAGGGCTTCGCCTAAGCACTGCTGAAAACTAGAGGAGATGATCTATTGGGAGAGAGGGCTGCACCGTGGCCTTTAGGGTTGGGTGTCTTTGGCCCTCTCTCCCTCTATTATATATAGGAGGGAGGGGACGGGCCGGCATCCCTAGGGCTCCCCCTAGGAGTCGGCCGAAGTGGGGAGGAGGGGGAGTCTAGCTCCAATCCTACTCCTAGTAGGATTCCTCCCCCACTTGGAAACCCTTCCCCCTCTTGGGATTTTGCCTTTTCCCACCTCCTAGCTGCATGGGCCCTTAGGGGCTGGCTTGTCCAGCCCACTAGGGGCTGGTGCGCCACCCCTAAGGCCCATGTGGCCTTCCGGCGTGGGTGGCCCCTCCCGATGGACCCCCGGAACCCTCCCGGCACTCCCGGTACACTACCGGAAATACACGAAACTTTTCCGGTGACCAAAACGGGACTTCCTATATATCAATCTTTACCTCCGGACCATTCCGGAGCTCCGCGTGATGTCCGGGATCTCATCCGAAACTCCGAACAACCTTCGATCACCACCATACATAACTGAATGCTACCGAAACATCACTGAACGTTAAGTGTGCAGACCCTACGGGGTCGAGAACTATGTAGACAGGACCGAGACACCTCTACGGTCAATAACCAATAGCGGGACCTGGATGCCCATATTGGTTCCTACATATTCTACGAAGATCTTTGTTGGTTGAACCTCTATGTCAAGGATTCAGTTAATCCCGTACGCTGTTCCCTTTGTTCTTTGGTATGTTACTTGCCCGAGATTCGATCGTCGGTATCTCTATACCTAGTTCAATCTCGTTACCGGCAAGTCTCTTTACTCATTCCTTAATACAAGATCCCGTGGCTAACACTTTAGTCACATTGCTTGCAAGGCTTATTGTGATGTTGTATTACCGAGTGGGCCCTGAGATACCTCTCCGTCATACGGAGTAACAAATCCCAGTCTCGATCCATGCCAGCTCAACTGACACCTTCGAAGATACCTATAGAGCATCTTTATAGTCACCCAGTTAAGTTGTGACGTTTGATACACACAAGGTATTCCTCCGGTGTCAGTGAGTTGCATGATCTCATGGTCATAGGAACAAATACTTGACATGTGATGACCCACAAGTATAGGGGATCTATTGTTGTCCTTTCGATAAGTAAGAGTGTTGATCCCAACGAGGAGCAGAAGGAAATGACAAGCGGTTGCCGGTAAGGTATTCTCTGCAAGCACTGAAATAATCGGTAACAGATAGTTTTGTGATAAGATAATTCGTAACAGATAGCAAGTAACAAGTGTAGCAAAGGTGCAGCAAGGTGGCCCAATCCTTTTTATAGCAAAGGACAAGCCTGGACAAGCTCTTATATAAAGCAAAGCGCTCCCGAGGACACATGGGAATTTCTGTCAAGCTAGTTTTCATCATGCTCATATGATTCGCGTTCGTTACTTTGATAATTTGATATGTGGGTGGACCGGTGCTTGGGTGCTGCCCTTACTTGGACAAGCCTCCCACTTATGATTAACCCCTCTCGCAAGCATCTGCAACTACGAAAGAAGAATTAAGATAAATCTAACCATAGCATGAAACATGTGGATCCAAATCAGCCCCTTACGAAGCAACGCATAAACTAGGGTTTAAGCTTCTGTCACTCTAGCAACCCATCATCTACTTATTACTTCCCAATGCCTTCCTCTAGGCCCAAACAATGGTGAAGTGTCATGTAGTCGACGTTCACATAACACCACTAGAGGAGAGACAACATACATCTCATCAAAATATCGAACGAATACCAAATTCACATGATTACTTATAACAAGACTTATCCCATGTCCTCAGGAACAAACGTAACTACTCACAAAGCATATTAATGTTCATAATCAGAGGAGTATTAATGGTCATTAAGGATCTGAACATATGATCTTCCACCAAGTAAACCAACTAGCATCAACTACAAGGAGTAATCAACACTACTAGCAACCCACAGGTACCAATCTGAGGTTTTGAGACAAAGATCGGATACAAGAGATGAACTAGGGTTTGGAGAGGAGATGGTGCTGGTGAAGATGTTGATGGAGATTGACCCCCTCTCGATGAGAGGATCGTTGGTGATGACGATGTCTTCGATTTCCCCCTCCGGGAGGGAAGTTTCCCCGGCAGAACAGCTCCGCCGGAGCCCTAGATTGGTTCTGCCCAAGTTCCGCCTCGAGACGGCGGCGCTTCGTCCCGAAAGCTCCCTTATGATTTTTTTCCAGGTCAAAACCCTCCATATAGCGGAAGATGGGCACCAGAGGCCTGCCAGGTGGGTCACAAGCCACAAGGGCGCGCCCAGGGGGGTAGGGCGCGCCCCCCTGGCTTGTGACTGCCTGATGGGTCCCCCCTGGTATATTCTTAGCCCAATATTTTTTGTATATTCCAAAATAATTCTCCGTAGATTTTCAGGACTTTTGGAGTTGTCCAGAATAGGTATCTCAGATTTTCTTCTTTTCCAGTCCAGAATTCCAGCTGACGGCATTCTCCCTCTTCATGTAAACCTTGTAAAATAAGAGAGAAAAAGCATATGTATTGTGCCATAATGTGTAATAACAGCCCATAATGCAATAAATATCAATATAAAATCATGATGCAAAATGGACGTATCAACTCCCCCAAGCTTAGACCTCGCTTGTCCTCAAGCGAAAGCCGAAATCGATAAATATGTTCACATGTTTAGAGATAGAGGTGTCGATAAAATAAAATACGGACATGAGGGCATCATGGTCATCTTTAGAACAATAGCATATATTGACATATAATTTCTTATGCTAAAGTAACAATTCATTCACAAGGTAAAGTATGAATCAAGAACTCCATTGAGAACCAACAAACTATGATCTTAGTCATTGAAGCAATTCCAATTTATCATAACGTCGGAAAGAGTCAATATAAGAGCTTGTAAAGCAAATCCACATACTCAATCATCTTTTAGTCTTTCATAATTGCTAACACTCACGCGGTACCTATGAGGTCAAAGCTTCAATCGGACACAGAGAAAGATAGGGGCTTATAGTTTTGCCTCCCAACTATTTACCTCAAGGGTAATGTCAACAGAAATAACTCATGCTCACCCACCTCCGAGTGGATATATGTATCTAAATCATTCCCCAACACATGACGCTTTCCAAGAGATAAAGGCGAAATAAAGGAAGCAGTGAAGATCACCACGACTCTTGCATAAAGGTAAGTACTAGAAAATAAAAGTAACATATTTGCTCCTTTTCCAGTCCAGAATTCCAGCTGCCGTCATTCTCCCTCTTCATGTAAACCTTGTAAAATAAGAGAGAAAAGGCATAAGTATTGTGCCATAATGTGTAATAATATCCCATAATGCAATAAATATCAATATAAAATCATGATGCAAAATGGACGTATCAACATGCAGAAAACTATAGCAATAAACTGACACGATCACATGCTACGTTCATAGTTTGGGTCTTGTCCATCACATTATTCTCCCAATGATGTGATCCCGTTATCAAATAACATCTCATGTCTATGGCTAGGAAACCTTGACCATCTTTGATCAACGAGCTAGTCTACTAGAGGCATACTAGGGACACATTGTTGTCTATGTATCCACACATGTATTAGTGTTTCCAATCAATACAATTATAGCATGGATAATAAACGATTACCATGAACAAGGAAATATAATAATAATCACTTTATTATTTCCTCTAGGGCATATTTCCAACAGAAACTTCAGATCAAGTTCCTACTGAGCCTCATAGGTCGACAAGGAATCGTACCGCCCCTGAGTGGTACGGCAATCCTATCTTGGAGGTCATGTTATTAGACAACAGTGAACCTACGAGCTATGAAGAAGCAATGGTGGGCCCGGATTCCAACAAATGGCTAGAGGCCATGAAATCCGAGATATGATCCATGTATGAGAACAAAGTGTGGAATTTGGAGGACTTACCATATGATCGTAAGGCCATACAGAATAAATGGATCTTTAAGCAAAAGGCGGACGCGGACGGTAATGTCACCGTCTATAAAGCTCGACTTGTTGCAAAAGGGTTTTCACAAGTTCAAGGTGACTACGATGAGACTTTCTCTCCCGTAGCGATGCTTAAATCCGTTAGGATCATGTTAGCAATAGCTGCATTCTTCGATTATGAGATCTGGCAGATGGATGTCAAAACAGCGTTCCTTAATGGTTTCCTTAAGGAAGAGTTGTATATGATGCAACCAGAAGGTTTTGTCGATCCTAAAAATGCTGACAAAGTCTGCAAGCTCCAGCGATCCATTTATGGACTGGTGCAGGCATCTCGGAGTTGGAATCTTCGCTTTGATGAGGTGATCAAAGCGTTTGGGTTCATACCAGTTTATGGAGAAGCTTGTATTTACAAGAAAGTGAGTGGGAGCTCTATAGCGTTTCTAATATTATATGTGGATGACATATTGCTGATTGGAAACAATATAGAACTTTTAGAAAGCGTGAAGATATATTTGAACAAGAGTTTTTCAATGAAAGACCTCGGAGAAGGTGCTTACATATTATGCATCAAGATCTATAGAGATAGATCGAGATGCTTAATAGGACTTTCACAAAGCACATATCTTGATAAGGTTTTGAAGAAGTTCAAAATGGATCAGTCCAAGAAAGGGTTCTTGCATGTCTTACAAGGTGTGAAGTTGAGTAAGACTCAATGCCCAGCGACTACAGAGGATAGAGAAAAGATGAGTGTCATCCCCTATGCTTCAGCCATAGGCTCTATAATGTATGCGATGTTGTGCACAAGACCAGATGTCAGCCTTGCCATAAGTATGGCCGGAAGGTTTCAAAGTGATCCAGGAATGGAACACTGGACAGCGGTCAAGAATATCCGTAAGTACCTGAAAAGGACTAAGGAAATATTTCTCGTTTATGGAGGTGATCAAGAGCCCGTCGTAAAGGGTTACGTCGATGCTAGCTTTTACACATATCCGGATGACTCTAAGTCTCAAACCGGATACATATATATTCTAAATGGTGGAGCGGTAAGATAGTGCAGTTCCAAGCAAAGCGTGGTAGCTGATTCTACATGTCAAGCGGAGTACATCGCTGCTTCGAAAGCGGCAAAAGAAGGAGTCTAGATGAAGCAGTTCATGACAGATCTCGGAGTTGTGCCCAGTGCACTGGATCCGATGACTCTCTTGTGTGATAACACTGGCGCCATTGCTTTAGCCAAAGAACTCAGGTGTCATAAGAGGACCAGACACATAAAGCGCCGCTTCAATTCCATTCGCGATTACATCAAGGAGGAGGACATAAATATTTGCAAAGTACATACGGATCTAAATGTTGCAGACCGTTGACTAAGCCTCTTCCACGGGCAAAACATGATCAGCACCAGAACTCTATGGGTGTTAGATTCATTACAATGTAAATCACATAGCGATGTGAACTAGATTATTGACTCTAGTGCAAGTGGGAGACTGTTGGAAATATGCCCTAGAGGCAATAATAAAATAGTTATTGATTGGAACTAGATTATCCATGCTATAATTGTATTGATTGGAAACACAGATACATGTGTGGATACATAGACAACACTGTGTCCCTAGTGAGCCTCTACTAGACTAGCTCGTTGATCAAAGATGGTTAAGGTTTCGTGACCATGGACATGAGTTGTCATTTGATAACGGGATCACATCATTAGAAGAATGATGTGGACAAAGACCCAACCGTAAGCATAGTATTTGATCATTCTAGTTTATTGCTACTGCTTTATCCATGTCAAGTATCAGTTCCTAGGACCATAAGATCGTGCAACTCCTGGACACCAGAGGAATGCCTTGTGTGTATCAAACGTCACAAAGTAACTGGGTGACTATAAAGGTGCTCTACAGGTATCTCCGAGGGTGTCTGTTGGGTTGGCATGGATCGAGACTGGGATTTGTCACTCCGTATGACGGAGAGGTATCTCTGGGCCCACTCGGTAATACAGCATCACAAGAAGCTTGCAAGCAATGTGACTAAGGAGTTAGTCACGAGATCTTGTATTACGGAACGAGTAAAGAGACTTGCCGATAACGAGATTGAACTAGGTATGGAGATACCAACGATCGAATCTCGGGCAAGTAACATACCGATGGACAAAGGGAACTGCATTCGGGATTGATTGAATCCTTGACATCGTGGTTCGACCGATAAAGATCTTCGTAGAACATGTAGGAACCAATATGGGCATCCAGGTCCCGCTATTGGTTCTTGGCCGTAGAGGTGTCTCGGTCATGTCTGCATAGTTCTTGAACCCGCAGGGTCTGCACACTTAACGTTTGGTGACGATTTGGTATTGTTGAGTTATATATGTTGGTGACCGAAAGTTGTTCGGAGTCCCGGATGAGATCCCGGACATCACGAGGAGTTCCAGAATGGTCCGGAGGTAAAGATTGATATATGGGAAGTTGGTATTCGAGTTCCGGAAAGGTTTCGGGACTTACCGGTTTTGTGACGGGGATGCCGGAAGTGTTCCGGGGGTCCACCAGGTGGGTCCATGTCAGGACCGGTTTTACAGGATATTAATTTCCTAGTAAATGGTCCTTGTGCTCACCAGCCCTAGGATTACTGTTAGCTGATGAGACACATTCTTGATACAGAAATTTCAAGCAAAATACAATATTTGAAGTACACGACCATGGTGTAGGAATACTAAGACTCGGTACTACTCGAGTGGCTTAGTCTACCTCGTTAATATCTAGTTGAGCGTGCCTTGCTGACATTGAGGCTTCTCTCGGGGCTTCACTGCCGGGGTTGATTGGGTTAGGGTGGGGAGTTGCAGGGTCGGGGTAGCGATGATGACCATCGCGGGGATTGGTGGTCACAATCCCGTTGGAGTGTGTCCCCAAAAGGCGACGAAGCTCCTCCGAGGATACAAATGCATTCCGGTTGGTTGCAGGGGCAGGTATCGAAGACTCGATCGGTTGTACGAACAGCACGATGGGGTTGTCGACGTCGGGCACCACTTCTCTTCTTGCCGGGGCTCGGCAAGCAAGTTCTCCATGAGCTGCGATCTGATCAAGGGTGACCTGATCGAATAGTGCCTCTAGTGCACTTAGGTAGCGCACAAGATGCAATAATGCAGGGTCCGTCTCGTGGTCTCCATTGGCGATCTTGGTGGCCTACTATATCCGTCACGGCTGGAGTAATAATAGAACGAGCGGCAGTTAACTCTTGGCGATAACTGTCGGAGTTGAACTATAGCCTCCCGAGCTGCTAGCTGGATGGCTTGTGGCTCAAAGGAAGTTGACCTTCCGGTGAACCTGTAGGGGTGCTCTGGCGAGATACCTCTGCCGTAGATGTGCACCGTGGCCCAGAAGTGATGATTCTAATCACTCGTGCGCTCCTGGTACACAACATATTCTGGGGGCTCTTCTAATGCAAAGGCACGACGTGTGAGGTTGGCTAGGACGGTTACAAAACCTCCAAGGTTGGTTGCTGTGGTCTCATTGTGAACAATGGCGCCAGGCATCTTGGTTTGGTTTTGTATAGGTGGCTATGGTGTGCTGGCTTTCGGCAAATGTTTCCTTTTATAGAAAAAGAAAACGGAGCCTTCCTTCGCATGCTTGCGAATGGGACAATTTAGGTGTCGGTCACAGGCGTGTGATTGCTAGGCTAGGCTGATAGGTTGGGCACCGACTGCCGAAAGGTGTTGGGGTCACTGTGTGGGCTATCGGATAGGATACGCTGGGTTGTGGTTAGGGTAAGGTCTGGTGGTTGGGTTAACCTAGGTTTATCGACCTGGCTAAGATAGGATTAGCCAATGGTCAGCCTGGCTCTGATACCAAGGTTGTCAGGACCGGTTTTATAGGATATTAATTTCCTAGTAAATGGTCCTTGTGCTCACCAGCCCCAGGATTACTGTTAGCTGATGAGACACATTCTTGATACAGAAATTCCAAGCAAAATACAATATTTGAAGTACACGACCATGGTGGTCTATGAGTACAACAAAAATTTCTAGTGGTTGGTGGCGGAAGCAGTTCGGGGTCATCGGCATCTATGGGACTCCATTTCCCACAGGAACAGCTGGCCTGGATAACTCCTATCTTCGTGTGGCTGCGACCTTTGATGCCTAGGTTCTGGTGCTGCCGTCATAGTGCTCCTCTCCAAAATACGCATTCTGGTCAATGAAAATAGCCAGGGACAAGCCAGAGAGTACTTTGAATGTACTCGCAAACATCATGAAAATAGGTATAACATAGCAGGTGGTATTCATGCACTGAAATAATCCATAATCCCTTAACCAGTCACAAAATAAAATTCATGATGCACGCAGGCAGGTCATTCATATTAAACATGAATAAGCAATCAGAGGATAAAATAAAATAAACCGATCGGGTGTCTGAAGCGACGCCTCGAAAGGATAATAATATAAAGCATGCCTCAGTCGGGCGTCTGAGTGACGCCACATAAAGGGCTTAGAAGAAAAATAAATAACATGCCACTACAAGAAATATGTCAACTTGTGACCTTCTCTTAGTGACCCCAGCTGAATTGGTCGTAAATCCACGGCCATTTCGCTTGGAAGGGCTCAAACCCTGAAATTGCCTTACACCAAATGGTCATAAAGCAGACAAGAGTGGTCGACGACCTTATTTCTACCTGATTACGACCAATATAAATGGTCATGAGGTTGTGAACGTGGATGCATTGGTACTTAAGGTGTCGCTCCAGGTGGGCTTGGGCCTCGGTGGAACAAGGCCACCTCCTTTTTTTCTTTTAAAATTTTCGTGTGCCATGTAGGCCTCGGCCCATCCAGGAAGAAATGTGGGATGCCCTCATATTTCTCAAAAAAAAAACATATATTCGGCCCAACGAAAAAATGGGAAAATAACAAGTTTTTCATTATTACCATTTGGTAAGGATGGTCAGTTATCTGAAAAAAAAAGTTTTCATTATTGTCTAAAAAACAGGTTTTTCATTGTATAACTCTAAAAAGGTTTTTCCTTATAGAAAAATCTCGAAACCAATTAAACAATATAAAATTATAAGAATAGAAAAATAATGAACTCGTTCGTGAATCTTGCTATATGGTTTAGCAATTAAAAAACTAAACGTGTAATTCAAAAAAATGTTAATGTTAATATGTATTTCAAAAAATGTAATCATGTGTTTAAAAAACTAAATGTGTGTATTTGAAAAGTTTCATGCGTATAAAAAATGATAATCATAAATAATATTAGATATGTATAAAAAAAGTTTCATGTGTATGAAAAAATAGTCATCAGTACGTATATATGGAAATTTTACAATATATATATATATAAGGAAAAGTAGATAACAAAACAAGATTTTCTAAAAATGTTAATCATGTATTTAAATTTTTCTAACCTATATAAACAATGTTTTATATGTATACAAAAATGTACAATGTGTAAAAACAAATATAGACATAAAAACATATGTATGAAAAGATTTTTTTTGTTGGGAATATATGAAAAGATGTTAATCATGTATTTGAAAAAAGTTAAACATATATAAACAATATGTACAATGTGTCTTAAAAAATGTAGACATGTGTTCAAAATATTAGACATCAAAATATTTATTAAAAATGTTAATGATGTAATTAAAAACCGTTTAATATGTATAAAAAATATTTCTAGTGTACACAAAATTGTTCATAAAATGTGGTTTAATATTCTTGAAAAATGGAGAAGTTTATTTTTACAACAAATATTTGTTAGGTCCTTAAAAAAACTCATTTTGGGAACTCGGAAAATAAAAACCCCCTTAGGAAACATTGTTTGCCATTCCAAGATGCACCCTTGTGCACAATATGAGATCATTTGAATAAACTCATGTCATGAATGTGGCCATAATATTGATCATTTGGCTTGAAAGCCATGGATCTCCACACGTGATAGCTCATTTCTGAGAACACTTTTTTAAAATAATTACCGTATTACAAATTTATTATTTTTCCTAGTAACTCTGTCACATATAATGACACAATGCAAAGGTTTTCCAATTTTTTGATTTGTTTTTGAATTTTTCATGCCCGTTTCAAAATGCGGTCAAAACGGCGGGCATGACCGTTCCAGGCTAGTGGTTGAATCTTGAAAAACTTTTGATGTTTCTCTGATTAAATAGATACTTATGTACCTAGAAATGATTTTTAGAAAAAATAAAGAGCAAACTATGAGGCAGCTGCAGTTCAAATTTGACCCGCTTCCAACTCAATCGACGAAAATTTGTCTTTTTCACGAGAGGTGGATCAAAACTTTTGACACCCAACCATTTGGTCAATTGTGCTTTAAATATGGCCTACGGTTTTATAAAATTGATTTGGTCCAATTTTGCAACAAATATATGGATTTTTTTTCAAAACTATGAGTATATTTATAGCAAATTCGGACAATATATGGCTAAATGCAAAAATGGCAAAAATATTACCCTGTCGGCCTGCGGTGGGCCGACGGGGGGCCTGTCGGCCAGCAGTGGGCCGATAGGTGCCTGTCGGCCTCCGGGCGACCAACAGCTGGCCCGTCGGCCTGCGGGCGGCCGATAGGTGCCCGTCGGCCTGCGGGCGGCCAATAGGTGCCTGTCGGCCTCCGGGCGACCGACAGCCCCTGGATAAGGCCGACCGCCCGGTTTCTTCCTCCTCTGGCTCGCTCATCCTCTCTCTCTCTCGTTTTCTCTACCGAATTTCCTCCCCTTCCGATCTCCTCCATCCTCCACCCATTTTCCTATTGAATCCGCTGAAACAATAGATCATACCCATCTCCACCAGTCTACGGTCTCATTTGGGTAGTTTTTTTTTCGTTTGGAGGAGCCATGGTGGGGTGGTGGAGGTGTAGATGGTGAGGAGGTGGTGTGGTTGAGAGGAAGAAGAAGGGGACACACGCGTCGAAGGTATACCGATTTTTTTTAGTTTAGGTTAGTTCTTTTATTGTACGTAAAATTAGTTTATGTAGTGTACGTGTACGTGTACATTTTTGTTTAGGTTAGTAGTCATTTTAGTGTACGTGTTGGTAGTGTAAGTTTATTTAGTTTACTTAGTGTAGTCATTTTTAGTATACGTTTATTTAGTGTACGTAGGTTTATTTTAGTGTAGGTTTATTTTAGTATAGGTTTATTTAGTGTAGGTTTATTTTAGTGTAGGTTCTTTTTAGTGTAGGTTTATTTAGTGTACGTAGGTTTATTTTAGTGTAGGTTTATTTTAGTATAAATTTGTTCGTTGCGATTAATGAAAGATGGCAATGTCTAACAGGTGAAAATGTCTGAATCAGTAAATTTTACTGTTTACTACGGCCCTGGTAATGTTCGATATAATGAGTTGGGGGTTGATCTTAGCGAGTTTAAGAATGGCGTCATGACACTTTCACACCCGGACATACTGGACATTAGACAGTTGAAGCACTGGTTGACAACTAGTTTTGGGCTAGATCCTGAAGTATGTTCCGTCAGTATTCATGCATTGTGGACAAAATCCTGTAAAAATGTCAAGTGGGAGTTGATGCCGATAGATAGGAGCCAGCATTGGGTGACCCTGTTAAGTCGTTGCTGAGACCGAAGAATCCACCCATATGCCCTAGTGCAACCAGTGGCGAAGGAGGAGAATATGGTACAACTTCACGTGGGGTATGAACCAGGCCAGGGTAGTCAAGTGGCTAACGAGAATTATTTATCCGGGTCACAGCCACCGGATGTGGATGCTAGCCAAGCCGAGAAAGAGTCAGACTACATGCCACACAATGTTTGTGGTCATGATACTGGGCAGAGTATTAAGTCAAAAATATTGGTTGGTTCTGGTGTTGCTGATGGGGATGAGGAAGGCGATGAAATGCAGAGGGTGATGGAGGAAGAGGACAAGGATGGATTTGCGGAGGATTTGGATTCTGAAAATTCTGAGGATGAAGTGGAGGTACCGATTCCTTCTGCATGGGATCAGGACATATCCACCGGCCTTACTGTCAACGATGGCCATGAGACTCCATGGCAATATAATCTGAACCAAGTCCAGATAGGGGCTATGTTTGATACAAAGAAAAAATTGAAGTATGCGGTGATAAAGTGGGCTATGTCTACGCAGAGGGTTTTTCGGACACACATATCGAGTCCAACAAACTATACCGTGAAGTGTGTTGAAACAGGTTGTCCTGCGAAGGTGCACGGGCACGTGCCGAAGTATAACATCCACTGGGTTGTCAGCAATGTGGTCCCACATAATTGTGTGAGGAAAAACCTATTGGTTAGTCATCCAAACCTGACTTCAACTCTCATTGCGCAACTCATGTATACTGAGATAGTGGAGAAGAAAGATATGGAAGCAAAACACATCCAGAGAGCAGTGAAGGTCAGATGGAATTATGACATTCCATATGGGAAGGCTTGGAGGGCTAAGCAGATGGCTATGGAGGAAAGGTTTGGGACGTTCTTCGACTCATATGATAATGTTGTCCGTCTCCTTGACATACTGAAGGAGAGAAATCCCGGCACTTATGTTAACATACAACACACGAGGTTGGACATTATACCAGATCACAAGGTGTTGAAACGAGTATTCTTCTCTTTCGCTATGTGCATCGAAGCTTTCCGGCATTGTCCTCCTGTGATGTTTGTGGATGGTACATTCCTGACTAGTCAGTACAAAGGGCAAATCCTGACTGCTATTGGTGTGGACGGGAACAATCAAATCATCCCACTAGCCATGGCATATGTGGAGGGTTAGAACTTTCCGAGCTGGGTATGGTTCTTCCGGCAAGTTAAAATTGCGATCGTGAAGGACCGACCAAACCTGTGTGTCATTCATGACAGACATCCTGGTATATTGAAGGCCGTGAAGACACTAAGGAATCCAACTGCTGACGAACCAACACCTTGGAAGGACTTGCAGAGCCGGTGGTGCATGCGCCATCTTGGGGCTAATTTTTTCTCACAGTTCAAGAACAAGCGGTTGATGAACTTGTTTAAAAAATTATGCAAGCAGAACCAGCAGCGTAAATACCATTTTATTTGGTCAAAACTTGATGAGTTCACTAAGAAGCAGGTCCGCGCGAGGAAGAAAATGGAAGCAGATCAGGTTAAATTAGCAACACTCATGGCGGAGCTAGAGGAGCTAGTAGGTCTTTGTGACTTGCCAGCAATTGACCCTCCTAATACCAAGAGAAAGAAGGGCAGGGCAATAAAGAATTTTTCTGAGTGGATAGAGAAAGAGCCTCCAGTGAATTGGTCTTTGCTGCATGACACCCATGGAGCTAGGTATGGCCACATGACAACCAATCTTGCAGAGGTGTATAACTTTGTACTCAGAGGGAATAGAGCATTGCCACTCACAGCTATTGTGGAGGCTGTATTCCATGGCACTTTGAGATATTTTAGAGAAAGGAACGAGTTAGCAAAGAAGCATATTGCAGACAATCAGAACACACCTTATTGTAGCCGTGTCATGGAGTACATGGCAAAGAAGATAGAGAAAGCAAAGAAGCACACTGTCAGACTCATAGGTAATCAGGAAAGGAGGTATGAGGTTCAACTACCTACTGATGGTTTTGGTTCTGCAAATGAGGTGAAGACGCACGAGGTAAAAATTGGAACGGAATTTTATCCAACTTGTGAGTGTACATGCAACAAACCGAAGTTGTTGCACCTGCCTTGCTCACATGTGTTGGCTGCCTGTGGCCAGATTGAGTTGGACGCTATCTCCTTCGTGTCCCCATACTATTTAAAAGATGCAGTAGTCAATGTCTGGACAGGTGAGATGACAGGGTTTAGAGTCGTCGGCAATTTCAACAAGGTAAAAGATGGGGAGAGAGTATACATCTCGGATCCAGAACTTCGGCGAACAAGCAGGGGCAGACGTAAGGTAAAGCGCATCCGTAACGATATGGACCAATCTGAAGCTGGTGGAGCAACCAGACAATGTTTGCTATGCGCGGCTTACGGGCATAGGATGAAATATTGTCCCGACCTGAACAAAGACGGTGCTTCCACTTCGACGAGTGCTTCCACATCGACAACTGCGACCACAGTAGCAAGAGGCGGACGTGGTCGTGGCAGTCGTGGTGGTCGTGGAAGTCGAGGCCGAAGGGGCAGGCAAGGAAGAAATAACTTAGAAGCTATATAATGTGTAATATGTCTGGACTATGTTTTAATGTGTAATATGACGGACTATGTTTTATTCTGTAATATGTGTGGTCTATGTTTTAATGTGTAATATGACGGACTATGTTTTATTCTGTAATATGTGTGGTCTATGTTTTAATGTGTAATATGACGGACTATGTTTTATTCCGTAATATGTCTGGACGATGTTATAATTTGTAATATGTCTGGACTATGTTTTAATTTGTAATATGTCTGGGCTATGTTTTAATTGCAGATATGGCTTCGTATCCGTTGCTTAATGGGAATATCGATAGAGGGCACCGGGCCGCACTTATGGAAGCGGGCAAGAACTTAGACGTGTTGATCACTCGCACCCCAAATCGTAACTGGATGATACACCCTTTATGGGTTGATAGGTATGTGTCGGTACAGTGACTTACTATGTTTGAAATCCTTTTGATAGCCGTAACTGTATGCTACATTCTCTTTATTTTGTAGGTTAAGTTGGGCAGGACTTCTACCCTTGGCACGGCTGGTTGAGGGTACATTGGATGAGTGGGTTGAACATCCGGACTTGGATGAGGAAGGTTAACCAATGCAATTACACAAGAGGCAAGTGGCACGTTTCTCTTACGACAGGTCACTGCTTACCTGCTTAGTAGATAGATGGAGACCAGAGACACATACGTTTCACTTTCCCTGGGGAGAGATGGCTCCTACTCTACAGGATGTGTCTTTCTTGTTGGGATTACCTTTGGCCGGTGCTGCCATAGGTCCTTTAGAGAAAGAACCTTTGGCCGGTGCTGCCATAGGTCCTTTAGAGAAAGAACCTGCCTGGCTAGCACTGATGCAGACACGTTTTCTAGCTGCGGTGCCAACTGCTGTGCCCTTAGACAAAGATCCTCACGGGCCTCATTTTAAGTGGTTGAGCCAGTTTCAGGTAACCTTCTCAGTGAGCTGAACATATCTTATTTTCCTAGTTGCCCTTACTAGATAGTTTACACAATTGTATGATTTCTATACAGATTGTCCGGTTAGGGTACCCCGGAGTTGTGTTGTCAGAGGCATAGATTGATCGATCCCTAGAGGCATATATTATGTGGTTGTTCGGCAAGACGATGTTCATGGAGAACCACGTGACCACTGTCGATGCACGACTCATCGGTATTGCACGAGAAATAGCTGACGCACGTTGCCCGGGGGACATTCAGCAGAGGAGTTTTGGTTCTGCTGTGTTAGCGGCTACGTACAGAGGACTGTGCAAAGCTTGCGTGTTGAAGTCTAGAAAATCAGCTCTTGTTGGATGTCCACTATTGTTGCAGCTCTGGTCATACGAGAGATTCCCTATTGGTCGACCCTATGTCTGCGTTGATAAACCTTTTGGTTTGGAGGACATGGCTGGGACTTATGTGCCTTCTATCGGCGACTTGCCTACTATGGGATCTGTGTGGACACGGAGAGAGGTATTTTCATATTAAGTAACAATATGAATTACTAATGTTTATTTCTTGCCATTCAATAGAATTACTAATGCTTATTTGTTGTTATGCACAGAGACAGTTCGCGCACAGCCAGGTGAGGGGCTGCTACCCCTCCTTCACGGCGCAGTTTGATAGTTTGCACGAGGATCAAGTTATCTGGGAGCCATACTCCCATCACGCTATATTATCCAGGTGTCCAGGTGGGATTTCTGGATTGTGCACTAGAGATCGGCACTATTGGATGACCAAGGCCAAGTTGGTGTTCGACGTGACGGTTGAGGAGATGGCTCTTCATAGGGTGATGAGACAGTTCGGTCTATGCCAAGAGCCTGACATTCCAGTTATTCCACACGTACCAGATCACGTGCACAAGTAAGACATACTATTTTACTTCTCATGTCTGCATTCAGAATATAACATTTCAATCTCAGGTACACTCGCTCAGGAGGAAACAAGTCCCAGGATTCTTGGCTTCGTGACATTAGCCCTTACGTGGACGAATGAACTACTGCGCCGACAAATATCTGGGATGAGGTTCGGCCCTTTCACTGGGACAAGTTCGGGTTGTATCTGCAGCGTTACCGGCATAGCACGAGGATCTACTTGGTTCCATCAGCAGCTCCTGATCAGATCGAAGCCCCTCTCACCAGCGATCTGTTCCCAACTGCCTCTGTTGTCGGGACCAGACGCCACGCGGTACGTGCTATGTTTCTCACATGTTAAGTTTTTTCTTAACCTGAACATATACAATTGGTTAACTATTCGTGTTGTCTGCCATACAACGATGATCTAATTGGTTAACTCTCCGTGTATAGAGTGACTTGGCATGCGAGGTGCTAGAGGAGGTTTCCTCTTTAATGGAACGCTTTGAGAGAGGAGATAATATCCCACCGCGAGAGCACGTCTCATGGTTGAGGGGTCTTCATGAGAAGGTTCGCGGGATTTACGCAGCTGTTACATGTAGACGATCTTCGGATGTTGCTATTCCTCGTCCAGCACATCGTCCGCCATGCCCCTCTCTGCAGCGTTCAGAACCTCGAACCTCTGTGCACCGTTCGGAACCACGACCTTCACAACGAGGGAGCTCTTCCTGGCAGCATACACCTCCTTCACAACCAGGGAGCTCTTCCTGGCAGCATACACCTCCTTCACAACCAGGGAGCTCTTCTTGGCATAATCAGATGGACCTAGGTAACACTACTTTGTGCATTCTTTTAAACATTCTAGGTTCGCAAATCAATTTTACATGTTTTACTTTACCGCAGTCGGCAGCCAGTCGCAACCGTTCATGCAGTCTAATGTCCAGTCACCGATGCTTAGTGGTGGTGGTTCGTTCTTTGCCGGTGACGGCGACGACGATGACCGAGCTGCAAACACCTATGAGTTCTCGCAGACAGTTCTTCACACTCCACCACCACCATGGACGCAGGAGACACAGACACTGACAGACGATGTGGTCTATGGTCGTGGTCATCGTGAGACTCGTCCACCGCCTGAGCGCTTATCGCCTTCCGGTCCTCGTCCGAGGAAGACCAAGATTCGTCGCCGTCCCCAGCAGTGATATGGTTATCAGATTCCTCCCAGGGCACCACCTCCTTTCCAACCTGGTGATACTATTATCTATGCATGAGACATATTTCTATCAATGTTTGTTTCAGACTTTTATCTATGCATCAGACATCCTTCATGTATGTGTTACTATCTATGTATGAGTCATTATCTATGTAAGAGACTGATTTGTTTTCAAGACACTTGTCTACTTCATATTAGTAGTACATCTGAATTAAACGGTACGACTCAACTAAACGGTACAAGATACATTTCCAGAAAAGCCTCCTGTCGCTGTCGGTAAACCTCCGCCAGTCGAAGTCCCTCTTCTCGGTTTTTCTTCTTCATCTCATCAAGAAAAGCCCTCTGCTTCACACAGTACTCTTGCCACTCTCTCACCTGCTCTGCTTTCTCCTCTGCTGCCGCCTTCGCGTGGCGCTCTTCCGCGTCCAAACTTGCCCATGCACGACGACCTCTTGCACGAATCTCGGTCACCGCCCAGTCCGGTTTTTTCGTGTCAATCCAACGATAGTACATGCACAGAGGCGGAGGAGACTACAACAAAAATAGAAATAGAAATATCAAATCAACAATAATATCAACAACGTGTTTATTCTTCGTGACTGAAACATACCGGAGGACTGATGTACGGTGAAGTAGCAACGGGTGGATCTTCCTCATAATTGGCGCACATGAAAAACTTCATGCCCAACCAATCTGAAAAATCCGTCACCTCCTTCACCTTGCAGAGATCGCCACACCAACAACGAAGTACTTCCACCCCCCGAGGCAAAGTCGCACTCTTCATTTTCGTAGGCCTAATGCTTTGATCCGAGCAAGGCAAACTCATACTGACTAGCGCGTTGGTGTTAACTGCGGCTGGACGATGGAGAAGAGAGTGAGAAAGAGCAAGCAGTGTGGGCAGAAGCAAAGAGAAGAGCGTGACAGAGCAGGCAACGGCATCTCGTATATAAAGATGAGGAGCACTGTGTTGTCGGTGCAAGAAAATAAAACACGCGTGTGCGATTCTGCCAATCACTACAGTCTGCCATGGAAAGCAGCGCATTTTGCTGCAGTGTGGGCATCGGAATTAGCGTCTGCGCATGGGAAAAGCTAATTTGTATCGTAGAATAAATAAATAAATACTGCATCTGAATTGGAATATTTTGCTCCAGTGGGCATCGGAAAAGCTAATTTGTATCGCAGATAATTAAGATACAAGTACATCTGAATTAAACGGTACGACTGACCTTAAATAATACTGCATACAAACTACATAAAGTCATCATCACTATTCTCACTAACATGTTTCTTCGGCTTTGATTTTTTATTGGCTGTCATAAACTCATCGCTGGAAGAGTAACCATCATCACCAGGCTTTCGTGATGCATCGCTACATTTCTTCTTCTTCGAGCTTGAGCCATCATGAGTTGCTACATATTTCGGCGGCGGTCTTCCGTTAACAGTCGGAACAGGCCCAAATAAAAGCTTGAACCATGCCAACATACTGACATCGTGGTTCATTTCTTTAACGTCCACATTGTATCTCTACAATTCACAAAATGAACAAAAATGAATTAAAAAGACAAACATATTAAATATGTAAATAAAATATGAAATTTAAATTACCTTATGAAACGCAATATATTCATCAACTGGCAAATCTATCACATGATTATCTAAATCATCAGATGATCGTATGAATCGCGCTGATTCATATATTAGTTCACAAAGTCTTTCCCACCTTGCACGCAACCGAAAAAGTTCTAGTTGAATGTCCGTTGTGTTTCTACTATGACAAGCTGTTTGTCTCAACCTCTGCAAGTTACTCTCACTGCTAACTAATTCATCGAAAGATACACCTGGAGTTCCATGAAGCCCGGACTTCATTCTAACCGCACCTATCAAGACATCACAAGAGTCCTCTCGTGAAAATGGACGAGGATCACCCATCACTGCGGAATTGTTAATGCTACCACAACAAGCAGTGAGGAGAAGAGGCAGTGAGGAGAAGTGCTGTGAGGCAACGGCATCTCGTATATAAAGATGAGGAGCACTGTGTTGTCGGTGCAAGAAAATAAAACACGCGCGTGCGATTCTGCCAATCACTACAGTCTGCCGTGCAAATCAGCTGCCAATCACTACAGTCTGACGTGGAAAGCAGCGCATTTTGTTGCACTGTGGGCATCGGAATCAACGTCTGCGCATGGGAAAAAGCGAGCGCATTTTGCTCTGCGTCCGGCCGAGGGAGCAGCCGTCGGTGCATTTTGCTCTGCGTCCGGCCGAGGGAGCAGCCGTGCAAATCAGCTGCCAATCACTACAGTCTCCGTATGGTATGTGGTCTATTTGCACTGTGCAGGAATTATAATGCATTTAAGTGGAAAAAAACTTCAGTACAAAACATAACACCAATACCCGGTTACATGTCACAATGCTGGCCAATCAACAGGATACCTAATTAACACTGTGACCATGCACATGATGTACTTCACAGTCTATAAGTACCATCACTACGACAGATCACTACGGCAGAGGGTTGAAAACAACAGCAAGCTCATGATCACGCTCTTTGAAAGTTATGAGCACCAAATTGTTTACTTCAATAGACGATGCCCGAAGAAAATTACCGAAACCTTCCTTGTTTAACACCATTCTGTTACCCAAGCCAATAAAGTAGGAACAAGGAATGCTCACAGATATATCATCATCTTCAGAATCCAAAGTAATTTCAAGAGTTAAAGAACCAGTCCTAGGAATTGCGCAAAAATCCTTCAAACTCCTCACAACCATGCTCGGAATAACCTGACAAAAACATCAAGTTATATGATGTTCAGCTTAGAAATTTTGAACAATATACTAGAGCAAAGAACAAATAAATAAACAGTAGCCAAAAACAAAGCTCACCATATGTTGACCATTAACATTCATCGAATCAATCCTATGAACAAAAGGAGTACACAATATGTAGTTGTCATCAAAGAGCTGTCGCGACATGACCCACGTTTGGTGATAATTCAGACTGACACCACGACTATAGAAACAACTGTCAACAAGTTCCCTCTGAGTTTCACTCAGATCCTCAAGAGCTACAAAAAAATAATTTCACAAATTGAGCAGAACAGCATAACGTATGAGCCGAAACAAAACTTAAAATCACTCAAAAAAATTACTTACCAACACAGGGTAAAGGGAACAACGTAACACCATCCCGATGAAAATCAACAGCAATCAAAGTTCCATAGTGCTCAAGCCTAACAGTCATCATGTCACGATGACGGAGACCATAATCATTCACAAGTTCCTCCCAGGAAGGACCATGGAATTTACTGCTCACCCGACCATGTGTAAACAGAACACCATATAAGTTACCCTCACTGTTGTGAAGAGCAAGATCAATATCTGTGTCACCCCTCCGAATAGCTAAAGCTCTGCACTCCTCAATGTACTGAGCAAGATGTGATCTAACACTGCACGGGACATACTACAAAAAGAATGGAAGCAAACATCATAATCATATAAACAAAGGCATTACAATACATTCCAAGGAAAACAACATCAACCATATGCCACAATCAGATAAACAAGATATAGAATCTTACAACACGCCTTGAACAGCGACGATCCAGCACCACGGTGAAGACAGACGCAGAAGAATCAAACGAAGAACAAGGGCCAACTGGAGCTCGGCAAAAGGGGCAAGCCATTACAACCTCGCGGACTCCTTGCACCACCGGAACTCCTCCTCCGCACGCACATAAAACTACCCCGTAGCAAAAAAAAATACCGTAGGCCGGCGGAGAATGCTACGATCTATTGTTTCTGCGGGTTGGATAAGAAAATGGGTGGACGAGGGAAGAGATCGGCGCGGGGGTGGAAGCACCAGAGAGCAACGGGAGAGAGAAGAGGAGCTAGCGAACAGGGGAGGAAGAAAGGAGTGGCTCGGTCGGGCTGAGCACTAGGAGGGTCGCTGTATGGGCCTATCCAGGGGCTGTCGGCCGCCCGCAGGCCGACGGGCACCTATCGGCCGCCCGCAGGCCGACGGGCCAGCTGTTGGTCGCCCGGAGGCCGACAGGCACCTATCGGCCCACTGCTGGCCGACAGGCCCGCCGTCGGCCCACCGCAGGCCGACAGGGTAATATTTTTGCCATTTTTGCATTCAGCCATATATTGTCCGAATTTGCTATAAATATACTCATAGTTTTGAAAAAAAATCATATATATGGTAGGTCCTTCACAAAAAAGCTCATTTTGGGCACTCGAAAAATGGAAAATGAATTTTTCATCGAAAGAAAATGAAAACTTCCTTAGGCAACATTGTTCTCCATTCCAAGATGCACCCTTGTGCACAATATGAGATCATTTGAACAAACAATGCCATGAATGTGGCCATAAGATTGATCATTTGGCTTGAAAGCCATTGATCTTCACACATGACAACTCGTTTCTGGGAACACTTTTTTAAAATAATTACCGTATTACAAGTTTATTATTTTTCCTGGTAACTTGGCCACATATAATGACACAATGCGAAGGTTTTCCATTTTTTTGTTTTTTTTTAATTTTTCATGCCCATTCCAAAATGCTGTCAAAGCGGCAGGCATGACCGTTCGTAGCTAGGGGTTGAATCTTGGAATTTTTTTGATGTTTCTCTGATTAAATAGATACCTTTGTACCTAGAAATGATTTTTGGAAAAAATACAGAGCAAACTATGAGGCAGCTGCAGTTCAAATTTGACCCGCTTTCTACTGAATCGGTGGAAATTTGTCTTTTTCACGAGAGGTGGATAAAAGCTTTTGACACCCAACCATTTGGTCAATTGTGCTTTAAATATGGCCTAATATTTTAGAAAATTGATCTAGTCCAATTTTGCAACAAATATATGGTAGGTCCTTCACAAAAAAGCTCATTTTGGGCACTCGAAAAATGGAAAATGAAATTTTCATCGAAAGAAAATGAAAACTTCCTTAGGCAACATTGTTTGCCATTCCAAGATGCACCCATGTGCACAATATGAGATCATTTGAACAAACTATGCCATGAATGTGGCCATAAGATTGATCATTTGGCTTGAAAGCCATTGATCTTCACACATGAGAGCTCGTTTCTGGGAACACTTTTTTAAAATAATTACCGTATTACAAGTTTATTATTTTTCCTGATAACTTGGTCACATATAATGACACAATGCGAAGGTTTTCCAATTTTTTGAATTTTTTTGAATTTTTCATGCCCATTTCAAAATGCGGTCAAAACGGCGGGCATGACCGTTCGTAGCTAGGGGTTGAATCTTGGAAAACTTTTTGTGTTTGTCTGATTAAATAGATACCTTTGTACCTAAAAATGATTTTTGGAAAAAATACAGAGCAAACTATGAGGCAGCTGCAGTTCAAATTTGACCCGCTTCCTACTGAATCGGCGGAAATTTGTCTTTTTCACGAGAGGTGGATAAAAGCTTTTGATACCCCACTATTTGGTCAATTGTACATCAAATATGGCCTAATATTTTAGAAAATTGATTTGGTCCAATTTTGCAATAAATATATGGTAGGTCCTTCACAAAAAAATTCATTTTGGGCACTCGAAAAATGGAAAATGAATTTTTCATCGAAAGAAAATGAAAACTTTCTTAGGCAACATTGTTTGCCATTCCAATATGCACCCTTGTGCACAATATTAGATCATTTGAACAAACTATGCCATGATGTGGCCTTAAGATTGATCATTTGGCTTGAAAGTCATGAATCTTCACGCATGACAGCTCATTTCTAAGAACTCTTTTTTACAATAATTGCCGTATTACAAGTTTATTATTTTTCCTGGTAACCAGGTCACATATAATGACACAATGCGAAGGTTTTTCATTTTTTTCATTTTTTTTAAATTTCTTACGCCCGTTTCAAAATGTGGTCAAAACAGCGGGCATGACCGTTCGTAGCTAGGTGCGGAATCTTGCAAAAAATTTGTTGGATCTCTGATAAAGTAGCTACTTGTGCATCTAAAAACTATTTTTAGAAAAAATAACGAGCTTACTATGAAGTACTATAGTCCAAATTTGACCCGGTTCCTATTGATTTGGCAGAAATTTGTCAATTTGACGGAGGTGTATGAAAAGCTTTTAACATGCAACCACTTGCTTAATTATACATAGACTATGTTCTAATATTTTTGAAAATTGCTACGGTCCAATTTTGAAGCAAATAATGTGCAGGTTCTTCAAAAAACGAAAATTAAACCAATTAAAGAAAAGAAGAGGAGAAAGAGAGAGAGATGGGTGTGTTGGATGAGGGAGGTTTTTGGAGCGTTGGATGTAGGAGGAGTAGATGGTGAGGATTTGATCTTGGGGGGATCCGTGGCCTCACATGTGATTGGCTGGCCCTAACACAACCTTCACCCCCTCACTGCTCCTCTCGTCCACGTAGCCCTAACACAACCCGCCCTCTCCCTCCCTCAGATCTCGATCCGCCGCCGTCCCCACCGTAGACGACCCTCACCGTAGACGAGATCGAGCTCCTCCTCCCCTCTCCCGCGTCCCTCCCTGCACCCCCACTCAGTGCCCGTTCCCCGTGGCCGCCATCTCCAACGGCTTCGACGCCGGCGGCATCGCCTCCTGCGCCGACACCGCCGAGTACCTGTGCCTGATGGAGGTCGCCGGGTCCGACACGCTCGCGTCGCTCCTCCTCGCCGATGACGAGCCCGTCCGGGTGCTCGTGTACGACTCGCACCTGCCGTGGGCGCGGCGCGTGGCGCGGGAGGCTGGCGTGGCTGCGGCCGCGTTCAGGGTCTCCGCGGGGCGGCGGCCTTCCTGAACGACCCCTTCAAGGTGCTGCAGGCGAAGCGGGGCCAGTGCTCGCCGTCCGCCGCCGCGGCCGCGGTCGCCGACCTCGGCATCAGCATGGAGTTCGACCCCGTCGTGGCGCTCCAGGAAATCTTCCCCGGCGCCGATCCGCAGGTACCCGCCGCCGCCCCCGCCGTGCCTGTTTCTTTCGCTCCTTGTTCTTTCGATCGATAGGTCATGTGCAGGCATACAGAGCCCACTGATTCAGACATTTTGTTGGCCGCAAGAACCGATTGAATTTGGTTACGACGCAAGAAAGATAGTGCCTTGAATCTTGACACGAATTTGTTCTAGGAAAGTGGGAGTCAGGGGCCCTTGATTTTCTTTTGCTGATTCATATCCCCTTTCAGGAATCAGACTAGACTAGAGTTCAGAGACTAGACTAGAGTTTAGGATTCTGAAATAAAACGTCTCACCTAAATATCTCAGAACAAATAGCATGCACAGTACATGTTTTCTCCTTGTGCACAGAAGTTCTGACATGGTTTTCTGAAATCCTGATATAGCTTTGGTTTATGTCACAGCAGTAAACTTGAGAACCCCAATTTGTACCGAATTGCTCTGTACTCGTCTAATGAGTAATTTTGGGGAATTTGTAGCTTCTGCGTGGCTATCTTGAAGCGTCGGAAAATTTCTTGTATGCTGCCATCAGAAGCTTCAGGGATTATTTGGCATCGGATTCAGCAACGACCAGTGCTGGTACCTCCACATCTGGAGGTATGGCTAACATGACTGAAAAAGAAGCTTCAGGGTCTCCGCAGGGCGGGCTGCACTGCCGCTCGCGGACGGGAGCGTGCTGCGGGGCAGGCTCTCCGTGGAGTTCGGGCCGGACGACGTGCCGCTGTTCGTCATAGCGCCGGCGTGGTACCCCGCGTTCCTGGACTCGGTGCTGTCGCAGTTCGACGGGCTGGACCAGGCCTACCATGTGCTCGTCAACTCCTTCCGCGACCTCGAGCCAATGGTGAGCAGTGAGCACCATCTGTTTGTTGTTTTGACCAGCTGAAATCATGCTGCAGGAACAGATACACTGACATAGGACATTTTCTGTGGTTCAAATCAAATGCTAATGTATTGCTCTATCTAGACATTTCCATTGTATGCACGAATTCAGATTGCTGTTTTACATAAGAACATGAGCAGGACTAGATTTAAGAATCACAGAGATTAAGTCAGTCTATCAAGTGTCAACAAACACTTGAACATTCGTTGCACACGTTCTTGCATAATTTCACAAAATTTGTGGTAAATTGCAAAAGACAATTTCTCACTCCGGCTACCTCTGTTTTCAGTTTAGGGCTTTAATTGGAAATGGAGCCTTTTAATTTCAGTTTAAAGTTTTAATTGCAAGGATGGGAGGTGGATGCCCGCACGGATCCGGAGTCTCCGACCTCGGCATCCACAAGGAGGAGCGGCGACAACCCCGGACCCGTCCGCTGGTGCTGCTGATCCTGCTTGGACGGACATGCTGCCTCTTCCACGTGGGCTACATGACAGCCATGGTGAGCTCTCTGCTCCCTGCCTCCTTTCATTTGTGATAAACACAGGCAACAGATGATGGTTTATTTCGAAGTGTATACAACTATGACATCCTCACTTTGCTGGTGTTCAGTGTTGTTGAACTGCTGGTAGGCTAGCTACGAGCTAGAGATGAGAGCAGGGGATTGAAACAAGTTTGTAGATCTCATTCTCATTTGGTTCAGACAGGGGCATATAGCAAGTTTGAATCGTTCCCTTTTTATGAAAAGGATCCAGACTTGCATCAGTCCTTTCATAGATGGATATATATATAGGTGCAGTAGTTTATCATCTGCTCTTGTGCCATTGTGTCAACTTTATAGGTACTAGAGTCAACAAAAAGCGTAGCTCAGTTCACTTATCTACAGAGTAAAGCTTTCAGAAATCAATATGCCCCGGTGGTAGTGGATTTGTCTCGTTGGATGCCCGTGTAGTCACGGTATTTTGTGCGGTCGTGGTTACTGGCCAGCAGCATGAGTGGTCTGCTCTCTCTCCCAACCTGGAGCATTTGTGTCCCTTTATGATCTGGTCACTGGGGTAGAGCAAATACACAGTTGCATAGGATTGCAGGTACTAGTCTATAATTATTGTTTGCCCCTAATGTATTTGTATTGCACATCTGATGTCTCTTGTGACAATGTAGCATCTTACAGTAGTTGGCCTGAGACAGATAGTTGGGTTGGAAATGAACTTCTTCAGTTTGATTTGTAAGATATAATACCAGTCTAAATCGGTGGATCATGGGTGATATGAGATTCTAACTAATTCCTTAAGTTTGTTTCTTTAACCATATGTGTAAGTAAAATCCTGGTTCATTGTATTTTAACAATGCAAGCTGTACCATGAGTCATTCAACAATTACAGGATATTATGACTTTATGGATATCGTGGTGCGATCTGCAACTCACTAAGCAAAGATAGTACCATATTACAGGATTACTGTACAAATGATATAATCGTGGAGAGAACCTAGCTCATTTTCTGTTATATAAGATGAACAAATGTGATGTATATAGTGTGAGCTGACTAGTAATCCTAGAGAGAACCTAGCTCCATTTTTGCAAATGTATGTTTACACATTATATGATTTCTTTAGCTATGCGATGCAACATACTTATTTTTAAGACTTCTATTTGATGTAAATTTTGTTCTCATTTCTCAGTTTTGGCGCCTCTTGTTGATGCAGGTGCACATGAGTGTTGTTGAGGACATGGTCTTCTTTTTGGCGCGCCCAAGTATTGGGTGATGCTTGCCTGCATGGTTACTGCAGCTCCAGTTCAGGTGGGCGCTCTAGCTCTTCCTCCTCACGCCCTACATGAAGGTACACCCTTCCACTGGTACCTACTTGGACACACAAAATATGAGTAGATACAATTGACTTCTGGTTATATTATGTTGTCAGCTTCATCTGTTTTGATCTTTAGAATATTGCCTTCATACTATCCAATTTCTGCAGTTATTGAAGTTAAAATGCACGATGCTCGTGACTAACCAGAAAAGTTCTTTGAGTTCCATACGTTGAGTAAAACATTTCAATCTGTCATTGAGTTAGCTATATAATTCCGTGATACCATTTCTGTACTGTGATAGTTTCTCATATTTTTGTATTATACTTGTATACATTATTCCTATTTGAAGTCATCAACTGAGACATTGTAAACATTCCTGCCATGTGCTGCTTCCTTTTTATGCTTTGCTACTAGATCATTTGCTTGAACCGAGATGGTTGATGTATTTGTGCTTATAATTATGCTTCTATGTGATTGTTGCAGCATGACTTTCATGCCCAACCAAATAAACATTTGTGCCTTGATCAAACTATAAAAGTGTGGCCTTACCTCTCTTTTACAGGAGCTCCGGGCTGAAGAAATTTGAAGAAGCTTGAAGCCCGACTAAGTAAAGAGTAGCTAGTTATAATGTAGTGCTAGTTATGTTGTACAGTGGCCAGCATATCTGGTTGTATGAATACTATGTAAATACTGTAATTTCGTATGTTGTACAGTAGTTAGCATATCTGGTGCTAATTTTGGCTATCATTTCAACAGTTTCGTATGTTCTATTGCCATTTGAAATATTTTTCATTTGTTTATTGTGAAAGTGTGAGAAATAGAAAGATGACCAGTGGGACAAACTTATTGAAAAGGCCAGGGCGCAAAATAGAAATGGACTATAAAAGGGTTGAGGGCGAAAAAAATGGACTATAAAAGGCCATGGCCCAACAATTAAAAAGGCTGCAATGTTGGGCTTGGCCCATGAAGCCGATCAAAAATTGATAGAAAAAATATAAAAAGGTTGAATTGTTGGGCTCGGCCCATGTAAAACGCCGAACTGGACCGGGCTGATTCTAATCAAAGACCAATTCAACTGGTCGCAATTTTGCCACGTCAGATTGCCACATCGGATCCGACGTGGCCTGGGCAGGCTACCAGTGACCAAAACAATTGGTCGTAGAACCAACGACCTTTCCCATTTCAGAACAAAGGTCGTTAAGTTTCATTAAAGACGGTCAACTTTTGACCAACTGTTTTTGGTCACAAATAGGTCACAAATGAAAAACAATGACCATTCAGTGACCAATATTGATGGTCGAAAGTTGACATATTTCTTGTAGTGTGCGTGCCACAGTCGGGCGTCTGAGCGATGCCACATAAAGGGCTTATAAGAAAATTAAATAACATACATGCCGCAGTCGGGCGTCTGTAAGACGCCACATAAAGGGCTTATAAGGAAAAATAAATACAAGCATGCCACAGTCGGGCGTCTGAGCGACGCCACATAAAGGGCTTATAAGGTAATAATCACAATGAGTATCCAGGAGGTAGAACCATCCCAGGGATACTCAATAATCCAAATAATTTAAATGGTTAGTCCATAATAATAATAATCATAATCATTATTCATCACACTTCATGATCAATATTCAAGTTTAGAAGAATTCCTCCGAAGACCGACACTTGACCCTTCCTAGACTGTAGTCCTTAACCGCGGACACGGCTATTCGAATAGATATAAACTCTGTAGAGGGTGTACTCTTTACCCACGAGTAACGGATTCCTTTAGTCCACCGGGACTAATTCCGCTTACGGTCTTTAAATTGAAAACACACCTGACCCGCACACACCAGCTTAACTTACCGGTGCCAGGAATCACCCACGACACTCGTTAAGCAAAACTCTAAGTGGGGAGGCTACAACCTCGATTAGCATGGGATCACAACATTTATACCGCGCGCAAAACAGGGGAGCTACCCCCTCAGTCCAACCGGAACACCCATGCCCCCGGACCAAGTGACATGCCTACCAGGGGCCACTGGTATCTGTCACTATGGCCTCTCTGTACGGTGTGTGCTAAGAAAGGGGTTGACAACTTACTGAACCGTACCCTACCTGCGATAGGGACAAGTGGTAGTACGGAACAAGTATGGGGGTTACTGGAACAAGACTCGATCTATGGTCGACTCAGGAGGATTATAAGTTTCCTGCATGATTAGCACAACAAATACTTTCCACACTATCAGACAGAATCACCACCTATCATAACCCATCATGCCTCACTTATCATTCTCGCTCCAACGAAATGTCAGCACCGAGCTCGTGTCTACCCGAGACAGAGACTTCTCTGGATTCCTCCCAGTAGGCATGAGTGGCACAAGGTGGTGAAAACTGTCACATGCATCTCAATATCAATAGCAAGAAATTCTCATCATGCACTTGTAAGCATGATCACACCATCACATGAAATAATGCACACTTCAAGTCAACTTTGTGTTGTAGTTTTATTTTTTATTTTTTTACATCAAACAACACACAACAAATATTATACCAAGGTTCAGAATGCTTGCCTTCAATGTGTATGTAGGTGAGGTGCACTCCAAAACTTTTGAAAGTTTTTATCTTCCCTCCAATATCCTAGTTTTGAAAGTATTCTAATTAACACATAATTCAAAAACAGTACAAAAAGTTGTCTTAGAATTTTTTAAAATAAATCTTAAAATCAACTAGGTGAAATTTAAGAAACAACAGAAAAAGAATCAAGTCAATTGGACTTTTAGTTTAAAAGATAAGGCCAGTCAAATCTGGTCAAATTTCTGATTTTTATATAAGACTTAAAGAAAACGGTTCAGATTGAAATACGCTTTCGCAAAAGAGAAACGTACCCGGGGCGAATACGTTTCCACTAAACGCTCCAGTGGGCTCGGCCAGTCGCTAACAGTGGGGTCGTCGGACCAACTGGTCAGGTTTGACCAGTCACCGCGCGCTCCTTCTCCCTTGCCGACGGCAGAGGCGGAGCTCCGACGATCTTCGCCGGCTATTGGTGGCTTCGCACGGGGCTACGAAGGTGGGGATGGATCCACCGCTTCTGGACGGTCCTCCCGGTGGTCTCCATGGCCTGAGAGGAGGGCAGGGTCGTCGGCGGCGAGCTTCGAGGCGGACGGCGGTTTCGGGCCAAATGGGGGTCTCCTATACGGCGGCTCCCGAGCTAGGGTCAGAGGGGGAATGGCTTCACGGGGTCAAGGGAAGGTGGATGGTGGAAAGAGCGAGGAGGGCGACGCTCTGGCTTGCTCGGATTTAACCGGAGAGCTGCGGCGGCCGAAGCTACCGGAGGCGAGCAAGATGACCTCCACTGGACAATTCATTGCTGGGGAAGCTAGCAACGGCTGGGGTGAGGCTGCTGACGAGCGCAAACGTGCTCGGGGTGCTATTTATAGCCGGGGAAGGTCGGTTCCCGCGGTGGCCGTGGATAAGTCCGGCGGCCGACCGCTACTGTGGCTGCAGGCGACGTGGCGCTGGATGGCTGGCATCCAGAAACTAGCGAACGAGCTGAGCACTGCTCAAGGGGGTTGGCTGGCATGCGGCGATTGCTTGGACGGTGCTGCCATGAACGGGGCCGGCTGCAGCCGTCGGCTAGCCGCCAAGGCAGCTCTGGCGACGGCGCTGCGGGGATCCAGGGGACGGCTGAGTGGCCCTAGCGATCTAGGAGGGGACGGGGTGTGTCCCTTCGACCGACTGAGGGCCGGGGTGCAGGGTTAGGTGGGGTGCAGCGGCTCGGGCGTGCGGCTGCAATAAGCGCGCTCTGGGCGCGCTCTGGGCATGCACGGAAGGTGCTCGGCGAAATGCCAGAGCGTGCTAGGGGGCTTGGCTTCGAATGAAACTTCATAGGATAACTCATGTGGTCACTTTGGTTCTCCTAGACATACTGATTTTGCACAAAAAGCAATTCCACAAAGTAAACTAAAAGCTATGCCAAAACTGGCTATGCCCACAACTTGTTTGTCAAAATGCCAGGGGTATCTAGTGGGCTGTGCTGGCCACCAAACTTTCCAGGCTGGGGTCTCTTTGGATGCTAGGTAAGGTGGCAAGGTTGGTTTGTGAAAACTGGAAACTAGTTAGTGCAAGTTTTATAAAAGTTCATTTATGGGCAGTAACAAAATGAAGCTATTGCATAGGCTTAAACTATGCCAATGGGGCTAAGCTTCTGGACTTAAGGGTTTGATAGGGCTTGCTATAAGTAGGAAAAATCCCAATAGCATTGGGGCATACTACAATGGGGTTGCAGTTCAAGACTTTAAACTGGACCAGAATAGAAAATAGGATGATATGCTCAAATTTTCCAAAAGACCTAGTTGGGTTTTTGTATAAAAGAGATCCAAGTGCATCACATGACATCTAATTTTTTTTGTAGAATTTTTAAATGAAGTTATCAACTAGTTGCAGTGCAAATGAGGCTCTTAAAAGAGTGAAAATGCTATTTTTAAAAGAAATAAAGTTTGGCAAAATAATCAAAATGCTTCCACTAATAATATCAAATAAAAGAGAAATGGTTTTAAGTAAACTTTGGAGTCTCTCAATAGTTTTGAAAAGCTTCTACTTGGAGGGAACTTTTTCATAAATCGGAGAGGAGAAGTGATTCTGAAATCAATAGATGATCCAGAAAGACAAAAGTTTAAATACCCGGCAAAATTTTAATTAATAAACATGATTAAATTTTTGGGGTGTTATAGTCCACCGACCCCGGAGGGCCCCATGGGCTGTGAGAGGTGGCGCACCAGCCTCTAATGGGCTGTCCGCCCCTCCCACTTGAGGCCCATGCGGCCAAGGGCTAGGCTAGCCCAAGGGTGGTCGCCGCCCCCCTTCCTTGGGGGCCAAGGTAGTCCCCTTGGCCACCGCCCCTAACCCTAGGGGAAACCCTAGGGTGGCCGGCCCCCTCCTCTCCCCCTATATATATGTGAGGGGAGGCAGGGCTGCAACAACACAAGCCACGGCGCAGCCCTGTCCTCCCTCTCCCTAGATCGTTTCTCCTCTAGTTCGTCGCGGCAGCGCTTGGCGAAGCCCTGCCGAGACAACTCCACCACCACCGCCACCGCGCCATCGTGCTACCGGAGAAATCATCTACCTCTCTGCCCTCGCTTGCTGGATCAAGGAGGCAGAGACGTCATCGAGTTGTACATGTGCTGAACGCGGAGGTGCCGTCCGTTCGGCACTAGATCGTGATTGGATCACGGGATAGACCGTGATTGGATCGCGAAGACGTTCGACTATATGAACCACGTTTCTTAACGCTTCCCGCTTAGCTATCTACAAGGGTATGTAGATGCATTCCCCCTCTCGTAGCTGTTGATCTCCATAGATAGATCTTGGGTATTGGTAGGAAAAAAATTTGTTTCCCATGCAACGTTCCCCAACAGACGATACCCGGAGAACCGCCACAAGATCCCGGCCGAAAGAGGCGAGTCCGGCAATCTGCCTCTCCTGGATGGGTTTGGTGCCGACGACGATGGGAGTGAGGGCGGCTCAACGGTGGCTCTGCCATTAGAGACACCAAAGAGACGGTGAGGGAGAGAGAGCGAGTGTGTGTGAACTGACATGCACTAGTAGAAAACAGGCCATTAGTCCCGGTTGGGAAGGGCCTTTAGTCCCGGTTCCCCAACCAGGACTAATGTATAGAGACTAAAGGGTCCAAGCCTTTAGTCCCGGTTGGCTACGAACCGGGACTAAACCCCGACCACGTGGTCGGCAGCGAGCGCGGGGGCATGACGACCTTTAGTCCCGGTTGGTAACACCAACCGGGACTAAAGATTTAGGGGCTTTGGGGTTTATGGGTTTAATTAGGTTTTATTGTTTATTTTTCCTTTTCATTTTGTGTTTTAATTCTTTTTCATTTCAAACATATTTTACGCTACCACATACAGTACATGTTATGCATATATAATAGAATTTCTCGTAGAACCAATCATATATCATAGAATTTCTCATACGACCATGCATACATACATATGTACAATTTGTTACATACAATTTCTCCTACAATTTGCAGATCATTACATGCAAGCATTAGGTGTAATGGTATTCTCCGTCGGGAGATATGACCTGCTGAAGCAAAAAATCCCGCCATTTCCTCTTGAATTGCTTGTATACGGTCCTTTGGTTGGAGCTTATCCCACATCTCCACCATCTTTTTAAAGAAAGAGATCAATATGAATATGTTAGTTGTGTGTATATATATTAGATCATGATAAAAAATGTGAATGGTGTTTACGTACCCAAAGATCTCTTGCAGTTTTGGTCTTTTCGGTCATAAAGCGAATGTTCTCGCAAACGTAGTATGCACATAAATAAGTCCCTTGTTTCTGCCTCATGCACTTTACGAGAATATAATTCAATCAGATAATAATCAAGCATGATAATTGTATTGAAACTATAATTAAAGAGATGCGCGGACGTAGCTAGTACTACTTAAATACCTTGGACGTTCGCCATTTCAGCTCTAGTTTCCATTCACCTCTAACCTCTTTGATGAACGTTTTCCAAACACTGCCCGACAAAGAAAATGAGTAAAGGAGTTACTAATTACTTGATATCAGGAAACGAACTAAAGAGGCTGACATAGTGCGTAAATGATTGAAATTACCTGTCGAGCATCGAATACAGGCTTATGTATTCTTCAGGGTCTCTACGTAGTGAGTCTAGTAGTTCAATAGTTCCATCGTCAACTCTTATGATTAGCAGGATCCAATGGAAGCTGCGGACACAATTTGTATAAGCGGGCATGCATAACTCATCAACTATACACTTAACATCGAGTATATATATATATATAAGCAAAAGGAGAATTTGTAGTACAAGACAGTAACACTCACCTGAAGTTGTAAGGTAAAAGTATTTCTGGTCTGGTATTTAGGTCCTTCAAAAACCTTAGCAACATTTTCTCTGTGTCTTTATAGTAAGTAGTTAACACCTTTTCATTAATGGTATTTGGGTCAATGAACCCAATGCCATAGGCTCCATCTCTTTTCAATTCAAAAATCTTCATTCTGCATAATACCACACAAAAGAATATAGTGAGGATAATTACAGGCAGTGAACGAGCTGAGCTAGAGACTTAAATTATAGAAAGAAATCACTTACAGACAATACCAACTGACGAGAGATTTATCGAGTGCTTTTTGATTGAATAACTGAAAAAATTCAGCATTTTCAATCCACAAATCATTTTCATGGATGTAATGCTCTCGCTTGACTTTCACCATGAGGCTATGTCACCCTCTCTTTACTTCTCTCATGTACCAGTCATGCAAGTTGTGCATTTGGGTTGATAGAAGCTTCTCCTCTTCAGGACTCACCAGAGGGTTACCGGGGACATATGTCCATGCTAGTTCCTTCGGATCGTCGGTGGGAATTCCTCGATCTCTAGGAGTTGTTCAACAGTGATACCGAGCTGTCTAGCATTCTCTCTATCAACGTCGGTTATTACCACCTTATCGGTACTCACCTTGAGCGGGGTGATCGATTGCACTGCCTGTTCTCCGAGCCGGGGAACAGCTTTCCCGCATTTACTACTACCGCTCGACTTCTGTTTTTTGTTTATGATAGGACTTGCTAATAGAGCGTTCATAGTCTGATAGCGGCCTTTTCTCCGCCGGTTTAGCTGCATCCAAAAAGTGTTGTACGACTTCCTCAGGTATTTTCTCCTTTCGCGGCGGGGGCGGTTTCGGTCCAAAATGGGCCCGCAAAGCGAGATCCACTGATTCATCGAGTTCCTCGTCAGTCTTCTCGTAAGATAACTTATTTTTGGAAGGAGGCTCGGGTTTCTGCTTTGGTGCTCTCTTCTGATTTGGAGACGGCTGACGCAACAAAGATCGATATCGCGGACTCGCGCTAGGCTCCTTCTTGGGGTGGGATGGATTCGGCTGACGCGGCGGAGATCGATATGGCGGACTCGCCCTGCGCTCCGTCTCGAGGTGGGTTGGACTCTGCTGACGCGGCGGAGATCGATATGGCGGACTCGCCCTGCGCTCTGTCTCGAGGTGGGTTGGACTCTGCTGACGCGGCGGATTTGGAGGAGGAGTCGGTGGCCTTGGCATCGAGTTTGGAAACACGATGCATTCCTTTTTCCATAAAATGACACAACGCCTGGCTTCTCCCAGTGTCCGCTCCCCTTCACCTCCAACACAGTCAAGTTCTAGTGAGTCATATGCCGACACAACTTCATCCACCCCGACACGAGCATAGCCAGGTGGAATCGGATTGCCATGGAAGGTTGTTTCAAGTGCACTCGGTAAAGCAAAACCGTCCGCCACCTTCATGGATATGTTCTTCAGTTTCACGTGTAGCTCACAAACTGTCGACTCTAGGATATCATCCACGGGGTAGCGAGCCAGAAGTGCATCATCGGCCGGGACCCCCATGGAACCCACGCTGCTTTTCAGCATAGATGATGGAATGGTACCATCCAATGCTGCATCTGGTTGCTCCTGCTGCTGAGACGCGCCTTGCTGACTAAGTTTGTTGATTTGCTCCTGCTGCAGCATGTATTTGCGTTCCAAGTCCGCGTTCTTTGATTCTACCATTTGAATCCGATCTACTTCATGCTTCTTCTTTCTCTCAAGGCTTCTGTAACTGTCGTTCCAATCCGCAAACCCTAGAAACCACGGAACAAGGCTTTTGCCTCGTGTTCGTCCCGGGTGTTCAGGATTCTTGAGGGTGTGTGTAAGCTCGTCGTTCTCTCTCTCGGGCTGGTACACACCCGCTCGAGCTTCTTGTATTACTTTAAGTAACTCGTCCGTGGCTTCTTTAAGATTTGCCAATTCAAGAACCTCCCCTGTGTTTGGGTCCAACTTTCCCCCATGTTTATAAAACCAAGTCCTGCACCTGTCGGGCCAAGTCTCTGTTACTGGAGTGGCCCCTACAGCCTTCATGTTTCTCTCAGATTCATCCCACTTAGGCAACCCAGACTTGTAGCCACCTGGCCCCAGATGATGGTGCCATGTTTTTTTCTGGGCATTTATCTTGTTTACTCTCGACCGTTCCTTAGCTACTTCTGATTCCTTGAACTCCACAAACTTGTCCCAGTCATCTTTTAACTTCACATGTTCTCCTTTGAATTCTGGAGTCTTATTTCCTCATTTCACGTAATTGTTCCATAATCTTTTCTTCCAAGACTGGAATTGTGTGGCCATCTTCTTAAGAGCACACTTCTTGACTTTCTCCTATTGGCGATCTGTGAGACCCTCTGGTAGGGTGAAATGTTTCATGAGTGCTTCCCAAAGCAGATTTTTTGCTCTTTCGCTGACAAAAGGAACTCCGAGATCTTTTGGCTATTGCATTCTTGAACGGTGATCGGGATTTGGTCCCTAACGATAACTCCGCATTGACGTATAAATTTGTCCGCATTAATTTTAGGAGCAATCGGTTCGCCATCTTATCTGATTTGATCGATGTTGTACTTTATGCCTTCTTTCAGCTTTTTTGTCGGGCCACGTTTAACCCGTGTAGAAGATTTGCTCGATCCGAAGGGCTAAAAGAAGAAAGATTCGTTAATATACACAAATCAATCAATACATCTGATGATCACCAGAGGGCAAATTAATACCTCGCCGGACTTTGTTGAATGGACAAAAATTTCATCTTCGCCATCATTGTCAGCTGGTTCCCCTTCGTCTCTTGGTTGTTCTTCCTCAATTCCCTCACCGGATGGGTTAAGGTATTGTGAGCCATCATCTACTTCTTCATTCTCTTCATTTCCGGAGCGTATCAAGTCATACATGACATTCTCTTGATCACGGTCTCTGTCTCTACCGTCCATAGCTTAACTAATCCAGAACAAATATAAAACAACTAGAATGCATTCAATAAGCAAAGCCGGAGATATGCAAATCAATACAAGGCAATGCAACAATATGATCATATAATATCACTAATACATCATCGAATAGTATCACTAATACATCTCGAATATTATTATATAATATAACTAATACATCATCGAATATTATCACTAATACATCTCGAATATTATTATATAATATCACTAATACATATCTAGTTGACGTCTCGCGGCGCAGGCGGTGGACACCCAAAGAGAAGGAACTATGACAGGATCATAGCTCGGGTGAGATCCCTGAAGAACCTGCCAGGTATTGGAGAACCTGGCATCCAACGCAGCCATGTAGCATCAGACGTGCTCGTCCTCCTCCCTGACACGGCAACGTACCACCTCCGCGGGGGCCGGCTCCCTCTGCACCGACAGTGGTCCACGCGACCGCCACCAAAGAACCTCCGGGTCGACGACGGGACCCTCATTCCTCACCATGCTGCGCGCCCCGGAAAGTAGCACCTCCCAGTGCCAGCCCGGCGGAGCCCAGTCCCGGACATGGCGCCTCTCATCAAGCAGGTTGTTGCCACCGAGTCGACGACGAGGATGCTGGCCGGGCATCGTCGACTCAACGGCTACGCTATGCAACTAAACATTTAAACATCTAAACATCATATATCTGCCTAATATAAAACATTCCTACTATTGAATAAACTTTAATAAAGATGATTGCATTTAACAACAATTACAATAATAACATATTTAACAACAATGACACATTTCCTATTTAAGCGATCGTTGGGGACTCCTCACCGGCGATCGTCGGGGACTCCTCACCGGCGAACGTCGGGGACTCCTCACCAGCGATCGTCGGGGACTCGGGGTTCGCCGACTCGGGACTCGGGCTTCGGCGACTCGGGACTCGGGACTCGGGACTCCTCAACAATTAAACAACTAAAACTTATTTCCATCTAAAACAACTAAAACAACAAATTAATTAATAAAACAAACTAAACAACTAATAAAAAAACTAAATAACAAATAGTCAATTTTCCCTCACACTAATCATCCCTAGCACTAATCAAATTCCCTAGCACTATTCATTCCTAGCACTAATCAAATTCCCTAGCACTAATTTTCCCTCACACTAATCATCCCTAGCACTAATCAAATTCCCTAGCACTAATCATCCCTAGCACTAATCATCCCTAGCACTAATCAAATTCCCTAGCACGCAGCCGCGGTGGCCGCGGAGGAGGGGGATCGGAGCAGGGGGCAGGAGCTCACCGGTGACGACGGGGCTCGGGGAGGAGGCGCGGGCGACATCCGGCATCGGGGGCGTCGGGGGCGGCGACGACGGGGCTCGGGAAGGAGGCGCGGGCGACGTCTGGCGTCGGGGGCGGTGACGACGTCGACGAGGACAAGGAGGCGCGCGGGGAGCTCCGGCAGCCTGGCGGCGTCGGGGCAGGGCTTCGGCGTCGGGGGGGAGAATGGGAGTTGGGGAAGAAAACGGCTAAGTCCCCTTTATATAGAGGGACCTTTAGTCCCGGTTGGTGGCTCCAACCGGGACTAAAGACCCACATTAGTCCCGGTTGGAGCCACCAACCCGGACTAAAGGTCTCCTTTTTGGCGGCCCAAATTCCGCGCGGGAAGGGACCTTTAGTCCCGGTTGGTGGATCCAACCGGGACTAAAGGTGTATTTTCTCTTTTTTGTTTTGTTTTGTTTTTCTAATTTCTGTTTTTAGATTTGGAATAACTATTAGAATATTTATAGTTTTTTAATGAATATTTTTGTGTTAGGTCAAAACAATTATAAACTTTCTGTTAGTGCCAGTAGTTTTCAAATTTAAATAGTTTAAATTTGAATTC
Organism: Elymus sibiricus; assembly: GCA_039707655.1. Classification (NCBI taxonomy): domain Eukaryota; kingdom Viridiplantae; phylum Streptophyta; class Magnoliopsida; order Poales; family Poaceae; genus Elymus; species Elymus sibiricus. The sequence goes on along the minus strand of CM077669.1, from coordinate 186,141,426 downwards.
TTTTGAAATTTGTGTGAATCACTAGTTTGTGAATAACTTTAGTTTAAAAATAGATTTTTGAGTGATTGTTTTTCCTGTTGTTTAATAATAGTATGTTTTATCATTATGTTAAATTTGGGAATTTTTAGGATAATTTAAATAGGTGTTTTAATCAAAACCAGATTCTGTTTAACTCTTTTAGTTTTATACCTTCATTTGTTTTAATCAAAATCACCCAAATGAACTCCAGACTTTTTGTGCATTCCATATGCACCATTCTAAGCCACATCTTAAAATTTCAACCCTTTCTAACTTCATTTGCTATTTTTCATGCATTTAATGATTTTTTGAGCTAAACTACCCTGAAATTCAAAAAACACTACAAATGAACTCTGAAAAGGTTGAAACTTGGCATGGTATCATCATTTCACCCACATAGAATGTGCTAAAAAGTTGAGAGGGTTACGACAAAAATTGGATGCACTTCGTGTACAAACTGGACCATCTCCTTCGAACTATGAGGGTTTCGGACGAAAACTCATCTGTTACAAAGGCATTTCATTTTTCTTAAACTTGTTTCAACTCCAGACTTTTTGTGCTTTCAATATGCACCATTCTAAGCCACATCTTCAAATTTCAACCCTTTCTAACTTCATTTCCTATTTTTCATGCATTTAATGATTTTTTGAGCTAAACGACCCTGAAATTAAAAAACACTACAAATGAACTCTGAAAGGTTGAAACTTGGCATGGTATCATCATTTCACCCACATAGCATGTGCTAAAAGGTTGAGAGGGTTACGGCAAAAACTGGATGCACTTCGTGTACAAACTGGACCATCTCCTTCGAAGTATGAGGGTTTCGGACGAAAACTCATCTGTTACAAAGGCATTTCATTTTTTTTAAACTTGTTTCAACTCCAGACTTTTTGTGCTTTCAATATGCACCATTCTAAGCCACATCTTCAAATTTCAACCCTTTCTAACTTCATTTTCTATTTTTCATGCATTTAATGATTTTTTTGAGCTAAACGACCCTGAAATTAAAAAACACACATAAATGAACTCTGAAAAGGTTGAAACTTGGCATGGTATCATCATTTCACCCACATAGCATGTGCTAAAAAGTTGAGAGGGATACAATAAAAAGTGGATGCACTTCGTGTACAAACTGGACCATCTCGGCTACTCACTAGAGAAGAAAAGTGATGACGGTGAAGCCAATCACATCCCAGAGTGGGATCTTGGGGTATAAAACTTTTTCTTTTCGTGTGTCCCTTGCTTATTGCGCCGTAACCATGGACAATCTTCATCATTTAACTGGATGCTTGGGTCAGTCTTCACTATGAAGGGAGGAATTTCATCAAACTTTTCATAATCTGTTGACATGTCTGTCTTGTCCTCCACTCACACGATGTTTCTTTTCCCTGAAAGAACTATGTGGCGCTTTGGCTCATCGCATGATATATCCGCTTTCTTATCTTTTCTTTTTCTTGGTTTGGTAGACATGTCCTTCACATAGAAAACCTGCGCCACATCATTGGCTAGGACGAATGGTTCATCTGTGTACCCAAGATTGTTGAGATCCACTGTTGTCATTCCGTACTGCTGGTCTACCATTACCCCTCCTCCAGTCAGATTGACCCATTTGCACCGGAACAAAGGGACCTTCAAATCACTTCCATAGTCAAGTTCCCATATCTTCTCTATGTAACCATAATATGTGTCCTTTTCCCTATTGGTGTTTGCTGCATCGTCAAAGCGGACACCACTGTTTTGGTTGGTGCTCTTTTTATCTTGGGCGATCATGTAAAATGTATTCTCATTTATCTCGTATCCTTGGAAAGTCAATATAGTCGAAGATGGTATCTTGGCCACCAAGTACAACTCATCTTCAACAATGTCGTCATTCATGAGATGTGTTTGCAACCAACCGCCGAAAGCCCCAATGTGTGTACGTTTAATCCCAGGGGTCAGACTGCTCCGGGTTCTTGGAGCGTATAATATCCATGTGTTTCTCGATATACGAGGTCACCAAGGTAGAATTTTGTAGAACTGCGTAGTGTGCTTGCGCCCAAGAATGCCCGTCCCTACATATTATTGATTTTGGTCCAAGCGTGCCTTTTCCACGCAGTCTCCCCTCATGCCGCGATTCAGGAACACCAATCGACTTAAGGTCAGGAATAAAGTCAACACAAAACTCAATAACCTCCTCTGTTTCATGGCCCTTGGAGATGCTTCCTTCTGGCCTAGCACGGTTACGAACATATTTCTTTAAGACTCCCATGAACCTCTCAAAGGGGAACATATTGTGTAGAAATACAGGACCCAGAATGGCAATCTCTTCGACTAGGTGAACTAGGACGTGCGTCATAATATTGAAGAAGGATGGTGGGAACACCAACTCGAAACTGACAAGACATTGGACCAAATCATTCTGTAAGCTTGGTAGGATTTCCGGATCGATTACCTTCTGAGAAATTGCATTGAGGAATGAACATAGCTTCACAATGGCTAATCAAACATTTTCTGGTAGAAGCCCACTCAACGCAACCGGAAGCAATTGCGTCATGATCACGTGGTAGTCATGAGACTTTAGGTTCTGGAATTTTTTACTCTGCCATATTTATTATTCCCTTTATATTCGACGAGAAGCCAGACGGGACCTTCATACTGAGCAGGCATTCAAAAAATATTTCCTTCTCTGTTTTGGTAAGAGCGTAGCTGGCAGGACCTTCATACTGCTTTGGATGCATGCCGTCTTTTGCGTTCATACATTGCTGGCCCTGCCGTGCCTCCAGTGTATCTTTTGTCTTCCCATACAATCCCAGGAAGCCTAGCAGGTTCACGCAAAGATTCTTCGTGACGTGCATCACGTCGATGGCAGAGCGGACCTCTAGGACTTTCCAATAGGGTAGGTCCCAAAATATAGATTTCTTCTTCCACATGGGTGTGTGTCCCTCAGCGTCATTCGGAACAGATTGTCCTCCAGGACCCTTTTCAAAGATTACATGTAAATCCTTGACCATATCAAGTATATCATCACCAGTACGGAGGACGGGCTTCTTTTGGTGATCTACCTCACCTTTGAAATGCTTGCCTTTCTTTCTTAAGGCATGCTTGGTCGGAAGAAATCGACGATGTCCCAGGTACACATTCTTCTTGCATTTGTCCAAATATATACTTTGGGTATCATCTAAACAGTGCGTGCATGCGTTGTATCCCTTGTTTGTCTGTCCTGAAAGGTTACTAAGAGCAGGCCAATCATTGATGGTTACAAACAGCAACGCTCGCAGGTCAAATTCCTGCTATTTGTGCTCATCCCACACACGTACGCCTTTTCCATTCCATAGCTGTAAAAGTTCATCAACTAATGGCCTTAGGTACACATCAATGTCGTTGCCGGGTTGCTTAGGGCCTTGGATGAGCACTGGCATCATAATGAACTTCCGCTTCATGCACAACCAAGGAGGAAGGTTATAGATACATAGAGTCACAGGCCATGTGCTATGCTTGCTGCTTTGCTCCCCAAAAGGATTAATGCCATCTGCACTTAAACCAAACCATACGTTCCTTGGGTCATCTGCAAAGTCCGGCCACTTTCTCTCGATTTTTCTCCACTGCGACCCATCAGCGGGTACTCTCAACTTCCCGTCTTTCTTACGGTCTTCTTTGTGCCATCGCAACGACTTGGCATGCTCTTTGTTTTGGAACAAACGTTTCAATCGTGGTATTATAGGAGCATACCACATCACCTTGGCAAGAATCCTCTTCCTTGGGCGCTCGCCCTCAACATCATCACCAGGGTCATCGCGACTGATCTTATATCGCAATGCACCGCATAGCGGGCATGCATTCAAATTCTCCTACTCCTCACCGCGGTAGAGGATGCAGTCATTAGGGCATGCATGTATCTTCGGCACCTCTAATCCTAGAGGGCAGACAACCTTCTTTGCTTCGTATGTACTGTCGGGCAATTCGTTGTCCTTTGGAAGCTTATTCTTCATTATTTTCAGCAACTTTTCAAATCCCTTGTCAGATACACCATTCTCTGCCTTCCATTGCAGCAATTCCAGTGTGGTACCGAGCTTTGTGTTGTCATCTTCGCAATTTGGGTACAACCCTTTTTTGTGATCCTCTAACATGCGCTGCAACTTCAACTTCTCCTTTTCACTTTCGCAGTTTCTCTTTGCATCAGCAATGGCCCGACCAAGATCATCAGCGGGCTCATCTGATGCCTCAGCTTCTTCTTCTTCATTCTCTTCCCCCATTGTAGTACCATCATATTCAGGAAACCCAGGATAGTTGTCATCATCCTCTTCTTCTTCATTCTCTTCCATTAGAAACCCTCTTTCTCCGTGCTTGGTCCAACAATTATAGCCGGACATGAAACCGGACGTAAACAGGTGTACGTGAATGTGTTTTGAGCTAGAGTAAGTCTTATCATTCTTACACACACCACATGGACAACACATAAAACCATCCCGCTTGTTTGCCTCAGTCGCACGCAAAAAACTATGCACGCCATTAATGAACTGGGGAGAGCGTCGGTCATCGTACATCCATTGCCGGTTCATCTTCATTACACAACACCAAAAAGACCAAATTAATACAAGTTCATACATAAAGTTCATACACACTTATTCTCATAAAACAACATACAACTATCTAGCTAAAACATTTAAATGCAACAACAAACGCGATCAAAATCGCAACTAAGGTAACAATTGATCCAACAGCATAATGATACCAAGCCTCTTTATTAATGGCATATTGTCTAATCTTTCTAATCTTCAAGCGCATTGCATCCATCTTGATCTTGTGATCATCGACGACATCGGCAACGTACAACTCCAATTTCATCTTCTCTTCTTCAACTCTTTTCAATTTTCCTTTCAAATCCTCGTTTTCTTTTTCAACAAAATTTAAATTCTCGACAATAGGGTCGGTTGGAATTTCCGGTTCAACTACCTCCTAGATAAAAATATCTATGTCAACTTGATGGGCATAATTGTTATTAACACGAAATGCAACAAATAGTTATAAAAGAGAATATATATATACCACATCCGAATCGTAAACCGCACGAGGGCCGACGGGCACGGATATCAAAACCATGGCACTATATATAACAAACAATCATACAAGTAAGAAAATTATGCAAGTAACTATATAAATCATACAAATACGATTTTGTTTATAAAAAGGATAAGAACAAGAAGAGGCTCACCAAGGTGGTGCCGGCGACGGGACGGTGCGGGCGATCGACTGTGGTTAGGACAGGGGCGGGAAGGCACAAAGTAAACCACACCTACACACATATGCAAACTAAGAAGTTAATTTGAGCTCAAATTGCATATAAATCAAAAAAACTCCCACATAATTACACCCAAACTAAAACCCACAAATCACTATACTTATAAAGCATTGCACAAGCTGATCTAGCAATGAGAGATGAAAGGACAAAGTTGCTAACCTTTGTGAACACTTGGATGGATTGGGGTGCCTCAAATCTTGACAAAAATGGAGGGATGAGCTCAAGCTAAGGGGAAGAACAGAGAGGGAATGGAGAAAACAGAGAAATGGGCTCGGGCTGGACGATGGGTTTATATAGGGACAACTTTAGTCCCGGTTGGTTATACAAACCGGGACTAAAAGTCTACCTATAGTCCCGGTTTGTGACACAAATCGGGACTAAAGGGGCTCGTGGGGCCCCAGCCTGCCACCACCCCTTTAGTCCCGGTTTGTGTCTCAAACCGGGACTATAGGTCCCAAATGAACCGGGACTAATGATTTCGACCGCTCCTAGCCATTGAAACCGGGACTAATGGTCACATTAGTCCCGGGCCAAAACCAAACCGGGACTAAAGGGGCAAACGTAAGGCATGTTTTCTACTAGTGATGGGAGGTGACTAATGGGGAGTTATGAGACGTCCCGTCGTCTCCCGCGCTTCCCCACACATGCAGGCGTTCGTCATACGTGGCTAGAGCAAGTCTGGCTCACAAAAACGGCCAATTCGGCAGTTCCCCTAGATGTAGGTCCAAAGATGCTTTAAGTTTCGTGCAAGTCGAGAAACAGATGCAACCCGGATAACCAAACACGTCTATTTCACCCCGCGCAGGCATGATTGAGGATAATGCATTTCTACCAAACACGTCACTTGTGGAGCGGCTCATACCAGGACCTCAAGGGAGAGGAAGAAGTGGAAACCACCTCGTGCAGGCTAATCAAAGATTTATGTTGATAGTGGGGTATGTCACGGCGGGCTGTCAGGGAAGTGCATTGGGGCTTCAACTGTACTGTACCTGGGAACGAAGCTCATGCATGTAATGGGCCACGGGTTGCCTGGAGGTCAGTTTACCCATGTTATTATGTGATGATTTTGAATGAGACTTAAGATCCTTCATCCAAGAGGCACAAAAGATGGACTAAATTATATGGCCGTGCAGTCATGCAGATAACCGTCCGTCCACATCAGGCAATAAAATAGAGGTTTCGGACAAGTATAAACTCCAGGTATATGGCTGCTACAAAAGTTTCACTGCCTTTTATTCTCAACATCCTTCCTAGATTCATATCCCTGTTTAACCCGGTTAAAAAAGAGATATATATCTCCATGAGATGAAGCGCTCAATGATCTGGCAACAAAAGAAAAACATAATGTGAAGGTCTCCCAATATCCAGAGAAGAAACATGCCATCTGTGAAAGTGCAGGCGTTATTCTTGGTTTGATCTGTTTTAGACTGATATCACATAAAATGTTTCGCCTGAATAACTGATTCCTGAATCCTGACTACTACACAAACCAAACCAACCACAAGTTTCAAGTTAAGACGAAGCAAGACCAGCGAGCCACATGTTCGAAGCAGGCTTTCGTCCCGCTTTATATGAAAAGCAACAACGAGCCACATATTCCATGGAAAACCTTAAAGAGGAGACTTTTTCCTTAAAGTAGTCATACTTTACAATTGAATAGGCACAAGGTAAATACAACGTGAGCCTAGTCAACAAATATATATCAACTACATATAAAGTGTTTATTTTATTTTAAAGAGTAGACATAATAAACAAATTAAATCTTACAAAGCACAAGAAAACCAATCTAGACTTTATTCATCACCCAGGTAGCATGAAAATAGTTCCATAAATCAGTTACAATACAGTTACGGATAATTTCAGAAGAAAAAGGAGAGCAACAGTTCTTTAGGCATAACTTCAGAAAGAGCAAAAGAGAGCAACAGTTCTCAAAAACAAGTTATGAAGACCTTTATCATGAAGTTCAAAACTGAGGGCAAATAAAGATTTACTCAGAAATACTACAAACCTGCTAGCTAGGGAGTACTGCGATATGTTCTTGTAGGTGGAGAAAACTGAACACGTACAAATTCTTCCTTGTAGCTAGGACTTTCATCGCATGACTCTCGACATGTATACACAACTATTGTTGCCCAATCAACAGGGTCTCGTTCATTTTCAACACCGAAGTAATGGAGCAGTTGAGACATTAGCTGCAAGTACATGTAGTGGAAATAAATATAAGTGGAATGGAGCAAAACCAAAAGCAAAAAATTGTACGAATGTGTGCAAAGCAAAACCAAATATAGCTATGCATTCATTTGTTGTCAAAAGAGAACCAAATATGTCCCACCTAAACAGAACAGAACATTGTGTTCAACATGGATATTTACCAACTTTCTACTCACTTCTCTACAGTAATAATCAAATACGTTATCATATTACATTTTCCTATATAGAAGAGAAGAAACTATTCAGGAAATGATTTTTTTTACCAAACTTAGATACAACCATGTAACTTGCTTATATATAATTTCCTTAGATACAACCATGTAACTAACTTCAAATTGTCACATTGCCATGTTTTAGAATTACATCACCAAATACAGTAATAATATGCTTTGAGTAACACATGCATCAACTAAACAGTAAGGTCATAAGACATGCATATCAACTAGTCTTCTTTTTGGACAGAAAATAATAAACTGGAATAGTTCATAGAAATTGTAACCTGTCCAACCTGAAATTCATAGTGAAGTTGCGCATTACAATAGATGCACAGAGGGATATCATCAAATGTCAGAGACCCAGTTGATCCTGCCCAAAGAGGTTCTGCATCTTCCTTCGCACAGTACCTGCATGACAAAATAATTAAAATTATGGCTAACTTTTTTTTGCAAGGAGTGCTGATCAACCTAATCTTTGCCAGATCTAAGCAAGAGTTTTGGATGAATGCTAAATGATAAACTAATCAAAATTAGAAATGTTAAATCTACTCAAGTCGAACACATGCTTTTGCTGACCACACCACGCGTCCAATGTGTCACAAGGCATAACTCTAGTGACGAAGCTTGACTTTATTTAGAGCTAATTTAAGACTTTATGAGAGTACCTATTAGATTACAAAAAACAATTATGAAAAAATAAATTGAAAAGGTAGCTCCGCAAGTGCGTAGCACCTCGCCATGGCCAAGGAGGAGACACAAGCCACAAGTGGAAGAAAGCTATGCATGGGAGGTTGGGATATTGATAAATAAGATTTTCTATTGTTGTTGACTGAGATTTTTAATGTTGCAATAGTTTTTTTGTTGCACATGTTGGAAAGCCGCAGAAGTATATTGTCGATGCAAAGCCGCAGAAGTATATTGTCGTTGCAAAGACACAAGCCGTAGAAATGTAGTATAAAAAAGAACCTGAACCAGAAGGTTCACTAAACCCTAATGATGACCAGAACATCAGTAGTTCAGTACCCATATACTCCCTCCGTTCCTAAATATTTGTCTTTTTAGAGATTTCACTATGGACTACATACGGATGTATATAGACATAATTTAGAGTGTAGATTCATTCATTTTGCTTCGTATGTAGTTCATAGTTGAATCTCTAAAAAGACAAATATTTAGGAACGGAGGGAGGAGTTTGCTTCAGTGTAGTGGAGAGAGTGCATCATGTACAATAGCAGTCGTGGCACAAAAGTAAGACCTAACTCTAGTTTTCTCGATACAAAAGGGAAGACAAAATTTACGCAAACGAAAGTCTAGACTTATTCACACTCAAACACAAAAAATAGAAATAGAAGTTGATACTCATTCACACTCACCTCTGCCCAGCGTGTATTGTCTTCATCATCCTGCACACAAGTTGTGGTATTGTACTAAATAAGTACTAGCATTTGATTATGAATATGGCAACATAGGCCACAACACGAAGGAAACCTCAAATTGATCCATGAATAACTGCATCATGGCATCTAGTTCGACTTCTCCTTCTACCACCATCAGTTCTAAATTATCCTTGACAGAACTAGTCGAACATGAAGGCTCAGGTACATGATCAACCACATATTCAGGCCATACGTGGCCAGGAAATACTGCAAATAGTCCAAACGGTAACAAATTACAAGGGAGGTAAAACAAAGACCTAAATAACACTAAAATAGGCAACAACCTTTCCCTGCGACTGGCAGAATAGAAGCATGGGGGGAATCTGGTATTTGACAGCAATCGTTCTTGTGACCAGCATGCCAATGCAATTCCTGAATAATATTACAGAGAGAATCCCGCCAAAACAGAGATATTTCAGTATTCAAGCAGGAGAGGTAAACAGATAATGCTAAATGAATATGGTGAGAACCTGTTTGGTACTTGATGCTTACTAGAACAGTAGCTTGCTTCGCTACAGTGGCTGCACAAAATTTCACCTTTCCATGTACCACACCAATCACAAAGCCGAGCTCGGTACGCTAACAGAGATATTTGAAAGACAAAATACACGACTCAGTGCCTTGCTTAACATACAGTACACCAATTCAAAGACACAAGCAAATCAGTGCATAATAAAAGTAAAGAGCTTTGAGATCAGAAGCGTCATGAATTTTGGAGAGGAAGTTGTCAATAATATTAAGGGAAACTTGTGCTATACAACAGCATTCTCAATAGCTGTCTGTGCAACTTCAAAAGCTAGTTTTATAGTGTAGTTGAAACAAGGAGAATTGCAGCTTCAACTGCACAAACATGTAAAACTAAAGCAAGCAAAGCTACCTCCCGAACATTGTGATCCCATGCACCCCTTAGGCTCTTCAGGAGTATAAAATGCATTAATTCTGGGCAGCTGGCACCTGAAGACCTTCACACTGCTGCATTAGAATTCACCGCAAGCATCATGACATGACATGTGAAACTTTGGGCTAACACACTAGACAATCAACAGCTATGCTACCAATACCTCCTTCTAGGATTTGCTGCCCTGTCCTTTCCCTGCTCACGCTGGTCTAGTTGTAAGCATGACATAGATGGACACATAAACACAAAGAAAGCACGGTGGTAGGTCATGTCCTTCCACCCATCTGGTACATAGAGCTGCACGTGTGACCAAATTTTGTTGGCAGTCATAGACATGAACGACCGGGTAGAATTAAGCTTTAGGAATGAAGCAAACCTGCAGGACAAAATGCAGTGGGTCACCACAGAAGTCACAGCAACTGGATTTTCCAAATGGCAAATTGACAGGATCAAGCCAGGCCTGAACAATGCAGTATGTTTCTCACAATTAAAGAACAGTTCAAATGGCATCACGACGTAAGGCACATGTGAAGCAAAAGTGTAGTCGTATGCACCGGGGCACCACCATCTTTGCTTGGGAACTGTTGGGGGAGAAGAGAATGCAAGTGACTTGGTTTCTGCAAGACACCTAAGGTTACTTCAGGCTCCAGTTCCTCATCATCGTCCAGGTAGTCCCTTTCAAATATGGCGTTGGGATCTGTTTCCACCTTGGTGCCATCGTCCAGCTTTCGGGGCACATCTGAGGTTATGCCAAGATTTTGAAGCTTGCTGGTGCAAACTTCCATGTTTCCTGGCACTTCGCGGGAGGGCAATTGACACGGGAGGGGATGAACGTCACCAAAGTGGCTGATAAAAGAAGAAGAAAAATAAGAATGAGAAAATTAATATCACACAGAAAATCTCATGAGATTTCTCTAAGGACCTTTGAGCTGCAAAAGGCCAGAGCAAGTAAATCTGGAAAGTGACACTAAGATTGTGTAAAACAAACTCCAACCCCACCCTGGGTTGTTCTCTAACCTATGCATATGGGGTCGGATTCGCATAGATCTTGCGCGATCTCGAGTCACCGGAAAAGAACGATTTTGGCTTATTGCTCACAGCAAAGAAAATTCCAACTGAAAAGAATTCACTATTTTTGAACAATCGCCGCAAGCTACGGTTTCCTTACCAATCAGAATGAGCTAGCTCCATTCTTGCTTGCTTTGCTTCAGTGGGGAGCGGCGGCGCTGGTCAGGCGAAGAGGGTTCTAGAGTCCAGACCGAGGGTTCCACATGGAGGGAACCGGACTTGATTTTCTTGCATTTGTTTGCCCGCCAAATCCGGCTCTCCTCCATGACCAAGGATTTGGCAGCGGTTACAGACTTAATTGCCATCAAAACCTAGATTTTTCTGTCTACACCAAACCCTAACTGGCGAAGGCTAGTTTGGCTCTTGCCTTATATATATCATTTAAAAAATAGCCAGACCGAGGGTTCCACATGGAGGGAACCGGACTTGATTTTCTTGCGTTTGTTTGCCCGCCAAATCCGGCTCTCCTCCGTGACCAAGGATTTGGCAGCGGTTACAGACTTAATTGCCATCAAAACCTAGATTTTTCTGTCTACACCAAACCCTAACCGGCGAAGGCTAGTTTGGCTCTTGCCTTATCTATTCTATATCTATATATCTATATCTATACCTATATATATATATATATATATTTTACTTTTTTTATATTTTTTTTACTAATAAATTATATATATATATATATTTACTATATATATATACTATAATAAAACAAGGTGATATTCTTGGTTTCGTCCCGCTTAGATGATTTTATATTAGTATTATTACGTTCCTTATTGGTTCTGGACACTTCCTCCTACGTTCCGTTTCTTTCCTTGCTGCTTCTGTCGCTTAGCTGGGCCTGCCGGGCCTGCCGTCCGTTTTCAAAATTGTGCGATCGTATTTTTGTGTTAAATAGTCCCACCTCGCTCTTTTAAATTGATTCTGATAAATTATGTAGGTTTAATTTTTTTTTTGTAATATCAAACAGCCTCCTCAAGGACCAACAAACAGACCATCAATAAAGAGAGGACATTCTGAGCATCAGAGACAAGGGAAGCGAACGAAGGAACACATCACCGGCGGCATGGCCAGCTCACATCAATCCCAGTTGGATACGGGAGGGCGCCGAAGGTGGCCACAGAGGCCTGTGCAGGCCCAGGCCCACAACGAGGTGGACGAGTTGCTGCTCGCGTCCATGGGACACAGGGTTGGCCAAGCTCCTGCCAAATGAGGTGGACGAGCTGCTGCTCGCGTCCATGGCAGACACGGGGTTGGCCAAGCTCCCGCCATGGTGACAGGGGCTCGCTACTGGGCGACCTGCAGGTGTATGGCCGGAGCTCGACAGAGGGAGGACAGCTCAGGCGGCGCTGGGTCCCGTGGAGGTCAACGACGCCATGGCATCTCGGGTCCCCTGCGACAAAGAGACCCATGAATGGTGCGAGGGAGCCAGTGGAGGGAAGAAAAAGAAAGGGGAGGCACGAAGGAGAAGCTCGCCAGCGGCAAGGCTTGCCGGAGGCGCAGGGAGCAACGGCGGCGAGGAGATCGAGCATGGGGCACCTCACCTCAGTGTGCGTGTGTGGTGGCACTCAAGGAATCGAGAGAGACGAGAGGAATTGGGGATCGGTTGGTTGGCTCGTTGTGGGCCTAGGGTTAAGGTGGGAGCTGGGCCTTTGCTAGGCCGGCTAGGCAACTGGGCTGCGGCTGGCTGGGTGATGCGATGCCTCTCTCTCTCTCTCTGCTAACTTTTTTTTCATTTAGGAATAAACAAAGAACTAGAAGACAAGCACAGGGGGTTTGGAGAAGAGTTTTGAAGTGAGGAAAATTCCCCTGGACAACTTTAAATCTGATTTAATTCGGGAACAAAGGATTGTTTCATGATAGAAGAATATAAATCAAACTCATTTAAATTTAATTCAAATGAGTTTGAACTGGAGTTGGATTTAGGATTTCCTAAAAAATGATGAAAATTTGTGGGTGACTTTGACAAATGCAAAAAGATTTATGGGCAAGGTTTGGATACTAAACTTGGAGCAGAAATTGAATGGGATTTTTGAATAGGTTCAAAAGAATTTGGAAAAGCAATATATATCTATTACCTATATCTATACCTCACCCGCAAAAAAAAATCTATATCTGTACTTATACCCCAGAGAGAATATTTCTTAGTTTAAACGTGACACATGAGTCTGAAGTCTGAACCATGCAGTTTCTTCTTGGACTCAGGAAATATAGGGCATCATGTTGAATTAGAGAACGTGGATATTTTTTCTTTCCTGTTGCAACGCACGGGCCTTTTTCCTAGTTATATCATTAAAAAAATAGCCAGACCGAGGGTTCCACATGGAGGGAACCAGACTTGATTTTCTTGTGTTTGTTTGCCCGCCAAATCCGGCTCTCCTCCGTGATCAAGGATTTGGCAGCGGTTACAGACTTAATTGCCATCAAAACCTAGATTTTTCTATCTACACCAAACCCTAACCGGCGAAGGCTAGTTTGGCTCTTGCCTTATATATATCATTAAAAAAATAGCGCGCTATAGCGTCATTAATAGCACGCTATAGCATATTAAGAACCGTCTCGTTAAATTGATCTATGTATAATATCTCGCTAATAACACGCTACAGCGCGCTATAGCACGCTAATAGCATATTTTCAGGGGCGTCGTTATTTTATATAGCACGCTATTTTTTTCCTTGATATATATCCAAACACTCCTAGCATCTTTATAGATTTAATTCACATGAGAACGAGCACCCATACACCCTCCGCTCTGCTCTGCTCGCCGGAAACCTCTGCAGGTCCGACAAACACAGGAGGGCGAGCGACCAAGCCACCCAGTCTGGGCGAACCTCCGCGTTCTCGGCAGTAGACATTTCTGGTGTACGCCTGCCTGACTGTGCCTGGCATGGCGGATGTAGACGACGGTTCAAGCCCTGCCAACTCGGGATTGGTTCGTGCTCTCTAATGGCCAGTGTTCGACCGCACTTAAGTTTTCTAGATCCTCGAGAACAAGCATAGTTGGATAAGGTTTTTAATGATAAAAGTACTTCTCCGTTGCAGGTTATCTACAGATGTATCGGGATTCTTCGTTTATGGTCCTCTCTACAACGTGTGGAGAATCGAGACCTGTTTACGGAGGTGTGTACACGATTGGAGGCTACGGTGTCGGTGTCAAAACCGGCGGATCTCGGGTAGGGGGTCCCGAGCTGTGAGACTTGGATCGATGGTAACAGGAGACGAAGGGGACAAGGTTTTACCCAGGTTCAGGCCCTCCTATGGAGGTAATACCCTACGTCCTGCTTGATTATATTGATGATATGAGGATTACAGAGTTGATCTATCTCGAGATCAAGTAGCTAAACCCTAGATGAGTTCTGTTGGCCTACAACCTAAAACCCTCCGGCTTATATAGACGCCGGGGGTACCTAGGGTTTACACATGGTCGGTTACACGTCGAAGGGATAAACATGCCTATTTACTACTTTAAACGTGGAGGACACGCCACGATTCTAGAAGCTTCCTTTCTGGAGTCTGGGTCTTCCATCAGTCCAATGTCCGGCGAACGGCCCATACAGTCCGGCCTATAATAGATAGGTCGGCCTCCCGAGGACCCCTTAAACCAGGACTCCCTCAGTAGCCCCCGAACTAGCCTCCAACGCCAAGAGTTCTAGCTTTAGCTACTTCATGTGATCAAAGTCTTCGGCTTGCGAGGCGAGTTCCTTCCTCCACATAGTGATTGGCCGAGTTAGTTCGGCCTCCGACGACGTGTAATTTTTCCGATCATAGATCGTCTGAACACCATGAGTCACCGGCCCTGAAGGCCAAACGTCAGGGAGTAAATAGCGATCCCTGACAACCTTTCAGACGAAAAGTCACGGCCCACCACGACCACCAAACCAGTCGTAAGGACTTGATTCGCGGTTCGAGGCCGTTTCCAACTGCACGATCCATCAATGCATAGATCGTGCCCCGTTTTATACGGGATATGCTTTAATCATGCGTGCATAACGGCACACACATCTTGGGAAGCGGAGGGATTCACGGCGCAGTAAAGGGAGGCTAACCGGCGTCAAGCCTCAATAAAAGGGAAAGAAAACCTCTAGACTTAACGGCACTTCCCATTCGCATCCCTGCTTCCCATATCCCCGAGCTTCCAGAGCCCAGATCTAGGTTTTCCATTCTTCCTCCTCCGAGCTTAGCCATGGCCAGCTCCGGCTCCAACGGCAAGTGGGAGGTGTCCATGGTCACAGACCAGGACATCCGGGACCTCAAGGAAGCCGGCTACCTCCCTGCCAATGTCTTCCACCGCGCTACGGAGGAGAGCCAGGTGATCCCTACCCCCAAGCCAGGCGAGAGGGCGGTTTTCATCCCCCACTTCATCCGAGGTCTGGGATTTCCGCTCCACCCCTTCGTGAGGGGCCTGATGTTCTTCTACGGACTCGACTTCCATGACCTTCCGCCGAACTCCTTCATGCACATATCGGCCTTCATCATTTTCTGCGAGGCGTTCCTGTGGGTCGAGCCACACTTCAGCTTATGGCTCAAGATATTCAATATCAAGCCGAAGTGTATCGCAGGCAAACACGCAGACTGCGGTGGAGCAGTCATCGGCAAGCTTCCCCGCGCAGTGTGGCCATCTGGCACCTTCATCGACACCATCAAGACTTGGCAAAAAGAGTGGTTTTACATCACCGAGCCAAGGAAGGAGGGCGGAACTGTTCCTGCCGAATTCAGGTCCGGCCCCCTGACCAGATTGACCTCTTGGGTCCGAAAGGGCCTCGAATGGGGGTCGGACACAGAGATGGACGACCTGCAGAGGCGCGTCGCCTCCATTATCAAGGACGGGATCGGGCTGACCAACGTGGTCTAGATCATGCTCCGGCGGCGCGTCCTCCCCTGCCAGCGCCGAAGCTCTCCCATGTAGAATTATCGGACTGACGATGACCCTACGATTCGCCAATTCTTCCGCGCCACAAGGGAGAAGCTGTGGAAAGCATTGTTCAAGGCGCAGGAGAGCTGGCCATCCAAGAAGGAGGACCAAGGCCTGCGCACCGATAAGCCCCCTTCCGAGGTATGTCATAATTTCATTAGATCGGCTCCGTTCTCCCAAACGAAATCTAAGTACTTTCCGATCACTCCCGCAGGAATGGTTGAGCAAGGCTACGAGCATCAAGTGTCTGGCTCCACAGCCCGAAGACACAAGGTCTCCGCTGCTGTCAGAGATGCTCGTCGTGGCGCCCTACAAGGCACCAGAGAAGAAGGAAAAGAAGAAGTCAGGCCGAGCGGGCCTGCGCAACAGGGACCAGCCCGAGGCTGTGTCCGAAGAAACCCATGCCTCCTCGAATCAGGAGGAGGAGCACGAGGCTGAGGGGGGAGGCGACTCCCCCTTCACAGGAAAGAGGGCGGCGTCATCGGACGCCTCAGAGGATGAACTTCCTCCCCCCGGAAGAAAGCACGTCGGACACAGGTAATCCTGTCCGACGACAGTTCGGGCTCGGATGCCGAGTCCGAGGAATTCGAGAGGGTTCCACGAAGGAACCTCAGGGTTAAGCCCCCGCCTCGAAGGTATAGATCCGAAGACCTTCCGGGCTATTTAATGCTAAGTTTTTAATATATCTGATACGTGAGCGTTCATCAACTCGCAGCCCACCACGCGTTCTCCCCACCGATCAAGACTCGGATGGGGAGACCCCGCCCGCCGAGCTAGCGGAGAGCGGGAACGCGTCGCACCCCACCCCTCCGGACACCGCGAAGGATGCCACGGAGGTGTCGTCCCAGCAGGCTCCTTTGGAGCCGCATACCCACGGTGGGGGCGACGGTGTCATGGTCGAGGCTGACGCCTCGGCCGCCGAAGACCGGGAGGACCCGCCCCTCCCGGATATTGAGGAGACCGGACGAGAAGATGTCCGGTCACCCCCAAGGCCGTCTCCGGAGCGCATCATACCTCCGGAGGTACCGGCTCAATCCGAGATCGGGTCAACCGATCACCGCCGGCGCCGCTGACCACTGGGTGGCCGGCTATGGGGGAGGCTCTGTCAAGCGCCTCCACCTCCGAAGAGCACCGTACCCTTATGGGTACGGTTCTGTAGAGCATTCAGTCCGTGGATATCGGACTGAAGGAGGCCTTCAACGGTCTCCTGACGGGCTTTCAGGTAAGCCATGTAATGCTCTATTTTGTGAAATATTGATTTCTGTAAGTAATTATTATATACATAGCAGCCCCCGAGCCCTAGGTGAGTTTTGAAAAAAAAAACTTACCTAGGGGTCCATAATAGACCATTATCCGAACTATGTACAAGACAAATGTGTGTTCGGAATGTTTTAGCGGCCTTAAAAAAGAAAGGACCGGGCCCGGGATCTCATTTATGACAATTCGGAAGCTTTTCAACCCATGTAGCTTGATATAGTTGTTCTGTATTTTGCAGGCTTCGTCTACGGCGGCGGCTTATAACGCTGCCGAGCCGGACGAGCTAAATCAGAAGCTCAAAAAGCTCCAGTGACGAGCTTGACGCTCTGAACAAGTGGTTCGACGAGGCGCAAGGTAAGCCGGATTAGAGTATCAGAACTCTTTTTTACCGTATTATCAACACGGCTCTTTGATACGAGTCTACGCTTACGCAGCCTCGGCGAAGGAGGTTGAGAAGCTCAAAGCCGAGCTTGAGAAAGCGAAGCAGGAAGCTTTGGTTGAGAAGGCGGCGGCCAAAGAAGCGGCCACCGCACTTCTCCACCCTGAGAGCCACTAGCGACAAGCATGAGGCTTGGGTGGGAGAAATTCAACAGGAGCTCAAGGATGCCAGCAAAAAGTGCGAGGTCCTTGAGCGGAAAGGGAAGGAGCAGGCCGCCGAACTATCCACCCTGAAAACCGATCTCCAAAAGGAGCGGGTGGATAGGCGGTCCTATGAAGAGGAGATCAGCCAGGCCAAGGCTATCATGGATGGTAAGCCATATTTATTGCAGTGTATCTTCGGGGATAGGAAGTTCAAAGTGCTCACCCAAGTATGGCGTTCCTTAGGTGCCTGCTCGGAACTCCAGAAGAGCGCCGCGGAGGCACACCAGTTCTATGCTTCGTGGGGAGAAGAAGACGAAGCTCAGCTATTTTGGGCGCAATTCGAAGCCCCCGAGCGTTCTCCTCTCCTTGTTGAGCAGCTGAAGCAGCTGGTGGAGCTTACCCGGATGGCGGAACCGGCCATGAAGGATCTCTGTATCCGGCTATGGCCCAACGAGCCATTACCGGGCAGTTACTTCGGCCTGGTGCAAAAGCTCAGCGATGCCACTCCTCGGATCGACGCACTGAGACGGTCTTCCTGCATCGAAGGAGCTAGGATGACCTTCGCGAAGGCCAAGGTGCACTGGCCAGGGCTGGATCCGATGAAGGTAGCCACTGCCCCTCCGCCTCCTGGAAAGGAGCATAGGCGCCCCGAGCTGTACTTCTCCGGAGTTATGGAGGGTGCTCGGGCCATAGAATCACAATGTTCGAGAGAGAACGAGTATGAATAGATTGTTGTACTATGTCCGAAGACTTTTCAGCGTGTATATATCTAAAATGCATGGTTTATCATGTCTTCTATATTTTGCATCCTTTATAACTCCTGTGTGGCCGTTAAAACTGAAAGCTGCGAGTTGTCGACTTCAGCCCCCGTGTAGATGCTACGCGGGGTGTCACTTCTAGTCGCACTGTAACCTTTAGCCGAACTATCGGCGCCCGAAGGCAGTAGTGTGGGGTGGACAAGGCAATCGGACCATAATGCTTTATTGCTTTCGCTTAGCCGTAGGGGCGCGAGAAAGGAGTGCAGGAGGCTGATGAATAGCCCCCAGGGTTCGTGATGTTCGGAATAACCGTGGCCGAAGCCTGTATCACATGGTTTGTACGAATACAAAACCCCTCGTATGACACGGAGTAACCTCTGACGAGATTTATTTAAGCTCGGATTCGCAGACCAGTTCTCGCATACCATGACAGTCAGTTTTCGGCTTTCTCCGCTGAGGTGCTTGACCAGACTAGCCGGAAGCACAATCGCAGCGGTGCTCCCTTTGCCCTTTTAGCCGAGCGAGCGGAACATAAAGGGGCAAGCATAGGAGCCGGGCAACCCAACTATTGACCCAAGACATAGTTCGGAACCGATGCATATACAGCGGAATTCCAAGACGCCGAACACTAAATCAGTTGTGATTAGGGCGATTTTTAAGGTCGAGCCCCCGGTCTATTAGCCGGTTGCATCGTAGAGTATACCAAACAGGTTCGCGAGAAGAGGGAGAAAACAGAAAGTGTTCCGAAAAGGGACAGCAAAGAGAAAATTTATGATATATCTGTATTTTACTCAACAACTCTTATTATTCAAATTGCCGATGCAACTGTTTACAGGTATTTGATAAATGAAATATAAACTTTACAGGAGGGGCTGTACCAAGGGCCTTCGATGGATGACCTGACGTCCTTGCTGTGCCCTGTCGATTATCCGCTCCTGCGTCACCTAAGGGAGTGTATGCCTCTATGGGCTTTGCCTGTTCGACGAACAGACCTTGAAGAAAAAGTCTTGAGAAGTCGCCGGAGTATGGATGAGCTTTACGCCATAGTAGGTACTTTATGGTACCTATAGTGTGTCCGAAGACGTGTTGATGGCAACAGTTCGGTCCAGCCGAACACCTACCCTTTAATAGTTTTTTCCCCACCGCTGCCCATGGAATTTTGAGCGCGAAGTTGTGCCTCCTTGGCACGTACTTTGCCGGTTCTAGGGCCGTGCAATGGGGGGCGAGTCCCTATTTGTGGGGAGAGGAAGGTTTTGGTACTTCGGATTGAGACCGACCTCGCTTCCCAGCCTTGGGTGCCTTTACGGCAGATGTCGGCGCTTGCCAATCATCGGTATAATGGAATTCGGCCGCCAGGGCCAATGCATGTTCCTCAGCTCGGAGGGAGCGCTCTGTGTTGCCATTGATGGTAATGACCCTCCTGGGGCCGGGCATCTTGAGCTTGAGGTATGCGTGATGCGGGACGGCGTTAAAGCGAGTGAACGCTGTACGGCCGAGCAGGGCGTGATAGCCACTGCGGAAAGGTACGATGTCGAAGATCAAGTCCTTGCTTCGAAAGTTATCGGGCGAGCCGAACACCACTTCCAGGCTTACAGAGCCTGTACACCGGGCTTCAACGCCTGGTATCACTCCTTTGAAGGTAGTGTTACTGGGATTGATCCTTGACGGATCTATGCCCATCTTTTTCACTGTATTTGAGTAAATCAGATTGAGGCTACTTCCACTGTCCATTAGGACTTTAGTGAGGTGGTATCCGTCTATGATCGGGTCTAGGACGAGTGCGGCCGAACCCCCATGACGGATACTGGTCGGATGGTCGCGTCGATTGAAGGTGATCGGGTATGCCGACCATGGGTTATACTTCGGAGCTACAGGCTCTATGGCGTAGACATCTCGAAGGGCACGCTTCCTCTCCTTTTTGGGTATATGTGTGGCGTATATCATGTTTACCGTTTTTACCTCTGGGGGAAATTTCTTTTGTCTGCCACCGATCGGACCACGGGGTTCATCCTCGTCCTCGCTGCGTGGGCTCTTGCCTTGGTCCTCGGATGCGAGCTTGCCAGCCTGTTTGAAAACCCAACAGTTACGGTTGGTGTGATTGGCGGGCTTCTCCTGAGTGCCGTGGATCTGGCAAGGCCTCTCCAGAATCTTGTCCAGCGGGGTGGGTCCGTCGTGTTTGCCTTTAGGAGGCTTCTTCCGCTGCCCAGAGCGGGAATTGCGGAAGCCGGCGTTAACAGCCGTGTCATCGGCATCACTATTGTTGTGCCGGCGCTTGTTCTTGTTGCGCTTCGGTTTCCCATTTCCATCCCGAACTTCAGAGGTTCTGAGGTCTTCGGGGTTATGGCTACGTCTGGCTAGCCAGTTATCCTCGCCCGCGCAAAAGCGGGTCATGAGTGATGTGAGGGCGGACATTGTCCTGGGTTTGTCCTGGCCGAGCTGTCGAGCCAGCCATTCATCCCGAATATTATGCCTGAAGGAGGCAATGGCTTCGGCGTCCGGGCAGTCTACGATCTTGTTTTTCTTGGTCAAGAAACGATTCCAGAATAGCCGCGCAGACTCTCCTGGCTTCTGGACGACGTTGCTTAGATCGGAGGAGTCCGGCGGCCAAACATAAGTGCCCTGGAAGTTAGATCGGAATGCCTCTTCTAGGTCCTCCCAACACCCAATAGAGTTTTCGGGGAGGCTATTTAACCAGTGCCGAGCTGGCCCCTTGAGCTTCAGGGGTAAGTACTTGATGGCGTGGAGGTCATCTCCTCGCGCCATGTGGATGTGGAGGAGGAAATCCTCGATCCATACGGTTGGGTCAGTTGTCCCATCGTATTGCTCTATGTTTACGGGCTTAAACCCTTCCGGGAACTGATGCCGCATTACCTCGTCTGTAAAGCACAGTGGGTGGGTGGCGCCTCTGACCCGAGCTATGATGCGCCGGTGATCGGTGTCTGTCCTAACTCGGGTTCGTTCCCGATCTTCGTTGTTGTGGTCGAACCAAGGCCGGTACCCTTCCCGTCTATCGGGTGAGTATCCTCTGGATCCGTAGATGGATCGCGTACGACCTGCTCTATGGTCCAGGTCATGTCGCAGGTCGAACCTGTCATCGGGCTCTAGTGGCTCCTTTCCCCATCTACGGGGTATCGTCGGCCTATAGCCGGTATCGTCAGCCGTCCTGTCTCGTCCTCGAGGAGGGCGGTCTGGCTTGTCGTATGGGGTGTGTTTGGGAGACGGCGTATCAGTAAGCTCGTCGTTGAATTGTGGCAGCAGCCTTCTGCGTGGGTAGCTCTTAGGTTGGTCCGATAGACCGGTGCCGTATCCTTCCTCAGCCAAGAGGACTCTCGTCCATCGGTCGTTGAGGTCGTCTTGTTCGGCTTTGAGCTGCCGTTCTTTTGCTTTCAGGCTGCGAGCCGTGGATATGAGCTGTTGCCTGAACAGTTCCTGATCTGCAGGATTGTCAGGAATGGCGAAGTCATCGGCATCCGCATTGTCCTCCCCCTCGATAGAGCGGAGGTAGTCGGCGTCCTCGGGATCATCTGGATCATCAGGGTTGCGACGGTCTTCGGGTCTCTCCTGACCCTCTAACGGGTGTTCAGGGATTTCGGGACCGCCGATGTCTTCCGGGGTATCTCTGTTCCCGGTGCCATCGATAGATTTTCGCCCCTTTTTTCCTTTGGACCATTTATGCGGCTTTCGGCGTCTTGATGGCGCTTCATCCGATTTATCGCCGTTGTTTTTCGGAGTGTCCACCATGTAGACGTCATATGTGGAGGTGGCCGTCCACTGCCCGGTCTTAGCGGGGGTGAGGGCGTGATCCTCCTCATCCATATACTCTGCTTCCTCGGAAGCATAGTCAAGCATGTCGGTTAAATCCTCGACAGTGGCTATGAAGTGGGTGGTGGGTGGGACGAAAAATCCGTCCTGACCCGTCTGGCGCCCGATCCGAGAACAGATCGGGTTTGGGTCATCGGTAATCTTCATCGACGAGATCCGATCGAGAGCCTCATTGAGTATCGAGAGATCGATCGGGCCGGTCTGCCCAGAGCTTCCGGAGTGAAACTCCGATGCGTCCGCGTAGGGAGAGTGTTCGGCAAGAACGGATGTCCGGGCATCGGGCACCATGACATGATCCGGACTGAAAGTCGGGCCCTCGCCGGGGTAGATCCCGTGGGCAGAGCCGAAAGATAGATCTGGGGTTAAAGCCTCAGAGTCTTCGGGCGTGGCAGGCGAGACTGCGAGCCCAGTTAGTGATAGATCGCCTCGAGAGTCTACGGAGAACTCTAAGTTCCCGAATCTGACCTCTTGATCAGGGGCGAAACTTCCGACGCGGCCTAGATGGCCGGTCGGGTCGGCGTGCAGCACAATGCTGCCGAAAGCGAAGATCTGTCCAGGGACCAAAGTGCCCGGATTGCGGACCTCTTCGTTGATGACTAGGCGAGCCATCGATTCCTTCTGGCGATCACAGCGGAACTCTCAATGAAAGCACCAATGTCGGTGTCAAAACCGGCGAATCTCGGGTTGGGGGTCCCGAGCTGTGAGACTTGGATCGATGGTAACAGGAGACGAAGGGGACAAGGTTTTACCTAGGTCCAGGCCCTCCTATGGAGGTAATACCCTATGTCCTACTTGATTATATTGATGATATGAGGATTACAGAGTTGATCTACCTCGAGATCAAGTAGCTAAACCCTAGATGAGTTCTGTTGGCCTACAACCTAAAACCCTCCGGCTTATATAGACGCCGGGGGTACCTAGGGTTTACACATGGTCGGTTACACGTCGAAGGGATAAACATGCCTATTTACTACTTTAAACGTGGAGGACACGCCACGATTCTAGAAGCTTCCTTTCTGGAGTCTGGGTCTTCCATCAGTCCAATGTCCGGCGAACGTCCCATACAGTCCGGCCTATAATAGATAGGTCGGCCTCCCGAGGACCCCTTAAACCAGGACTCCCTCATACGGCCAGGGATACTTTTACCCAACATGGGTGGCAGCATGATCTTAGGATTGGTGCCCCTCCACTTTAGGCGTTATACACACTCTATATGTTTCTTGTATTTCTCCTTTTTATTTTTATTGTTTTATCAGAAGACCTTGTTTGGCTGTGTGCATCTCAGTTATGCAGAGGCCGGGTGTAATGCTTAAACCTTTTAAGTAATAAAGCGCCCCTTTTCGAAAAAGCATAGTTGGATTTCATCAAATAAGCCAATGTACAAGGTTTTAGGTGACGGCACCAAGACTCCCCACGGTAGGTACAGACTGGGAGTGGGCGTCTGGGCGGGCGATTTGAATTTCGCCTTCGCTGTGGGCGGCGGCCTCGCCGGCGTGATGGCCGGAGGTGGCGGGCAGACCGGCCAGGATGGTGGGCATGTAGAGGGTGCCCCGCCTCCGCCGGGGCTATCTTGGGTGCCGCGATCGGCGCCCTTCTGGTGGGCAGATGTGGAGGACGTCGAGGACCCCGAGGAGGCCGGGTGGGTGGAGGTTGCTGTGTCCTTGGCGCCACCTATTTTCGGTGAGGTCCTGGCAATGGCGAGGTCAACGGGCGCACGACCGAGGTCCAGGGTGGAGCTGATGTCGACGGCCATGGCGGCCGGGCCGTCGTCCCGTGAGTCCTGCCTCGTTGCCCTCGTGGCGGCAGAGCTGGCTGCTCTAGGGCTCTCCGACCCGCCGATGGAATCGCCGGCGCCCTCCAGGGGTCCACGCCCGGCTCTCGACGGCCTGGGGCCAGCCTCGCTGCGCCCTCTGCTGAGGTCATCGTCGCCGCCGGGTCGCCTGGTCTGCAGGGTTGGGGATGATCCCATCCCGTGGACTGGGCTGACTAGGGCAGCGCTGCTAGGTGGGCCCTCGGGTGGGCCGTTGGGCCGGCCCTGGTGCGGTGCCCCTTGGGGGTGGCAGGCTCGCCAGGTCGGTGCTCTCGCCCGGGGCCCGGAAGGCCCTTGACGAGGCTAACCGGGCATGGGCCATGGCGCCGGTCGATCCGGCCCGGTGGAAGTGGATCCAGAGGGGATCTGATCCGTGCGAGGGAGTTCCGGCCTCGAGGGTTGACGTGGCCAAGTTTGGCTCGGTTGCTCGCTCGATTCCCTCCAGTGTGCCGCCTGTTTCCCCTCCTCTCGCTCCCGACCCTTTTCCTCCCGCGCTGGCACTCGCCATCTCGCTCGACTGCCAGCTCAGACGCTCCTACGCCGAGGCGCTCATTGCACCCTGCCACGCCGGCGACGATGGCCCTCGGCCCAAGCGACCACTGGAGCGGCCAGAGGCTTTCCGCCCGCCGCGCGGCCCCTGGTCCTGGCTACTGATGGCTTCCGGCGCGGGGCCGACGACCGTCGACTCGGGCTGCGGGGGGACTGGAGCGCTGCCTGATGTCCCCGACGGCCGCATCCGCGCCGGACCTCTACCGCCCGCCCCCCGCCCGTGCGGTTGGCCGGGACCTTGGCAGTTCCCGCGATGCGGGGCGCGACCCGAGGCTGCCCCTACCTGGCTCGGCCGACGCACGTCGCCGTGAAGTGGAGGATCGACGCTGGGAGTCTGATCTCCGTAGGGAGGACGAGTTAAGGGCAGAAATCCAGTCCCGGTCCACGACCGATGCTCCAGCCCGCCCCGTCTAGGAACGGCGCGGATGGGCTCAGGACCTTGGGCCCCGGGATGAGGCCCGACGCACGGAGGAGGTGGACGCACGTGGCCGGCCCCGGTATGAGGCGCCGGAACGGGGCGACTCGCAGGACTGGCGCCGATGGGCGTCTGGTTCCCCTCGTGGCTCTTCGCCGCATCGCTCGGCTGAGACATCGGGGGCCTTGGTCCCTCCGGCTAAAAAGGAGAAGAAGCACCCCGGCCTGCTAGGTGGTCTTGTTCTCGGTGAGGGATCCTCGACGATGGTGGCACTACGTCCGCTGACAGGGGGGCTGGAGAAGGAGGTTCTAGCCCCCGTCGCGGCCAGGCCGGAACGTCCCCGGACCCGCGAGGAGACTATGTGCATCAACTGCGGATGCGCCGGCCACTTCCGATGGGAGTGCGAGGCCCCTCCCTGGTGCCCTTCCACGCTCGCCTACCTCGGATACAGGATGGCAGGGAAGGGTGGGTTCTACTACGTGGACGCTACCTTGGAGGACCGGCCGACCAGGCCGCATCTCACCACGATCACCCTCGTCCCCGGGCAGGAGCCCCAACTGTCCGTGCTTGTCACCCCCGAGGTCATTCGGGTCGAACTCTCTGCCTACCTCAGTGACTACAGTGGGAGTTCCTTCTCATGAGTGGTCTCGGAGACGGCCCCGCTAGTCTTCTCAGTGCCCTTCCCTTCCGCGAAGATGCTCAATGTGTGCACCCGCGACGTCGTCAAGTGCCCCATCAATAAGTTCCTGATCTGCATCAAGAAGGCCGAGGCGGTCCCTGGCCCGGTGCCTCCCCTTGATCAGGTGTGGATCTATATCTTCGGTCTCCCCGAGGGGGGCAAGCGTGGCCACATCCTCAAGGCGGTGTTGGAGCCAGTTAGCAAGTTCCTGATGGTCGACATGGGCTCCCTGGAGGGGGATGGCCCGGTGCGAGTCAAGATCTTGTGCCAGCCCTCCGCCGAGGTCGAGGGCCTCTCGTTGGTCTTCTACTTCGGGAGGACCAAGGGGGTCCGTCTCACCTACGAGCTCGACCTGGATGATATGGAGGCGAGGATGGCGGCCGGTCCCCCTCCTCCGCTGTCTTCGACGGAGGTGGGTCAGGAGGGGGGTGGGGATCAGTCTCATGACAGCTCTTCTGACTCGAGGGCAAGGGACTCCCCCCAGGGTCAGCCATGCTCCCACCCGGCTCGTTGCCGTCTGTGGGGCCGTCTGCCCCGGCGAGCTCCCTGGCCTCTCTGCCCTCTGCTACACTGGAGTGGGCCCCCAGGAGCCCTGGGTTGGACGTCTTCCCTCCGTCTTCACCGCGATCCTCGGGGTGGTCTGCTACACTCGTTCGCCTGGGACCCCACCTGCTCCAGCCTTGGGGTCCCCGACGTTGGTTCCCGCCACACCACCACCGCCGGGTGTGGGGCTGGCCTCGGCCGACACCGCCTCTCCCTTGGCTGGCTTCAGGTCCCGACGGGTCTCCTCTCCGTCGGTTGCGGCCAGGCAGAGCGCTCGGCTGTCCGGCTCCAGGGTGCCGCCGGACGGCCGGGTTCCGACCATCATGGGGAAGGCGGCCATCCGTGCAGCTGCTCGGGACCTCTCCCCAGATAAGACCCCACCCGGCCCTAGTCCATCTTGTTCTGGTTCCCGGTTTGCGATCCTTGGTTCCGTCCCGCTTTCACTCCTTGGAGATGTGGTGTCCGATTGTGACATTGTTTTCCGCGGCGAGAAGGGTCCTCGCCTTGAACAGATCTCAGATATTTATGCAAAGGAGCGGTTGGACGGGGCACTGGCCAAGGTCCGCGTCGGGCTGAGCAGCGGTTCGATAATGGCCGGAACCCCAACGCTCCTAGGCATAGTGAGGCTGCGGTGAAGCCGGCCTCCGACGAACAGGTCGGGTTGCCCGGGCGTGTCACCTGTCGCCCGTGGCGGCCCTGCATCAGGCAGGGTGTTGCGGGGCAGCCCCGCCCCCCCACGCGCCTCCACCCCACTGAGCAGAGGGTAGAGGGGGCGTGGCGCTAGTGTCGGTCTTCCATCTCTGAACACTGACGTCGCGACTGCCCCTGTTAGGAAGGGGCGGCGCGGGCGGCCGACCAAGCAGGTCCCCCGGTCCGAAGTGGGCAGTCGGGCTAGCTCGGCCCCCCTGTGGGGCCTTCTAGTCCCTCGGCAATGGTTCCATCATGAAGTTCCTATGTTGGAACATACGGGGCTTCGGACACCTAGGCCGGAAGCGGCAATTGATCGACTACATTAGACAAGAGGGGATTGATATTGTTGGACTGTAGGAGACAATTTGCCAGGACTTCTCTATCCAGGAAATCCAGGGGCTCTCCCGCCACCCGTTTGCCTGGCAGTGGCTGCCCTCAGTTGGTCTCTCGAGGGGCATCCTGCTTGGGGTCTGGGAGGACGCTTTCTCGGTCGAGAACAGGGACCGAGGGTAGTTCTTCCTTTGTATGTCCATCACGGACCGACGTGTGAACCTCGGCTGGGAGGTGATCATCGTCTATGGTCCGGCTGACCATGGTAGGTCGGCGGACTTTCTGGCCGAGCACAAGGACAAAGTTGAAAGCTGCACTAGTCCCGTAGTTGTGGCCAGAGACTTTAACCTTATTCGGCATGAGACTGATAAGAGCTTCCCGAATGTGGATCGGCTGCGCATGCGCGTGTTCAATGATTGCATTACCGATCTGGCTCTATGGGAGATAGCCCGAGTAGGGGCTAGATTTACGTGGACTAATAAGCAAGTGGACCCAATCCGAAGTGTATTGGATAGGGTCCTAGTGTCAATGTAGTGGGAGGTCATGTTCCCGCTGTGCTCGCTTCGGGCGGTCACGCGTATAGGGTCCGACCATGTCCCTTTGCTCTTCTCATCGGGGGACGACGCTCCCTCCAGGACGAGGCGATTCCACTATGGGTCTGCTTGGTTGTTACAGCCAGGGTTCCTGGAGATGGTGCGGGACCGCTGGGTAGATGCCACGGCCTCCCCGCCTCGAGCGTACTGTGCTACCGATATATGGCACCACTGCTCAAAGCTCACCCGCAAGTTCATGCGGGGGTGGGGGGCTAACCTAGGCACGGATACTAGAGCGTGTAAAGAGGCACTTTTGGGCTAGATTAAGGCCCTTGATGCGGTGGCCGACTCAACTGGCCTCTCGGCTGACGATTGGCTGAGGCGCTACGCCCTTGAAGCCTCGCTGGTGGAGATTTTGAAAGGCGGGGAACTATTCTAGCAACGCTGGTGAGGCCAGAAATGGCTCCTCCGGGGAGATGCAAATACCGCATACTTCTAGGCGATTGCGAATGGACGTCGACGGGAGATGCACTATTCTGTGTCTTTGGGAGGGTGACAACCTCCTGGAACACCCGGATGAGATCCGCTCCCACATATACTCCTTTTACAAGGAGCTCTTCTCGGCGTCACCCTGTTGTGGGGTTTCTCTGACTGAAGACTTCTGGTCCCCTACCGACAGAGCCGCGGACGCCGAGAACACGGAGTTAACCCTCCAATTCTTGGAGGAGGAGGTGGGCATAGCTATCGCCTCTATGAAGGCGGGCTCGGCCCCGGGCCCCCACAGGCTGCCGGTGGTTTTCTTTCAGAAATTGTGGCACGTCATTAAGCCAGTGATCATGCCCATGTTCCATGAATTCTACATAGGGTCATTCGACATGTCCCGGATCAGCTATGGTGTGATTACCCTGATCCTCAAAATAGTTGGGGCGACGGATATTAGGCACTTTAGACCTATCACGGTGATCAATGTGCTCGAGCGCATATTCTCGAAAGTATGCGCTACGCGGCTGGCCCCTATGGCGGAGAGGCTTGACCACCCCCTTCAGACTGCTTTCCTGAAGGGACGACGGATCCACGATGGGATCTTGGCCCTCAACGAGATCACACATGAGGTTCATGCGTGTGGCCATAAGGGCGTTTTCTTCAAGTTAGACTTCCAGAAGGCCTATGATCTTCTGGACTGGTCCTTCTTGAGGTTGGTGCTCCAACGTCGGGGCTTTGACGATAGATGGTGCTCCTGGATTATGCAGATGATCCAATCTAGCAAGATGGCCATTAAAATTAATGGTGAGGTGGGACCTTATTTTTCCTCCTCGGCTGGAGTGAAGCAGGGAGACCCGATTTCGCCCCTTCTCTTCAACCTTGCTATTGATGCCTTGGCCAGTATTCTAGATAAAGCACAGATGGCCGGTCATCTTACAAGGGTGGTCGGTCACTTAATCCTTGGAAGAGGGGTCACCCACCTCCAATATGCGGATGATACCATGATCATCGTTGAGGGGTTGAACCTCAAGATAGTTAATCTGAAGTTCCTTCTCCTGTGCTTCGAAGCCATGTCGGGCCTAAAGATCAATTTTGATAAAAGCGAGGTTTTTGTCCTTGGGTACCCACTAGAGGACCAGCTCCGGATTGCAGATAACCTAAACCGCAAGCTATCGGCGT
The DNA here is from genome assembly GCA_039707655.1 of Elymus sibiricus. Classification (NCBI taxonomy): domain Eukaryota; kingdom Viridiplantae; phylum Streptophyta; class Magnoliopsida; order Poales; family Poaceae; genus Elymus; species Elymus sibiricus. Next base: position 186,111,763 of record CM077669.1, on the reverse strand, counting down.
TCTCCACAACTTATCTGGGGATGCCATTGGCCAAGTCAAAGATCCTGGCGACTGGATTTGATCCCTTAGTTGGGTGGGTTGCTTCGCGGGCAGAGCCGTGGCGAGGCTGGTTTACCTCCAAGGGGAGCAAAACTATTCTCATTAGTGCTAACCTGGCGAGTCTCCCCATGTATATGATGGGGCTGTATATCCTGCCGGAGAGCGTTCATAGCTCGTTCGATAAGGAGCTCGCCAGGTTCTTCTGGCAAGCATCTGATGGTCTCCAAAAGTACCACATGGTTAAGTGGGCAGATATCTGCTTGCCCAAGGACCGTGGCGGGCTGGGGATCACGGCCTCCTGTTCAATGAATACCGCCCTCATGCTATGGTGGGTGTGGCGGATCCTCCATAGTGACGGTGGATTGTGGCTAAAACTCCTTCAGGAAAAGTACCTAAGGGGTGAGCCGCTCCTTGCATGTTCTCGCGCCAGCGGATCCCAATTCTAGCGCGCTATCCAAAGGATCAAGGAGGAAATTCATCTAGGAATCTCCTTCACATAGGAAATGGGGAAGGGACCCAATTCTGGCTGGACCCATGGGTTGGGGATGAGCCACTCAGAGTGGGGTTCCATGTCCTGTTCTCCATATGCACAGACACATGCCTTCTTGTTTCTACGACCGTCCGCCAAGGACAATGGGTATTAGGTTGTAACAGCCCGAGACCGACGCTCCAGAAGATTCCCGTTTTATTCTGTTGTCATCGTGCGATTCGTTTGTCTGTCACATGCATCATCGCATCATTCGCATCATCCGCATTGCATCGGCACTCCGTTGCCGTCATTTTTCCGAAACCAGCATCCGTTCGTAGTTGCCGGTTCTTCCCGTTTTCGTCGACGAGCGTTTCGAGACCAACCACACACGCACGCGCCCGCGACATCGCTATTATATTGTTTTTAAAAGTGTGTATAAAAATTTCTCGGAATGGGACGAAACTTGGCGAGCGGTCGTAATATAGTGTAGGTAGACCGCCTGCCAAATTTCATCGCATTCGGAGGTCGTTTGATACCCGAACAGTCAACCGTAGTAGCGCAGTCATCGGTTAAATTATCGGACGTTTCAGTGTTTTAAAACCCATGTCACGGGCCACAATTCTTCCTCTCATCTCAACCCGAGCCCATCTACACAACCCAACACAACCCACCTAGCCACCACCGCGTCTGGAGCCGTCCGATCGTGATTGAACGGCTCAAATCGGGCTAAACCCCCTAACCCTAGCCCCCTTACTATATATAGACACCCCTCCTTCCATTTTGGGGCAGAAAACCTAGCCTAACCCCTCCCCTAACCTCGAGCCACCGCCACCTCCTCAATTTCCGTGCCGGCCACCTCCACCCCGCCACTTGTCGGCCAGCCGACCAGCCAGCGCCGCCGCTAGCTGCCCTCGCAGCCACTCCTGCACCGCCACGTGGCCTTCCCGCGCCCCCAGCCACCGCGGCCCACGCCAGCCCGCGGTAGGCCCGCCTCGGGCCCGAACCGGGCCGAGGCCGCCCGCACCACCGCCCTAGCTCCGTGCCGCCCGGGAGCCACCTCAACCCCGTCGCCGGCAGCTCCCTCGCCGGATCCCCGCCGCCTCGCGCCGCCGCCTCCGGCCCCGCATCGCCCTGCTCCTCCGCCCGGCTCGTCGCTGCCCCTCGCCGGCCACTGGAGCCGCGCGCTGCCGCCAAGCTCCCCTGCCGTGCCCCGCCTCCAGGGGTCTCGCCCGTCGCTGTTGGCCGCCGCCGGCGCCAGATCCGGAGCACGGAGGCCGGATCCAGCCGGCCCCGACGCTGCCCCGCCCCTCCTCGTCTCCTCTTGCCCGAGCCTCGTCGTCGGCCGTCGCCCCGCCATGGCCATGGCCTCCTCAAGCTCGGGCCGGGATGGCCCCATCCACCCTGGCCCGGATCCGCCCCAACCCACCATCCAAACGAGCCGGCCCCGACCGTCCCTGCACCCCGTCATCCCGATCCGCCCCGAGGTTGATTTCTACCAAGTCTTTTGTGCCTGTGGAAAAACATCATATAAGCATATTAACGCTATTGTAACTTTGCACCTGTTCATCGGATTAGAATGATATATATAGGAAAAATGTTCTACTCATTGTGCTCTACATCATGGCATCATTTGTATCCATATTAGAGGTCATCTATATGCCTAAAACTCTGTTGCAAAAGTGCATGCCATCGTAATCTATAAAACTGGGTGTGGTTAACGATAAGTTCTGTTTTGCGAGCTTCGTATTAAGCAATCCATGACTATTTTGAGCTTGTGCCAATGGAGTTATTTGTAGTATGCCATGTCTAGTTGCTGTTAGTATATTTGCCATGCCATGGATTCCTTGTTTAGCTGTAGTTTTCATCATGCGTACATGCGTACTCAATTTTGCTGTTTTGAGGGGTCTAAATAATGCTAAGTCTGAATACTGTGTTATTTTGTTGCTGTCTTGCCATGTGGTTTGCTATTGATCTATAGCTCCTTTGGTGTTACCACAATGGGATGTATTGTAAAGCATGTTATGCTTTATCATGTTGTGCCAATAGTTTGCATGAATAGGTTTTGCGTCATAATTAATTCTGCTGTCCAACATGTCAATCTGTTAAAAACTGCTGCTCATGCCTAGTCTAATTTTCACTAAGTCTGAGAATCTGTTTTCTTCAAAATGCCATGTTGTGTTGATGCTAGCCATGTTACTATTCATAATTAGACTTTGCCGCTATGGAATGAATTGTAGTGCATCATGTCCTCTACCATGCTGTAGATTTTCATGCCATGATGTGCCCTGTAGCATATAGTTTTATTGTTGCCAATATGCCTTCATGAAAAACTGCTATGCTAAAAACTGTTATTTTCACTAAGTCCCTAATGCCATGTTTTATTGCCATGTTGTGAGCTTCCTACCATGTGATCCATGACTCTTTTGAGTATGATATATTGATATGAAATGAAGTGTGTGTTATATACTACTGCCCCATGCTTAGTTTGTGCATTTTAGAATCTTGTAGCTTGTTGTTTTTCATGTGTGCAATATGCTATGTTGCTGATTTGGGCAGATTTTAAATAAAACTTGTGTTGGTTGTTGTGGTTGAACCGTAGCTCTGTTTTGGACATGCCATGTATGAAACTTGACTAGAATTTCATGTAGTTTCATAATATATTGCTGCATCCATGATTTGGTATGTTTGTGGTTGTCATTTGCATGCAGTTTGCATTCATGACATATTCATCTTGTGTGGGTCATATCTTTTTGGCCGTAGCTCCATTTTATATGATCTATATATGTAAATCGCTTAGAATGACGTGTAGAATCGCATTGTGCATTTTATTTCCCTGTTTAACAAATATAAAATATGATTAGTTCAGATCTGGACCAATTTCAAAATTAATATATGAGGTCATTTCGGAAATACTATATGTTGCTTTCGGCCTCATTTAAAATGCTTAGATGTCTAGTTTATTTTGCTTCACCTCTTGCCATGTTTAACAAAATTAAACTTGACGTGTAAATAAACGAGAGTGAACTAAATGATTTGGACGTGGAGTTTCGCCAATATGCAACTCGTTGCATATTGAGCTTCACTTAATCTGTAGTATTTGTTTGTTGTGATTGCCATGCCTTGCATAATTGTATGAACATGCATCATATTCGTTTGCGCATCATGTCATGCATATGTTGTGGTGTTTTTCATGTGTTGATTGTTGTTTCCGGATTGCTTCTTGTCGATAGAGTTCGGAAAGCGTTCGGTGTGTGAGGATTCGTTCGACTACGTTGGATCGTCTTCTTCACGGATTCGTTCTTCTTCCAAGCGGGATATCAGGCAAGATGACCATTTCCCTAGATACCACTACTATCATTGCCATGCTAGTTGTCATGTTTCTATCGCTATGTCTCGCTACCTACCACTTGTTTGTCAAGCCTCCTGAAATGCCATGAAAAGCCTCTAACCCCTCCACATCCCAGCAAACCATTGTTTGGCTAAGTTACCGCTTGCTCAGCCCTTCTTATAGCGTTGCTAGTTGCAGGTGCAAATTGTTTCCATGTGCCAACATGGATGTTTTTGAGATATCACAATATTATTGCTATTTAATTTAATGCACATATATACTTGGTAAAAAGGTGGAAGGCTTGGCCTTTTGCTCGGTGTTTTGTTCCGCTTTTTTCGCCCTAGTTACTTGTGTACCGGTGTTATGTTCCATATTGAGCGCTCCTAACATGCTCGGGGTTGTTATGGGGACCCCCTTGATTTTTGTTTTGGGATAAAACTCTTCTGGCAAGGCCCAGCATTGGTACTACATTTGCCTAATAACTAATAAAATTGCATAGGGACCCACCGGCACCCGCGGATAATTAATCAACCCCCCGGGCCAGTGCTCCTCATGAGTGTTGGTCCAACCTGTCAACCGCCGGTGGCCGCCAGGGGCAACTCTGTGATTGGCCTACCGGAAGTTTGGACAATCCGTCGTGTCCTGAGAACGAGATACGCGGCTCGTATCGGGATCGTCGATATGCCGGGCGGCCTTGCTGGATTTGTTTTACCTTTCTCGAACGTCTTGTGCACGGGATTTTGAGGACACTTCGGGCTATCTCAAGGTTGAGATTTTCCATCGGAATTCCGCGAATACTACGGGTCATCCCACGGTTAAGGAATTCCAATGCAGCTTGTGGCTAGTTTGTGATGGATGAGTTGGAGCACCCCTGCAGGGTTAAATCTTTTCGAGATGTCGTGCCCGCGGTTATGTGGCAACTTGGAAATTTGTTTAACATCCGGTCATAGAAGACTTAAAGTAAACTCAAATAAAATACACCAACCGTGTGCATAACCGTGACTGTCTCTTCTCGGGATTTTTTAACCAAGAGAGAACACGGTGGGGTTATGCTTGACCGTAAGTAGGTGTTCAGGATCACTTAGTGATCATTACTAGCTCATGTCCGTTTATGCGACGATCACCCCCCCTGATTATTGTACTCATAAGTTAGCCACTCAAATAAATGCTTAGTGCTTGCTGCAGCCTCACCACTTAACCATATCTCACCCATTAAGCTTTGCTAGTCTTGATACCCTTGGAAATGAGATTGCTGAGTCCCTGTGGCTCACAGATTACTACAACAATAGTTGCAGGTACAGGTAACGCGATGCTTTGACATGAGAGCGATGCTTGTTTGATTTGGAGTTCTTGTTCTTCTTCATCGAGCATAGGATGGGTTCTAAGAACCGGCAGCCTGGGATAGCAAGGATGGGTGTCGTTTTTATCGTTTGATTTCGTCCGTAGTCAGACCCTGCTCTTCTGTATGGTGATTGAATGTAATGTTGTATTTGATGTGAACTTGATGTAGCTTATGGCGAGTGTAAGCCAATTCCCTATACTCATCTCCTCTTTACATGTACTTGTAACGATCTCCATTCTTGCGAAACGACGAGATGCACTTCTATCCCTATCGAGGCCCTCGAGCCAAATTAACGATAGGACCGCATCTTGGGCGTCACAAGTTGGTAGCAAAGCAGTACCGACCTAGGAGCCCCCTTGATTGATCGAACTTGGCCGAGTCGAGTCTAGAAAAACTATTTTGAGTCTAGTTATATATCGGAGAGTAGGATTCTTTTTACTCCTCTTCCCTGCTCTGGTGAGGAATCCTGACGTAGGAATTTTAATTCTACCCCTCTTCTTACTCAATTTTTTTAGGATCGCGCGGGTATTTTGGAACCTCTATGATGTCGCGGTGACCGGAATTCTGTTCTTGGTGCCTCCCGACCATATGGATTGGACCCGGGAAGTTGAGCTCCAAGGGATTCTTTTCACACCATTATCGTTCAGTTTCCTTAGTGTCAGGGATATAACTCCATGGTATAACCCGCCCTATTGGGCCGGGTTAACCTATTGACGGCTCTATGATCATGTTTAAGGTGGACCGTGTCATGAAGACAAGACAAGCAAGGCGGTGGCTGACTAAGTCGTCGGGCGGCCCAACACCTAAAGACGGCGGCTCAAGGCCCACAGGGCGGGAGGCGCCGGTCATTTTCCCTGCTTCAAGAGCAAGGCGAGTTAGAGACATTGTAGGTTACGAGTCACATTATGACTCAAACTCTATTGTAAAATCCTAGGGTCTTGACATGTATATAAAGGCAAGCCCCTAGGACTGAAAGACTCAAGTTACAATCTCTTGATAGCTAGGTTAGCGATTCCGCACCCTTGTAATCGAGATCTATCCGTCAAATACACAAAAAGCAGGACATAGGCTATTACCTCCATCGGAGGGGCCGAACCTGGGTAAACCCGACTCTCTTTGCCGTTCAATCCCTTCGAGTCGCCACCTAGCGGCGATGGCCTCACACCTAAGTCCATTTACGAGGACATCTGCCGGGTTGACAAAACCACAATAGTTGGCGCCCACCGTGGGGCTCTCGCCCGGTGGAGTTGAGTTCTCGAAGGGAGCCCTTCCAGGGTTCGGGAGTTATGCGGTTGGTCGTATGACTAAGAGCCGCCGCGGCAAGATCTACATCGACGACTCTGGCTGGGACCCCGAGGCCGACTCGATCAAGTACGGCTTCCGGGTCCCCTTTGGCAAGATCCACGTCTTCATTGGCAAGATCGGCGCGTCGGTGCCCAAGCCGGACATCTGCACCGACATCATCGAGCTGGCTTGGCGTGCCCAATCTGGCCGGCGTCAAGCCGGCTAAAGTCATGACGCGGTCAGGCCCTCTCGGCGGGTCGGTCCCTCAGACGAGCCGGCCGTTAAGGGGACGATCATCACCAACTCGGATACCAAGCTTGGGGGCTCGTCTGGAGCAGAGGCCCTAGAGGAACTTTGTAGTTTCCCCCTGCAGGCCTCAACCCATGCTACGGTAAGCACGGCGGAGCAAGCATCACTCGCGTTTGGAACATCAGGCGGCTTTGAAAGGGCGCACGGCGACTTAGGAATGGAGCTCCAACAACATGATAGCCAAGGTACTTTTCAGAAAAATCCAAAGCAGCTAAATTGTGGTCAATACCACGTGTTCACCCAACAATACCTGCAAACGGGACAACAAGGTCAAGAGTAGGGCCGTCAACATGGCTGAGCCGGCGGTCCCCAGGTACCTCAACTGGTCCGAACACGCGATCACCTAGAGCAAGGAGGATCACCCCCCCCCCCCCCCCGGGTTGACAATCCGGGCGGCTTAGCTTTGGTGGTGGCACCTCAAGTTGGTGGATATACCCTGTCCAAGGTTCTCATGGATGGAGGCAGCAGCATAAACATATTATATTACGAAACCTTTCGTCAGATGAATCTGTCAGAGAGCAAGTTGCTTCCTTCAACGAAGATTTTTCATGGAATCGTTCATGGAAAGTCTGCTTATCCAATCGGGCAGATTAAGCTCGATGTGGCCTTCAGAGATGAGTTCAACTACACATGCGAGCCTTTGATGTTTGAGGTTGTCAAAATAAAGAGCCCTTATCATGCTCTCTTCGGGCAGCTGGCTTACGCTCATTTCATGGCCCGCCCGTGCTACGTCAATCTCAAGCTCAAGATGCCAGGACTCAAAGGCACCATAACCGTGGACGGGAACCGGAAGATAGCTTAGGAATGCGAGGAAGGAGATGCGGCCTACGTCGAGTCAGCCTGCGCGGCAGAGGAATTGAAGTTCTACACGACCAATATTGACCCGGCTGTCATGAGCCCGCTCAAAAAACCCAATACCGAGTCGGAACCTACGCTTAAATTTAAGCCGACCGAGGATACGAATAAAATCGACTTCACGCCGGGCGAATCATCCAAGCAGTTCACTATTAGGACCGTCTTGGATCCCAAATAGGAAAGCGCGCTCATCAAGTTCGTCCGTGAGAACCGGGACATCTTTGCATGGAAGCCATCTGACATGCCTGGAGTCCCGAGAGAACTTGCTGAGCACCACCTTAATGTGGATCCCAAGATGAAACCAGTGCACCAGTACCTCCGCCGTTTTAACGAGGAGAGACGTAAGGCCATTGGAGAAGAAGTGGCCCGGCTCCTAGCTGTCGGGTTTATCGTGGAAGTCTTTCACCCTGAGTGGTTGGCTAACCCGGTGTTTGTTTTGAAAAAGAATGGCACTTGGCGCATGTGTGTCGACTACACAGATCTCAACAAAGCTTGTCCTAAGGATCCTTTTGCCCTCCCGCGTATTGATCAGATCATTGATTCTACGGTGGGTTGCGAGCGTTTATGCTTCTTGGATGCGTACTCTGGGTATCATCAGATCAATATGGCTGTTGAGGACCAAGAGAAGACGGCTTTCATCACTCCCTTTGGAGCTTTCTGCTATGTGTCCATGCCTTTTGGGCTCAAGAGCACCGGGGCGACTTATCAGCGCTGCGTCCAGAACTGCCTTAGTCCACAGATTGGGCGCAACGTTCATGCCTACGTTGATGACATCATGGTGAAATCTCAGAAGAAAGAGACGCTCTTGGATGATATCAAGGAAACCTTTAACAACCTTCGAGTATACCAAATGAAACTTAACCCGGCGAAGTGTGTCTTTGGTGTCCCTGCGGGCAAGCTATTGGGGTTCCTGGTCTCTGAGCGGGGCATCGAGGCCAACCCGGACAAGATCAAGGCGGTGACTTCGTTATCCGAGCCGGCAAACGTAAATCAAGTTCAGCGGCTCGCCGGACGCATTGCGGCCTTAAGCCGGTTTATAAGCGGCCTGGGAGAAAAGGCGATTCCTTTCTACCAGTTGTTGAAGAAATCAGGCGACTTTAAGTGGACGAATGAAGCTAATGAAGCCTTTGAAGTGCTCAAGCAACAACTTGTTAACCCGCCCATCTTGGCTGCTCCCACGGAGAAAGAGCCTATGCTCCTGTATATTGCTGCCAACTCCAAAGTGGTAAGCGTTGCAGTTGTGGTCGAGAGGAAAGAAGAAGGAAAGGAATATCCAGTTCAGCATCCGGTTTATTTTGTCAGCGAAGTCTTAACTCTGTCTAAACAGCGGTACCCGCATTGGCAGAAGTTGTTCTTTGGGATCTTCATGGCGAGCCAGAAATTGAAGCATTACTTCCAGGAACACCGGATCACCGTGGTCAGTTCGGTGCCTCTCGGTGGTATCATACAAAGCCGGGAGACCACGGGTAGGATTGCCAAGTGGGCCATTGAGCTTGGCGACCACCAGTTAAAATACATGGCTCGAACCGCCATGAAGTACCAGGCGCTGGTGGATTTCATCAACGATTGGACAGAGATACAGATCTCGGAAGATAGGCCAGATAACACGTACTGGACTATACATTTCGACGGGTCTAGACAACTGGAGGGCTCGGGGGCTGGAATCATATTATCTTCTCCAAAAAGGTGACAAGTTTTGTTATGTCTTGCGACTTATGTTCCTGTGTACTAAAAATGTAACTGAGTACGAAGCCCTCTTACGTCGGCTTAGAATAGCTAAGGAGATGAATCTTAGCTCGGTCAGATGCCTGGGCGACTCAGATTTAGTGGCTCAGCAAGTATCAGGGACTTGGGATTCTAAGGATCCTCTTATGGCGGCTTAACGACGAGCAGTCTCTAATGTGGCAGGTCATTTCCAAGGTTACCAAGTCGATCATATAGATCGCCGGCTTAATGAGGCGGCTGATGCCTTGTCTAGACTTGGTTCACAGAGAAAGCCAGTGCCACCTAACGTCTTTTTGGACGTCCTTCACAGTCCCTCGGTCAAATTGCCGTCCGAAGAGGACATAGCTGTTCCTGACCCGGAGGCACACTTGGTGGCGGCTCTACATACTACCCCTGACTGGATGGTGCCATGTTTGGCTTACCTGACCCGAGGGGAACTCCTAGAGGAAGAAGTCGACGCTCGACAAATCATCCGGCGGTCGAAATCAACGATGATCGTCAATGGCGAGTTACATCGTCGAAGCAGCACTGGTGTGTTTCAACAGTGTGTTTCGCCTGAGGAAGACTTAATGAGATTCATTCTGGCGATTGCGGGCATCATGCCGGCTCGCGGTCACTGGTGGCCAAAGCTTTCCGGCATGGATTTTATTGGCTAACGGCTCATGCTGACGCCGAGGAAATTGTGCGCAAGTGTGACGGGTGCCAAAAGTTTGGTCGACAGGCTCATGTACCGGCTCAAGAGTTGCGTATCATCCCAATTACCTGGCCGTTTGCGGTCTGGGGTCTAGACATGGTTGGTCCGTTTAAGCTGTCTTCTGACAAGAAAACTCACTTACTAGTGGCGGTTGATAAGTTCACTAAGTGGGTCGAAGCAGAGCCGGTCAGCAATTGTGATGTAGAAACTGCAGTCAAATTCTTGAAGAAATTGATTTTCCATTTTGGCTACCCTCACAGGATCATTACTGATAATGTTACCAATCTGTCCAAGGGAGCCATGGAACAATTCTGCCAACGAGAGCACATCTGGCTCGACTTAGCAGCGGTTGCACATCCACAGTCCAACGGGCAAGCTGAAAGAGCTAACCAAGAGATCCTGAGAGGAATCAAACCCCGGCTCATGGTGCATCTTGAGCGCACGCCGGGTTGTTGGGTCGAGGAACTCCCTTCAGTACTTTGGAGTATTCGAACAACGCCAAATAGATCCACTGGATACACTCCTTTTTTCCTGGTTTACAGAGCTGAGGCGGTTCTCCCAAGTGATATCCGTCATGACTCGTCGCGGGTTACTGCCTATGTTGAGGTGGATAATGAGCAGACATGCCAAGATTCCCTGGATGCCCTGGAAGAAGAGCGTGACTTAGCAGCGGCCAGATCTACCATATACCAGCAAGACCGACATCGTTATCCCAGCCGTAGAGTCTGAAGCCGCACTTTTCAAGAAGGCGACTTAGTGCTCCGTCTGATTCAAGACCTGATAACCCACAAGTATAGGGGATCAGTTGTAGCCTCTTTCGATAAGTAAGAGTGTCGAACCCAACGAGGAGCTAAAGGTAGAACAAATATTCCCTGGAGTTCTATCGACCACCGATACAACTCTACGCACGCTTAACGTTCGCTTTACCTAGAACAAGTATAAAACTAGAAGTACTTTGTAGGTGTGATAGGATAGGTTTGCAAGATAATAAAGAACACGTAAATAAAAACTAGGGGCTGCTTAGATAAAGAAACAACTAAGTTAGGCTTAGTAGAGAGCTTTTTGTCACAAGAAAGTTATTTGTCCCTAGGCAATCGATAACTAGACCGGTAATCATTATTGCAATTTTATATGAGGGAGAGGCATAAGCTAACTTACTTTATCTACTTGGATCATATGCACTTATGATTGGAACTCTAGCAAGCATCCGCAACTACTAAAGATCATTAAGGTAAAACCCAACCATAGCATTAAGTATCAAGTCCTCTTTACTCCCATACGTAAACAACCTACTTACTCGGGTCTGTGCTTCCATCACTCACACCACCCACTATAAGCGAATCATAAACATATTGCAAACCCTACAGCAGGGATCCCTCACGCTTGCGCAACATGGAGAGCACCATAGGACAGCACCAATAATAAAACATGCAACTCAAACCAATCATGATCATCAATCAACCCATAGGACAAAATGGATCTACTCAAACATCATAGGATAGCCATACATCATTGGGAAATAATATATAGCGTTGAGCACCATGTTTAAGTAGAGATTACAGCGGGGAGAAGAGGTGTTGAACCGCTGCATAGAGGGGGAGAGAGTTGGTGATGACGGCGGCGAAGTTGTTGGTGTAGATCGCCGTCACGATGATGGCCCCGGCGGCGTTCCGGCGCCACCGGGAGAGAGGGGGAGAGAGCCCCCCTCCTTCTTATTCTTACTTGTCCTTCCCCCTAGATGGGAGAAGGGTTTCCCCTCTGGTCCATGGCCTCCATGGCGGCGGAGGGGCGAGAGCCCCTCCGAGATTGGATCTCTCTCTCTGTTTCTTTCTGTTTCTGCGTTCCCAGATTCTGGCCTTTCACCATTTCTTAAATTCCCGGAGATCCGTAACTCCGATTGGGCTGAAATTTTAACACGATTTTTATCCGGATATTAGCTTTCTTGCGGCGAAAGAAGGGCACCAACTGCCTTACGGGGTGGCCACAAGCCAGCCTGGCGCGCCCTACCCCCCAGGGCGCGCCCCTATGGCTTGTGGCCCCCTCGGGCACCGCCTTCTGTTGATTCCACTTCCCAAAATTCACATATATTCAAAAAAAAATCTCCGTAAGTTTTTATCCCGTTTGGACTTCGTTTGATATGGATTTTCTGCGAAACGAAAAACATGCAACAAACAGGAACTGGCACTGGGCACTGGATCAATATGTTAGTCCCAAAAATAGTATAAAAAGTTGCCAAAAGTATATGAAAGTTGTAGAATATTGGCATGAAACAATCAAAAATTATAGATACGACGGAGACGTATCAGCATGCCCAAGCTTAATTCCTGCTCGTCCTCGAGTAGGTAAATGATAAAAAAGATAATTTTTATGTGGAATGCTACCTAGCATAATCTTGATCATATAATCTAATCATGGCATGAATATTAAGACACAAGTGATTCAAAGCAATAGTCTATCATTTGACATGAAGACAATAATACTTCAAGCATACTAATAAAGCAATCATGTCTTCTCAAAATATCATGGCTAAAAGAAAGTTATCCCTACAAAATCATATAGTCTGGCTATGCTCCATCTTCATCACACAAAGTATTTAATCATGCACAACCCCGGTTTTAGCCAAGAAATTGTTTCATACTTTAGTATTCTCAAACCTTTTCAACTTTCACGCAATACATGAGCGTGCGCCATGGATATAGCACTATAGGTGTAATAGAATATGGTGGTTGTGGAGAAAACAAAAAGAAGGAGATAGTCTCACATCAACTAGGCGTATCAACGGGCTATGGAGATGCCCATCAATAGATATTAATGTGAGTGAGTAGGGATTGCCATGCAACGGATGCACTAGAGTATAAGTGTATGAAAGCTCAAAAGAAACTAAGTGGGTGTGCATCCAACTTGCTTGCTCACGAAGACCTAGGGCAATTTGAGGAAACCCATCATTGGAATATGCAAGCCAAGTTCTATAATGAAAAATTCCCACTAGTATATGAAAGTGACAGTATAGGAGACTCTCTATCATGAAGATCATGGTGCTACTTTGAAGCACAAGTGTGGAAAAAGGAATAGTAGCATTGCCCCTTCTCTCTTTTCTCTCATTTTTTTGTTTTTTTTGTTTTTTTTCTTTCTTTCTTTTGGTGGGCTTCTTTGGCCTCTTTTTTTTGTAAAGTCTGGAAACTCATCCCAACTTGTGAGGGAATCATAGCTTCCATCATCCTTTCCTCACATGGGACAATGCTCTCATAATGATGATCATCACACTTTTATTTACTTACAACTCAAGAATTACAACTCGATACTAGAACAAAATATGACTCTATATGAATGCCTCCGGCGGTGTACCGGGATGTGCAATGATCTAGCGTAGCAAATGACATCAAAAAATGGACAAGCCATGAAAACATCATGCTAGATATCTTACGATCATGCAAAGCAATATGACAATGATGGTGCGTGTCATAATAAACGGAACGGTGGAAGTTGCATGGAAATATATCTCGGAATGGCTATGGAAATGCCATAATAGGTAGGTATGGTGGCTGTTTTGAGGAAGGATATATGGTGGGTGTAATGCACCGGCGAAAGTTGCGCGGTACTAGAGAGCCTAGCAATGGTGGAAGGATGAGAGTGCGTATAATCCATGGACTCCACATTAGTCATAAAGAACTCACATACTTATTGCAAAAATCTATTAGCTATCGAAACAAAGTATTAGACGCATGCACCTAGGGGAGAGGTTGGTAGGAGTTAACCATCGCGCGCTCCCGACCTCCACACAAAGGATGACAATCAATAAATAAATCATGCTCCGACTTCTTCACATAACGGTTCACCATACGTGCATGCTACAGGAATCACAAACTTTAACACAAATATTTCTACCAATCCACAATTACTCACTAGCATGTCTCTAGTATCACCATCTTTATATCGCAAAACTATTGCAAGGAATCAAACATATCATATTTAGTGATCTACAAGTTTTATGTAGGATTTTATGACTAACCATGTGAATGACCAACTCCTGCTAACTCTCTAAATAGATATAAGTGAATCATGAGAGTTTAATTATTTCTACAAAAGATATGCCCACGCTCTAAAAAATATAAGTGAAGCAAAAGAGCATTCTACAAATGGCGGTTTTCTATGTGTAGAGAAACAGGCAATCCAAACTTCAAATGATATAAGTGAAGCACATGAAGCATTCTATAAAGCCATACTCAAAAGATATAAGTGAGGTGCAAAGAGCCTTCTATAAATCAACCAAGGACTTTCTCATACCAGCATGGTTCATTATTAAAAGAAAAATAAAAAGCACACGACGCTCCAAGATTTACGCATATCATGTGACGAATAAAAATATAGCTCCAAGTAAAATTACCGATGGTTGTTAGAAGAAAGAGGGGATGCCTTCCGGGGCATCCCCAAGCTTAGTTTCTTGGGAGTCCTAGAATATTACCTTGGGGTGCCTCGGGCATCCCCAAGCTTAGTCTCTTTCCACTCCTTATTCCTTCATCCATCGTGAGCTCACCCAAAACTTGAAAACTTCAATCACACAAAACTTAACAAAATCCTCGTGAGATCCGTTAGTATAATAAACCAAATTACCACTTTCAGTACTGTTGCAAACCCATTCCAATTTTATTTTTGCATTTTAGCTACTGTATTATAACTTCTTTATGGCTTATACCACCGATAAAATCGATAGTTTCATCAAAACAAGCAAAACAATGCATCAAAAACATAATCTGTCTTAAACAGAACAGTCTGAAGCAATCTGAACATTTACTATACTTCTGTAACTCTAAAAATTATAAAAAATTAGGACAAAATAAAAAATTTGCATATAAGTACTGTGTAAAAATTTCAGAAACTTTTCACATTCCAGTAAAAAAATGTAAATTCAAGCACTACAGCCAAAGTTTCTGTTTTTTGCACTGCACCAAACAAGCAATCTAATCATCCTAAAGGCAAATCTTGGCACATTATTTTTATAATACAATGGATTTATACAAGGGGATAATTATTTTTGTTGAAAAGTTTCTGTAATTAAGATTCACAAGGTTTCCATGGGCATGAACAAAGTTCAAGGCTAGCTCCCACTTTCACAATGCTCGTCCCTCTCACTTCCACTTTTCTTTTTGAAAAAGTTTTAGGTTCCCCTCTTTATTTTTTTGTTTTTGAACTATATAAAAGTACACAACAGAATAAAATGACTCTCTAAAACTTCCGGGTTGTCTCCCTGGCAGCGCTTTCTTTAAAGCCATTAAGCCAGGCATAAAGTTCTCAAGTAATGGATCCACCCGGATCCCAAGGTATATCAAAGCCAATTTTAATTAACATTGATTTGTAATTTAGTAGTCAGCACAAAGTAACATATATCATGCAACAACGAAGTCTAACTCTCTTCCTATGCATCGGCATGTCATAAAAGAACAATTCATGCACACAAAGTAAAGGCCAATGCATAGTATAAACAGTTTTTTGCAATTTTATCGTATTGGAAACATAGAGAGGTGGAGACGTAGTTCCTCTCTCATAATAATTGCAAGTAGGAGCAGCAAGCACATGCATATTATATCTATCAAAATCATCATGTGCAATGGTAAAACGCAACCCATCAATATAATCCTTAATAAGCGCAAACTTCTCCGATATAGTGTAGTTGGGAGAATTCAAAAAGATAATAGGACTATCATGCGTGGGTGAAATAGCAACAATTTCATTCTTAACATAAGGAACTATAGCAAGTTCATCTACATAAGCATAATTCATATTGGCATCATGGCCACAAGCATAACAAGCATCAATTTCATCAAAAAGGGATATTTCAAACGAATCCAAGGGATCATAGCAATCATCATAGCATTCATCCTTCGGTAAGCACGAAGGGAAATTAAACAATGTATGAGTTGAAGAGTTACTCTCATTAGAAGGTGGGCACGGGTAGCTAATCCGCTCTTCCTCCTTTTGTTCTTGGCTCTCCTCCTCATCCTTTTTCATCTAATGAGCTCACAGTTTCTGCAATTTCTTCTTCCATAGATTCCTGCAAAATATTAGTCTCCTCTTGGACAGCGGAGGAGTCCTCAATATGTGGCTTAACATAAGCATTAGAAGCATAGTTTTCATAGCAATATTTAGGTATGGCAAAAATTTCAGATTTGTAAAGAGTAGCATCATACTTTTCAATCAAAGAAGCAATTTCATAGGCACCCTTAAAAGCAACAAATTCTTCAATTTTCTCAATATCATAGTAATTATAAACACCCTTGGCATAAGAAGATACGATTCCATTATCCTTAAACGCACATTGATAGGGAAGGTGTTTTTTAGGGTCTTCAGAACAACAAGTAAAATCATAAATTTCCCATAAATTCAAAGCATAGCATTGCAAAGTATTAATATGATGCCATAAAAGTTTCCCTTTTTGAGATAAGCGATGTCGCACATAATAAGCATGCTCATTTAATGATTTGCCCTCAACTAAGCTAGTTGGGGTTTCAGCACGAGCACAAACGGATCGAAGATGATCGAAGTAATATTCTTCGGTGGTACGGAACACTAGTGGTTCCTCAACTTTTGGAGCAGCAAGTACAACTATTTTTTTTGGTATTTTACGTTTGCTACCCATATCTAAAGATAGAAAACAACTTAGGACAGAAAATAAAAACTACTTAGTGATAAAGCAAACAAGCACACACGAGAATATTCACCCCACGCTATTGCTCCCCGGCAACGGCGCTAGAAAAAGGTCTTGATAACCCACAAGTATAGGGGGTCAGTTGTAGCCTCTTTCGATAAGTAAGAGTGTCGAACCCAACGAGGTGCTAAAGGTAGAACAAATATTCCCTCGAGTTCTATCGACCACCGATACAACTCTACGCACGCTTAACGTTCGCTTTACCTAGAACAAGTATAAAACTAGAAGTACTTTGTAGGTGTGATAGGATAGGTTTGCAAGATAATAAAGAACACGTAAATAAAAACTAGGGGCTGCTTAGATAAAGAAACAACTAAGTTAGTCTTAGTAGAGAGATTTTTGTCACAAGGAAGTTATTTGTCCCTAGGCAATCGATAACTAGACCGGTAATCATTATTGCAATTTTATATGAGGGAGAGGCATAAGCTAACATAATTTCTCTACTTGGATCATATGCACTTATGATTGGAACTCTAGCAAGCATCCGCAACTACTAAAGATCATTAAGGTAAAACCCAACCATAGCATTAAGTATCAAGTCCTCTTTACTCCCATACGTAAACAACCTACTTACTCGGGTATGTGCTTCCGTCACTCACGCCACCCACTATAAGCGAATCATAAACATATTGCAAACCCTACAACAGGGATCCCTCACGCTTGCGCGACATGGAGAGTACCATAGGACAGCACCAATAATAAAACATGCAACTCAAACCAATCATGATCATCAATCAACCCATAGGACAAAACGGATCTACTCAAACATCATAGGATAGCCATACATCATTGGGAAATAATATATAGCGTTGAGCACCATGTTTAAGTAGAGATTACAGCGGGGAGAAGAGGTGTTGAACCGCTGCATAGAGGGGGAGAGAGTTGGTGATGACGGCGGCGAAGTTGTTGGTGTAGATCGCCGTCACGATGATGGCCCCGGCGGCGTTCCGGCGCCACCGGGAGAGAGGGGGAGAGAGCCCCCCTCCTTCTTCTTCTTCCTTGTCCTTCCCCCTAGATGGGAGAAGGGTTTCCCCTCTGGTCCATGGCCTCCATGGCGGCAGAGGGGCGAGAGCCCCTCCGATATTGGATCTCTCTCTCTGTTTCCTTCTGTTTCTGCATTCCCAGATTCTGGCCTTTCACCATTTCTTAAATTTCCGGAGATCCGTAACTCCGATTAGACTGAAATTTTAACACGATTTTTATCCGGATATTAGCTTTCTTGCGGCGAAAGAAGGGCACCAACCTCCTTACTGGGTGGCCACAAGCCAGCCTGGCACGCCCTACCCCCCAGGGCGCGCCCCTATGGCTTGTGGCCCCCTCGGGCACCGCCTTCTGTTGATTCCACTTCCCAAAATTCACATATATTCCAAAAAAATTCTCCGTAAGTTTTTATCCCGTTTGGACTTCGTTTGATATGGATTTTCTGCAAAACGAAAAACATGCAACAAACAGGAACTGGCGCTGGGCACTGGATCAATATGTTAGTCCCAAAAATAGTATAAAAAGTTGCCAAAAGTATATGAAAGTTGTAGAATATTGGCATGAAACAATCAAAAATTATAGATACGACGGAGACGTATCAAGACCAAACAGGGACGCACAAGCTCTCCCCGCCTTGGGAGGGTCCTTTCGTCATCAGTCGAAACCTCAATAATGGTTCATATTACCTGGTGGACTTATGAGAAGGATCATACACTTCTGAGGAGGAAACAACCCGGCACTGGAATATTGCGCATCTACGGCCCTATTACAGTTAGGAGCCACCGGCTCACTTTTTTGTAATCCTCCCCCCTCTGCAAAAATTCTGTATATACTCCTTTATGTTCAAATATAATACAGCCGACACCCCAGAAACTCGGGGTCTCTGTCATTTCAGCCTATAAATTGAGCATGAGTCTTTATTGTTTTGAAACATAGGTCACTTGGGGGCTTCCAACTCATCGAGTTTAGCTTTCTCACCGTCTTGACCCGGCAAAAAACGCCATCACAATATGGTTATACCTGCATGTATGCTTGATGCGACTCCGATCAGATGACCCCATGAACTCTTGAAAAGTTAATCCTTTTGGACTCTGAACTTTTAAGGTTAAAACATTGGCTTGAGTCATGTGAGAGCCGACATACAGAAAGCTAGGATAAACCATGGGTTATTATACTCGCTTCATCGAAGCAAGACTTGCGCCTCGAAAGCCAGTCTCATTGAGATGGCTTATTTAAAAATAAATGTATATATTTACATACTCATATTTTTTCAGGTACAATGTTACCCTTATTACCGGTTGATACATCTCCAACATATCTACTTTTCCTCACTCTTTTGCCCTTGTTTTCGACTCTAATTTGCATGATTTGAATGGAACTAACCCGGACTAGCGCTGTTTTCAGCAGAATTGCCATGGTGTTGTTTTTGTGCAGAAATAAAAGTTCTCGGAATGGAACGAAACTTTCGGGAGATTTATTTTGGAAAATATAAAAAATACAGGAGCCAGAAACTATCGGAGAGGGGGCCCAGGGTGCGCAGCACCCACTAGGGTGCGCCAGCCCCCTCCCAGCGCGCCCTGGTGGGTGGTGGGCACCTCGGGGCCCCACTTGACCTATTTCCGCCACTATAAATTCCTATTTTTCCAGAAAAAATAGGAGAGAAAGAATTATCGCGTTTCACGAGACGGAGCCGCTGCCACCTCCTGTTCTTCATCGGGAGGCCAGATCTGGAGCCCGTTTCGGGCTCCGCAAAGGGGAATCTTCGTTCTTCGTCATCATCAACCTTTCTCCATCGCCAATTCCATGATGCTCCCCACCGGGAGTGAGTAATTCCTTCGTAGGCTTGCTGGTCGGTGAGGAGTTGGATGAGATTCATCATGTAATCGAGTTAGTTTTGTTAGGGCTTGATCCCTAGTATCCATTATGTTCTGAGATTGATGTTGCTATGACTTTGCTATGCCTAATGCTTGTCACTAGGGCCCGAGTGCCATGATTTCAGATCTGAACCATTTATGTTATCACCTCTATATCTATGTTCTTGATCCGATCTTGCCTAGTCATATGCACCTATTACGTGTTATGATCCGGCAACCCCATAGTGACAATATTTGGGATACTTTGCGGTGATGACCGTAGTTTGAGGAGTTCATGTATTCACCATGTGTTAATGCTTTGTTCCGGATCTCTATTAAAAGGAGGTGTTAATATCCCTTAGTTTCCTTATGGACCCCGCTGCTATGGGAGGGTAGGACAAAAGATGTCATGCAAGTTCTTTTCCATAAGCACGTATGACTATTTACAGAATACATGCCTACATTACATTGATGAACTGGAGCTAGTTCTGTATCTCCCTAGGTTATGACTATTATATGATGAATATCATCCAACGAGTTACCGATCCAGTGCCTACGACCTTCCACTTACTGTTCTTGCTAAGTTACTACTGATGTTGCTGCTGTTCCTACTGCTACAAAACTATTGCTACTACTGTTACCGCTACTGCTACTATTGCTACTGCTATCAAAACTATCATATTACTGTGCTACAGATCACTTTGCTGCAGATATTTATCTCCAGTTGTGGTTGAATTGACAACTCAACTGCTAATACTCTCAAGTATTCTTTGGCTCCCCTTGTTTCGAATCTATAAATTTGGGTTGAATACTTGATACGTCTCCAACGTATCTATAATTTTTGATTGTTCCATGATATTATATTATCTGTTTTGGATGTTTTATATGCATTAATATGCTATTTAATATTATTTTTGGGACTAACCTATTCATCTAGTGCCTAGTGCTAGTTTCTGGTTTTTTCCTTGTTTTTGAGTATTGCAGATAAGGAATATTAAACGGAGTCCAAACGGAATAAAATCTTCGGAATGATTTTTCTTGGACCAGAAGAAACCTACCAAGCTTGGAGACCAAGGCAGGAGAGCCGCCGTGTGGCCACAAGCCACAGGGGCGCGCCCAGGGGGGTAGGGCGCGCCCCCCTGGCTTGTGGGCCCACGGCAGCCCTCCTAACCCTACTCTTTGGCCTATAAATTCACAAATATTCCCTGGATACGAAAAAGAGCCACGAAAACAATTTTCCGCCGCCAGGAGCCTCTGTTCCCGTGAGATCCAATCTTGGAGCCTTTTCCGGTAATCTGCCGGAGGGGGATTCGATCACGGAGGGCATCTACATCAACTCCATTGCCCCTCCGATGATGCGTGAGTAGTCCACCACAGACCTTCGGGTCCATAGCTAGTAGCTAGATGGCTTCTTCTCTCTCTTTGCTCTTCAATACCATGTTCTTCATGATCTTCATGGAGATCTATCCGATGTAATACTCTTTTGCGGTGTGTTTGTCGAGATCCGATGAATTGTGGGTTTATGATCAGATTATCTATGAATATTATTTGAGTCTTTTCTAAATTCTTATATGCATGATTTCATATCTTTGCAAGTCTCTTCGAGTTATTGGTTTGGTTTGGCCAACTAGATTGGTAATTCTTGCAATGGGAGAAGTGCTTAGTTTTGGGTTCAATCTTGCGGTATCCTCACCCAGTGACATAGTAGGGGTAGCGAGGCACGTATTGTATTGTTGGCATCGAGGATAAAAAGATGGGGTTTTTGTTGGGGAACGTTGCATGGGAAACAAAAATTTTCCTACGCACACACAAGATCTATCCATGGTGATGAGCATCTACGAGAGGGAGAGTAAATCTACATACCCTTGTAGATCGCTAAGCGGAAGCGTTTAAGAAACGCGGTTGATGTAGTCGAACGTCTCCGCGATCCAAATCGCAAGTCGTCCCTCAATCCGATCACGAACTAGCGCCGAACGGACGGCACCTCCGCGTTCAACACACGTACGGCTTGATGACGCCTTCACCTCCTCGATCTAGCGAGCGACGGTGAAGTAGTGGTTGAGTTCCAGCAGCACGACGGCGTGGTGATGGTGGTGAGGAGCAATCTCTGCAGGGCTTCGCCAAGCGCTACGGAGATTATGACGGAGGAACTAGAGGGTTAGGGTTGCCGCACACGGCTTGGGGAAATCTTGATGTGTCCCGTGTGCTAGCCCTGCCCCTCTATTTATATGTTGAGCCTTGGGGTCTAAACTTGGAGTAAAAGCCTCCTCCAGGTCGGTTTTGCTCGCACAAGGTCGGTTTGGCCCGCAGGGAAAGAGTCCAACTCGGATCCCTGCAGTACCGCGCACAAGCGGTAGTACCGCTTCACACAAGCGGTAGTACCGCTTGGGCGGTAGTACCGCTTCACAAAACGGTAGTACCGCTTACGCGGCAGCAAAACTACTTTTTGCACTTTCCAATACCTCGTCGGCTTTATCCCTTTGGCCCATATAAAGTGTTGCTGCACCCGAACACTTCGGTAAACATCCGGAACCCATTCCGGTGAACTCCGGAACTCTTCCGGAGATCAAAACACTATTATCACATATATCAATCTTTACCTCCGGACTATTCCGGAGATCCTCGTCATGTCCGGGATCTTATCCGGGACTCCGAACAACTTTCGGTCACCAACAAAATAACTCAACTATACTAATCGTCACCAAACGTTTAAGTGTGTAGACCCTGCGGGTTCGAGAACTATGTAGACATGACCGAGACACCTCTACGGCCAATAACCAATAGCGGGACCTGGATGCCCATATTGGCTCCTACATATTCTACGAAGATCTTTTATCGGTCGAACCTCTATGTCAAGGATTCAATTAATCCCGTATGCTATTCCCTTTGTTCTTCGGTATGTTACTTGCCCGAGATTCGATCGTCGGTATCTCTATACCTAGTTCAATCTCGTTACCGGCAAGTCTCTTTACTCGTTCCATAATACAAGATCTCGTGGCTAACACTTTAGTCACATTGCTTGCAAGGCTCATTGTGATGTTGTATTACCGAGTGGGCCCTGAGATACCTCTCCGTCACACAGAGTAACAAATCCCAGTCTTGATCCATGCCAACCCAACAGACACCCTCGGAGATACCTGTAGAGCACCTTTATTGTCACCCAGTTACGTTGCGACGTTTGATACACACAAGGTACTCCTCCGATGTCAGGGAGTTGCATGATCTCATGGTCATAGGAACAGATACTTGACATGCAGAAAACAATAGCAATAAACTAACACGATCAAATGCTACGTTCTTAGTTTGGGTCTTGTCCATCACATCATTCTCCTAATGATGTGATCCCGTTATCAAATGACATCTCATGTCAATGGCTAGGAAACCTTAACCATCTTTGATCAACGAGCTAGTCAACTAGAGGCTTACTAGGGACACAGTGTTGTCTATGTACCCACACATGTATTTGAGTTTCCAATCAATACAATTATAGCATGGATAATAAACGATTATCATGAACAAGGAAATATAATAATAACCAATTTATTATTGCCTCTAGGGCATATTTCCAACAGTTTTCATCATATTGCTTGAGTTTATCCCTCTGCATCATGTCATCTTACCTAATGCGTTACTCTGTTCTTCATGACCTTAATACTCTAGATGCAGGCAGGAGTCGGTCGATGTGTGGAGTAATAGTAGTAGATGCAGAATCATTTCAGTCTACTTGACACGGACATGATGCCTATATGCATAATCATTGCCTTGGATATCGTCATAACTATGCGCTTTTCTATCAATTGCTCGACAGTAATTTGTTCACCCACCGTAATATTTGCCTTCATGAGAGAAGCCTATAGTGAAACCTATGGCCCCCGGGTCTATTTTCCATCTTATATTTTCAGATCTATTTACTTGTGTTTTTACTTTCCGCAATCTTTTCCATCTATCTCTATCAGATCTCATCCTTGCAAGTAACCGTGAAGGGATTGACACCCCTTTATAGCGTTGGGTGCAAGTGTTTGATTCTTTGTGTAGGTACCTCTATTGGGGACTTGCTTGTATCTCCTACTAGATTGATACCTTGGTTCTCAACAACCGAGCGAAATACTTATCTACTTTGCTGCATCACCCTTTCCTCTTCAAGGGAAAACCAACGCATGCTCAAGAAGTAGCAAGAAGGATTTCTGGCGCCGTTGCCGGGGAGATCTACATCAAGCCAACCAAGTACCCATCACAAACTCATCTCTTGCATTTACATTATTTGCCATTTGCCTCTTGTTTTCCTCTCCCCACTTCTAAAATGATTTTCCAAAAAGATTTTCCTTTTTATTCGCCCTTTTTCTTGACGGCTCTCTTGCGTGTTGCTATGACTAGCGTCACTACCCCCCTTTTGCCAGCAGACTTTGAAGTCTTATACTTCAAACAAAAACAAGGGGAAAATTTGAAAGATGCCTGGGAGAGGCTGATGGGATCCTATCATATTTCCAACTTAAAAGGAGACGCAAAAGTTTTGCTTAGAAATTTTTACATTGGGTTGGCTTTGCACCATAGAAAGCTTTTGGATTTTGCCTCAAAGGGCGATTTTATCGAACTAGATGCAAACACTGCTTATGAAATTTTGGAAGGGATTTTGGGGGTTCCCCCACAACAAAAAGATTTTGCCTTTTCACAAGAGGGAGTTCAAATTCTCAACAAATTGGATGACTTACATAAGCACGTAGTCGAGTTACAAAAGTATCTCGAACCCCTCAAACATATTAATGGGAACCTCAGTCGTTTGAACACTTTGATTACCCTTTGCAATAAGCGTTTGGATATTTTGGATCTTAAGATGGGTTCTCCTCCTGAAGATTTGGGGAAGCGGAAACAGCCCCCGGATTCGAGAAGGCCCTCACAAAAGTTGCCAAGACCAAAGATGACAATACCTAGATCTATTGCGTTTTGCCTAGCTAGGGGCGTTAAACAATAGCGCTTGTTGGGAGGCAACCCAAATTTTATTTTTGCTTTCTGTTTTTTGCTTCTGTTTTGGTGTGTTTTGCACATTATTACTTCTGTAGTAATTGTGTTTTTATGTTTCTATTAGTGTTTGAGCCAAGTAAGACCTTAGGGATGGTCTACGGTGTTTGTTGATTTGATTTTGCTGAAAAACAGAAATTTTTGCGCTCAGTCCAGGAATTTTATAAATTCACTGGAACATTCTTTTGACCTGAAATTTTTACACAAGATTGATATGCAAATTGTCCTGGTTTTCGTAATTTTTCAGAATTTTTGGAATTTCCGAAGTATTCGAAGTCTACAGATTGCTACAGACTGTTCTGTTTTTAACAGATTCTATTTTCTTTGTGTTGTTTGCTTATTTTGATGAATCTATGGGTTGTATCGGGGGGTATGAACCATGGAGAAGTTAGAATACAGTAGTTATTACACAAATATAAATAAAGAATGAGTTCACAACAGTACCTAAAGTGGTGATTTATTTTTCTTATACTAACGGATCTCACGAGTTTTCTGTTGAGTTTTGTGTTGTGAAGTTTCAAGTTTTGGGTAAAGATTTGATGGACTATGGAATAAGGAGTGGCAAGAGCCTAAGCTTGGGGATGCCCAAGGCACCCCAAGCCATATTCAAGGATACCAAAAAGCCTAAGCTTGGGGATGCCCCGGAAGGCATCCCCTCTTTCGTCTTCAATCCATCGGTAAATTTACTTGAGGCTATATTTTTATTCACCACATGATATGTGTTTTGATTGGAGCGTCTTGTATGATTTGAGTCTTTGCTTTTTAGTTTTGCCACAATCATCCTTGCTGCACACATATTTTTTGAGAAGGACACGCTGAATCGTGAATTTATTAGAATACTCTATGTGCTTCACTTATATCTTTTGAGCTAGGCAATTTTGCTCTAGTGCTTCACTTATATCTTTTTAGAGCATGGTGGTGTTATATTTTATAGAAATAATTGAACTCTCGTACCTCACTTATATTATTTTGAGAGTCTCTAAAAAGCATGGTAATTGGATTAGGTTATGAATTTGGTCCTAATATAATAGGCATCCAAGAGAGATATAATAAAAACTTTCATATTAAGTGCATTGGATATGATGAGAAGTTTGATTTCGTGCATATAGTTTTGAGATGTAGAGATGGTAATATTAAGAGTTATGTTAGTAAGTAATTGTGGATTAGTAGAGATACTTGTGTTAAGGTTTGTGATTCCCGTAGCATGCACGTATGGTGAACCGTTATGTAATGAAGTCGGAGCATGATTTGTTTAATGATTGTCATCCTTTGTGTGATGGGTTGGGAGCGCGCGATGGTTTACTCCTACCAACCTCTCCCCTAGGGGCATGCGTCTAAAACTTTGCTTCGATGACTAATAGACTTTTGCAATAAGTATGTGAGTTCTTTATGACTAATGTGAGTCCATGGATTATACGCACTCTCACCCTTCCACATTCGCTAGCCTCTCTAGTACCGCGCAACTTTCGCCGGTGCAATAAACCCACCTTCCTCAAAACAGCCACCATATATTTTCCTCAAAACAGCGACCATACATACCTATTATGGCATTTCCATAGCCATTCCGAGATATATTGCCATGCAACTTCCACTGTTCTGTTTATTATGACACGCACCATCATTGTCATATTGCTTTGCATGATCGTAAGACAGCTAGCATGATGTTTTTATGGCTTGTCCGTTTTTTGATGTCATTTGCTATGCTAGATCATTGCACATCCCGGTACACCGCCGGAGGCATTCATATAGAGTCATATGTTGTTCTAAGTTTCGAGTTGTAAGTAAATAAAAGTGTGATGATCATCATTATTAGAGCATTGACCCATGAGAGGAAAGGATGATGGAAGCTATGATTCCCTCACTAGATGGGATGAGTCTCCGGACTTTACAAAAAAATAAAAGAGGCCAGCGAAGCCCAAATAAAAAAAAGAGGTCAAAGATGCCCACCAAAAAAAGGAAAAAAAAGAAAAAAAATGAATGAGAGAAAAGAGAGAAGGGAGGATGCTACTATCCTTTTCCACACTTGTGCTTCGAGTAGCACCATGTTCTTCATGATAGAGAGTCTCCTATTTTGTCACTTTCATATACTAGTGGGAATTTTTCATTATATAACTTGGCTTGTATATTCCAATGATGGGCTTCCTCAAAGTGCCCTAGGTCTTCGTGAGCAAGCGAGTTGGATGCACACCCACTTAGTTTCCTTTTGAGCTTTCATACACTTATAGCTCTAGTGCATCCGTTGCATGGCAATCCCTACTCACTCACATTGATATCTATTGATGGGCATCTCCATAGCCCGTTGATACGCCTAGTTGATGTGAGACTATCTTCTCCTTTTCCCTTGCACCTCCACCACATTCTATTCCACCCATAGTGCTATATCCATGGCTCACGCTCATGTATTGCGTGAGAGTTGAAAAAGTTTGAGAACATAAAAGGGGTGAAACAATTGCTTGACTTGTCATCGGGGGTGTGCATGATTTAGATACTTTGTGTGGGGAAGATGGAGCATAGCCAGACTATATGATATTGTAGGGATAACTTTCTTTAGCCATGGTATTTTGAAAGCTATGATTGCTTGTTAGTATGCTTTGAGTATTATTGTCTTTATGTCAATATTAAGCTATAGTATTGAATTTTACGGATCTGAATATTCATGCCACAATAAAGAATATTACAAGGATAAATATGTTAGGTAGAATTCCACATCAAAAATTCTGCTTTTATCATTTACCTACTCGAGGACGAGCAGGAATTGAGGTTGGGAATGCTTGATACGTCTCCAACGTATCTATAATTTTTTATTGTTCCATGCTATTATATTATCTGTTTTGGATGTTTTATATGCATTAATATGCTATTTTATATTATTTTTGGGACTAACCTATTAATCTAGTGCCTAGTGCCAGTTTCTGTTTTTTTCCTTGTTTTTGAGTATTGCAGATAAGGAATATTAAACGGAGTCCAAACGGAATAAAATCTTTGGAATGATTTTTCTTGGACCAGAAGAAACCTACCAAGCTTGGAGACCAAGGCAGGAGAGCCGCCGTGTGGCCACAAGCCACAGGGGAGCGCCCAGGGGGGTAGGGCGCGCCCCCTGGCTTGTGGGCCCATGGCAGCCCTCCTAACCCTACTCTTCGGCCTATAAATTCACAAATATTCCCTGGATACCAAAAAGAGCCACGAAAACACTTTTCCGCCGCCAGGAGCCTCTGTTCCCGTGAGATCCAATCTTGGAGCCTTTTCCGGTAATCTGCCGGAGGGGGATTCGATCACGGAGGGCATCTACATCAACTCCATTGCCCCTCCGATGATGCGTGAGTAGTCCACCACAGACCTTCGGGTCCATAGCTAGTAGCTAGATGGCTTCTTCTCTCTCTTTGCTCTTCAATACCATGTTCTTCATGATCTTCATGGAGATCTATCCGATGTAATACTCTTTTGCGGTGTGTTTGTCGAGATCCGATGAATTGTGGGTTTATGATCAGATTATCTATGAATATTATTTGAGTCTTTTCTGAATTCTTATATGCATGATTTGATATCTTTGCAAGTCTCTTCGAGTTATTGGTTTGGTTTGGCCAACTAGATTGGTAATTCTTGCAATGGGAGAAGTGCTTAGTTTTGGGTTCAATCTTGCAGTGTCCTCACCCAGTGACATAGTAGGGGTAGCGAGGCACGTATTGTATTGTTGCCATCGAGGATAAAAAGATGGGGTTTTCATCATATTGCTTGAGTTTATCCCTCTACATCATGTCATCTTACCTAATGCGTTACTCTGTTCTTCATGAACTTAATACTCTAGATGCAGGCAGGAGTCGGTCGATGTGTGGATTAATAGTAGTAGATGCAGAATCGTTTCGGTCTACTTGACACGGACGTGATGCCTATATGCATAATCATTGCTTTGGATATCGTCATAACTATGCGCTTTTCTATCAATTGCTCGACAGTAATTTGTTCACCCACCGTAATATTTGCCTTCATGAGAGAAGCCTCTAGTGAAACCTATGGCCCCCGGGTCTATTTTCCATCTTATATTTTCAGATCTATTTACTTGTGTTTTTACTTTCCGCAATCTTTTCCATCTATCTCTATCAGATCTCATCCTTGCAAGTAACCGTGAAGGGATTGACACCCCTTTATTGCGTTGGGTGCAAGTGTTTGATTCTTTGTGTAGGTACATCTATTGGGGACTTGCTTGTATCTCCTACTGGATTGATACCTTGGTTCTCAACAACTGAGGGAAATACTTATCTACTTTGCTGCATCACCGTTTCCTCTTCAAGGGAAAACCAACGCATGCTCAAGAAGTAGCAACACTCTACCCTCGAAAATTGTTGCGATCCCCTATACTTGTGGTTTGTCAAGACCTTTTTCTGGCGCCGTTGCCGGGGAGCATAGCAATATTTGTTGAGTCACTTGGGATTTATATCAATCTATCACTATGAAGAATTTGAAGGATCCAAGGACCATGATTTTCCCCTCTACTACGAGGGGAGGTAAGGAACTGCCATCTAGCTCTGCACTTGATTCACCTTCTGTTATGAGTAAGCTTGCAACACCACCACATGCTAGTAATCCTGATATGTCGCAAGTTATTGATGATGCTGCTTCTGCTATGAATGATGCTTATGATGATGCTAGTACCATGCTTGATGATAATGTGCCGCTAGGAGAATTTCTTGATGAACCAATTGCTAGAGCTAAAGAAAATGAAATTGCTGAAACTGATGAAGCTTATGAAACTGATTATGATTATGAAACTCCTATTAGTCTTAGCTCTCCTAAGTTTGAAATGCCTAAGATACATGAAGGTTATGTTATGGACGAGGAGATATCTAGAGAAATTCTTTCTTGCAAGGATAGAGACGATCTTAAGAAACTGCTATGCAAATATAAGGAAAAGACTTTGAATGCTAGAATGAAATGTGATCCTAAGTTTGCTACTTCACCTATTTGCGTTACTGATAAGGATTATGAGTTCTCTGTCAACCCAGAGTTAATTACTTTGGTTGAATCTGGTCCTTTCCATGGCTATGAAACTGAAACTGTAGTGGCACACCTTACTAAGCTAAATGATATAGCCACCCTCTTTACTCATGATGAGAAGATTCGCTACTATTATATCCTTAAGTTGTTTTCGTTCTCATTAAAGGGTGATGCTAAGACATGGTACAATACTCTTACTCCTGGTTGTGTGCGTAGTCCCCAGGATATGATTTACTACTTCTCTGAAAAATATTTTCCTGCTCATAAGAAACAAGCCGCCTTACAGGAAATATTTTACTTTGTGCAAATTGAAGAAGAGAGTCTCCCACAAGCTTGGGGGAGGCTTCTCTAGTTGCTTAATGCTTTGCCTGATCATCCTCTCAAGAAAAATGAAATACTTGATATCTTTTATAATGGACTAACCGATGCTTCTAGGGACTTCCTAGATAGTTGTGCTGGTTGTGTTTTCAGGGAATGAACTGTTGAACAAGCTGAGGAATTATTGAATAATATATTGAAGAATTATGATGATTGGACTCTTCCTAAACCACCGCCTAAACCTACTCCGAAGAAGAGGGGTATCTTATTTCTCAGTCCCGAAGATATGCAAGAGGCAAAGAAGTCTATGAAGGAAAAAGGTATTAAAGCTGAGGATGTTAAGAATTTGCCACCTATTGAAGAAATACATGGCCTTGACACACCACCACCTCCACAGGTGGTAGAGGTAAATTCTTTATTAAAGTTCAATGAAAGTGACATTCCTCACAATAAACCTCCTAGTCAATGCTTATATGAGTTTGATAACTATATTATGAAGCAAGATCATTTCAATGCTCATGTTCTGAAACAACTGAAATACAATTGTGATATGATTGCTCGCTTGAGTGACTTGCTATTTAGGATCAGTAACGATGTTAGAGGTGTAGGAAAGCATGCCTCTATGGTTCAAACCCAATTAGAACAAGTAGCTAAGTCTAAAAAAGAATTGCTTGATGAGATGAATAGTAATATACATGACTTTGCTGCTAGAGTAGTAACTTGAGGAGGTAGAATGACCCAAGAACCACTCTATCCCGAGGGTCATCCTAAAATAATTGAACAAGACTCTTAGAGAATTAATACTGATGCACCTAGTCCTTCTAAGAAGAAAAAGAAAAAGAAAAATGATAGGACTTTGCATACCTCTAGTGAACCTGAGACACAAAAACCCCCTGATAATAATGATGTCTCTATTTCCGATGCTAAAACTCAATCTGGTAGTGAACATCAACCTAGTGATAATGAAAATGATAATGATGATGTTCACGATGATGCTCAACGTAGTAATGATAGAGAACCAGATAATGATGTTGAAATAGAGCCTGCTCCTGATCTTGATAATCCACAACCTTAAAATAAATAGTATGATAAGAAAGACTTTGTGGCTAGGAAACATGGTAAAGAAAGAGAGCCATGGGTTCAGAAACCCATGCCATTTCCAGCTAAGCCATCTAAGAAAAAGGATGATGAAGAATTTGAGCGCTTTGCTGAAATGATTAGGCCAGTCTTTTTGCGTACCCGTTTAACTGATATTTTGAAGATGGCCCCTTATGCAAAGTATATGAAATACATCATCACTAATAAAATAAAAATACATGAAGCTGAAATCTCCACCATGCTTGCTAATTATTCTTTTAAGGATGGAGTGCCTAAAAAACTTGGAGATCCTGGAATACCAACTATAACTTGCTCCATAAAAAGAAACTATATTAAAACTGCTTTGTGTGATTTGGGAGTCGGTGTTAGTGTTATGCCTTTCTCCTTATATAAAGACTTGATTTGAATAAACTCACACCCACCGAGATATCATTGCAAATGACTGACAAATCAACCGCCATACCTATTGGCATTTGTGAGGATGTGCCCGTTGTTGTTGCAAATGTTACTATCTTAACTAACCTTGTTATTCTTGAGATACCCAAGGACGACAACATGTCGATTATCCTTGGTAGACCCTTTTTGACTACTGCAGGGGCTGTTATTGATTGCAATAAAAGCAAAGTCACTTTTCATATTAATGGTAATGAGCACACGGTGCACTTTCCGAAGAAACAATTCCAAGTGAATGGTATAAATGTTATTGAAGAATCCCCGACCATCACTATTGGAAGTTTTAAATTACCTTTACCTACTGCCAAGAAGAAATATTCTATACTTATTGTAGGGGATATGCACATCCCCATTGAGGTAACTTAGTGTTTTTACAAATGTTCTTCGGTTTCATGCTAATCGGAAGTGGTTGTTAATAAGACTTGATCAACCTTATTAATGAATCATTTTTGAGAGGTATGACGTCGAGGAATCTAGTAAGCACAACTCTCTGCTCCGACCTTTTATTTTCTGTTTTAGTTAGTCAAATAAAATAAAATGCCATGTTTATCCTGTTTTCTATTTTCTCCGTGCAATAAAAAATAGCCCAAAAATAAAAATTCTCAGAATGCCCTGAAAATTTAACACGAATTTTCCTGATTATTTAAGAATTTTTAGTGCAAATAACACCTGAGGGGAGTGCCCAGGGTGCACAACACGCACCAGGGCGCGCCAACACCCCCCAGGCGCGCCCTGGTGGGTGGTGGTCCCCATGTAGGCCCCCTCACTTATCTATTTAGCCCACCTTGTCACCTACCTCCAGCAAAAAATCACCACAGCCACCATTTTCGTGTTCTTGCTCTCAAACCCGCGGATTTCGATCACTTTGCTCGAAGCTCCGTTTCCGAAACTATTTGGAGGGATTGCTACTTGGTATGTGACTCCTCCATTGCTCTAATTAGTTTTTGTTTTAATAGGTTATTTTCAGAGTAATTAGCTACTCTTGGTGCTGCTGTAGATGAGCTTGCATGTTGAATTCTTAGAGTTATAAGTAGTTTGAATGCTCAATATGGCCTCTATGCATGCTTAGGAGTGGTTGCTATCAATCTTACAAAGTTTTGTTGACAAATTTTTGTGGAATAAATTTTTTCAGAATTTTTATAGGAATAAAAATGCAATTCTTTAGGAGTCCTTCGAGGAGGAGATCCTTGGGAGCCTCGTCAAGTGGAAGCTCAGTTCGACAGTCTTATGTTGAACCAAGCGAAAGCTCGATGCGAGATGCCGCCACCAAATCATGCTTGTGGCCTTGCGACGAGTTCATGGAAGGTGCAGGTATTAAGGAGGAATTTTATCAATTTACCCACAACACAGGGCTTGCTTCCTTCATCGCGGGTAAGTGCCCCCAACACCTCGAACTCACGAAAACCTTCACAAAGAAATTCAAATATTTTCCCCGTGAGTCTAGAATTTCGTTTAACCTGTACGATCATTCCTTTACCATGCCATTAGAAATGTTTAGCGATGCATGCAAACTTCCATTTGAGGGTTCCTTCGATGAACCCACAAAATCTGAGTACGCGTCATTTTTAGTTAATCTTTGCTTTGGCGAAGATAGAAAAGTTGCACAAGGGAGAATTAACAGCATCCATTTTCCATCACTCCAATATTTTACGCTCTTTAACGGTAAATGTATTGTAGGCAAACAAGAGTGTAGCACCTTATGTGCTCATGATTTGAGTCTCTTACAAACTGCCATAACTGCGAATAAGGATTATAATCTTGGTGCAATTGTTGCACGGTGGTTGCATCTTAATGCTGCTAATGGTAATTTTTATGGAGGAATTTATGCCTCCCGTGTAGCTGAGAGATTAAATGTTTCACCTTGGCCTAATGACCCCATCCCACCCACTCTGTATTTAGACTTTGATGCTATGAAGCGTCATAAGTTCCTTACGGGTACGGCCACCAACTACACCTATAACTTGAGATTTAATAAAAAAACTGTTGTGCCTATTGTTTTGCTTGCTCCTGCTCTCTTTGATTTTCACACTAGGGGAAGATATTATGTTCTTGAGAGCGAAGCTTATGAGAACAACACGGAGGTTGAAGCTGCCAGGAGGGCCGCGGAGTCTGCTCCGAGGTTCTCGATGAGCCATCGCCCAGATTATTATTCATACGGATGGTGATTACCAAGCTAGGCCAAAAGCCTAAGCTTGAGGGAGTACGTATTTCCTCCGACATTACATTCCTGTTCGCATATTTCATTCCAGTTGTCGGTGTTCACACTTTTTCATTGTAATATCCATGTTAGATTGTTTTTCTTGCTTTCTTCTTGTGTGTTTGAAAAACTTTGAGAAAACCCAAAAATATTTCCTACTTCTTTTTAGTTTTTCTTTCTAGCTTTGTTTAATTGTTGCATTAAAAGAAAACCCAAAAATATTTCTCGCTTCTTCTTTTACTTGTTGGGAGTTTTCCCGTGTAAATAGTTTTTCTCGTTTTAGTTTTTCTTCTTTGTTTTGCTTCCTTCTAGAAAAACAAAAACTCCAAAAATATTTCAGTGTGTTTCTACGAAATTCTTTTTTTTTATTTGAGTCGTACCTAGGAGAAGACCACGATGAAATTGTTGAGTGGTTCTCATCTGCATTATCGTTTACCTAACAAAGAACCCATATTACCTTGTCTTCTCCTCTTGAATAAAATGTTTGCAGAATTCAGCTTAGTCCACGGCATTCCTGCACTATTATTATTCTCTTATCATTCGGTCGTGCAAGTGAAAGGCAATAATGACGACATTTGATGAATTGACTATGGCAGAGAAAGGCGGGTATGAACTCAACTTGTTTTTGTTTTTGTAAATATGTTTAACCTAGTATTCCTTGATTCAGCTCATTATGATCAAACATGTTTGCAATGACCATTAGAGATTATAGCTGTTCATGCCATGCCTAAGTAGCTAGGAGTGGATAATGATTTATCTTGGGTGTCAACATGCATTAAAAAGGTTGTGATGTGGTATGATGATATGGTATCCTCCTCTGAATGTTTCAAGTGGCTTGACTTGGCACATGTTCACGCATGTAGTTGAATCAAAACCAACATAGCCTTCATGATATTTATGTTCATGGTGTCCATATCCTACTCATGCTAGCATTCAATGTTGATTATATGTAATGCATGTTCATGACCGTCTTCGCTCTCTAGCTGGCCGCTTCTCAATCTAATTGCTAGCCTTCGCCTGTACTAAGCGGGAATACTGCTTGTGCATCAAAACCTTTAAACCCAGTTATGCCAGATGAGTCCACTATATCTACCTATATGCGGTATTACCCTGCCGTTCCAAAGTAAATTTGCATGTGCCACCTCTAAAATTTCAAATTAACATCTGTTTTGTGTGCCTGGACCGCTCATGGAGCGACAGGGGGCGGTCAGTATCTTCCATGCTAAGCGGGTTATTCTCATGACGAGTGTTTATTCACTTGTCCTTACGCGAGAGGGCGGTAATAGGGATTCCCAGTCCCGAAATCAAAAATAATTAAACAAAGCTCCCCCAGGAATGTTGTTGGTTTGGATGGTACCCGTGGATACGGCTCGCCGTGGAGTGTGATTGTTGGTGGAGGGGGAGTAAACATTTACTTTTAGCGCTTGGGAACCGCCGCTAATTTGTTTAGCATGGAAGATATTGATAACTCTTGGTCATGACGTTGACAGGAAGGGTGTACCTCCCAAAATTATATCTATCTCTGTTTTAAACTTTGAGCTCTAGCACCGCTGCAAATCCATGCTTCCCTCTGCGAAGGGACTATCTATTTACTTTTATGTTGAGTCATCACCTTCTCAAATAAGCGCCAGACCTGAGAGCACTATTGTCATCCTCATGCACCGTGTATAGTTGATGTTGCGTGCAACATGACTGGATCTTTTCTACCATGAACTACAATGTTTAGTCGCTACTTGAACTTTGGAGGTGCTCTGCATTTATGTTTTTCGGTCTCAGAAAGGGCTAGCGAGATACCACTATTGTCATATTGTATCATGATTGTTTTGACAAAATGTTGGCGCTTGAGATATCTTATTATTGCTCGCTAGTTGCTTATGTTATTGACATGAGTAAATATAATTCCTAAGAGTTATTGTTGACATGGTTAGTCATAATGTTTGCTAAAAACCTGGGTGCTACTTAAGCATATATATGTAAACAAGAACAAAAGAGTTCATAAAAGTTTTTCTTTATCACTTTCAGTTTATCAACTGAATTACTTGAGGACAAGCAAAGGTTTAAGCTTGGGGGAGTTGATACTTCTCCAACGTATCTACTTTTCCTCACTCTTTTGCCCTTGTTTTGGACTCTAATTTGCATGATTTGAATGGAACTAACCCGGACTGACATTGTTTTCAGCAGAATTGCCATGGTGTTATTTTTGTGCAGAAATAAAAGTTCTTGGAATGGAACGAAACTTTCGGGAGATTTATTTTGGAAAATATAAAAAATACTGGAGCCAGAAACTACCAGAGAGGGGGCCCAGGGTGCGCAGCACCCACCAGGGCGCGCCAGCCCCTCCTGGCGCGCCCTGGTGGGTGGTGGGCACCTCGGGGCCCCACTTGACCAATTTTCGCCACTATAAATTCCTATTTTTCCAGAAAATAGGAGAAAAAGAATTATCGCATTTCACGAGACGGAGCTGCCGCCACCTCCTGTTCTTCATCGGGAGGCCAGATCTGGAGCCCGTTTGGGGCTCCGCAGAGGGGAATCTTCGGTCTTCATCATCATCAACCTTTCTCCATCGCCAATTCCATGATGCTCCCCACCAGGAGTGAGTAATTCCTTCGTAGGCTTGTGTTAGAAATATGCCCTAGAGGCAATAATAATTTAGTTATTATCATATTTCCTTGTTCGTGATAATCGTTTATTATCCATGCTATAATTGTATTGATTGGAAACTCAAATACATGTGTGGGTACATAGACAACACTGTGTCCCTAGTATGCCTCTAGTTAACTAGCTCGTTGATCAAAGATGGTTAAGGTTTCCTAGCCATAGACATGAGATGTCATTTGATAATGGGATCACATCATTAGGAGAACGATGTGATGGACAGGACCCAAACTACGAACATAGCATATGATCCTGTCAGTTTATTGCTATTGTTTTCTGCATGTCAAGTATCTATTCCTATGACCATGAGATCATGCAACTCACTGACACCGGAGGAATACCTTGTGTGTATCAAACGTCACAACGTAACTGGGTGACTATAAAGGTGCTCTACATGTATCTCCGAGGGTGTCTGTTGGGTTGGCATGGATCAAGACTGGGATTTGTTACTCCGTGTGATGGAGAGGTATCTCAGGGCCCACTCAGTAATACAACATCACACTGAGCCTTGCAAGCAAAGTGACTAAAGAGTTAGCCACAGGATCTTGTATTACGGAACGAGTAAAGAGACTTGCCGGTAACGAGATTGTACTAGGTATAGAGATACCGACGATCGAATCTGGGGCAAGTAACATACCGAAGAACAAAGGGAACAGTATACGGGATTAAATGAATCCTTGACATAGAGGTTCAACCGATGAAGATCTTCGTAGAATATGCAGGAACCAATATGGGCATCCAGGTCCCGCTATTGGTTATTGGCCGTAGAGGTGTCTCGGTCATGTCTGCATAGTTCTCGAACCCGCAGGGTCTACACACTTAACGTTTGGTGGCGATATAAGTATAGTTGAGTTGTTATGTTGGTGACCGAAGGTTGTTTGGAGTCCCGGATGAGATCCCGGACATGACGAGGATCTCCGGAATAGTCCGGAGGTAAAGATTGATATATGGGATAATAGTGTTTGGTCTCCGGAAGGGTTCCGAAATTCACCGGAAGGGGTTCCGGATGTTTCCCGAAATGTTCGGGTACGAGAACACTTTATTTGGGCCAAGGGGTAAAGCCCACGAGGCTTAGGCAAGGTGCAAAAGGAAGTTTTGCTGGCGTCTGGGGTGGTACTACCACTTATCGTAAGCGGTACTACCGCTACAGGCGGTACTACCGCTTATCGTAAGCGGTACTACCGCTACAGGCGGTACTACCGCTTATCGTAAGCGGTACTACCGCTACAGGCGGTACTACCGCTTATCGTAAGAGGTACTACCGCTACAGGCGGTACTACCGCTTATCGTAAGAGGTACTACCGCTACAGGCGGTACTACTACTTATCGTAAGCGGTACTACCGCTTGTACGTGGTACTGCTGGAATCCGAGTGGGACTATTTCCGTGCGGGCCAAACCGACCTTGTGCGGGCAAAACCGACCTTGTGGAGGGTTTCTCTCCAAGTTTAGACCCCAGGGCTCAAGATATAAATTGAGGGGCAGGGCTAGCACACGGGAGAGATCAAGATTTCCCCAAGCCGTGTGCCGGCAACCCTGTCCCTCTAGTTCATCCTCCGTCATAGTTTCCATAGTGCTTGGCGAAGCCTTGCAGAGATTGTTCTTCACCACCACCGTCACCACGCCGTCGTGCTGCCGGAACTCATCTACTACTTCACCATCGCTCGCTGGATCGAGGAGGTGAAGGCGTCATCAAGCTGTACGTGTGTTGAACGCGGAGGTGCCGTCCGTTCGGCGCTAGATCGGAAGGACCGTGATCGTGATTGGATCGCGAGACGGATCGTGATGAGATCGCGGGACGCTCGGCGATTTGGATCGCGAAGACGTTCGACTACATCAACCGCGTTTCTTAACGCTTCCGCTTAGCGATCTACAAGGGTATGTAGATTCACTCTCCCTCTCATAGATACTCATCACCATGGATAGATCTTGCGTGTGCGTAGGAATTTTTTTTGTTTCCCATGCTACGTTCCCCAACAGTGGCATCAGAGCTAGGTCTATGCGTAGATGAGATCTCGAGTAGAACACAAAAGGGTTTTGTGGGCGTTGATATTCAGATTGCTTCCTCCCTTGGTCTTTTCTTGTTTCGGCGGTATTGTGGGATGAAGCGGCTCGGACCAACATTACTCGTACGCTTACGAGAGACCGGTTCCTTCAACTGACATGTAACTTCGTTGCATAAAGATGGCTAGCGGGTGTCTGTTTCTCCCACTTTAGTCGGATCGGATTTGACAAAGGCGGTCCTTGAGAAGGTTGAAAAGCAATTTTTATATCACCGTTGTGGTTTTTGCGTAGGTAAGAATCGTTCTTGCTAGATACCCGTAGCAGCCACGTAAAACTTGCAACAACAATTAGAGGACGTCTAACTTGTTTTTGCAGGGTATGTTGTGATGTGATATGGCCAATTACATGATGAGATATATGTGATGTATGAGATGATCATGTATTGTATAGAATATCACGACTTGCATGTCGATGAGTACGACAACTGGCAGGAGCCATAGAGTTGTCTTTAATTATTTTTGCCGTTTTTGCTTTACTTTATCGCTATGAGTTAGCTATAGTCGTGGAAGCAACAGTCGGCGCGACAACCTCATGGCGACACGTTGATGGAGATCAAGATGATGGAGATCATGGTGTCATGCCGGTGACGATGGAGATCATGCCGGTGCTTTGTAGATGGAGATCAAAAGCACGAGTTCATGGCCATATCATGTCACTTATGATTTGCATGTGATGTTAATCCTTTTATGCATCTTATTTTGCTTAGGACGACGGTAGCATTATAAGGTGATCCCTCACTTAAATTTCAAGATAAATTGTGTTCTCCCCGAGTGTGCACCGTTGCGAAAGTTCGTCGTTTCGAGACACCACGTGATGATCGGGTGTGATAGACTCTACGTTCACATACAACGGGTGCAAGCCAGTGTTGCACAAGCGGAACACTCGGGTTAAACTTGACGAGCCTAGCATGTACAGACATGGCCTCGGAACACAAGAGACTCAAAGGTCGAACTTGAGTCATATAGTAGATATGATCAACATGAAGATGTTCACCATTGAAACCACCTCAACTCACGTGATGATCGGACTTGAGTTGGTGGATTTGGATCATGTGACACTTGAATGACCGGAGGGATGTCAATTTGAGTGGGAGTTTTAAGTAATATGATTAACTAAACTCATTATCATGAGCATAGTCAAAGTGTCTTTGCAAATTATGTTGTAGATTACTAGATCGCGCTGTAGCTCCCTTGAATTTTTATATGTTCCTAGAGAAATAGATTTGAAAGATGATGGTAGCAATAATGCGGACTGGGTCCGTGATCTGAGGATTGTCCTCAATGCTGCACAGAAGGCTTATGTCCTTAATGCACCGCTCGGTGTGCCACCCCCTCTAGCGTCGTCTGTAGATGTTGTGAACATCTGACAGGCACGTTCCGATGACTACTTAATAGTTCAGTGCGTCATGCATTACGGCTTAGAATTGAGGCTCCAAAACGTTTTGAACGTCACGGAACATATGAGATGTTCTAAGAGCTGAAATTGGGATCTCAGACTTGTGCCCGTGTTGAGAGGTATGAGACCTCCAACAAGATTCTTTGCCTGCAAGATGATGGAGAATAGCTCAATCGTTGAGCATGTGCTCAGATTGTCTGGGTGCTACAATCGCTTGAATCGAGTGGGAGTTGATCTTCCAGATAAGATAGTGATTGATATAATTCTCCAAGTCACTGTCACTAAGCTACTAGAGCTTCGTGATGAACTATAAAAGGCCAGAGATGGAAATAATGATCCCTGAGCTGTTTGCAATGTTTGACACTGCGAAGGTAGAAATCAAAAAGGAGCATCAAATGTTGATGGTTAGTGAAACCACTAGTTTCGAGAAGGGCAAGGGTAAGGAGGAAAACTTCATGGATGGCAAGTCAGTTGCTGCTCCAGTGAAGAAACCCAAGGTTGAACCCAAACCCGAGACTAAGTGCTTCTATTATGAGGAGAACGGTCGCTGAAGTGGAACAAACCTAGATACTTGGTAGATAAGTAGGTTGGCAACGTCGACAGAAGTATATTTGATATACGTGTTATTGATGTGTACCTTACTAGTACTCCTAGT
Organism: Elymus sibiricus; assembly: GCA_039707655.1. NCBI lineage: Eukaryota > Viridiplantae > Streptophyta > Magnoliopsida > Poales > Poaceae > Elymus > Elymus sibiricus. The sequence continues at coordinate 186,071,340 of CM077669.1, read as the reverse complement.
AGCACCTGGGTATTAGATACCGGTTCGGTTGCTAAATGTTAGTAACTCGAAATAAAAGCTACGGAAGAAACGGAGGCTAGCTAAGGGCGAGGTGACGATGAGTGTTGGAAGTGTTTCCAAGGTTGATGTGATCACCATCACGCGCTCTCTCTACCTTTGGGATTAGTGATGAACCTAAATAAATGTTATTTGGTGTTTGCGTTAAGCATGAACGTGATTAGATCATGTTTATTGCAAAACGGTTATTCATTTAAGTTAGAGAATAATGGTTATTCTGTTTACATGAATAATACCTTCAATGGTCATACACCCAATAAGAGTGGTTTATTGAATCTTGATCGTAGTGATACACATGTTCATAATATGGATGCCAAAAGATACAAAGTTAATAATGATAGTACCACATACTTGTGGCACTGCCGCTAAATGTCATATTGGTGTAAAACGCATGAAGAAACTCCATGCTTATGGATCTTTGGACTCATTCGATTTCGAATCGGTTGAGACATGCGGACCATGCCTCATGGGCAAGATGACTAAGATCCCGTTTTCCGGTATGATGAAGCGGGCAATTGACTTATTGGAAATGATACATGTTGATGTGTTCGGTCCAATGAATGTTCTAGCGGGCAGTGGATATCGTTATTTTCTTACCTTCACTAATGATTTGAGTAGATATAGGGTATATTTACTTAATGAAACACAAGTCTGAATCGTTTGAAAAGTTCAAGCAAATTCAGAGTGAAGTTTGAGATCATCGTGACAAGATGATAAAATATCTACGATATGATCGTGGAGGTGAATATCTGAGTTACGAGTTTGGTATACAACTTAAGACAATGTGGAAGTTGTTTCACAACTCACGCCACCTGGAACACCATAGTGTAATGGTGTGTCTGAACGTTGTAGTCATGCTCTATTGGATATGGTGCGAACTATGATGTCTCTTATCGATTTACCACTATCGTTTTAGGGCTATGCATTAGAGTAAACCACATTCACTTTAAAAGGGGCACCATAAGTCCGTTGAGATGACACCGTATGAATTTTGGTTTGGCGGAAACCTAAGCTGTCATTTCTTAATGTTTGGGGCTGCGACGCTTATGTGAAAAAGGGTTTTCACCTAATGAGCTCGAACCCAAAGCGGACAAATGCATCTTCATAGAATACCCTAATGTAACAGTTGGGTAAACCTTCTATCTCAGATCCAAGCACAAAGTGTTTGTTGCTAAAACGGGTCCTTTCTCGAGAAAGAGTTTCTTTCGAAAGATTGAGTGGGAGGAAGATAGTACTTGATGAGGTTGTTGAACCTTTACTTCAACCTGTGAGTAGCGCAGCGCAGAAAGATGTTTCTGTAGAGCCTACATCAGTTGAAGAGGAAGTTAATGATGATGATCATGAAGCTTTGGATCAAGTTACTATCGAACCTCGTAGGTCGACAAGGATGTGTACTACTCTTGAGTGGTACGGCAACCCTGTCTTAGAGGTCATGTTGTTGGACAACGCCGAACCTACGAGCTATGGAGAAGCGATGATGGGCCCGGATTCCGAGAAATGGTTAAGACCATGAAATCCGAGATGGGATCCATGTAAGAAAACAAAGTATGGGCTTTGGAAGTATTACCTGAAGGGCGAAAGGCCATTCAGAACAAATGGATCTTTAAAAGGAAGACGGACACGGACGGTAATGTCACCGTCTATAAAGCTCGACTTGTGGCAAAGGGTTTTTCACAAGTTCAAGGAGTTGACTACGATGAGATTTTCTCACCCGTAGCGATGCTAAAGTGTGTTGGAATTATGTTAGCAGTTGCTGCATTTTTCGATTATGAAATCTGGCAGATGGATGTCAAAACATCGTTTCCTTAATGGTATCCGTGAGGAAAGGTTGTATGTGATACAACCGGAAGGTTTTGTCAGTCCTAAGGATGCTAAAATGTATGCAAACTCCAGCGATCCTTCTATGGACTGGAGCAAGCATCTCGGAGTTGGAATATACACTTTGATGAGGTGATCAAAGTTTTTCTGTCTATACAAAGTTTATGAGAAACTTGTATTTACAATAAAGTGAGTGGGAACACTATAGAATTTCTGATAAGTATATGTGGTTGACATATTGATTGATCGGAAATGATGTAGAATTTCTGGAAAGCATAAAGGGTCGTTTGAAAGGAGTTTTTCAAAGGAAGACCTGGAATGAAGCTACTTAAATATTGGGCATCAAGATCTATAGAGATAGATCAAGACGTCTGATAAACTTTCAATGAGTACATACCTTGACAAGATTTTGAAAGAGTTCAAAATGGATCAGTCAAAGAAAGAGTTCTTGCCTGATTTGTAAGGTGTGGAGTTGAGTGAGACTCAAAGCTCAACCACGGCAGAAGAAAAAGAAAGGACGAAGGTCGTCCCCTATGCCTTATCCATAGGCTCTGTATAGTATGCCATGCTGTGTACCGCACCTGATGTGTGCGTTGCCATGATTCTGTCAAGGGGTACAAGAGTGATCCAGGAGTGGATTACTGGACAGCGGTCAAGATTATCCTTAGTAACTAGAGGACTAAGGAAATATTTCTCGATTATGGAGGTGATAAAGAGTTCGTCGTAAAGGGTTACGTCGATGCAAGCTTTGACACCTATCCGGACGACTCTGAGTAGCAGTCAGGATACATATAGTGGAGCAGCCTTTTGGAATAGCTCCAAGTGGAGTGTGGTAGCAGTGTCTACAGTATGACATAGAGATTTGCAAAGTGCACACGGATCTGAATGTCGTAGACCCGTTGACTAAAGACCTCCCTCACATGCAAAGCATGATCGAACCCCAGAACTCATTGGGTGTTAGAACAATGTAAATCACATGGTGATGTGAACTAGATTATTGACTCTAGTGCAAGTGGGAGACTGTTGGAAATATGCCCTAGAGGCAATAATAATTTAGTTATTATCATATTTCCTTGTTCGTGATAATCGTTTATTATCCATGCTATAATTGTATTGATTGGAAACTCAAATACATGTGTGGGTACATAGACAACACTGTGTCCCTAGTATGCCTCTAGTTAACTAGCTCGTTGATCAAAGATGGTTAAGGTTTCCTAGCCATAGACATGAGATGTCATTTGATAACGGGATCACATCATTAGGAGAATGTTGTGATGGACAAGACCCAAACTACGAACATAGCATATGATCGTGTCAGTTTATTGCTATTGTTTTCTGCATGTCAAGTATCTATTCCTATGACCATGAGATCATGCAACTCACTGACACCGGAGGAATACCTTGTGTGTATCAAACGTCACAACGTAACTGGGTGACTATAAAGGTGCTCTACAGGTATCTCCGAGGGTGTCTGTTGGGTTGGCATGGATCAAGACTGGGATTTGTTACTCCGTGTGACGGCGAGGTATCTCAGGGCCCACTCGGTAATACAACATCACAATGAGCCTTGCAAGCAAAGTGACTAAAGAGTTAGCCACAGGATCTTGTATTACGGAACGAGTAAAGAGACTTGCCGGTAACGAGATTGTACTAGGTATAGAGATACCGACGATCGAATCTCGGGCAAGTAACATACCGAAGAACAAAGGGAACAGTATACGGGATTAACTGAATCCTTGACATAGAGGTTCAACCGATGAAGATCTTCGTAGAATATGTAGGAACCAATATGGGCATCCAGGTCCCGCTATTGGTTATTGGCCGTAGAGGTGTCTCGGTCATGTCTGCATAGTTCTCGAACCCGCAGGGTCTACACACTTAACGTTTGGTGGCGATATAAGTATAGTTGAGTTGTTATGTTGGTGACCTAAGGTTGTTCGGAGTCCCGGATGAGATCCCGGACATGACGAGGATCTCCGGAATAGTCCGGAGGTAAAGATTGATATATGGGATAATAGTGTTTGGTCTCCGGAAGGGTTCCGGAATTCACCGGAAGGGGTTCCGGATGTTTCCCGAAATGTTCGGGTACGAGAACACTTTATTTGGGCCAAGGGGTAAAGCCCACGAGGGTTAGGCAAGGTGCAAAAGGAAGTTTTGCTGGCGTCTGGGGTGGTACTACCGCTTATCGTAAGCAGTACTACCGCTACAGGCGGTACTACCGCTTATCGTAAGAGGTACTACCGCTACAGGCGGTACTACCGCTTATCGTAAGCGGTACTACCGCTACAGGCGGTACTACCGCTTATCGTCAGAGGTACTACCGCTATAGGCGGTACTACCGCTTATCGTAAGAGGTACTACCGCTACAGGCGGTACTACCGCTTATCGTAAGCGGTACTACCGCTTGTACGCGGTACTGCTGGAATCCGAATGGGACTCTTTCCGTCCGGGCCAAACCGACCTTGTGCGGGCAAAACCGACCTTGTGGAGGCTTTCTCTCCAAGTTTAGACCCCAGGGCTCAACATATAAATAGAGGGGCAGGGCTACACACGGGAGAGATCAAGATTTCCCCAAGCCGTGTGCCGGCAACCCTGTCCCTCTAGTTCATCCTCCGTCATAGTTTCCGTAGTGCTTGGCGAAGCCTTGCGGAGATTGTTCTTCACCACCACCGTCACCACGCCGTCGTGCTGCCGGAACTCATCTACTACTTCACCATCGCTCGCTGGATCGAGGAGGTGAAGGCGTCATCAAGCTGTACGTGTGTTGAACGCGGAGGTGCCGTCCGTTCGGCGCTAGATCGGAAGGACCGTGATCGTGATTGGATCGCGAGACGGATCGTGATGAAATCGCGGAACGCTCGGCGATTTGGATCGCGAAGACGTTCGACCACATCAACCGCGTTTCTTAACGCTTCCGCTTAGCAATCTACAAGGGTATGTAGATTCACTCTCCCTCTCATAGATACTCATCACCATGGATAGATCTTGCGTGTGCGTAGGAAATTTTTTTGTTTCCCATGCTACGTTCCCCAACAGTGGCATCAGAGCTAGGTCTATGCGTAGATGAGATCTCGAGTAGAACACAAAAGGGTTTTGTGGGCGTTGATATTCAGATTGCTTCCTCCCTTGGTCTTTTCTTTTTTCGGCGGTATTGTGGGATGAAGCGGCTCGGACCAACATTACTCGTACTCTTACGAGAGACCGGTTCCTTCAACTGACATGTAACTTCGTTGCATAAAGATGGCTAGCGGGTGTCTGTTTCTCCCACTTTAGTCGGATCGGATTTGACAAAGGCGGTCCTTGAGAAGGTTGAAAAGCAATTTTTATATCACCGTTGTGGTTTTTGCGTAGGTAAGAATCGTTCTTGCTAGATACCCGTAGCAGCCACGTAAAACTTGCAACAACAATTAGAGGACGTCTAACTTGTTTTTGCAGGGTATGTTGTGATGTGATATGGCCAATTACATGATGAGATATATGTGATGTATGGGATGATCATGTATTGTATAGAATATCACGACTTGCATGTCTATGAGTACGGCAACTGGCAGGAGCCATAGAGTTGTCTTTAATTATTTTCGCCGTTTTTGCTTTACTTTATCGCTATGAGTTAGCTATAGTTGTGGAAGCAACAGTCGGCGCGACAACCTCATGGCGACACGTTGATGGAGATCAAGATGATGGAGATCATGGTGTCATGCCGGTGACGATGGAGATCATGCCGGTGCTTTGGAGATGGAGATCAAAAGCACGAGTTCATGGCCATATCATGTCACTTATGATTTGCATGTGATGTTAATCCTTTTATGCATCTTATTTTGCTTAGGACGACGGTAGCATTATAAGGTGATCCCTCACTTAAATTTCAAGATAAATTGTGTTCTCCCCGAGTGTGCACCGTTGCGAAAGTTCGTCGTTTCGAGACACCACGTGATGATCGGGTGTGATAGACTCTACGTTCACATACAACGGGTGCAAGCCAGTGTTGCACAAGCGGAACACTCGGGTTAAACTTGACGAGCCTAGCATGTACAGACATGGCCTCGAAACACAAGAGACTGAAAGGTCGAACATGAGTCATATAGTAGATATGATCAACATGAAGATGTTCACCATTGAAACCACCTCAACTCACGTGATGATCGGACTTGAGTTGGTGGATTTGGATCATGTGACACTTGAATGACCGGAGGGATGTCAATTTGAGTGGGAGTTTTAAGTAATATGATTAACTAAACTCATTATCATGAGCATAGTCAAAGTGTCTTTGCAAATTATGTTGTAGATTACTAGATCGCGCTGTAGCTCCCTTGAATTTTTATATGTTCCTAGAGAAATAGATTTGAAAGATGATGGTAGCAATAATGCGGACTGGGTCCGTGATCTGAGGATTGTCCTCAATGCTGCACAGAAGGCTTATGTCTTTAATGCACCGCTCGGTGTGCCACCCCCTCTAGCGTCGTCTGTAGATGTTGTGAACATCTGACAGGCACGTTCCGATGACTACTTAATAGTTCAGTGCGTCATGCATTACGGCTTAGAATTGAGGCTCCAAAACGTTTTGAACGTCACGGAACATATGAGATGTTCTAGGAGCTGAAATTGGGATCTCAGACTCGTGCCCGTGTTGAGAGGTATGAGACCTCCAACAAGATTCTTTGCCTGCAAGATGATGGAGAATAGCTCAATCGTTGAGCATGTGCTCAGATTGTCTGGGTACTACAATCGCTTGAATCGAGTGGGAGTTGATCTTCCAGATAAGATAGTGATTGATATAGTTCTCCAAGTCACTGTCACTAAGCTACTAGAGCTTCGTGATGAACTATAAAAGGCCAGAGATGGAAATAATGATCCCTGAGCTGTTCGCAATGTTTGACACTGCGAAGGTAGAAATCAAAAAGGAGCATCAAATGTTGATGGTTAGTGAAACCACTAGTTTCGAGAAGGTCAAGGGTAAGGAGGAAAACTTCATGGATGGCAAGTCAGTTGCTGCTCCAGTGAAGAAACCCAAGGTTGAACCCAAACCCGAGACTAAGTGCTTCTATTATGAGGAGAACGGTCGCTGAAGTGGAACAAACCTAGATACTTGGTAGATAAGTAGGTTGGCAACGTCGACAGAAGTATATTTGATATACGTGTTATTGATGTGTACCTTACTAGTACTCCTAGTAGCACCTGGGTATTAGATACCGGTTCGGTTGCTAAATGTTAGTAACTCGAAATAAAAGCTACGGAAGAAACGGAGGCTAGCTAAGGGCGAGGTGACGATGAGTGTTGGAAGTGTTTCCAAGGTTGATGTGATCACCATCACGCGCTCTCTCTACCTTTGGGATTAGTGATGAACCTAAATAAATGTTATTTGGTGTTTGCGTTAAGCATGAACATGATTAGATCATGTTTATTGCAAAACGGTTATTCAGATAAGTTAGAGAATAATGGTTATTCTGTTTACATGAATAATACCTTCAATGGTCATGCACCCAATAAGAGTGGTTTATTGAATCTTGATCGTAGTGATACACATGTTCATAATATTGATGCCAAAAGATACAAAGTTAATAATGATAGTACCACATACTTGTGGCACTGCCGCTAAATGTCATATTGGTGTAAAACGCATGAAGAAACTCCATGCTGATGGATCTTTGGACTCATTCGATTTCGAATTGGTTGAGACATGCGGACCATGCCTCATGGGCAAGATGACTAAGATCCCGTTTTCCGGTATGATGGAGCGGGCAATTGACTTATTGGAAATGATACATGTTGATGTGTTCGGTCCAATGAATGTTGTAGCGGGCGGTGGATATCGTTATTTTCTTACCTTCACTGATGATTTGAGTAGATATAGGGTATATTTACTTAATGAAACACAAGTCTGAATCGTTTGAAAAGTTCAAGCAAATTCAGAGTGAAGTTTGAGATCATCGTGACAAGAAGATAAAATATCTACGATATGACCGTGGAGGTGAATATCTGAGTTACGAGTTTGGTATACAACTTAAGACAATGTGGAAGTTGTTTCACAACTCACGCCACCTGGAACACCATAGTGTAATGGTGTGTCTGAACGTTGTAGTCATGCTCTATTGGATATGGTGCGAACTATGATGTCTCTTATCGATTTACCACTATCGTTTTAGGGCTATGCATTAGAGACAACCACATTCACTTTAAAAGGGGCACCATAAGTCCGTTGATATGACACCGTATGAATTTTGGTTTGGCGGAAACCTAAGCTGTCATTTCTTAATGTTTGGGACTGCGACGCTTATGTGAAAAAGGGTTTTCACCTAATGAGCTCGAACCCAAAGCGGACAAATGCATCTTCATAGAATACCCTAATGTAACAGTTGGGTAAACCTTCTATCTCAGATCCAAGCACAAAGTGTTTGTTGCTAAAACGGGTCCTTTCTCGAGAAAGAGTTTCTTTCGAAAGATTGAGTGGGAGGAAGATAGTACTTGATGAGGTTGTTGAACCTTTACTTCAACCTGAGAGTAGCGCAGCGCAGAAAGATGTTTCTGTAGAGCCTACATTAGTTGAAGAGGAAGTTAATGATGATGATCATGAAGCTTTGGATCAAGTTACTATCGAACCTCGTAGGTCGACAAGGATGTGTACTACGCCTGAGTGGTACGGCAACCCTGTCTTAGAGGTCATGTTGTTGGACAACGCCGAACCTACGAGCTATGGAGAAGCGATGATGGGCCCGGATTCCGAGAAATGGTTAAGACCATGAAATCCGAGATGGGATCCATGTAAGAAAACAAAGTATGGGCTTTGGAAGTATTACCTGAAGGGCGAAAGGCCATTCAGAAGAAATGGATCTTTAAAAGGAAGAAGGACACGGACGGTAATGTCACCGTCTATAAAGCTCGACTTGTGGCAAAGGGTTTTTCACAAGTTCAAGGAGTTGACTACGATGAGATTTTCTCACCCGTAGCGATGCTAAAGTATGTTGGAATTATGTTAGCAGTTGCTGCATTTTTCGATTATGAAATCTGGCAGATGGATGTCAAAACATCGTTTCCTTAATGGTATCCGTGAGGAAAGGTTGTATGTGATACAACCGGAAGGTTTTGTCAGTCCTAAGGATGCTAAAATGTATGCAGACTCCAGCGATCCTTCTAAGGACTGGAGCAAGCATCTCGGAGTTGGAATATACACTTTGATGAGGTGATCAAAGTTTTTGTGTCTATACAAAGTTTATGACAAACTTGTATTTACAATAAAGTGAGTGGGAGCACTATAGAATTTCTGATAAGTATATGTGGTTGACATATTGATTGATCGGAAATGATGTAAAATTTCTGGAAAGCATAAAGGGTCGTTTGAAAGGAGTTTTTCAAAGGAAGACCTGGAATGAAGCTACTTAAATATTGGGCATCAAGATCTATAGAGATAGATCAAGACGTCTGATAAAACTTTCAATGAGTACATACCTTGACAAGATTTTGAAAGAGTTCAAAATGGATTAGTCAAAGAAAAAGTTCTTGCCTGATTTGTAAGGTGTGGAGTTGAGTGAGACTCAAAGCTCGACCACGGCAGAAGAAAGAGAAAGGACGAAGGTCGTCCCCTATGCCTTATCCATAGGATCTGTATAGTATGCCATGCTGTGTACCGCACCTGATGTGTGCGTTGCCATGATTCTGTCAAGGGGTACAAGAGTGATCCAGGAGTGGATTACTAGACAGCGGTCAAGATTATCCTTAGTAACTAGAGGACTAAGGAAATATTTCTCGATTATGGAGGTGATAAAGAGTTCGTCGTAAAGGGTTACGTCGATGCAAGCTTTGACACCTATCCGGACGACTCTGAGTAGCTGTCAGGATACATATAGTGGAGCAACCTTTTGGAATAGCTCCAAGTGGAGTGTGGTAGCAGTGTCTACAGTATGACATAGAGATTTGCAAAGTGCACACGGATCTGAATGTCGCAGACCCGTTGACTAAAGACCTCTCTCACATGCAAAGCATGATCGAACCCCAGAACTCATTGGGTGTTAGAACAATGTAAATCACATGGTGATGTGAACTAGATTATTGACTCTAGTGCAAGTGGGAGACTTTTGGAAATATGCCCTAGAGGCAATAATAATTTAGTTATTATCATATTTCCTTGTTCGTGATAATCGTTTATTATCCATGCTATAATTGTATTGATTGGAAACTCAAATACATGTGTGGGTACATAGACAACACTGTGTCCCTAGTATGCCTCTAGTTAACTAGCTCGTTGATCAAAGATGGTTAATGTTTCCTAGCCATAGACATGAGATGTCATTTGATAACGGGATCACATCATTAGGAGAATGATGTGATGGACAAGACCCAAACTACGAACATAGCATATGATCGTGTCAGTTTATTGCTATTGTTTTCTGCATGTCAAGTATCTATTCCTATGACCATGAGATCATGCAACTCACTGACACCGGAGGAATACCTTGTGTGTATCAAACGACACAACGTAACTGGGTGACTATAAAGGTGCTCTACAGGTATCTCCGAGGGTGTCTGTTGGGTTGGCATGGATCAAGACTGGGATTTGTTACTCCGTGTGACGGAGAGGTATCTCAGGGCCCACTCGGTAATACAACATCACAATGAGCCTTGCAAGCAAAGTGACTAAAGAGTTAGCCACAGGATCTTGTATTACGGAACGAGTAAAGAGACTTGCCGGTAACGAGATTGAACTAGGTACAGAGATACCGACGATCGAATCTCGGGAAAGTAACATACCGAAGAACAAAGGGAACAGTATACGGCATTAATTGAATCCTTGACATAGAGGTTCAACCGATGAAGATCTTCGTAGAATATGTAGGAACCAATATGGGCATCCAGGTCCCGCTATTGGTTATTGGCCGTAGAGGTGTCTCGGTCATGTCTGCATAGTTCTCGAACCCGCAGGGTCTACACACTTAACGTTTGGTGGGGATATAAGTATAGTTGAGTTGTTATGTTGGTGACCGAAGGTTGTTCGGAGTCCCGGATGAGATCCCGGACATGACGAGGATCTCCGGAATAGTCCGGAGGTAAAGATTGATATATGGGATAATAGTGTTTGGTCTCCGGAAGGGTTCCGGAATTCACCGGAAGGGGTTCCGGATGTTTCCCGAAATGTTCGGGTATGAGAACACTTTATTTGGGCCAAGGGGTAAAGCCCACGAGGCTTAGGCAAGGTGCAAAAGGAAGTTTTGCTGGCGTCTGGGGTGGTACTACCGCTTATCGTAAGCGGTACTACCGCTACAGGCGGTACTACCGCTTATCGTAAGCGGTACTACCGCTACAGGCGGTACTACCGCTTATCGTAAGCAGTACTACCGCTACAGGCGGTACTACCGCTTATCGTAAGAGGTACTACCGCTACAGGCTGTACTACCGCTTATCGTAAGAGGTACTACCGCTTGTACTCGGTACTGCTGGAATCCGAGTGGGACTCTTTCTGTGCGGGCCAAACCGACCTTGTGCGGGCAAAACCGACCTTGTGGAGGCTTTCTCTCCAAGTTTAGACCCCAGGGCTCAACATATAAATAGAGGGGCAGGGCTAGCACACGGGAGAGATCAAGATTTCCCCAAGCCGTGTGCCGGCAACCCTGTCCCTCTAGTTCATCCTCCGTCATAGTTTCCGTAGTGCTTGGCGAAGCCTTGCGGAGATTGTTCTTCACCACCACCGTCACCACGCCGTCGTGCTACCGGAACTCATCTACTACTTCACCATTGCTCACTGGATCGAGGAGGTGAAGGCGTCATCAAGCTGTACGTGTGTTGAACGCGGAGGTGCCGTCCGTTCGGCGCTAGATCGGAAGGACCGTGATCGTGATTGGATCGCGAGATGGATTGTGATGAGATCGCGGGATGCTCGGCGATTTGGATCGCGAAGACGTTCGACTACATCAACCGCGTTTCTTAACGCTTCCGCTTAGCGATCTACAAGGGTATGTAGATTCACTCTCCCTCTCATAGATACTCATCACCATGGATAGATCTTGCGTGTGCGTAGGAATTTTTTTTGTTTCCCATGCTACGTTCCCCAACAGCTTGCTGGTCGGTGAGGAGTTGGATGACATTCATCATGTAATCGAGTTAGTTTTGTTAGGGCTTGATCCCTAGTATCCATTATGTTCTGAGATTGACGTTGCTATGACTTTGCTATGCCTAATGCTTGTCACTAGGGCCCGTGTGCCATGATTTCAGATCTGAACCGTTTATGTTATCACCTCTATATCTATGTTCTTGATCCGATCTTGCCTAGTCACATGCACCTATTACGTGTCATGATCCGGCAACCCCATAGTGACAATATTTGGGATACTTCGCGGTGATGACCGTAGTTTGAGGAGTTCATGTAGTCACCATGTGTTAATGCTTTGTTCCGGCTCTCTATTAAAAGGAGGCCTTAATATCCCTTAGTTTCCTTATGGACCCCGCTGCTACAGGAGGGTAGGACAAAAGATGTCATGCAAGTTCTTTTCCATAAGCACGTATGACTATTTACAGAATACATGCCTACATTACATTGATGAACTGGAGCTAGTTCTGTATCTCCCTAGGTTATGACTGTTATATGATGAATATCATCCAACGAGTTACCGATCCAGTGCCTACGACCTTCCACGTACTGTTCTTGCTAAGTTACTACTGCTGTTGCTGCTGTTCCTACTGCTACAAAACTATTGCTACTACTGTTACAGCTACTGTTACTATTGCTACTGCTATCAAAACTATCATATTACTGTGCTACTGATCACTTTGCTGCAAATATTTATCTCCAGGTGTGGTTGAATTGACAACTCGACTGCTAATACTCTCAAGTATTCTTTGGCTCCCCTTGTTTCGAATCTATAAATTTGGGTTGAATACTCTACCCTCGAAAACTGTTGCGATCCCCTATACTTGTGGGTTATCACCGACTTATATTCAAATGACCGGGTTACACAACTGAGTTCATATTGTGACCAGTTTCCAGATCATCTATCTTTAGTGTCATTGGAGAATTCGATACTTGAGTTTTGAAAACCAAGTTATTTTACCGGCTTATTCCTAACCTGCCTTACAGAGGGGACAAGACACACTGAGGACAAAGCAAGAAAAGTGCAGGAACAAGTAATAAGAGTAGCATAAACATATTAACAGAAGCTTGACAGATTGGAGTTCAACACCAACAAAAGGCGCCAACGTGCACGATGGCACGACAGAGCAAATTCGAAGTTTTGGAAAGCACTACTCCTATTACAGGCTCGCAATGGAGGCAACACAATTCTTTAAAGTTTTCCTTAGACCAGGGCGTTCGCTTTGTAGGGGCAATTCATCCAGCTTCCGAGGTGTCTTCATGCTCTATCATCAGCCGCCTCTGGACCTAACTCCGCCGGCTCGTCATCATCAACCTGCTGGCCTTTTGTTGCCATCGAATTGAGATCAAAGATTCAAAATTTGTTGTCCCTTCAACAAGAGCTGATGCATCAATGCCAGGAGCAAAAGTTGTCTTACGGCGAGGAGGCACCAGGTGAGATGGCTCGTCCTTGGGTGCGTTAACACGCTCGTTGTCGGTGGTGTATGCAGGATGATATTTTGAGAGATCCACCTCCTCATCTATCAAAGACGCCAGTGGCCGAGTCTCCGTGAGGCACTTTGCGTAATCTGCATGAGTGAATGCAGAGCCGTCGAGTTTAAACTCTGGGAAGTCGCCTTTTAAGAGCTCCACATCTAATTCTGGCAGATAAGCTTTTGCTCGAGCAAGTGCCAGGTTTGCCCCTCCTCGACCCGCCAATTTCCTGGTTTCAATCACCCACTGTGGCACGGTAGAGAGCTGCTTCAACATGTCCTTGATATTTCTTGGCGGGTGCTTCAGGTTTTTCACTGCCATGATGGAATAAACAGAGCCTGTGAACAACTGCTCTACGTACGTGAAAATAGTCTTCAACTTCACGATTGGCAGCTCTACAAGATTATGATTTTTCACCCTGCAAACAAAAAGAAGATAGAATAAGCCGCCGTAAGAGTCATAAGCTGGCACATTGGCAAAAGCGAGAGGGAACACATACCAAAGATTGTTGTCAACATCTCGTTGATCTGTTTCACAATGGTGGCATATTTTTCCTACAAGGGGTCGAATTTCTTCTCAGCCTTTTCCGCACGTTTTGTCAGGACAACCTTTTTCGCCTCAAACAGCTTGATGGCCTGTTCAAAATGTTGGTTCGCCTGATGTGCAGAATCTTCAAAATGAGCTGCCATGGACTCGGCTTCAGTCTTCAATTTTCTTTCTTCCTTGAGCCATTTTTGCAGTTTCACAGCAACCGACTCAGCGTCTTCGACATATACCTGATAGACGAGCAAGAAGGATCAGTAAATATTTCTACAGATAATTTCATGCCGCCATAGGATGGTTTATTTCTTTAACACGTCCCAAGAAGATTGCAAGCAATAACCTTGACACTTCGGGGCTAATGCATATCAGTTCTTTCAAAACTAAGATATGGAGAAGACCCGGCTCATCTCAAGAAGATGAGCCGGCCCTTGGGGGCTACAGGTCGAAATTCTTCAAACTTCAAGACCCGACTCATCTCAAGAAGATGAGCCGGCCCTTGGGGGCTACAGGTTGAAATTCTTCAATCATCAAGACCCAACTCATCTCAAGAAGATGAGCCGGCCCTTGGGGGCTACAGGTCAAAATTCTTCAATCGTCAAGACCCGACTCATCTCAAGAAGATTAGCCGGCCCTTGGGGGCTACAGGCTTTAGCTATTTCATAAAACCAGCTTATCATAACAAGCTGGTCTTTGGAAGCTAATGATAGTATACAAGATAATGGTAAAATGAGAGAATTAGCTCATATTTCTCCTTCATAGCATTTATCATGCTCTTTTCAATTTCCCGGCTCTCAGACAGCCGGGTCAAGTACTGATGGTACAAATCTTCAGTATCAAGCGCGGACAGTTCCGGAAGTCCCATCTTGGCTTTTCCTTTGTCCAAAGTCACTGGTTCATCCTTGCTTACAATTTTAGCCAAGGAGGTGGAAGCAGTCGGGGCTTGGAAACTCTCTTTAACGACGACATATGTTCAACTGCACAAGCCGACTTGGGCGGAAGGATGGATGATTCAATCTCGGGAGGAACATCCATAAAAACCGGCTCATTTGGTTCGGACGCCGACTCCACCCTCATATCAGGCTCCTTCTCAACAGAAGGGCCAGCCATCAAAGCTGTCTTTCCTGGCAGGAGGATTGGCGCCTCTTGGCCTGTTGTCTTAGAGGACGACGCGCCAGTCCGTTTGGACACAACGGCTTTGGCCCTATGGATTGTCAGTAAAGCAAAAGTTATGACAAGTTAGAATTAAACGAAGAAGGGCATCAGGCAACACTGCAAAAATAGAAACTTACCCGCGATTAACATTGAAAGGGGGAAGCTGTGACGCACTTGAGTCGCCCGATGACGAAGGAGAATCCTGATAAAGGGAAAAGGACTGAGTGGTTGTTTAAACAAACCGGCTCTAGGACGAGAATCAGTTGGACTATGGGGCACCTCAAGGCGTGGTTTGCGAGCCGGCGGCGCGTGAGACAAACTAGGGTCTTCATCATCCCGGGTCTTGCGTTTTGATGAGCCAGAAAACTGTGTTTTCTTCAAAGGAAAATCGGGAGCCAAATGAGCTTCTGGGTGTGACAATTTAACTTTCCGGACGGTTTGTCTTGGTTTCCAGGGAACAAATGTTTCTGAAGAAATGGGGGAAATTGGAGTTACCTCAGGTTCGCCGGCTTGGGTAGATTCCGAGTCACCCTGGTAAGAAGGTGTGTCAGCAAGCTCATTAAACATGCGGCTGAGAGAGTCGAGTTCTACCTCAGATTCCTCCCCTGAAGATGACACGGAGACTGGGGTATTCTTTCTACCCGCCGAAGGAACAGAAACTTGAGTTGCAACTTTCCAAAAGTTAGAATCTGCCTGCAAATACATAAAGTATATGATAAATAATGGCGTGTTAAAAGTAACATCGACAAAAGACAATGAAAATGATCAATACCTGAGGCGGCGGGTTGAGAAGATAGAATGGACCCAAGCCAGTGACGCTGCATTTCTCTTTTGAGACAGAGAAGAACCTTTTTGTCTCTTTGGTGAGAGCATCGTCAGAAAGATTTTCACGAGAAAAGCGTTGATGATCGTTTGAAGCGCCTGAATAGTCACACATCAAACCGTCCCTCAGGCTGACGGGTTGGATTCGCCACTTTAGCCAGCAACGAATCAGATCTATCCCGGTCAGGCCATGTGCAGTGAGAGCTCTCAGTTTTGTATGAAGAGGTGCTAAAGGAGCCCTCTCTTCGTCAGTTGGCCAACCCGGAAATTCTGCCTTACCACTAAGTCTCTCCAATCTGAAACCCGGTAGGGGATTTTCTCCTTCAGGTGCAGTGTTTTGGCAGTAGAACCAGGTTTTGTTTAACCCATTCGGGTGACTCGCCAGTTTTGATTCTGGGAAAGCTCTGTTCTTTCTTTTCTGGATAGAAACACCACAGAGCTCACATGCATCACCATTCTTTCCCTCAGTTAGGTGGTTAACATAAAAGAATTCCCTAAATAGAGTCACGGACGGCTCAATCTGAAGGTACACTTCACATAGCACTTGAAACTGACAAATATTGGTCATGGAATTTGGACCAATATCCTGAGGCCTGAGCTTGAAGAAATGCAAGAGGTCCCTAAAGAATTTTGAGCCTGGGGGGGGGGGGGCGGAAACCTCTATGCAAATGATCAGTAAAGACTACAACTTCCCCTAGCCGTGGTTGTGGGGACGGCTCTTGTTCGGGAGCCCGCCATTTTATAATTTTTCGAGCCGGCAAGAAACCTTGGTCCATGAAGTTATCCAAGGTAAGCCTGGACTCTTTGGTCTTGGCCCAGTTGCAAACTTTGGAGTTTTTCGGAGCCATGGCGGGTTATGCAACGGCTACAAGAGTAACAAGGAAAATAAGCCGAGGCAGATTATAAGTCGCCTATACTAAAGTACTATTATGAGCCGACAAAATTTGAGAGAGCCGAAGGGACATCTCCAACACTTAGCAAAAACGTTGGGTCACAAACAAGTTTCTATGAAAGTATCCCTATGGGCAGATCTGATTAAAAGACAAAAAACAGCGAGATATATGTTCTAGCTGATGGAAAGACCGAAACTACGGCATTCCAAGGATAACCCTAGATGGTTCATTTTTAATTTGGTTATGAGGAAAATAAGGCGGAGATAATTCTAGAAACATATGACAATAGGTGGATAGCATGTGGATCTACTGAATAAGTTTCGGGCAAACGCGATGAACGCGACGAAGAACACCGGAAGCATTGAACCCTAAATGAAAGGGATTCATACCAGATTGCATTGAAGCAGGGACGAAGATGATCAAGTTTGCCCTGATGGTCGCAAGAAAGGCTGATGACGACGGCAATGGACTCAGGGACTTCGGAGTCGCTTCGGAGCTCTGGTGGTGCTCGGCCGATGGAGGAGCAAGAGGAAGAAGAAGATGGGAAAGTTACCGTGGAGCTCAGTGGACTTATTTATAAAAAGGGAAAAAAATGAAAAGGCGCCGAGAAAGGCAAAACGGCCGTGGTAAATTTGTGGCTAGGAGCGTGCCTCGATTTTCGCGTCTGCCTAGATTTGGCGTAGTTTTCGAAGGGATTCGTTATGATGACTTTGAAGGACAACGATCAACAAGGATGACGTCATTACTAGATAGACATTGGAGAAATGAGAAGTCTGGGAACATTATAAGCCAGTGATATGAGATTCATGGAAGACACAAATCCAATAATGAGCCGCCAAAAGAAGAGAAGAGAAATTGACATGAATGGATTCAAATCAATCTGGGCCTAATGTTAGGGATATAACTCCACAGTATAGTATAACCCGCCCTATTGGGCCGGGTTAACCTATTGATGGCTCTATGATCAAGATTAAGGTGGGCCATGTCATGAAGACAAGACAAGCAAGGCGGTGGCTGACTAAGTCGCCGGGCGGCCCAACACCTGAAGACGGCGGCTCAAGGCCCACAGGGCGGGAGGCGCCGGTCATTTTCCCTGCTTAAGGAGCAAGGCGAGTTAGAGACATTGTAGGTTACGAGTCATGTTATGACCCGGACTCTATTGTAAAATCCTAGGGTCTTGACCTATATATAAAGGCAAGCCCCTAGGACCGAAAGACTGAAGTTGCAATCTCTCGATAGCAAGGTTAGCGATTCTGCACCCTAGTAATCGAGATCTATCCATCAATACTCACAAAGCAGGACGCACGCTTTTACCTCCATCGGAGGGGCCGAACCTGGGTAAACTTGACTCTCTCTCCCGTTTAACCCCTTTGAGTCGCCACCTAGCGGCGATGGCCTCACACCTAAGTCCTTGCACTAGGACATCTGCCGTGACAAAACCACGACAGTTGGCGCCCACCGTGGGGCTCTCACCCGGTGGGGTTGAGTTCTCGAAGGGAGCCCTTCCAGGGTTCGGGAGCTACGTGGTTGGTCGTATGACCAAGAGCCGCCGCAGCAAGATCTACATCGACGACTCTGTCTGGGGCCCCGAAGCCGACTCGATTGAGTATGGTTACCGGGTCCCCTTTGGCAAAATCCACGTCTTCATCGGCGCGTCGGTGCCTGAGCCGCACATCTGCACCAACATCGTCGAGCCGTCTCGGCGCGTCCAATCCGGCCGGCGTCAAGCCGGCCAAAGTCACGACGTGGCCAGACCCTCTCCGTGGGTCAGTCCCTTGGATGAACCGGCCGTCAAGGAAGCGATCATCATCAAGGGAGCGATCATCATCAATTCAGATGCCAAGCTTGGGGGCTCATTTGGGGCAGAGGCCCTTGAGGAACTTCGCGGTTTCCCCCTACATGCCTCAACCCGAGCTACGGTTAGCGCGGCGGCGCAAGCATCGCTCGTGTTTGGAGCATCAGGCGGCTCTGAGTGGGCGCACGTCGACTCAAGAACAGAGCTTTAGCGGCATGATTGCCGAGGTACTTTTCAGAAAATTCCGAAGCAGCTAAATTATGGTCAATACCACGTGTTCACCACCAATACCTGCAAGCGGGACAACAAGGTCAAGAGTAGGGCCGTCAACATGGCTAAGCCGGCGGTCCCTAGGTACCTCAACTGGTCCGAACAAGCGATTACCTGGAGCAGGGAGGATCATCCCCCCGGGGTTGACAATCTGGGCGGCTTAGCTTTGGTGGTGGCATCTCAAGTTGGCGGATATACCGTGTCCAAGGTTCTTATGGATGGAGGAAGTAGCATAAACATATTATATTACGAAACCTTTCACCGAATGAATCTGTCGGATAGCAGGTTGCTTCCTTCAATGACAGTTTTTCATGGAATCGTCCCTAGAAAGTCTGCTTATCCGATCAGGCGGATTAAGCTCGATGTGGCCTTTGGAGATGAGTTCAACTATAGATGCGAGCCTTTGATGTTCGAAGTTGTAAAAATAAAGATCCCTTATCATGCTCTCTTCGGACGACCGGCTTACGCTCGTTTCATGGCCCGCCCGTGCTACGTCTATCTCAAGCTCAAGATGCCAGGACTAAAAGGCACCATAACCGTGGACGGGAACCGGAAGATAGCTCAGGAATGCGAGGAAGGAGATGCGGCCTATGCCGAGTCAGCCTGCGCGGCAGAGGAATTGAAGTTCTACACAGCCAATGTTGACCCGGCTGACATGAGCCCGCTCAAAAAACCCAATACTGAGTCAGAACGTCCGCTTAAATTTAAGCCGGCTGAGGATACGAAACAAATCGACTTCACGCCGGGCGACTCGTCCAAGCAGTTCACTATTGGGACCGGCTTGGATCCCAAAAGGAAAGTGCGCTCATCAAGTTCATCCGTGAGAACCGGGACATCTTTGCATGGAAGCCATCTGACATGCCTGTAGTCCCGAGGGAACTTGCTGAGCACCACCTTAATGTGGATCCCAAGATGAAACCAGTGTGCCAATACCTCCGTTGTTTTAATGAGGAGAGACGCAAGGCCATTGGAGAAGAAGTGGCTCGGCTCCTAGCTGCCGGGTTTATTGTGGAAGTCTTTCACCCTGAGTGGTTGGCTAACCCGGTGCTTGTTCTGAAAAAGAACGACACTTGGCGCATGTGTGTCGACTACACAGATCACAACAAAGCTTGTCCTAAGGATCCTTTGACCCTCCCGCGTATTGATCAGATCATTGATTCTATGGCAGGCAGCGAGCGTTTATGCTTCCTAAATGCTTACTTTGGGTATCATCAGATCAAGATGTTTGTTGAGGACCAAGAGAAGACGACTTTCATTACTCCATTTGGGGCTATCTGCTATGTGTCCATGCCTTTTGGGCTCAAGAGCGCCGGGGCGACTTACCAGCGCTGTGTCCAGAACTGCATTAAACCACAGATTGGGCGCAACGTTCACGCCTACGTTGGTGACATCGTGGTGAAATCTCAGAAGAAAGAGACGCTCTTGGATGACATCAAGGAAACCTTTGACAATCTTCGAGTGTATCGGATGAAGCTTAACCCGACAAAATGTGTTTTTGGTGTTCCTGCGGGCAAGCTACTGGGGTTCCTGGTTTCTGAGCGAGGCATCGAAGCCAACCCAGACAAGATCAAGGCAATAACCTCGCTGTGTGAGCCGGCAAACATAAATCAAGTTCAGCGTCTTGCCGGTCGCATCACGGCTTTAAGCTGATTTATAAGCCGTCTGGGAGAAAAAGCGATTCCTTTCTACCAGTTGTTGAAAAAATCGAGCGACTTTAAGTGGACGGATGCTGCTAATGAAGCCTTTGAAGCACTCAAGCAACAACTTGTTAATCCGCCCATCTTGGCTGCTCCCGCTGAGAAGGAGCCTATGGTCCTGTATATTGCTGCCAACTCCAAGGTGGTAAGCATTGCAGTTGTGGTCAAGCGGAAAGAGGAAGGAAAGGAATATCCGGTTCAACGTCCGGTTTATTTCGTTAGCGAAGTCTTAACTCTATCCAAGCAGCGATACCCGCATTGGCAGAAGTTGGTCTTCAGGATCTTCATGGCGAGCCGGAAATTGAAGCATTATTTCCAGGAACACCCGATCACTGTGGTCAGTTCGGCACCTCTCGGTGACATCATACAAAACCGGGAGGCCACATGTAGGATTGCCAAGTGGGCCATTGAGCTTGGCGACCACCATTTGAAATACATGCCCCGAACCGCTATCAATTCCCAGGCGGTGGTGGATTTCACCAATGATTGGACAGAGATACAGATTCCGGAAGATAGGCCAGATAACATGTACTGGACTATACATTTTGACGGGTCTAGACAACTGGAGGGCTCGGGGGCTGGAGTCATATTATCTTCTCCAAAAGGTGACACATTTTGTTATGTCTTACGGCTCATGTTCCCATGTACTAACAATGTAGCTGAGTTTGAAGCCCTCTTACATGGGCTCAGAATAGCCAAAGAGATGAATCTTAGCCGGGTTAGATGCCTGGGCGACTCAGATTTAGTGGCTCAGCAAGTTTCAGGGACTTCGGATTCTAAAGACCCTCTTATGGCGGCTTACCGATGAGTAGTCTCTGATGTGGCGGGTCATTTTCAAGGTTACCAAGTCGATCGTACAGATCGCCGGCTTAATGAGGCGGCTGATGCTTTGTCTAGACTTGGCTCACAGAGAAAGCCGATGCCGCCCAACATCTTGTTGGACGTCCTTCACAGTCCATCAGTCAAATTACCATCTGAGGAGGACATAGTTGCTCCTGACCCGGAGGCACACTTGGTGGCGGCTCTACATGCCACCCCTGATTGGAATGTGCCGTATTTGGCTTACCTAACCCGTGGGGAACTATGAGAGGAAGAAGTCGACGCTCGACAAATCATCTGGCGGTCAAAGTCAATGACAATCGTCAATGGCGAGTTGCACCGTCGAAGCAGCACTAGCGTGTTTCAACATTGTGTTTCGACTGAGGAAGGCCGGGAAATACTTAATGAGATTCATTCTGGTGATTGCCGACATCATGCCGGCTCACGATCACTGGTGGCCAAAGCTTTCCGGCATGGTTTTTACTGGCTGACGGCTCATGCTGACGCCGAGGAGATTGTGCGCAAGTGTGATGGGTGCCAAAAGTTTGGTGGACAGGCTCATGTACCGGCTCAGGAGGTGCGTATGATCCCAATTACCTAGCCATTTGCGGTCTGGGGGCTAGACATGGTTGGTCCGTTTAAGCCGTCTTCTGACATGAAAACCCACTTATTAGTGGCGGTCCATAAATTCACAAAATGGGTCGAAGCAGAGCCGTTCAGCAATTGTGATGCAGAAACTGCGGTCAAATTTTTGAAGAAGTTGATTTTCCGTTTTAGCTACCCTCACATCATCATTACTGATAATGGTACCAATCTGTCCAAGGGAGCCATGGAACAATTCTTCCAACGGGAGCACATCAGGCTCGATTTAGCAGCAGTGGCGCATCCACATTCCAATGGCAAGCTGAAAGAGCCAACCAGGAGATCTTGAGAGGAATCAAACCCCGACTCATGATGCCCCTTGAGCAAATGCTGGGTTGTTGGGTTGAGGAACTCCCTTCAGTACTTTGGAGTATTCGGACAACGCCAAATAGATCCACATGATACACTCCTTTTTCCCTAGTTTACAGAGCCGAGGCAGTTCTACCAAGTGATATCCGTCATGACTCGCCTCGGGTTACTGCCTATGTTGAGGCAGACAATGAGCAAGCACTCCAAGATTCCCTGGATGCCCTGTAAGATGAGCATGACTTAGCAGCAGCCAAATCTGCCATATACCAGCAAGACCTATGTCGTTATCACAGCCGTAGAGTCCGAAGCCGCACTTTTCAAGAAGGCGACTTAGTGCTGCGTCAGATTCAAGATCAAACAGGGATGCACAAGCTCTCCCCGCCTTGGAAGGGTCCTTTCGTCATCAGTCGAAACCTTAATAATGGTTCATATTACCTGTTTGACTTACGAGAAGGGTCATACACTTCTGAGGAGGAGACAAACCGGCCCTGGAATAGTGCACACCTACGGCCTTATTACACTTAGGGGCCACCGACCCACTTTTTTTGTAATCCCCCCTCTGCCAAATTCTGTATATACTTCTTTTATGTTCAAATATAGTAAAGCCGGCATCCCCGAAACTCGGGGTCTCTGTCATTTCGGCCTATACATTGAGCATGGGTCTTTATTGTTTGAAACATAGGTCACTTGGGGGCTTCCAACTCACTGAGTTCAAAACACCATTAATATTGTTAAACCTGCATGTATGCTTGATGCAACTCCGATCAGATGACCCCATGTACTCTTGAAAAGTTAATCCTTTGGGACCCTGAACTTTTAAGGTTAAACCATTGGCTTGAGTCATGTGAGAGACGACATACAGAAAGCTAGGATAAACCATGTGTTAATATACCCGCTTCATTGAAGCAAGACTTGTGCCTTGAAAGCCAGTCTCCTTTTTCCGAGTCTCACGGAGCCGACCTATTAAAAAAATTATTTATATACTCATAATTTTCAAGTACAATGTTATCCTTATTACCGGCTTATATATAATGACCGGTTTACATAACTGAGTTCATATTATGACCAGTTTCTAGATTGTCTATCCACAGTATCATTGGCGATGGATTCGATAGACTTGAGTCTCGAAAACCAAGTTATTTTGTCGGCTTATTCCTGACCTGCCTTATAAATGAGATAAGACTCATTGATCACAAAGCAAGAAAAGTGCAAGAACAGGTAATAAGAGTAGCATAAACATATTAACATAAGCACAAAGGATTGGAGTTCAGCACCAACAAAAGGCTCCACCGTGCACGATGGCATGACATAGCAATCCTGAAGTTTTCAAAATACTACCCCTATTACAGACTCACGATGGAGGCCACAGTTTCTTAAAGGCTTTTCCTTACACAAGGGGGCTCCCTCTGTAGGGGCGATTCATCCAGCTTCCGGGATGTCTTCATGCTCTATCATCAGCCGCCTCTGGATCTGACTCTGCCGGCTCATCATCATCAACCTCATGGCCTCTCTATTGCCATCGAATTGAGATCAAAGATTCAAAATTTGTTGTTCCTTCAACAAGAGCTGACGCATCAACATCAGGAGTAAAGGTTCTCTTACGTCGAGGAGGCACCAGGTCAGACGGCTCGTCCTTGGGCGCGTTAACACGCTCGTTGTTGGTGGTGTATGTAGGATGATATTTTGAGAGATCCATCTCCTCAGCTATTAAAGATGCGAGCGTCCGAATCTCTGCGATGCACTTTGCATAATCTACATGAGTGAATGTAGAGCCATCGAGTTTAAACTCTAGGAAGCCGCCTTTTAGGAGCTCCACGTCCAATTCTGGCAGATATGCTTTTGGTCGAGCGAGTGCCATGTTTGCCCCTCCTCGAGTCGCCGATTTCCGGGTTTCAGTCACCCACTGTGGCACGGTGGAGAGTTGCTTCAAAATGTCCTTGATATTCCTTGGTGGGTGTTTCACATTTTTCACTGCCATGATGGAATACACAGAGCCAGTGAACAACTATTCTACATAAGTGAAAATAGCTTTCAACTTCACAATTGGCAACTCTACAAGGTTGTGATCTTTTCGCCCTGCAAACAAAAGAGAAAGAAGGTACAATAAGCCGCCACACAAATCATAAGCCAGTACATTGGCAAAAATGAGACGGAACACATACCAAAGATTGTTGTCAATATTTCGTTGATCTATTTCACAAGAGTGGCATACTTCTCCTTCCAGGGGTTGAGTTTCTCTTCAGCCTTCTCCGCATGCTTTGTCAGCCTTTTCGCCTCAAACAATTTTATGGCCTGTTCAAGACGTCCATTCGCCTGACGTGCAGAATCTTCAAAATGAGCCACCATGGACTCGGCTTCAGTTTTCAATTTCCTTTCTTCTTTGAGCTGTTTCTGTAGTTTCACAGCAACCGACTCAGCATCTTCAACATATCCCTGATAGATGCACAAGAAGAATCAGCAAATATGTCTACAGATAATTTCATGCCACCATAGGACAGCTTACTTCTTTATCAAGTCCCAAGAAGATTGCAAGCAATATCCTTGACACTTGGGGGCTAATGCATATCAGTTCTTTCGAAACTAAGATATGGAGAAGACCCGACTCATCTCAAGAAGATGAGCCGGCCCTTGGGGGCTACAGGTCAAATTTCTTCAATCTTCAAGACCCGACTCATCTCAAGAAGATGAGCCGGACCTTGGGGGCTACAGGTCGAATTTCTTCAATCTTCAAGACCCGACTCATCTCAAGAAGATGAGCCGGCCCTTGGGGGCTACACTGTTACAGGCCTTAGCTATTTCATGAAACCAGCTTATCATAACACGTTGGTCTTTGGAAGCTAATGATAGTATACAAGATAATGGTAAAATCAGAAGATTACCTCATATTTCTCCTTCATAGCATTTATCATGCTCTTTTCAATTTCCCGGCTCTCAGATAGCCGGGTCAAGTACTGCTGGTACAAATCTGCAACACCAAGCGTGGACAGTTCCATAAATTCCATCTTGGCTTTTCCTTTGTCCAAGTTCATTGGTTCATCCTTGCTCACGATTTTAGCCAAGGAGGTGGAAACAGTTGGGGGCATGGAAACTCTCTCTAACAAATACAACATCTGGAGTGTTGTGGTCTAACGGCGGCATGAATTCATCTGCAGGGGCCGACTTGGGCGGAAGGATGGATGATTCAGTCTCGGGAGGAACATCCATAAAAGCTGGCTCATTTGGTTCAGACGCCGGCTCCACCCTCATATCAGGCTCCTTTTCAATAGAAGGGCCAGCCATCGAAGCTGTCTTTCCTAGCAGAAGGATTGGCGCCTCTTGGCCTGCTGTCTCAGAGGACGACCTGCCAACCCGTTTGGACACAACAACTTTGGCCCTATGAATTGTCAGTAAAACAAAACTTATGACAAGTTGGAATTAAACGATGAAGGGCATAAGGCAAAACTGCAAAGATAGAAACTTACCCGCGATTAACATTGAAAGGGGGAAGCTGTGATGCACTTGAGTCGTCCGATGATGAAGGAGAGTCCTGGTAAAGGGAATTTGAAGGGCTGAGAGGTTGTTTAAACAAACTAGCTCTAGGACGAGAATCGGTTGGACTATGGGGCACCTCAAGGCGTGGTTTGCGAGCTGGCGGCGCGTGAGACAAACTAGGGTCTACGTCGTCCATGTCACCCCGGGTCTTGTGTTTTGATGAGCCGGCAAACTGTGCTTTCTTCAAAGGAAAATCGGGAGCCAAATGAGCTTCTGGGTGAGACAATTTAACTTTCCAGATGGTTTGTCTTGGTTTTCGGGGAACACACGTTTATGAAGAATTGGGGGAAATTGGAGTTACCTCAGGTTCGTTGGCTTGGCTAGATTCCGAGTCACCCAGACAAGAAGGTGTGTCAGCAAGCTCATTAAACAGGAGGCCGAGAGAGTCGAGTTCTTCCTCAGATTCCTCCCCTGAAGATGACACAGAGGCCGGGGTATTTTTTCTACCCGTCGAAGGAGCAGAAGCTTGAGGTGCAACTTTCCAAAAATTAGAATCTGCTTGCAAATACATGAAGTATATGGTGAATAATGGAGGGTCAAGGGTAACATCAAAAAAGACAATGAAAATGATCCATACCCGAGGCGGTGGGTTGAGAAGATAGAATGGACCCAAGCCAGTGACACTACATTGCTCTTTTGAGGCAGAAAAGAACCTTTTGGTCTCTTTTGTGAGAGCGTCGTCAGAAAGATTTTCACGAGAAAAGCGCTGAGGATCGTTTGAGGCACCTGAATAGTCACACATCAAGTCGTCCCTCAAGCTGACGGGTTGGATTCGCCACTTTAACCAACAACGAATCAGATCTATCCTGGTCAGGCCATGTGCAGTCAGAGCTCTTAGTTTTTCATGAAGAGGTGCTAAAGGAGCCCTCTCTTCGTCAGTTGGCCAACCCGGAAATTCTACCTTACCACTAAGTCTCTCCAATATGAAACCCGGCAGGGGATTTTCTCCTTCAGGTGCAGTGTTTCTGCCGTAGAACCAGGTTTTTTTCCACCCCTTCGGGTGACTCGCCAATTTTGATTCTGGGAAGACGCTGTTTGTCAGGGCACGGATGCACACGATCACCTATGGGACTAGAGGCCCCTTTGTGGTTCGGCGGGGGCTAGATCACGTTGCACAAAGCGCGGAGATGGTGAGACAGCACGACGATCGGGACTCTGGTGTTTTTACCTAGGTTCGGGCCGCTCAGAAGCGTAAAACCCTACCCCTGCTTTGGTGGATTTATCAAAGGGAACACAAAGCACGCGCAGCGCTCTAACCCGGCAAGGATTGCCTTCAGGTGAGCTACTACGATAGTACAAGTGTCCAAAGGTCTGAATCTTGAGCTAGGTTGCCTTGGGCCTCCTTTTATAGGGCAAGGGGCAACCACAGTGGCAAAACAGTCTTAATCTAGCGATTAGATAGCTAACAGAGCTATCATTCCTAATTCTGGCATTTAGGACAAAATACCATGATTGCTACTCTAGGTGGCGCGCGGGGATGCATCTCCGGCCAGCTCTTGCCACCGCTTAGCTGGTTGTTGCTTAGTGTCTTGACAAGATTCTTGACGGGTGTCAACTGGGAATAATCTGTCTTCCGGTGCGTCGCCACGTGCTTAGCGAGAGCCACTTAGCCACTTGAGGGCTCGACACCGCATCGACAAGCGACTGGCGTCGTGATGCGATGGAGCGGTGGCCGATCAGTTCGCGCCTACCGGGGGATGGCTTGCCGGGTCTTCCTGAAGACGTGCGCGCCTCGGTCCCCAGCAGGCACCGGGGATGTGGCTGGCGTGCCTTGGGCCCCTCCTGGGCTATTGCATTGGTCTTGCCGGTGTTGCTTGGTCTTCTGTAGGTTGCTGATGCCGGAGTCTGGGTCTTGAATGCTTGCTTGGTTTGGTGGTAGCTTTTCTCGGTGGGCTCGGGCCATGAAGGCCGAAGGCTTACTTGTCCATGCACAAGTCAGGGGAAATGAACACCCCTGTTTGTGTACCCCGACAGAAGCCCCCAGGCCTGAGCCATACATGTCGCTGGGCACGTTGCGTTAGGCCCCAAAATAGTGCACGGACACATGTCGAAGAAATGCTGTCCTCCCATCCCACGTCCACTCGGCGTAATCACCGAAGGTCGTGGGGTCGTGGAACAATAGCCGTTGGAGAGTGAGAACTGCCAGTAAAGGCCCCAAAGGCAGTTTTCCGAAAAGATAGCGAAGAGCCAGCCCCTGTGTGGGTCCCCCAAATAAAAAGGGCAATGCATAGGGGCACTGCTCATTCGCATCCATTTCTCCGTCCTTGATCTTCCTCCTCAAGCCAAGAGAAACTGCTTCCGTTGCCGCCTTCGGCCCACCGAGCGTTGCTAGATCATCCACCGCCCTTCAGAGCTCTAGAGATGGGGCGAAAGACGGACACCGTCAAGGGGAAGCAGATGGCCGCATCTGCGGACACAGTGGTCGAGGAGAGGAAGAGGAAAGTGGAAGAGCTGGAGAAGCGGCGACAGAGAGATGTGGTCATCTCCCCGTCGAGCCTAGACGACAATACCTTGATCAACAGGTACACCTATATGTGGGGGAGAGAAACAAAGGGGCATAAAGTGCCCGTGGTTCTGCCGGACAGCCCCAAAGAGAAGACGCCATCAGATTCGTACCACTTCTTCTCTGCGTGCTTCTACTGTGGCGTCTCTCCCCCTTCTCTGATTTCTTCTGCGCCATGATGGCGGCGTATGGATTCCACCTTCTGGACTTTACGCCCAATGGAATGGCGTGGATGGCGATTTTTGCCCATTTGTGCGAGAACTTCGTCGGAGTTGCCCCCAATGTGGACTTGTTCAGGCACTTCTTTGTCCCTCGGATTGAGGACAAATCCCACAGCTCGGGGAATATAAGCTGAATCACCCGGGGCAGGGATTACCTTCCTGGACAACAGCGTGGGAAGTGGGAAGAATGGAGGGGCGACTGGTGCTGGATCGAAGATGACAAAGCCCCTGAGTTCTACTTGGCGCGGACCGGATGCGTCATGCACGGAAGCGACTGGGGCAAGCCGGGCCTCCCTGACGGAAAACTCTGCCTGGCGCTGAACAGGATCATCCGTCTCAAAGCTGCCAGGCTGACCATTGAGCATGTGGGGGCTGACTTCCTCCGTCGCCGCATCACGCCGTTGTAGAAGAGGGATAGGTTTGTATGGGAGTTCAACGGTCCTACCGACTGGATGCGATTGTACCCAGGCCCTGCCAACAACCTGACAGTTTATGGCCATGGCTGGTTGTGAGATCAGCTATTCGACCGCTTGGGCCGTTCCATTTGCCGGCAGGAGTCGTCCCCTTGCACTGCAACTCTGCCCGGAACCAGATCCTGCAATGGATGCCTGATTACGACGCCTCCAGGGTCAAGCCTGATTGGGAGCTGCCCGCCCTGGACAGCGAGATGAAGTGGGTCTCCAACCTGGAGGAAAGAGCTTCCAGACCGGAGGATAACCTGACCGCACCAACCAAGACGGCAGAGAGGGCATTCATCACTGCTCGGATTGCAGAAGACAAGGATGTCATAGCCGCCAAGGGAGCAGCCTCCGGGGAAGAGTAGGAGGAGGAATCCGAAGACGACAACTCTTCCGAGGAGGAGAGCAGAAATCTTGCTTCGGGGGAGGCTACCGGGTTGGAGTCTGCCGGGGCCGGGGGCTCCCAGGCCACGACGACAGGAACCCAGGAGGGGAACGAAGCGAGGATGCGAAAGAACCGGAGGTGGAGGAAGAGGGGCTCGAAATGGGCCCTCAAGTTCCAGAACCAGGGCGTCGCCTCCGTCAATGCATCAACCGAGAACCAACGGCCCCTGCATCTTCGCGGGGCCCCTCGAAGGTGAAGAAGACGACCTCCAAGGGAGGCGGGCGCGAAGTAGGACGCCGCCAATCCTCCTGCCTTTCTCAAGCCAAAGCTTCTCCCGTCAAGCGACGGAGGGTTATAGGGGCGGACCCCAGCCCCCCGTCAAGCCCAACTTCTCCGCCAAGCTTGCCCTTTCCGGAAGTCCCGGTTCTTCCGCCAAGCTCCGCCCTCCAACTTTGAAAAGGTGCAGATCAACTCCGCCACCTGTGTCGTACGAGCTGGGCTCCATGCTCATGGCCTCAGAGTGAGTTACTCAATGATGACCTTCGCAAAATGTTTTCTATCCTTGATCTCTTGACTGATCTTATATGGTTGATTCTGACAGGGATGAGGAGCCCCTTGTGCGTCGAATCAAGCGGGTCAAACCTACGGCTGGGGCTGGTTCCGCGGCAGGCACGAGCCTGACAGGAGGCGTGGAAAGTGATTCCTCGCCTAGCCCCTGGCCCAGCCCTCTTCATGAAACTCCAGGATAGACCTTTGCCGTTGGCGGGGATGAGGGAGAGGATCTTCCCGTCGGTGGGGAGGAATCGCCGGCAAGGGCCTCAACCGAGGGGTTTGCTCATGATGAGGCCCCCATAGAAGAGACGATGACAGACAACACGTTGGCGACCGATGTTGTCGGGGGAGAGGACGTCCCTCCTCAGCAACCCCTGCTGGGTATCTCACTCATTTGCATCTTCACTTCCCTTCATCCCCTCTTTCTGCGAACTCTGCTGATTCTGACTCTTCACTTTTTTCTGATCATTGCTTTCATCCGCAGCTCCGCTACTTGAAGAGCCTGAGTTGCTGGAAGTAGTGGCTGACATCGGAAAGGATGCTACCGCCGAGGCGATGAAGATTGTTGCCACGGAGGGCCACGGGCAGGTTGCCGGGGACGTTCAGGAGTCCTCAGGCAGGACGGAACCTAACCCCGGCAGTGCGCCCGACCCGGATACAATGATTGAGGAGAAGACTCCCCTTCAGTCCATGGGGCCCTCCTCGTCTAGCTATCCTCTGGCATCGGCTTTGTGATCTCCCCAGAGCCACCTGGCATTGTTCACTGCTCAGCTGGGTCCCACAACTCCTGGCTCACCCTTCTCAGCGAGCGTAGACCTTGACAAGGAAATCAATAGGATCCTGGCGCCGCTGTCTCGGAAGATTGAAGGAGCTGACGGTACCGCTGATGGCGCGAAAGATCTGGTTTTTCTGGAATCCATGGCAACAGGGCTCAAAGATGTGCAGAGCAGGTATAGCCTCAAGTGGCAGGCAGTCAAGGAGCAGCGTGACTCGGCTAAGCTCGTGGACTAGTAGCTGAGGAACAAAGGAGGAAGTGTGAAAGGTAGAATCTACCCTGGGAGAGGCGCAATCACAGCTTTCCTCCAAGAGCCAAGATCTCGATGCCGCCAACAACACCATCTCTGACATGAAATCCAAGCTTGCTTCCTTGGAGAAAGACCTTGAATCTGCCGGGGTCCGCGAGAAACTGCTTCTGTCAGACTTGAACAATGCAAAGACCCACCAGAAGGACGCTGAGGACAGGCTGGAGAACCAAATTGAGCAGCGCGACCTCTGGATCAAGAGCATGACTGACATCGCCAAGCGCCTCATTGCCCAAATTGCAAAGATGAACATGAAGGGCTGGGCCTTCTTCGTTGGCAAGCACGAGGTTCCAAGTGCCAAGCTGACACTCTTCTTCGACGGCCTGATCGAGGGGTTGAAGACGTATGAGGACGACAGGGCCGTTTGCTTTGCCAACGAATCTCGGAAGCTGGTGCGCGACGCCCTCTTCCTGGTCCTGAGCAACCTTGCCTTCTTCCACCCAGAGCTCGACCTCTCCGATGGTTTCAAGAAGCTGCCGTCGGGCACCGACACATCTGCTGCCATGGAGAAGGACGGTCCCCTTGCCGACAGAGTCCTCGCAGTCCCAAGGACCCAGGGGAGCCACCGGGGTTAACTTTGAGCTTTCCTTGTTGCCACGTTGTCCTATACTTAAGACACAATAGGTATCTTGTATTAGGGCATGCACTTTCTTTGTTTTAATGTTTGCTGAACTGATGTTTTTGTGCAATCATATGCTATCCCCCTTCGTTTCCCCACTGGCGTATGTATGGTTGTTTTCCTTGCGTGTTCCAGCCACCCGCCAACAATGTGTTACCGTGATTGCTCTGAGGAATGATCCCTTAGCATTCTGCTGGCAAGGACACGCTGCCGGTGGGATTTCCTTTGGCGGTGTTTGATGCTGCCGCATGTTTCGTTGAGTAGGCTAGAAACAAAACACGGGCACAAATAAACACAGTAAGGTTCCATCACACGCAAGGTTTATCATACGAAACCTTTGGTTTGACGAAGGGGTACGCAAATGTGAATTCTAATGGAAGTTGATAATCATGTCAACTTAGCTTTTGTCACGACCCTCCTCCCGTTTTGGCGTGTGTCTATTCACGCCCATTGTTCCTTCTTCCATTTATAGTCGATCTTCGTCTTTGCGTTTCCTGGTAAATGTATGCATTTGCACCCACCTTTTGTCCTGAGACAGAGGAAAAGCGAAAAAGGGCAAATGGAGAAACTTGGGAGCCTGTTAGTTATGTGCATAATCCTCGACACAAGCCTGCCGGGTTAATGTAAATGTTCATAACTAACAAGAGGAAACGGGGGGGGGGGGAGACATGAACGGCCGAGTCTTCCCTCCCCTCCTTCACGGCAAACGGTCCTGCAACGATCAACACGTCAGGAGTGTCGGTGAACAGGACCTTTCCATGGTTCGTCTGCTGGGGGTGTCGACCAATGGATTCGCTCTAGCGTTTGGCTTGGGATTTGTCCTTATCGGGACAAATGCAGGACCGAGCCGCACTCGAGCTTATCGACGTCGGCGACACCGCCTCTACGTAGAACTGGTCACATGCAGGGAAGGAGAGGAAAAGGAAGCATAGCCGTGTACCTTTTTCCTTGCTCATCAGATCGAGCCGCACCTTCTTGAGACTAGGTGGGTTTGCTCGCCGATTGTGACACGGGTGGCGTCGCTACTCATCTCGCCTCTTCCTCAGCCACAGTCTACGCTGCGGCTGCGCTGTCCACATTGGACGCGTTAGCCGTCGTGTAGACGCTCTTCATCGTCGCCGCCATCGCTGCAGCGGTGGCACGCGGCGGAATCTGGAGAAGAAGAAGCTTAGGAAGCGATATTGCTCTTCTCCGTCGACGCTCCCGGCGGAGGGGATGAAGATGAAGATCAATGCGCCGCTCCCAACCTCGGGTTCGCACCAACGACGCGACCCCCTACCTGGTGCACCAAAGATGTCGGGGCACGGATGCACACGATCACTTATGGGACCAGAGGACCCTTTGTGGTTCGGCGGGGGCTAGATCAGGTTGGACAAAGAGCGGAGATGGTGAGACAGCATGACGATCGGGACGCTGGTATTTTTACCCAGGTTCGGGCCGCTGAGAAGCGTAAAACCCTACACCTGCTTTGGTGGATTGATCTCAGGGAACACGAAGCACACGCAACGCTCTAACCCGACAAGGGTTGCCTTCGGGTGAGCTACTATGATAGTACAAGTGTCCAAAGGTCCGAATCTTGAGCTAGGTTGCCTTGGGCCTCCTTTTATAGGGCAAGGGGCAACCACAGTGGAAAAACAGTCTTAATCTAGCGATTAGATAGCTAACAGAGCTATCATACCTAATTCTGGCATTTAGGACAAAATACCATGATTGCTAGTCTAGCTGGCGCGCGGGGATGCATGCCCGGCCAGCTCTTGCCACCGCTTAGCTGGTTGTTGCTTAGTGTCTTGACACGATTCTGGACGGGTGTCAACTGGGAATAATCTGTCTTCCGGTGCGTCGCCACGTGCTTAGTGAGAGCCACTTAGCCACTTGAGGGCTCGACACCGCATCGACAAGCGACTGGCGTCGTGATGCGATGGAGCGGTGGCCGATCAGCTCGCGCCTGCCGAGGGATGGCTTGCCAGGTCTTCCTGAATATGTGCGCCCCTCGGTCC
Source organism: Elymus sibiricus (assembly GCA_039707655.1). Lineage (NCBI taxonomy): Eukaryota > Viridiplantae > Streptophyta > Magnoliopsida > Poales > Poaceae > Elymus > Elymus sibiricus. The sequence goes on along the minus strand of CM077669.1, from coordinate 186,037,627 downwards.
CCGGCAGGCACCGGGGACGTGGTTGGCGTGCCTTGGGCCCCTCCTGGGCTGTTGCGTTGGTCTTGCCGGCGTTGCCTGGCCTTCTGTAGGTTGCTGCTGCCGGAGCCTGGGTCTTGAATGCTTGCTTGGTTTGGTGGTAGCTTTTCCCGGTGGGCTCGGGCCATGAAGGCCGAAGGCTTACTTGTCCATGCACAAGTCAGGGGAAATAAACACCCCTGTTTGTGTACCCCGACACTGTTCTTTCTTTTCTGAATAGAGACACCACCGAGCTCACATGTGTTGGAGATATGCCCTAGAGGCAATCATGTAAGATGATATTTCCTATGTTTTTATGAATAAAGATAGTCCTTGGACATTTTCAATGATGTGTATTAACAAGTACGGATGAAAATGTTGCAGATCCGTTGACTAAGCCGCTTCCACAACCCAAGCATGAGGGGCACGTTAGAGCTATGGGCATTCGATGTCTATTTGATTGACTCTAGTGCAAGTGGGAGACTGTTGGAGATATGCCCTAGAGGCAATCATGTATGATGATATTTCCTATGTGCTTATGAATAAAGATAGTCCTTGGACATTATCAATGATGTGCATTAACAAGTACGTGACTTGTTTGTGAGACTATGCATCGTATGATGACTGTCCTAAATGGTCCCTAGTCGAAAGAGCTGTGTGGACGCGCAGCCAGTTAGACTAGCATATGACACGATGGATGGTCCGGTCTCACTGACCATGTAGCATTCGATGCTAGCCGGATAATATGGACTCGAAAAGAACTGGTCGGATTCGACGTAGTTGGATCCGAGTCGAGATAAGGTCTGAGTTGGACAGACCCAACTATGAGATGCAGGGATAGGTCATCTGTGAGTATCTAGTACAACATATGTTCTGTGTCCTAAGACCTGACCTGACGCATGTACTCAGGATGGTGACAGACTTGCTTTGGGACGACCAAGTGCTACTCCGTGACAGGGTAGTTATAAAGGTAGGTCTCGGGCTTGTCCAGACCCATGCTGCGAGACGTGGTCGAGCAAGATGGGATTTGCCCCTCCGATGAGGAGAGATATACTCTGGGCCCCTCGGGTGATTCGACCTGGATAAGCATGGCCATGCGATGAGGATTATGAGATAATCCGAAGTGTTGGTCGAATTCACCGGAATGAGAAAGAGGTCGTGCTGCAACAAGGCTGACCATGTCGTCTTGAGCACGACAACATATATCGTGTGGCAAAAGGAACAGAAGTGTGATGTGCAGGTTCGCCTAACCAGCTTCATCGGACACTTGGAGTCGGCATGCTTTGCTAGAGGCCGCTATCGACTAGTTGAGTCGGATGTCATCTGACTTGCGACCAAGTGAACGAGAACCTAAGGGGTCACGCGCTTAAGGGGAGGAACACGCGGGCTTTAGGATCCGTGCGAGGCCCAAGAGTTGAGCCCGCGCCGAATGCCTATATATAGTGGAGGTGCGGCACACCCATCTAGCTGATTGCTTCGGTGCCGTCATTGGGGTTTTGCATGTGTTGCAACTAGCCACCTCCACTCGCCGCCAAACTGTGTGATCGGACCTAGCAGTTCGCCGCACGGTGTTCCTCCTGCACGCGCAGATACCATTAGAGGCAGTGCACTTGCGCCGCTCCGGCGAACTTGTACGTGGGATCCGGCGACCGGCTGCGTGAGGGAGATCGGATCGGCCGTTCCAGGGAGATCGGGCGAGGAGGAAACGGACCACGCGAATGCGCTGCCCCAAGTGTACTTCCGCTGCACAACACTGCGCGTCTAGTGGTAACGAACTATGATCCATCTCCGTAGCATGTTCTTGGATGTTCTGCGCCTAGGAAAATTTTAATTGGCATGCGATGCACCTACGGTAGAACCCAACAGTGGTATCAGAGCCTCCGCTATAGGATTTGGATTCAGATTGGATGCATATTTGATATGTGGAGGCGGCGGATGAGATCTGTCGTCGTTCATGAGATCGGCTACGTGCACGGTTGATGAGATCAACTGCACATCGGGGTCGTCGAGGCTATATTTTCTGTCCATCGGAATTGATGAGGTCGTGAAACAACCTACCCCTACCGGTCGGTATCCGCCATCGGGGTTAACAGTGAATCGTAAATCCGAATCGGGTTCGCGATGATCGATGAGATTGGTCAGATCAGAAAATCCGGCGTGATCGGAATACAGATTTGACGTGTGATTTCCGAAAACGTGTGCGTAGCATCTTATATTTCGTACACGATACACAAACTGGTAGAATGTGATTCTATGCATAACTTTGTTTTGCAGGTTTGATGTGAATAGTATGGCTCATATGTATGTGATGCATGTGTGTAATTTAACATGACCTGCATGTCATGATTGCCAGTCGGCAGGAGCCAAAGTAATGTCATTATATTATATAACGACCTGCGTGTCGACTTGTGATTCTCTGTAAAATTCATTACTAGTTGTAGTAGTTGGAGAATTGAGATCAAGTTCGAGGCTTTGGCGTCCCGGTGTGACGAACAAGATGGAGTTCTTCCTTGGTCATCGGAGTTGGAGCCAGCCTGGAAGGATGTCCATGAAGGAGCCATACTATTTCACATATTTATGTTTATATGTGATTGATATTGCTTCTTGTTTTCTATGGATGTTATTATGGTAGAAAAGATCCCTCGTTAATATCAAGCACATTGCCATTCTGGATGTTGCACCTTCGCACGTTAAGTACGTCTAGTGGTGGGCTCATAAAATTGAGGTTCCACTAGGTGTCCTTGAACTGGAGGGTTCGTGTCAGACACGGACATGCACTGCATGAGGTTAACTTGACAAGGCTATCAAAACGGTTTTGGGCCTTGTGGCAAAGAAGGTCGGGATCCGGGGTATGAGATACCTACCCGACCGACAGGAGTCGTATAGAGATACGATTAGCAAGGAGTTGCTTACCGAATAGGCAAGTTGGCTAGCAGTGATGCTAATGCTTACTAGTCACTCGCGCTAGACGGGTCCTGAATCACTGAGAGTTCGCGGAGGGATGCTGACTTCAATGGGAGTAGTTCTGTTTAAGGCTTGAATTACTCTACATAAACACATTGCTTAGTGATTGCATATTTTCTGTTGTAGATCAATGACACCACCTGCTCAACCCAACTTTGCATTGAAATCAATTCTGGAAAAGGATAAACTGAATGGAACAAACTTTACCACCTGGTATAGAAATTTGAGAATTGTTCTCAAGCACGATAAAAAGGAACATGTTCTAGAGGATCCACTTCCAGAGCAACCTGCCGAGAATGCTAGTGCCACAACCAAGAATGCCCATCAGAAACTCGTTGATGAATCAAACGAGATCAGCTGCCTCATGTTGGCTTGTATGGAGCCTGATTTGCAATAGCATTTCGAAAACGTTGACGCTTTCGATATGATGGAGAGTCTCAAGAGCATGTTTCAGGTGCAGGCTCGGACCGAAAGGTTCAACGTCTAGCAATCCTTGACTGATTGTAAGCTGAAAGAGGGTGATCCACTGAGCCCGCATGTGATCAAGATGATCGGGTACGTGCAAGCTTTGGATCGGTTAGGTTTCGCACTTGGGGACGAGCTGTCCACGGATGCAATTCTGGGTTCTCTTCCACCTAGCTATGGGACGTTCGTCTCGAACTATCATATGCATGGCATGGATAAGAAGCTCACTGAATTGCATGGGATGCTTAAGGTGGCAGAGCATGATATTGAGAAAGGCACACATCAAGTGTTTATGGTGCAGAACTCGGCTAAGTTCAAGAAGAGTTGGTCCAAGAAAAAGGGTAAGGCAAAGGGCACGGGGAAGGTTGTCTCTGCCGCTGCGCCGAAGCCGGGACCGGACTCAAAGACTGTATGCTTTCATTGCAAGGAAACTGGTCACTGGAAGAGGAACTGTAGCAAGTGGCTTGCTGAGCATGGCAAGAAGGACGGAAATGCTTCTTCAAGCAAAGGTACACTTGTTACATATGTTATAGACATTTACCTTACTGACATACCTAGTAGCTCTTGGGTATTTGATACCGGATCGGTTGTTCATATATGCAACTCGATGCAGGGGATGATAAGAACTAGGCGTGTGGCATAAGGGGAGATTGACATCAGGGTCGGCAACAAAGCAAGAGTTGTTGCGTTGGAGGTCGGCACGATGCAGCTCAAGCTTCCTTCTGGATTATTTTGGAATTGAATAATTGTTATTACATTCCCACACTTAGTCGGAACATTATTTCTGCCTCATGCTTGATGAGTCAGGGTTATGAATTCAATTTAAAGGACAATGGTTGTTCATTTTATTTGAATGGAATGTTCCATGACTATGCACTCATTGTGGATGGGCTATTTATTTTGAATCTGGAAACGGAACCAGTCTATAACATGAATGTCAAGAGGCATAAGCCTAATGAGATAACTCTGACATACTTCTGGCACTGCCGACTTGGACACATTAGTCTGAAACGCATGAAGAAGCTCCATGATGATGGACTCCTAACTTCGTCCGGTCGTTTGAGACATGCGAATCATGCTTGCTAGGCAAGATGACTAAGTCTCCTTTTGCAAAGAGTTGCGAAAGGGCGTCCGAGCTGTTGGAGCTTATATACAGTGATGTGTGTGGTCCAATGAGCACAACGGCCAGAGGTGGCTATCAGTACTTCGTGACTTTTAACGACGACTTGAGTAGATATGGATATATCTATTTGATGAGGCACAAGTCAGAAACTTTTGAAAAGTTCAAAGAGTTTCAAAACGAGGTTGAAAATCAGCTCGGCAAGACAATAAAGCTTCAACGATCAGATCGTGGAGGTGAGTACATGAGCCAGGAGTTTGATGATCATCTGAAAAGCTGAGGTATAGTACCTCAGCTCATACCTCCTGGAACGCCACAGAGAAACGGCATGTTAAAACGGAGAAATAGAAATTTGTTGGACATGGTCCGATCGATGATGAGCAAATCAGATTTACCCTATTAATTATGGGGATACGCTCTAGAAACTGCAGCTTTCACACTTAATATGGTACCATCGAAGTCCGTAGATAAGACACCACATGAGATGTGGACTGGGAAGAGTCCTAGTTTGTCTTTTCTAAAGATTTGGGGTTGTGAAGCATTCGTCAAACAACTCATGTCGGACAAGCTTACACCCAAGTCGGATAAATGCATATTCGTGGGATATCCGAGGGAAACCGTGGGATATAGCTTCTACAACCGAGAAGAGAACAAAGTGTTTGTTGCTCGGAACGGGGTTTTCCTAGAGAATGAGTTTCTCAGTCGGGAAGCCAGTGGGAGAACGGTGCGGCTCGAAGAAATCCGAGAGCCACTCAGGGTCGACTCGGTTGGTGATGAGATCATACCGGAGTTGGTCAGGGAACCCGTAGTGGAATCGGCACCGGAGCCACGAAGGTCGGAAAGATTGCGTAGAGTGTGCGATGTGTTGTTGCCAGAAAGCGACGAGCCAGCCACATATGCGGAAGCGATGGCGACCCCAGATTCCGAGGCATGGCTAGAGGCCATGAGGTCTGAGTTAAAGTCCATGGATGATAATCAAGTCTGGGACTTGGTTGATCCGCCACCTGGCGTAATTGCCATTGGTTGCAAATGGGTCTTTAAGAAGAAAACCGATGTGGATGGAAATGTTCAGATCCACAAAGCTCGGCATTGTCACTAAAGGTTATGGACAAGTTCAAGGAATTGACTACGACGAGACCTAATCGCCGGTAGCGATGCTAAAGTCGGTGAGGATCATACTAGCTATAGCTGCATATTTCGATTATGAGATATTGCAGATGGATGTCAAAACAACTTTCCTTCATGGAAATTTAAAGAAGGATGTATACATGATACAGCCTGAAGGTTTTGTCGATCCAAATAATGCTAGTAAAATATGCAAGCTCAAGAGATCCATTTATGGATTGAAGCAAGCAGCTCGGAGTTGGAACATTCGTTTTGATGAAGTCATCGTTGACCTTGGTTTCATCAAGAACAAAGAGGACTATTGTTTATACAAGAAGTCTAGTGGGAGCTCGGTAGTATTTTTGATCCTGTATGTGGATGACATACTACTGATCGGAAATGATGTTTCGATGCTGAACTCATTCAAGGAATCATTGAATGGCAAGTTTTCGATGAAAGACCTTGGAGAAGAAGTGTACATTTTAGGTATCAAGATCTATAGAGATAGATCTAGAAGGCTGCTTGGCTTAAGCCAGAGCACGTACATAGACAAAGTGTTGAAGCGGTTCAACATGAGTGATGCTAAGAAAGGGTTCTTGCCCATCTCACATGGTATAAGGCTAAGCAAGACTCAGAGTCCTATGACTTATGATCAGCGAAACCGGATGAGTAGGATTCCGTATGCTTCGGTAATAGGATCCATGATGTATGCCATGCTATGTACTCGGCCTGATGTTACCTATCCAATAAGCTTAACAAGCAGATACCAGGCCGACCCAGGTGAGAGTCACTGGGCAGCGGTGAAAACTATATTGAAGTAACCGAAAAGGACTAAAGAGATGTTCCTAGTTTATGGAGGTGAGGAGGATCTCTGCGTAAAGGGTTACGCTGATGCTAGTTTCCAAACCGACAGGGATGATTGTCGATCGCAAACTGGATTCGTGTATGTCATGAATGGAGGAGAAGTGAGCTGGACGAGTTCCAAGCAAGATATGATGGCCGACTCCACAATAGAGGCCGAGTACATTGTGGATTGTGAAGCCGCAAAGGAAGGTGTTTGGATTTGGAAGTTCCTGGAGGATCTTGGTGTGTTCCCGGGCTGGGCAAAACCGTTGGACCTGTATCGCGACAATTCATGTGCCATCGCACAGGCCAAGGAGCCGAGACAACACCACAAGACCAGGCACATAGACCGAAAGTATCACCTGATATGAAAGCTCGTAAAGAATGGTGATACTAATTTATGCAAGATTCATACGGATGAAAATGTTGCAGATCCGTTGACTAAGCCGCTTCCACAACCCAAGCATGAGGGGCACGTTAGAGCTATGGGCATTCGATGTCTATTTGATTGACTCTAGTGCAAGTGGGAGACTCTTGGAGATATGCCCTAGAGGCAATCATGTATGATGATATTTCCTATGTGCTTATGAATAAAGATAGTCCTTGGACATTATCAATGATGTGCATTAACAAGTACGTGACTTGTTTGTGAGACTATGCATCGTATGATGACTGTCCTAAATGGTCCCTAGTCGAAAGAGCTGTGTGGACGCGCAGCCAGTTAGACTAGCATATGACACGGTGGATGGTCCGGTCTGACTGACCATGTAGCATTGGATGCTAGCCGGATAATATGGACTCGAAAAGATCTGGTCAGATTCGATGTAGTCGGATCCGAGTCGAGATAAGGTCAGAGTTGGACAGACCCAACTATGAGACGCAGCAATAGGTCATCTGTGAGTCTCTAGTACAACATACATTCTGTGTCCTAAGACCTGAGCTGGCGCATGTACTCGGGATGGTGACAGACTTGCTTTGGGCTGACCAAATGCTACTCCATGATAGGGTAGTTATAAAGGTAGGTTTCGGGCTTGTCCAGACCCATGCTGCGAGACGTGGTCAAGCAAGATGGGATTTGCCCCTCCGATGAGGAGAGATATACTCTGGGCCCCTCGGGTGATTCGACCTGGATAAGCATGGCCATGCGCTGAGGATTATGAGATAATCCGAAGTGTTGGTCGAATTCACCGGAACGAGAAAGAGTTCGTGCTGCAACAAGGATGACCATGTCGCCTTGAGCAGGACAACATATATCGTGTGGCAAAAGGAACAGAAGTGTGATGTGCAGGTTCGCCTAACCAGCTTCATCGGACACTTGGAGTCGGCATGCTTTGCTAGAAGCCGCTACCGACTAGTCGAGTCGGAAGTGATCTCACTCGCGACCAAGTGAACGAGAACCTAAGGGGTCGTGCACTTAAGGGAAGGAACACATGGGCTTTAGGATCCGTTGGAGGCAGAAGAGTTGAGCCCGTGCTGGATGCCTATATATAGTGGAGGTGCGGCACACCCATCTGGCTGATTGCTTCGGTGCCGTCATTAGGGTTTTGCATGTGTTGCAACTAGCCACCTCCACTCGTCGCCAAACTGTGTGATTGAACCTAGCAGTCCGCCGCACGGTGTTCCTCCTGCACGCGCGGATACCGTTAGAGGCGGTGCACTTACGCCGCTCCAGCGAACCTGTACATGGGATCCGGTGACCGGCTGCGCAAGGGAGAACGGGCGAGGAGGAGACGGACCACGCGAACGCGCTGCCCCAACTCTACTTCCGCTACACGGCACTGCGCGTCTAGTGGTAACGAACTATGATCCATCTCCGTAGCATGTTCTTGGATGTTCTGCGCATAGGAAAATTTTAATTGGCATGCGATGCATCTATGGTAGAACCCAACAACATGCAGCACTATTCTTTTCCTCAGTTTGGCGGTTAAGGTAAAAGAATTCCCTAAAAGGAGTCATAGACAACTCGATCTGAAGGTACACTTCACATAGCACTTGAAACTGACAAATATTGGTCATGGAATTTGGACCAATGTCTTGAGGCCTGAGGTTGAAAAAATGCAAGAGGTCCCTAAAGAATTTTGAGCCGGGAGGACGGAAACCTCTATGCAAATGATCAGTAAAGACCACAACCTCCCCTAGCCGTGGTTGTGGGAACGAATCTTCTTCGGCAAGAAACCTTGGTCTAGAAGTATATCCAAGGTAAGCCTGGACTCTCTGGTCTTGGCCTAGTTGCAATGGAGCTTTTTGGAGCCATGACGGGTTATGCAACGGCTACAAGAGTAACAAGGAAAACAAGCCGGGGTAAATTATAAGTCGCCTATACTAAAGTGTTATTACGACCTTGCAAATTTGGAGAGGGCCAAAGGGACATCTCCAACACTTAGCAAAAATGTTGGGTCATAAACAAGTTTCTATGAAAGTATCCCTGTGGGCAGATTTGATGAAATGAGGAAAAACAGTGAGATATATGTTCTAGCTGACGGAAAGACCAAAACTACGGCATTCAAAGGATAGCCCTGGATGGCTTGTTTTAGATTTTTTATGAGGAAAATAAGGCGGAGATCATTCTAGAATATGCGGAAATGAGTGGATAGCATGTGGATCTACTAAATAAGTTTCGGACGAACGCGATGAACACGACAAAGAACACCGGAAGCATTGAATCCTAAATGGAAGGGATTCATACCAGATTGCGTTGAAGCGGGAATGAAGATGACCACATTCGTTCTAACGGTCGCAATAAGGCTCGATGACGACGACAATGGTGTCAGGACCTCGGAGTCGCTTCGGAGCTCTGGTGGTACTCGGCCGATGGAGGAGCAAGAGAAAGAAGACGATGGATAATTTACTGTGGAGCTCAGTGGAGTTATTTATAAAGAGGGAAAATGAAACAGCACCGAGAAAGACGAAACGGACGCGTCAAATTTGTGGCTAGGAGCGCGCCTTGATTTTCGCGTCTGCCTAGATTTGGCGCAGTTTTCGAAGGGATGCGTTATGATGGCTTTGAAGGACAACGATCTGCAAGGATGACGTCATTAATAGACAGAAACTAGAGAAATGACAAGTCTGGAAGCACTATAAGCCGGCGTTATGAGATTCATGGAAGATACAAATCCAATAATGAGCTGCCAAAGGAAGAGAAGAGAAATTGACGTGAATGGATTCAAATCAATCTGGGGCCTAATGTCGGGGATATAACTCCATGGTGTAACCCGCCCTATTGGGCCGGGTTAACATATTGACGGCTCTATGATCAAGTTTAAGATGTGCCGTGTCATGAAGACAAGACAAGCAAGGCGGTGGCTGACTAAGTCGCCGGTCGGCCCAGCACCTGAAGACGGCGGCTCAAGGCCCACAGGGCGGTAAGTGCCGGTCGGTTTCCTTGCTTAAGGAATAAGGCGAGTTAGAGATATTATAGGTTATGAGTCACGATATTACCCGGACTCTATTGTAAACCCTAGGGTCTAGACCTATATATAAAGGCAAGCCCCTAGGACCAAAAAACTCAAGTTACAATCTCTCGATAGCTAGGTTAGAGATTCCGCACCTTGTAATCGAGATCTATCCATCAATACACACAAAGCACGACGTAGGCTTTTACCTCCATCGGAGGGGCCGAACCTGGGTAAACTCGACTCTCTCTCCCGTTTCACCCCTTCGAATCGCTGCCTAGCGGCGATGGCCTCACACCTAAGTCCTTGCACTAGGACATCTGCCGTGAAAAAACGACGGCATATTGTTTTCGGTGATTCATTGTGAAGATGCTCAGGAGCTTCAAGTTAATCATTCTTCATTCTTGTTTCTTCCCCGGTGGATTCGATTCAACCTCTTGGTGTTCATGATTTTCTTGTCATCTGTCCAATGCTATCCATGTGGAAATTCTTGTCCAAGCTTCTTTTGTTTATTCTTCCATCTCTCTATTCTATCCAGAGTGGCAAGTTATCTCAGAAGATTCGTGTTCTCATTCAAAATTCGCTTACATTATTTCGAGGCTCTCAACCTCATTAAGTTTTCAATTGTACCGGTGCAATCTCTCTTCCTAAGCGATCGTTTCAACGGTGTTTTCTTTGAGTGGGCCATAACCCACAGGTTTTCCCAGGATCTTACCTGGCTCTTCTAATCTTTTTAGAAGATCTCCTCAAGCTCTTTCAATTGTGACGTAAGAATGAATTCCATCAGTCATATTCCTTCTCCAAGACCGCTTCGAATTATTTTTCATAATTGGCTCAACCTTTTTCCTTATTCATTCTTCCAGAGTGTCCCAGTAATTCTTGGTGGTATTTCTCGCCATCATTCTTAGCGTTCAAGACCGAAGGAGTGTTTCTCTTAAATATTTGTCCATTCTCTTGAAGATTCATGGTTTCAGTTTGTAGCTATCCTCTCAAATTATTTTCTATCATGAGTAATTCGTTCCATATCTGTCGGGGATATAACTCCACGGTATAACCCGCCCTATTGGGCCGGGTTAACATATTGACGGCTCAACGATCAAGTTTAAGATGGGTCGTGTCATGAATACAAGATAAGTAAGGCAGCGGCTGACTAAGTCATCGGGTGGCCCAACACCTGAAGACGGTGGCTCAAGGCCCACAGGGCGGAAGGCACCGACTGGTTTTCTTGCTTAAGGAGCAAGGCGAGTTAGAGACATTGTAGGTTACGAGTCACAATATCACTCGAACTCTATTGTATACCCTAGGGTCTTGACCTGTATATAAAGGCGAGCCCCTAGGATCGAAAAGGTCAAGTTACAATCTCCCGATAGCTAGGTTAGCGATTCCGCACCCTTGTAATCGAGATCTATCCAGCAATACACACAAAATAGGACGTAGGCTATTACCTCCATCGGAGGGGCCGAACCTGGGTAAACTCGACTCTCTCTCCCATTTAACCCCTTCGAGTCGCCACCTAGCGGAGATGGCCTCACACCTAAGTCCTTGCACTAGGACATCTGCCGTGACAAAACCACGACAGTTGGCGCCCAACGTGGGGCCTTCGCCCGGTGGAGTTAAGTTCTCGAAGGGAACACTTCCAGGGTTTGGGAAGCTTGCGGTTGATCATATGATCAGTAGTCACCGCGGCAAGATCTACGTCAATGAGCCGGATTGGAGCGCTAAGGCTGACTCTATGGAATGTGGGCCTCGAGTTCCCGCCAGAGAGATCGATTTGGAGACCCCCGAGTCGGACATCTACACCAACCTCGGCGAGCCGTCTTGGCGCGCCCAACCCGGCCAGTGCCAAGGCGGCCGTCGTCACGTCTTCATCGGTTTCACACAAGGAATTAGTCTTCCAGACAAGCCGGCTTCCAGCGAGAACGCCCTCAACAACTCGGACGGCGGGTCATCCACGGGAGATCTGTCGTCTTTACGATGGCAGGCTTGGGGGCTCATTGGAAACTGAGGCCCCCGGGGAATACGACGAGTCGCCGCGCCAAGTCACCGTCTACATGGCAGGAGCTACAACGGTTCCCGATCCAGCCGTACCTGGAGGTTTCGGTGGGTCAACCAAAACGCCGGCTCAAGCCATGGTCGATCTCATGGCTGAGATGGCGAAACTTGTGGAAACTGTCGGAACTCGGGCTCTGCAGACCCAAGAAGGTTCGAACTCTGGGGCATGTGCGAAGATCCTTCCCAGCTCAAAATCTCAAGCTCGCCATCCCACAGCCAAGCCTTGCCGAAAGCACGCGAGCAAACGAGAAGACGAACACGAGATATTTACCCAGGTTCGGGCCACCTTGCGGTGTAAAACCCTACTCCTTCTTTTGTGGATTGGCCTCACGAGGAGGTTTGCGGATGAACTAGTACAGTGGTTGAGTGATCTCGCGAGGGCTCTTGAGTGGGGGTCGATCTGATCCCTCTCTATGGTGGTGGCTAGTCCCTATTTATAGCGGGCCTGGTCCTCTTCCCTTATCGCACAGGCGGGAAGGGATCCCACAACGGCCAAATTCTAAAGGGGACAGGAAGTAGAACTTATCCTGACTAAAGGCGGTCTTCGCCTGCAAAGCAACAGGGCGTGACGCAGAGGTGGGTCGGCGATGACATCCGTCCTGCAGGGTTCGTGGTAGTGGTCTCGTTGCACCGGAAGGGAAACCTTTGGGGGATCCCTTGGGAACCCAGGTACGTCCTTGCCTCCTTAGCACCAAACAGAAAATTGCCCTCCCTGCACCCGCTGGCGCCCGCCTGGCCTTGGTTGTCACCGCTCACATCATCCTAGCCTCATGAGGCCAGGCATCGCATAGGAATCTCCGCTCCTCGAGAGGCAGCCTGAAGAGGCCGCTCCCCTAGAGGTCTTGGCGTCGTTCTCCTCGCGAGGATGGGGGCCTCACGAGGGCCTTGTCTTGAGGGGTTCGCTGCCAGGCCGTACTGGGCCGTCGAGGTGGGCCACGTGCTAGGCCGCAGGCAGGCAGGTCTGGATACCCCCGTTCCAAGAACGCCGACAGTAGCCGACGAGCCCAAGGCGCGCTTGGGTTGGCTTCCGGGCGAAGCCAAGAAAGGAAGGCCGAGGCACCGCGGGCCCCAACCGCCTGCGCGCCAGTCTCGACACGTGGCGCGTGGCAGGACACGGACGCCTCTGCTCCCACATCACCTCGTCAACTGCCCAGGCTGACAAAAAGCCTGACACTCACTGCCGAGCCATCATTGCTCTTCTCCCTCGCGCCTTTGCTTCCTTGCTCAGATCCCCTTTCCTTCGCGTGAACCTCCTCCAGATCTCGGCGCTGCGCCGCCCTTCCTCTTGCTCTTTTTCCTTAGGGATTCTACAGATGGCGCCCGTCGAGAAGTCGAAACCCGAGGCTCAGACCTCGTCCTCTCCTTCCCCCTTGCCGGTGCTCACAGCATCCACCATTGCCAAGGTGGGGGACCTTGACCCCGCGCTCCCGTTTACAACGGGCGTCTCCTATGAGTGGGGGGAGACCCTGATCTGGTGCGGCTTTGCGGAGCAGCGCACCTTGGCGAAGACAGTCTACCCCTTCTTTAACCACATCGTCTTCTCCAGGCTCGTCCCGCCCTTCTCGGGGTTCTTCACCGCCATCCTCAAGCATTACGGGATCCAGTCTCTCCATCTTCAGCCCAACTCCATCCTGCTCCTATCTGTCTTCGCCTTCTACTTCGAGGCCTTCATAGGCGTGAGGCCCTCAGTGAACCTCTTCCGTCATTTCTTCAGCTTGCGGCTTCACGATGGCGCGCAGCGGTCGGCGTGCGTCTCCTTCGTCGCGGTCCAGAGCGGGAATATGCTCCTGAAGGCCGGGAAGAAGGTGGAAGGCTTCAGGCACCGCTGGGTCTTCTTGGACGCCCGGGGCCTCAATTCGCGCCTGGAGCTCCGATGCAAGGAAATGGATTGGCAAAGCTTCAAGCAAGAGGACTCTACATTTTACATTTGTGAGAAATCACTTTGAGTCCATAGGAAAGCCAATACTATTAAAAGGGGGTAAGGTTTTGATTGGTGAACAAAACGCTCATATGTGCACAAGTGATAGTCACCAAAAACACCCACAAGCTCTTCCACAAGTCTGTCCATAGCCAAATATTCAAAATCGGTGCAACCAACACTTCCCACTCGGTGCCACCGATTCCCAAACTCAGACAGACTCAGCCAAATCCTAGCCACTTCGGTGCAACCGATTCCATTCTGGTGCCACCGAGTTTAGGTTGCCTACTTTCTGTTACGCAAATTCACAATATCGGTACCACCAAGATTGTTGGATCGGCGTCACCGAGAATGTCAATCTGACCGTTGGTCGCCTTATCGGTGCAACCGAGTTTCCTATATCGGTCTCACCGAGATTCAAAAGTTGCCACCTTTTGGTCACTTCGGTACCACCGAGATTAACACATCGGTGTCACCGAGTTGGTCATTTTGTGTGTAACGGTTGGATTTTTGGGGATGCCTATATATACCCCTTCACCACCACATACTCTAAAGAGAAGCACTCGGAACTATTCCATACTTGCCCCATCCAGTTTTCTAAGAGAGAGCCACCTACCCTTGCGTTGAGGTCAAGATCTTCCACTCCAACCATATGGATCTTGATTTCTAGCCTCCCCAAGTTGCTTTCCACCAATCCCATCTCTTCCACCAAGCCAAATCTGTGAGAGAGTGATTGTGTGTTGAGGAGTCTATCATCTTGAAGCACAAGAGCAAGGAGTTCATCATCATTATCGAGCCTATTACCTTTTGGAGGGTGGTGCCTCCTAGATTGGTTAGGTGTCGCTTGGGAGCCTCCTACTTCGTGTTGTGGAGTTGAACCAAGAAGTTTGTAAGGGCAAGGAGATCGCCTACTTCGTGAAGATCTACCCATAGTGAGGCTAGTCCTTTGTGGTCGGAAGCCGTTATGGAATAGTCAAGGTTGCTACTTCGTGGACCCTTATGGGTGGAGCCCTCCGTGGACTCTCGCGACCGTTACCCTCCGTGGGTTGAAGACTCCATAAACGTGGATGTACGATAGCACCACCTACAATTGTGTTTGATCTTCCTACCCTATCATTTCTACTCATGCTTGTTGTTACTTTCCGCTGCTATACTCTTAGACTTGCATGTGTAGGGTGTACTTGACTTTCCATGAAATGCTAAAAACTGCTAACTCTAAAATTTGATATAGGCAAAACTTTTATTTGGTCAAGTAGTCTAATCACCCCCCTCTAGACATACTTTCGGTCCTACAAGTGGTATCAGAGCTTTGGTCTCCATTGCATTGGTCTCACAACCTAGGAGAGTATGGCGTCTAGTGAGGGTAATTATCACCGTAGAGGTCCGTACTTTGATGGCACTAATTTTGCTAGTTGGAAGCACAAAATGAAAATGCATATTCTTGGTCATAACCCCGCCGTTTGGGCTGTTGTTCGTGTTGGCTTGCAAGGTGAATTCTTTGGTGATGGAAAGGAACTAGATCGTGAAGCGACCGCGGATGAATTGAAGATGTTGCAATACAACGCTCAAGCATGTGACATTCTCTTCAACTGCCTATGCCCCAAAGAATTCAACAAAATCAGCCGTCTTGAGAATGCAAAAGAGATTTGGGATACTTTGGTTGATATGCACGAATGAACCGAGTCCGTGAGAGAATCCAAGTTAGATGTTCTTCAAAGTCAGCTTGACAAGTTCAAGATGAAGGATGGTGAAGGTGTCGCAGAGATGTACTCTAGGCTAGCTCTCATCACCAATGAGATTGCCGGCTTAGGAAGCGAAGAAATGACCAACAAATTCATCATCAAGAAGATACTTAGAGCTTTGGATGAGAGATATGACACCGTGTGCACATTGATCCAAATGATGCCCAACTACAAAGATCTCAAGCCTACGGAAGTCATTGGAAGGATTGTTGCTCATGAGATGACACTCAAGGACAAAGAAGAGCTTCACCACAAGTCTAGCGGTGCTTACAAAGCCACAAGTGATGCTCCCGCAACTTCAAGCGACAACGTTGTCACCAATGAAGAGATAAGCCTCATGGTCAAGAAATTCAACAAGTTCTACAAGAATAGAGGCAAAGAAAGAAGCTCCAACTCAAGATATGATGAGAAGCGTTCGTCAAGTCGTGACCGCAATTGCTACAATTGTGGGAAGCCCGGACACTACTCCAATGAGTGCACGTCTCCCTACAAACGAAGAGAAGAGTCACCTCGAAGACGAAGCTCAAGGAATGAATCACCTCAAAGAGAGAGAAGGAGTAAAGATGATCGTTATGAACGAAGACCCTCAAGGAGAAGTAGAGATTCGGAGAAGAAGGACAAGTACACCAAGAGCTACACAAGAAGAAAACATCAAGCTCATGTTGGTGAATGGGTTTCCGAATCCGACTCCGACAACAACTCCGAGAGAAGCTATCACTCCGACTCGGACTATAGTCAAGATGATGGTGTTGCCGGGATTGCTCTAGTGACTACCAACTCCCATGATCTATTTGATTCACCAAACGAAGGGAGTGGAAGTTGCTTCATGGCTAAAGGCCCCAAGGTATCACACCCCGAGTATCTTGATTTCAATAGTGATGAAGATGACTTGCTTTGTGATGATGACTTGCTATTTGATAAAACTAGTGATGTTAGTCAAAATGAACTTGATAATTCTCATGCTAGTCAAGATAAGTCAATTGATGATGATAAGATGAAAATAGAAGAACTAACTAAAGAACTAAACACTCTTAAGTTAGCTCATGAATCTACTCTTGAAGATCATAGAGAGCTTGTGAGAACTCATGAGAAGCTACGCTTCGAGAAGCTCAATTTGGAGCAAGAGCATGAGTTTCTTAAAGCTATCAATGACGATCTCCGAAAGAAGACTTCATCTTATCTAGCCAAACGACTGCACTTATCTACATTCATGCCTCAAGTTAAAACTAAGCAATCCCCGGGCGAAGCCCGTCCTGAAGAGGATCTCTCATGACATGGAGGCCAAGCAACTAACCGGGGCGATGATAGTGAGGGAGTTCCTGGCGCAGCGGTTGGGGCCGCTCCAGTCGCACTCGAAGCCCGTGTGGGAGTATGAGGGTGCGCAGGACACCATCAGGCTTCGTTCCGCCAGCTTGTTGGATGAGGAGATGGGCAGGGCCGTGGCTACCCTGCTCCACAGCGACCCTGGGGACCTCCCCGAGGCCTACGCCCCGCTGTACCACCGTGACGACATGGAGGAGCTGGTCGCTGCCATGCCCACCTTTGACGACCAGGGGTTCACGCCGCCCGAGCGCCCCAACTCTTCGGTGCCGGTGTCCTCCGGCGACGCCAGCGGCGGGGGAGACTCAGAGAAGACTCAGGATGATGGCCTGGAAGAGGTGTTCCCCCCGTCGTAGAGCATGCTCCTCCGCGACCTCAAAGACGACGCCGACACCGACGAGCCCCCGACCACGGACTCCCTGTGCTTTGCCAGGGACCTCAGGAGGCCAAGACCGACGACCCCGAAGAAACGTGCGGCCGCGCCTCCTTCGGTGGACTCCCCACGCTCCAGCAGGGCGATTGAGACGCCGGTCTCGTCCCTGCCTGAGCCACAGCTGAGGGGCTGGACGGCCACCGTTGGGGCAGACGTGGCCCCTCCAATCGTGGCCCCTCAAGGCGATCTCGCCGCCCCACCAGGCGGCAATGCCACACCGAAGAAGGGCGGGAGCATCCAGACCACCGTCGACGTGGATAGGAAGAGGAACTGGGTCGCGCGCGAGGAGTAAGTAACTTGCTTTGCCTTTGGTCGATTGTAGATTGCTCGTGTACTCACGGCCCCTTCTCCTCTCAATGGCCAGGAGCGACGACATGCCGGAGAAGAAGAAGGCGAGCACCAAGCCGAGGGAGCCCCCTGTCCGGAGGGTGCCGTCAGCCTCCAGCCGCGGACGCGGCGGGGGTGGAAGCGCATCCCGCCAACTCAGCGCGACCCTTGGGCGCCCTGGCGACACGAAACCTGGGCACACGGGTGTGGCGCCTACTCCTGGCATCTCGCCGACGCCGCTTGAGAAGCCGGGCGCTGGGGGCGCAGAGGCTCACGAGGCAGCACTCCTTGCCGCGGCCGTGGCGACCCCAGTATCGGTGGTGGGGGCGACTTCCCGCCCCCTCCAGGCGGAACCCGCTCCTGAGGGCGCAGCGCCGCAACCTCAGGAGGAGCTAGCCCCCGTGGGCCAGCAGGCCGTGAAGTCGTCCGCACTTGTCAGGTGATGACCCACAAGTATAGGGGATCTATCATAGTCCTTTCGATAAGTAAGAGTGTCGAACCCAACGAGGAGCAGAAGGAAATGACAAGCGGTTTTCAGTAAGGTATTCTCTGCAAGCACTGAAATTATCGGTAACAGATAGTTTTGTGATAGGATAATTCATAACGGATAGCAAGTAACAAATGTAACAAAGGTGCAGCAAGGTGGCCCAATACTTTTTGTAGCAAAGGACAAGCCTGGACAAACTCTTAAATAAAGCAAAATGCTCCCGAGGACACATGGGAATTTCTGTCAAGCTAGTTTTCATCATGCTCATATGATTCGCGTTCGTTACTTTGATAATTTGATATGTGGGTGGACCGATGCTTGGGTGCTGTCCTTACTTGGACAAGCCTCCCACTTATGATTAACCTCTCTCGCAAGCATCCGCAACTACGAAAGAAGAATTAAGATAAATCTAACCATAGCATGAAACAGGTGGATCCAAATCAGCCCCTTACGAAGCAACGCATAAACTAGGGTTTAAGCTTCTGTCACTCTAGCAACCCATCATCTACTTATTACTTCCCAATGCCTTCCTCTAGGCCCAAATAATGGTGAAGTGTCATGTAGTCGACGTTCACATAACACCACTAGAGGAGAGACAACATACATCTCATCAAAATATCGAACGAATACCAAATTCACATGATTACTTATAACAAGACTTATCCCATGTCCTCAGGAACAAACGTAATTACTCACAAAGCATATTCATGTTCATAATCAGAGGAGTATTAATTATCATTAAGGATCTGAACATATGATCTTCCACCAAGTAAACCAACTAGCATCAACTACAAGGAGTAATCAACACTACTAGCAACCCACAGGTACAAATCTGAGGTTTTGAGACAAAGATTGGATACAAGAGATGAACTAGGGTTTGGAGAGGAGATGGTGCTGATGAAGATGTTGATGGAGATTGACCCCCTCTCAATGAGAGGATCGTTGGTGATGACGATGGCTTCGATTTCCCCCTCCGGGAGGGAAGTTTCCCCGGCAGAACCGCTCCGTCGGAGCCCTAGATTGGTTCTGTCCAAGTTCCGCCTCGAGACGGCGGCGCTTCGTCCCGAAATCTCCCTTATGATTTTTTCCAGGTCAAAACCCTCCATATAGCAGAAGATGGGCACCGGAGGCCTGCCAGGGACCCACAAGCCACAGGGGCGCGCCCAGGGGGGTAGGGCGCGCCCCCTGGCTTGTGACTCCCTGGTGGGTCCCCTCTAATATTTCTTTCGCCCAATATTTTTTATATATTCCAAAATAATTCTCCGTAGATTTTCAGGACTTTTGGAGTTGTGCAGAATAGGTATCTCAGATTTGCTTCTTTTCCAGTCCAGAATTCCAGATGCCGACATTCTCCCTCTTCATGTAAACCTTGTAAAATAAGAGAGAAAAGGCATAAGTATTGTACCATAATGTGTATTAACAGCCCATAATGCAATAAATATCGATATAAAAGCATGATGCAAAATGGACGTATCAACTCCCCCAAGCTTAGACCTCGCTTGTCCTCAAGCGAAATTCGAAATCGATAAATATGCCCACATGTTTAGAGATAGAGGTGTCGATAAAATAAAATACGGACATGAAGGCATCATGGTTATCTTTAGAACAGCAACATATATTGACATATAATTTCTTATGCTAGAGTAACAATTCATTCACAAGGTAAAGTATGAATCAGGAACTCTATTGAGAACCAACAAACTATGATCTTAGTCATTGAAGCAATTCCAATTTATCATAACGTCGAAAAGAGTCAATATAAGAGCTTGTAAAGCAAATCCACATACTCAATCATCATTTAGTCTTTCATAATTGCTAACACTCACGCGGTACCTATGAGGTCAAAGCTTCAATCGGACACAGAGAAAGATAGGGGCTTATAGTATTGCCTCCCAACTATTTACCTCAAGGGTAATGTCAACAGAAATAGCTCATGCTCACCCACATCCGAGTGGATATATGTGTCTAGATCATTCCCCAACACATGACGCTTGCCAAGAGATAAAGGCGAAATAAAGGAAGTGGTGAAGATCACCACGACTCTTGCATAAAGGTAAGTACTAGAAAGTAAAGGTAACAGATAGGCCCTTCGCAGAGGGAAGCAGAGGTTGTCATGCGCTTTTATAGTTGGATGCGCAATCCCTTAATGCAAAAGAACGTCACTTTATATTGCCCCTTGTGATAAAGAACTTTATTATGCAGTCTGTCGCTTTTATTTCTTCCATATCACAAGTTCGTATAAAGTTTATTTTCCTCACACTAATAGATCACACATATTTAGAGAGCAATTTTTATTGCTTGCACCGATGACAACTTACTTGAAGGATCTTACTCAATCCATAGGTTGGTATGGTGGACTCTAATTGGCAAAACTAGGTTAAGGGTGTTTGGATGCACAAGTAGTATCTCTACTTGGTGCGGAAGTTTTGGCTAATATGGGGTGGAAGCAAGCGTCACATGTTAAAGGATCTATAACCATATAACTTCTATTCGGAAATAAGCAAACATAACCTATTACGTTGTCTTCCTTGTCCATCATCAACTTCTTAGCATATAATATTTTAATGAGTGCTCACAATCATAAAAGATGTCCAAGATAATATATTTATATGTGAACCTCTCTTTCTTTATTACTTCCTTTTAATTGCACCAATGACCAATAGCTTTGTTTGTCAATTCACAACAAATTTCAATCGACATACCTCTTATATGTGAAGTAATCACCCCCCCATAAGATCATCATATATACTCTTTGCTTTTATTCTATACTTCTTTCTATTTCCTTTTTCTCATGATCATAGCAAGCAAGCAAAGCCCTCAACTCAAAACTACTCTTTATTATATAACTCTCGGACTTGCTTACATGGGGGGAACATAAAGCAAAACTCAAAACTAGATCACACTAAAGACTTTATTGTACTAGATCAAGATATAACCAAAAGGATCGAACTAAGAAAAACGATAAAAGTAAGAGATGTGATGGTGATACAATACCGGGGCACCTCCCCTAAGCTTGGCACAAGCCAAGGGGACTGCCCATACCCATGTGTTTAGTTGTCTTTCTTCGGAGGTGGCGATGTTATATTCTTGGCGATGATGCCCCTCAGAATGCGGTTCTCCTCCTCGAGCTTATTATTTTGCTGTCTGAGATCCATTATTTCCTTGCGAAGTTTTCCAGTGACGGTTAGAGCTCCTATAACCCATGGATGTTTCATTGCTGCGGGGGAAGAAGCAACACTCTTTTTCATATTTTCACAAGTAAGAAATTTAGCATTGGGAGGAATAACCGAATTCGGAATTGCTGAGCTCTGAAGTTCTTCCAACATGGCCCCAAGTTGTAGACGAGAGGTAACTTCTTGGTCTTCCTTCATTGCATCTATCCTTTTCAAGTCAGCCTCCATCTCTTCCTCCGTGGCCTGCCCGAAGTGGTTGGCTTCGCTGAATGCTCCGGACCCCGGTGTCAGGTGAGAGGCACGGCTCTCCCCGACCGACTCTTGCGAAGACATCTTGCTCTAAATCTGCTGCAGAAACAACTCAAAATGAAAACAGGAGATATTGTTGTGATACGAAGGTCAAAACCTTTGGAAGATTATATAATGAATTTTTACCGACCCGAAGGAGTATACCACAAGAAAACGGAATCCGAAGGGTACACGGGGTGGCCACAAGCCACAGGGGCGCGCCCAGGGGGGTAGGGTGCGCCCCCTTGGCTTGTCGCCTCCTCGTGCACTCTTAGGACTACTTTAAATTTTCCTAATTTATTAAATATTCCAAAACGGATAAAAATTTCCCTTGGAAAAGTTTTGGAGTCGATTTGTTTACCGTAACACATACCTATTCCTTTTCGGAGTATGAAACGTTCTAGTAGGTCTCCCTAATGTACTCCTCCGGAGTTATGGTATTGATAATATTGGTTTCAACATTTAAGGGAGTACCTGAGATATAATGTTTGATTCTTTGCCCGTTTACCACCTTCGGATTTGTGCCTTTGGCGTTGTTGATCTTGATGGCACCGGAATGATATACTTCCTCGATAATGTAAGGCCCTTCCCATTTAGAGAGAAGTTTTCCTGTAAGAAATCTTAAACGAGAATTGTATAACAAGACATGGTCACCTACATTGAATTCACGCTTTAGTATCCTTTTATCATGCCATCTCTTAACCTTTTCTTTAAACAGCTTGGCATTCTCATAGGCCTGGGTTCTCCATTCATCAAGTGAGCTAATGTCAAATAACCTCTTCTCACCAGCAAGTTTGAAATCATAGTTGAGCTCTTTAATTGCCCAATAAGCCTTATGTTCTAGCTCTAGAGGTAAGTGACATTCTTTACCATAAACCATCTTATACGGAGACATACCCATAGGGTTTTTATAAGCAGTTCTATAATCCCATAATGCATCATCAAATTTCTTAGACCAATTCTTTCTGGATCTATTAACAGTCTTCTGCAAGATCAATTTAATTTCTCTGTTGCTCAATTCTACTTGACCACTAGACTGAGGGTGATAAGGGGATGCAATTCTATGATTAACATCATACTTAGCAAGTGATTTACGGAAAGCACCATGAATAAAATGTGAACCACCATCAGTCATTAAATATCTAGGGACTCCAAATCTAGGGAAAATAACTTCTTTAAGCATTTTAATAGAAGTATTATGATCAGCGCTACTAGTTGGAATAGCTTCTACCCACTTAGTAACATAATCAACAGTAACTAGAATATGAGTATACCCGTTAGATTGTGGAAAAGGTCCCATATAATCAAAACCCCAAACATCAAATGGTTCAATAACAAGAGAGCAATTCATAGGCATTTCCTGACGTCTACTAATATTACCAATTCTTTAACATTCATCGCAAGACAAGACAAACTTATGAGCATCCTTGAAGAGAGTAGGCCAATAAAAACCAGATTGTAGTACCTTATGTGCAGTTCTATCTCCAACATGGTGTCCTCCGTAGGCCTCGGAATGACACTTGTGAAGGATCTGTTCCTGTTCATGCTCAGGCACACAACGTCTAATAACACCATCTACTCCTTCTTTATAAAGGTGTGGATCATCCCAAAAGTAATGTCTTAAATCATAGAAGAACTTTTTCTTTTGTTGGTATGTGAAACTAGGCGGTATAAATTTAGCAACAATGTAGTTAGGATAATCAGCATACCAAGGAGCATTGCGCGAAGCATTTATGACAGCTAATTGTTCATCAGGAAAGCTATCATCAATAGGTAGTGGGTCATCAAGAACATTCTCTAATCTAGACAAGTTATCTGCTACGGGGTTATCAGCACCCTTTCTATCAATAATATGCAAATCAAATTCTTGTAGCAGAAGAACCCATCTAATAAGTCTAGGTTTAGCATCTTTCTTTTCCATAAGGTATTTAATAGAAGCATGATCAGTGTGAACAGTTACTTTGGAATCAACAATATAAGGTCTGAACTTATCACAAGCAAACACAACTGCTAAAAATTCCTTTTCAGTGGTAGCATAGTTTCTTTGAGCACTGTCTAGAGTTTTACTAGCATAATGGATAACATTTAATTTCTTATCAACTCTTTGTCCTAGAACAGCACCAACAGCATAATCACTAGCATCACACATAATTTCAAAGGGTAAGTTCCAATCAGGTGGTTGAACAACAGGTGCGGAAATAAAGGCATTCTTAAGAATTTCAAATGCTTCTACACAATCATCATCAAAAACGAATGTAACATATTTTTGCAAAAGATTAGTGAGAGGCCTAGAAATCTTAGACAAGTCTTTAATAAACCTTCTATAGAAACCAGCATGACCAAGGAAACTTCTTATACCTCTGATATCCGTAGGACACGGCATTTTTTCAATAGCATCAACTTTAGCTTTATCAACCTCAATACCTCTTTCGGAGATTTTGTGCCCCAAGACAATACCTTCATTAACCATAAAGTGGCACTTTACCCAATTCAAGACAAGACTAGTTTCTTCGCATCTCTGCAAAACTCGATCAAGGTTGCTCAAGCAATCATCAAAAGAAGTTCCGTAAACGGAGAAATCATCCATGAAAACCTCAACAATCTTTTCACAAAAGACAGAGAATATAGCCATCATACATCTTTGAAAGGTAGCAGGTGCATTGCATAAACCAAAAGGCATATGTCTATAAGCAAAGGTACCGAAAGGACAAGTAAAAGTGGTCTTTTCTTGATCCTCTTTTGACACAGGTATTTGAGAGAAACCAGAATAACCATCTAGAAAGCAAAAATGTGTATTTTTGGATAGTCTTTCTAGCATTTGATCAATAAAAGGTAGAGGGTAATGATCTTTCCTAGTAGCTTTATTTAATTTCCTAAAATCAATTACCATTCTATAACCTGTAACAATTCTTTGCGGGATCAATTCATTTTTATCATTAGGGACAACGGTAATACCTCCCTTCTTAGGGACACAATGAACGGGACTAACCCATCTACTATCAGCAATAGGATAAATTATACCTGCCTCCAAAAGCTTTAATATTTCATTTCTTACCACTTCTTTCATTTTAGGATTTAACCGTCGTTGGTGATCAACAACTGGTTTAGCATCAGGCTCCATATTAATTTTATGCTGACATAGAGTGGGACTAATGCCCTTAAGATCATCAAGAGTATATCCAATAGCAGCACGGTGCTTCCTCAAAGTTTTCAATAATCTCTTTTCTTCATGCTCTGAAAGGTTAACACTAATAATAAAAGGATATATCTCCTTTTCATCAACATAAGCATATTTCAGAGTATCAGGTAATTGTTTAAGCTCAAACACAGGATCACCCTTGGGTGGAGGAGGATCCCCAAGTATTTCAACAGGCAGGTTGTGTTTCAAAATAGGCTGCTGATCAAAGAAAATCTTATCTATTTCATTCCTTTCATATATGTGCATATCATTTTCATGGTCTAGCAAATATTGTTCTAAAGGATCAGTAGGAGGCACATCAATAGAAGCGAGACCAATAATTTCATCTTTACTAGGCAATTCTTTGTCATGGTGTTGTCTACGAAATTTAGAGAAATTGAACTCATGAGACGCATCCCCAAAACTTACAATAACAGTTTCTTTCTCACAATCTATCTTAGTATTAACAATATTCAAGAAAGGTCTACCAAATATAATGGGACAAAAATAATCTTGTGGGGAACCAAGAACAAGAAAATCAGAAGGATACTTTATTTTCCCACACAAGACTTCAACATCTCTAACAATCCCAATTGGTGCAATAGTATCTCTATTAGCAAGCTTAATGGTAAGATCAATTCCCTCTAATTCAGCTGGTGCAATATCATTCATAATTTCTTGGTATAAGGTAAAGGGAATTGCACTCACACTAGCACCCACATCACATAAGCCATGATAACAATGATCTCCTGTTTTAACAGAAACAACAGGCACGCCAACAATAGGTCTATGTTTACCTTTAGTATCAGGTCTAGCAATTCTAGCAGCTTCATCACAGAAATGAATAACATGCCCATCAATATTATCAACCAAGAGATCTTTAACCATAGCAATACTAGGTTCAACTTTAATTTGTTCAGGGGGCGTAGGTGTTCTAGTACAACTCTTACGAACCACAGTTGAAGCTTTAGCATGTTCCTTTATTCTAACAGGGAAGGGCGGTTTCTCAATATAAGCAGTAGGAATAACAGGATCAGCATTATAAATAATAGTTTCTTCTTCAACTTTAATAGGTTCAACTACTTTCACTTCAATGGGAGGATGATATTTAAACCACTTCTCCTTAGGGAGATCAACATGAGTAGCAAAAGTTTCACAGAAAGAAGCTACTATCTCAGAGTCAAGTCCATATTTAGTCTTAAATTCACGAAAAGCATCGATGTCTATAAAGGATTTAACACAATCGAACTTAAGGTTTATACCTGACTCATTACCTTCGTCGAGTTCCCAATCTTCAGAGTTGCATTTAATTCTTTCCAATAAGTCCCATTTGAATTCAATATCTTTCTTCATAAAGGAACCAGCACAAGAAGTATCGAGCATGAATTGATCATTACGAGAAAGCCGAGCATAAAAATTCTGAATAATAATTTCTCTCGGGAGCTCATGATTGGGGCATGAATATAACATTGACTTAAGCCTCCCCCAAGCTTGAGCGATTCTTTCTCCTTCACGAGGCCAAAAATTATAAATATAATTCTGATCACGATGAACCAGATGCATAGGATAAAACTTTTGATGAAATTCCAATTTCAATCGGTTGTAGTTCCATGATCCAATATCATCACATAGCCTATACCATGTCAATGCCTTCTCCTTCAAAGATAAAGGAAATACCTTCTTCCTGACATCATCCTCGGGCAAACCTGCAAGCTTAAATAATCCACAAACTTCATCCACATAGATTAGATGCAAATCAGGATGTAGTGTTCCATCTACTGCATAAGGATTAGCTAGCAGTTTCTCTATCATACCCAAAGGAATTTCATAATAAATATTTTCAGTAGGTACAGTAGGTTGAGGAGCATATCTTTGTGCTTCCGGTCGGGGTGAAGATACCCCGAACAAGCCCCTCAAAGGATTATTTTCCATAGTAACAAGTGACAGTAAATTTCAGCACAATATATAAATTTTTCCTTACCAAGCTCCACTCACCAAAGGCGCTTCACTCCCCGGAAACGGCGCCAGAAAAGAGTCTTGATGATCCACAAGTATAGGGGATCTATCGTAGTTCTTTTGATAAGTAAGAGTGTCAAACCCAACGAGGAGCAGAAGGAAATGACAAGCGGTTTTCAGTAAGGTATTCTCTGCAAGCACTGAAATTATCGGTAATAGATAGTTTTGTGATAGGATAAATCGTAACGGATAGCAAGTAACAAATGTAACAAAGGTGCAGCAAGGTGGCCCAATCCTTTTTGTAGAAGGACAAGCCTGGACAAACTCTTAAATAAAGCAAAGCGCTCCCGAGGACACATGGGAATTTCTGTCAAGCTAGTTTTCATCATGCTCATATGATTCGCGTTCGTTACTTTGATAATTTGATATGTGGGTGGACCGGTGCTTGGGTGCTGTCCTTACTTGGACAAGCCTCCCACTTATGATTAACCTCTCTCGCAAGCATCCACAACTACGAAAGAAGAATTAAGATAAATCTAACCATAGCATGAAACAGGTGGATCCAAATCAGCCCCTTACGAAGCAACGCATAAACTAGGGTTTAAGCTTCTGTCACTCTAGCAACCCATCATCTACTTATTACTTCCCAATGCCTTCCTCTAGGCCCAAATAATGGTGAAGTGTCATGTAGTCGACGTTCACATAACACCACTAGAGGAGAGACAACATACATCTCATCAAAATATCGAACGAATACCAAATTCACATGATTACTTATAACAAGACTTATCCCATGTCCTCAGGAACAAACGTAATTACTCACAAAGCATATTCATGTTCATAGTCAGAGGAGTATTAATTATCATTAAGGATCTGAACATGTGATCTTCCACCAAGTAAACCAACTAGCATCAACTACAAGGAGTAATCAACACTACTAGCAACCCACAGGTACCAATCTGAGGTTTTGAGACAAAGATCGAATACAAGAGATGAACTAGGGTTTGGCGAGGAGATGGTGCTGATGAAGATGTTGATGGAGATTGACCCCCTCTCGATGAGAGGATCGTTGGTGATGACGATGGCTTCGATTTCCCCCTCCGGGAGGGAAGTTTCCCCGGCAGAACAGCTCCGTCGGAGCCCTAGATTGGTTCTGTCCAAGTTCCGCCTCGAGACGGCGGCGCTTCGTCCCGAAAGCTCCCTTATGATTTTTTCCAGGTTAAAACCCTCCATATAGCAGAAGATGGGCACCGGGGCCTTCCAGGGGGCCCACAAGCCACAGGGGCGCGCCCAGGGGGTAGGGCGCGCCCCCCTGGCTTGTGACTCCCTGGTGGGTCCCCTCTGGTATTTATTTTGCCCAATATTTTTTATATATTCCAAAATAATTCTTCGTAGATTTTCAGGACTTTTGGAGTTGTGCAGAATAGGTATCTCAGATTTGCTCCTTTTCCAGTCCAGAATTCCAGCTGCCGGCATTCTCCCTCTTCATGTAAACCTTGTAAAATAAGAGAGAAAAGGCATAAGTATTGTACCATAATGTGTATTAACAGCCCATAATGCAATAAATATCGCTATAAAAGCATGATGCAAAATGGACGTATCATCAGGCAGGAGGGGGACCTGGAGCCTCCGACGCCCCAAGTCTGCCCCACCGCTGCCCCCTTGGACACAACGCCTGCTGACGCGCTGGTGTCAGCTCCTGGTCAGGCCCTTGCGCCTGCATACCGCTACCCTCTGATCAGGCCCGGTGCCTTGGACGAGGCTGTCACCGCGCTCGGCCGGATCTGGGCCGACCTTCAAGACGCCAACAGGCGCTCCTTGGCGAGGGAATGCCTGGGGCTCATTTCTGGGTGGCTCAAGGTTGACGCAGCCGCCAAGGCAACCTGGGATCGGGCCAATGCTGCCACCGCGGAGAGCAAGAAGGAGGCCACCGAAGCCAAGGCGGCTCGTGACGCGGCGCTGGCCAGAGCGGCCTCTGCCGCGGAGCACTGCGGTAAGGCAGAAGCCGACCTGAAGGCCCTTCAAGAGGAGCAAGCCGTGCACGCGCAACGGCTTCACCAGAGGGAGGAGGACCTCAAGGTGCGCGAGACGGAGCTCGTCGATCACGACTCCGTGCTGTCCCAGGAGGTCGTCAACCAAGCTGCGGAGCGCGAGCGTCTGGCCAAGCTGAAGGATGAGGTAGCAGAAACCCAGACGTCCCATGCCCGACATATCTCCGACGTGAAGGCCCAGCTGGATGCCAGGGAGGAGACCCTTGCTGCTGCTAAGAAGAAAGCGGCCGCGGAGGGCGATACCTTCCCCTCCATTGAGCTCAAGCTTCGCCAGGCGCTACGCTTCATCTGCAGGGGAGGATTCGAGGAGCCACTGGCGGCCCCTGAGGGCGGCTTCGCAGGGCTCTCCTCCAAGCTCGCTGAGCTGCTTGAAGGCGCGGTCACCAGGGTGGACGCCATCCTGGAGGATGAGTGCCGCGACCTTTTCTCCATGGCCGCGACGCGTGTCTTCAGCCATCTCTACCTCTGTGAGCACGGCTTCGATTTCAACGCGTTGATGGCCTCGGTTACCCCTGAGTCTGGCGCCGCTGTGGCGGCAGCCATGAAGGATGCTGTGGATGTGCTGGTGCAGAAGTTTGCCTGCGTCCCCGCCACCAAGCCCCCTGCAGTGAAGGCATCGGCAACGACGTCGACGACGAGCTCACCGTGAGCGGGACAGGCAGCAGCGACGTCCGTGGCGGTGACGGCTCCTCCTTCTAGATTTTGACCTGCGACATTTATCATGCCTCGTGGAGGCGTAAGACTTGTTTGAATTCAAAAAAATAATCATTGCTTGTAATAACTGTTTGAACTCTATAATTTCTTTCGTGCCTTGTTTCCTTCCTGCTTGCTTTTATGCTCTGCGTCGGTAGGGCCCAATCCCGCGCATACCTCGATCGCCATTGGGGCGTCCGGATCACCAGGACGAGACCAAGGGGCGAGGGGCTACGTGACTAGTGAGGCTCCTGAGTCGCAATGCTCAGGAGTCCCCCTTGACGTGCGAGCAGCCCTCATGGAGGAACATAGCGACGACGAGGTTGATTTGGAGCGTCTTAGTACTCTGCGTCGGCAGGGCCCAGTCCCGCGCATACCTCGACCGCCGTTGGGGCTTCCGGATCACCAGGACAAGACCAAGGGGCGAGGGGCTACGTGACTAGTGAGGCTCCTGAGTCACGATGCTCAGGAGTCCCCCTTGACTTGCGAGCAGCTCCCATACCTTTCCTTGCCAGCTTTTTCCTGGGAGGGACACGAGAAGACCAGGTGCCAGGGACCTGGTGAGGTGGCACGCGCCAGGCATGGCCTGAGCGTAGCCCCTATCCAGCCCCCTCGTGCGTGCATCCCATGGGAACGCTGCGCGACGAAGGGCCGAGCGGACATCTTGAGGTTGGTGCAGCCGCTAGGGCGCCCTCAGTTGTTTATCCACCAGCGCGGAGCATGGGGCTTCCACTCGGCATGGGCATAGCCGCTGAGCGACCGTGTCGTCCGCCAGCGCGGAGCATGGGGCTTCCACTCGGCGTGGGCATAGCCGCTGAGCGACCCTGTCGTCCGCCAGCGCGGAGCATGGGGCTTCCACTTGGGCATGGGCATAGTCATTGGTGGAACGTGTCGTCCGCCAGCGCGGAGCATGGGGCTTCCACTTGGGCGTGGGAAGGGAGCTCTGTATTAGAGTCTCTGGGCGTGTACAACCAAATTTTGTTCGTACGCGTGGCTGGCACGGCAGAACTGGAAGAGGTGTATCTGGGCACCCCTGAGCCAGCGCGGGTCTCACAAGGCCCTACCTCAAGGCGGGTTGTGCCTGAGCCTTCTGGCGCAGGGTGCGCCTATTGAACCTGTGTGATGGGGACAACCTGCGCCGAACGAATCTCCGGAGGCCATCGCATGAGAAGGCCAAACACCAAGTACCCCAGGAGGTGACGTGGCGGGGCCAGGCCGCCAGACAGAGCTCAGTCATTGGGTTTAGCCACGCTGCAGGGACGGAGCCGAGCACAGACGTCGTGCCCAGTCTTCACATGCGACAAACCCGAGGAAAAAACATCCGGCGCGCGGCTCCTATGACGGCGAAGCGCCGAATTGCGGTTATATGAACCGGGCCGCGCGCCCTGACTCACCCACTCTCGATTAGCTCATGCAAGGACAAAGCACCAAGGACCACGGGAGGTAACGTGCACGGGACTAGCCCGCGAGACAGAGCTCGGTCGCTTGGATTTATCAACGCTGCAAGGACGGACCCGAGCACAGATGTCGTGCCAACCCTTAATCGTGAGACGGTCGAGGGAGGGATTGTTAGGGCGCACGACATTCATGGTGACGTAGCACTGGGAATGCAGTTTGGAATACTTAAAAAGACTCATCAAATGCAAAAGCAGTTCTAATACATGCGCAAAGCGATACAGCTGCAGGGGTGGACCCTAAACAGCTTGAGGATCATGCAGCTCGAGGGGCGCCCTCAATTGAACAAACCAAATATCACCTGGTAATGATGCCGCTGGAGCATCGAGGTAGTTGCTGAAGCTTCAACCTCATGACCTTGAGGGCTCCGGAGGCTCGAGGGGCCCGCGAGGCTCTGGGGGTTCACGAGGGTCCCGGACCTCCTGAAGGACCGTGCGATGGCGGGCCTCATGAGACGTTGGTACGTTGCGCCCACGTTCATGAGGACGAAGGGCATGCGAATGAAGTTGCAGGGGTAGCCCCCGCTGCGGCCGACACGCGATGGCTAGAAGAGGCCCTGGGATGCGGCCCTGTTGAGGCCCGGGATGTTGACACAGACGCGCAGCCTGCTGCCCACGTCGGGGGTAGCACCAGCACTGGGTGGTGCCGGGCGACGCTTGCTACTTCTCGAGCATGCGTTGGTTTTCCCTTGAAGAGGAAAGGGTGATGCAACAAAGTAGATAAGTATTTCCCCCAGTTGTTGGGAACAAGGTATCAAGTCAGTAGGTGATACAAGCAAGTCCCCAATAGATGTACCTACACAAAGAATCAAACACTTGCACCCAACGCTATAAAGGGGTTGTCAATCCCTTCACGGTTACTTGCAAGGATGAGATCTGATAGAGATAGATAGATAGGATTGCTAAAACGGAAAGTAAACTAAAAGTAAAAAGATTGCAGCAAGATATTTTTGGTATTTTTGGTTTATAGATCTGAAAATATAATATGGAAAATAGACCCGGGGACCATAGGTTTCACTAGAGGCTTCTCTCATGAAGGCAAATAATACGATGGGTGAACAAATTACTGTCGAGCAATTGATAGAAAAGCGAATAATTATGAAGATATCCAAGGCAATGATTATGCATATAGGCATCACGTCCGTGTCAAGTAGACCGAAACGATTCTGCATCTACTACTATTACTCCACACATCGACCGACTCATGCCTGCATCTAGAGTATTAAGTTCATGAAGAACAGAGTAACGCATTAGGTAAGATGACATGATGTAGAGGGATAAACTCAAGCAATATGATGAAAACCCCATCTTTTTATCCTTGATGGCAACAATACAAATACGTGCCTCGCTACCCCTACTTTGTCACTGGGTATTACATCGTTTAATATTCCTTATCTGCAATACTCAAAAACAAGGAAAAAACAGAAACTGGCACTAGGCTCTAGATTAATAGGTTAGTCCCAAAAATAATATAAAATAGCATATTAATGCATATAAAACATTCAAAACAGATAATATAATAGCATGGAACAATCAAAAATTATAGATACGTTGGAGACGTATCAACGCTCGCCGCGCTTGGCCAACGCCTCCTGAAGTTCCTCGATTGCGTTGGTGATGAACTCACGTCGCGCTCCTTGCTTGCGGGGGCATGCGTCGAAACACGCCTCCAAGTGGTGCCCGAGCACCTCCCTCGTTGCACCCGTCAGGTCGGAAGCTCCCCATGTGGAAGCCCCCGAGCTCCCCCTGAGGGAAGCGCCGGGCGCGCCTTCCTATGCTGAGGGAAGGGCACCCCAGCAATGGACACAGGGCCTGAGGAGCTGTTCTTGGGGGTCTCTGTCCCCTGACGGCTCTTGGGGAGGAGTTGCTTCTTCTTCTTGGGTGTGTCCTCAGGAGGCAGGATGCCGCCTTCGTCGTTAGAATTTTCAGCCGCCGCAGCCTGGTAAGCGCGCTCGAGGGAGTAGACTGCATCCTTCTCATCACAGGCGACCGTGATGACACCGCCGCTCCCTGGCATCTTGAGGATGTTGTAGCCATGGTGGGTTGCCGCCATGAACTTGGCGAGGGCAGGGTACCCGAGGATGGCGTTGTACAGGAGGTGTATGTGGGCGACGTCGAAGTCGATGAGCTTGGTGTGGTAGTTATCGCGCTTGTCGAAGGTGACTGGGAGGCAAACCTGCCCCAGGGGAGTGGTGGAGCCATCGGTCACTCTTGAGAAGGGCTTGGTCGGCATGAGCTGATCATAGGGCACCTGAAGCGTCTCGAACGTCTCGACAGAGAGGACATTGAGCCCAGCGCTGCCGTCGATGAGGGTCTTGGTGATGAGGACGTTGCTGATGGTGGGCGTGCAGAGCATGGGGAGCACGCCTACGGTGGTCGCGCACTTGAGGTGATCCTTAGAGTCGAAGGTGATGGCGACATGCGACCATCTAAGGGGACGTGCGACCTCAAGCTTCGGGAGGGCTGCGTTCACCTCACGAGAGAACTGCTTGAAGATGCGGTTGGAAGCAGGGGCGTGAGCACCGCCCAGGATGCAGGCGATCGCACGGGGTTCCTGAAAGTCCCCCAGCCCCATCATCCCACCGGTCATCGTCGTTTCTCCTTGGCGGTGGCGGCAGCGGAGGGAGGCCAGCATTGCCCTGAGGACGGGCCTCGCGAGGCTGATCGCGCTGCGGCCCGTCGCGAGGCTCGTCACTCTAGCGGTCCTCGCGAGGTTGGTTGCGCCAGTCCTGACGGTTGTCCCAGCGGCCTCCGCCGTGGCCCCCTCCACGACCGTAGCCGTGGCCGAGGCGCTCATCACAGAGTGTCCTGAGCTCCTGGCAGTCTTCGGTGTTGTGGCTGCGGGTGTAGTGGAAGATGCAGAATGGGCGGCTGCTCTTGGGCAGCTCATCATGGTCGTGGCCGCGCTTCATCTCAGGATCTGCCGCCAGCACCGCGGGGCCCTTGCGCTTCGCCTCCTTAGCCTTGGCCTTCTTGACTTCAGGGTCTGCCTTCAGAAGCTCGAGGACGGAGAGGCGGCCCTCTTCGGCCTTCGCGCACTTGTTGGCCAGGTTGAACATCTCTAGGGCTGAGCACAGTTCGTCATGGATGGCGAGCTCCTCTTTCATCTTGACGTCCCTGATGCCATCGGCGAACGCCGAGATGATGGCCTCGTCCGACGCCTTCGGGATCTTGAGGCACACGTTGGTGAAGCGTTGTATGTTCTTGTGCAGGGTTTCGCCCGGCTGCTACTTCACGCGCCGCAGGTCGTTCACTCCCAGGGCGCGGTTGCGGGTGCCTTGGAAGTTGGCGATGAAGCGCTCGTGAAGCTCGGCCCAGGAGGAGCTCGACCCCTCCGGGAGGTTGAGGAGCCAGGAGAGAGCACCACCCTTGAGGGACATGGGGAACCAATTCGCCATGACTTTGTCGTCACCACTCGCCGCCTCGATGCTCAGCGTGTAGAGCTGAAGGAACTCCATGGGGTCGGGGGTGCCATCGTAGCGTGGAGGCAGGTCCGGCTTGAACTTGCCGGGCCAGTTGACACGGCGTAGCTCCGGCGTGAAGGCGCGGCAGGCTGCTCCACTCACAGGCGCGGCGTGTACGAGGGGAGCTGGGTCTTGACATCCGTGCGCTGTGGCCTCCGGTGGCGCACGGTCCTGATGGCAGCGCGGTGGTGCGGGGAGCACACGCGCGTCACCTCGTGGCCGCAGCACCACCTGGCAGCTTGCTTCATCCCGTGCCTGCGCCGGCGCCCCGTGTGGAGGGTTGCGTGGGCGTGCTTCGCGCCTGGGATCGGTGTCGGCGCCACGCAGGTAAGGAGGAGGAGGGGGTGCACCATGAGCCACGTCGCCCGCTTGGGAGGGCGGGGGACGGAGCGAGTGGGTGGGTCGCCGGGACCTCGCCGGCGACGCTGACTAGCTCGGCCATGCGACCAAGCCAGTCGTCGTAGCGGTCGTGGGCAGGGCGGTAGCGTAGTAGCTCACGCACCATGAACAGTGCGGCTTGCACGTTCGCCGGTCCGTAGCGGGCGTGGGAGGACGACGCCGAGGCAGGGACGAGGGACGGAGTAGCGGTGCGGCCATCATGCTGCGCGATGGGCGGCTGCGACGAGTCCTGCTGCTCTTGAGCAGCCAGGCCAGTGGCAGCGTTAGCTGCGGGAGAGGCGGAGCGTTGCGAGACGCCGCGGCCCACGGGCGCCGCCTGGGAGACGCGGGCAGCTCGGCGCTCGGCGCGAACTCGGCGAGCGTCAGCCATGGGAGCGACGGAGCGGAGACGTAGCGGAACTCGAGGAAGGATTCCGATGCGCCCCTACCTGGCACGCCAAATGTCGGAAATCGGACTTCGCAGACCCAAGAAGGTTCGAACACTGGGGCGTGTGCAAACATCCTTCCCAGCTCAAAATCTCAAGCTCGCCACCCCACAGCCAAGCATTGTCGAAAGCACGCGAGCAAACGAGAAGACGAACATGAGATATTTACCCAGGTTCGGGCCATCTTGCGCTGTAAAACCCTACTCCTGCTTTTGTGGATTGGCCTCGCGAGCTAGTTTGCGGATGAACTAGTATAGTGGTTGAGCGACCTCACAAGGGCTCTTGAGTGGGGGTCGATCTGATTGCTCTCTACGGTGTTGGCCAGTCCCTATTTATAGCGGGCCTGGTCCTCTTCCCTTATCGCACAGGCGGGAAGGGATCCCACAACGGCCAAATTCGAAAGGGGACAGGAGGTACAGCTTATCCTGACTAAAGGTGGTCTTCGCCTGCAAAGCAACAGGGCGTGACGTGACGCAGAGGTGGGCTCGGCGATGACATCCGTCCTGTAGGTCTCGTGGTAGTGGTCTCGTTGCACCGGAAGGGAAACCTTTGGGGGGATCCATTGGGAACCCGCGTACGTCCTTGCCTCCTTAGCACCAAAGAGGAAACTGTCCTCCCTGCGCCCGTTGGCGCCCGCCTGGCCTTGGTTGTCACTGCTCACGTCATCCTAGCCTCATGAGGCCAGGCATCGCATAGGAATCTCTGCTCCTCGAGAGGCAGCCTGAAGAGGCCGCTCCCCTGGAGGTCTTGGCGTTGTTCTCCTCGCGAGGCTGGGGGCCTCACGAGGGCCTTGTCTTGAGGGGTTCGCTGCCGGGCCGTACTGGGCCGTCGAGGTGGGCCACGCGCTGGGCCGCAGGCAGGCATGTCTGGGTACCCCTGTTCCCAGAACGCCGACAGAAACCCCAGTTACCGCAGAGAATCAGGAAGAGCGCAATGTGGAGTTAACCAAACTGCGTAGCCAGATAATCGAGGTGCAGAAGGAGATTGACGCTAAAAACGCGCGGATGGCGGAGTTACAGGATCGTATACATCAAGAGTCGGAGCGCCTTAAGGCCGAGGCTTGGCGGTTAGGAGTTCAAAGGGAAGCATCAGAGGCGGTTTACGAGAGAAGACGTCACTGCGGGCTCCCACCGAACCTTGTGCCACAACAGCTTTTTACTACCCCACAACAGACACCATGAACTGTTCAACCACCTGGGAATCGGCAAGAGGTACCGGCTCAACCACCGCCAGCTCACTCCCTGCCTCGACGATTCCAGACTCCGCGGGGTCATTTTTTCAACCCTGTTGATAACATGCTAGCAACAACCTGGAATTTGGAAGACTGCCTATTAACGAAAACTCCCCTGTTGAGGTTGAAGCTAGAAACGCTATTGAGATGCTGAAAACAGCCGTGGTGCAACAGGCGCAGTACTCATACAGTCGGGACTGGATGCATTCCACTCCCTACGCTAGCAAGGGCCACCATGTGGAGTCTCCGGCCGTTTCCAGCAGTGGGCGTAGGCAACAGCCTCAGGTTTCCCCAACTCGGCCCATGCCGTCAGACGCCCAGGCGGTTGTTGATGCAGCCAGTGGCGCACGACAAGCAGAGGCGGAAGCAGCAGCACGGGCGATTCAGCAGCTTTGCCCTCAACTGGCGAGTTTGGGGGCTGGGGCCAACAGTAGGACAATCGGGATACCATGCTTATCCCCGGTACTCCGCGCGGAGCGCATGCCCATAGACTTCAAAGGGCCTCGTAAGGTGCCGAACTACACGGCGGATCTTGAGCCGACATCCTGGATCGAAAGCTACGAGTTGGCGATGGATATGCTGGATGTCAGTGACGCTGTATGCGCCAAGTATTTAACCATGATGTTGGAGGGACCGGCTCGGACGTGGCTAAAAAACTTGCCGCACAACTCCATCAACACATAGGCAGAGCTGAAGGAGCGTATCATCAAGAATTTTCAGGGAACCTGCAAGAAGCCTATGACAATAGTAGACCTACATCATTGCGTTCAGCGAGTGGATGAATCAGCCCACCATTGGACCCACCGGGTCGCGGAGATTATCCACTCATTAGATAGCATCACGGCGGCTCAAGCGGTCCTAATTTTGGAAAAGAACTGTCACTTTCAGCCGTTGGTTCAGAAGCTCGGATGGCTCAAGTGAAAGGTACAAGATATGGGCGACTTAATGGATGTCTTAACTAGATATGCTAAGTCAGATAACACGAAGGATCCCGGCTCGGATGAGGACAAGACCGCTAAAGGCAAAAAGGCTGAAGGAGGAAAGGGCCAGCATGGTCACGGTAGTAGCCAGGGGGCTCAAAATAACAAGCGGAAGCAGCCCGATGGCGGGTCAGACTTCGTTGCCAATACTAACACTCGTTTCAAAAATCAGCGCCGCAACGGTCGCCTCGGAGGGGCTTACAATGGGATTAAGCCTCGAAATTATGAGGAGGCGCTTAAAGCACCATATCCCAAGCACAGTACCCAGGATAAGCCGGCTACCCATTCCTGGTACATCATGCAAGAGTTCCATAACCGGGCTTTCCAAAACAATCCAGGAGGCAATGGTGGGGGACACCCGGGTCAGCACGGACCTTGCGGGTCACAAGGTGGCTCGGGGGCTGGTTTTCAACATCAGGGAAATCATGGCAATGGGCAGCATCCTGGCCAGGGCAATCAACATAATAACCAAGGAGGATTCCAAAGTAATCCCAAGGAGCTGAATAATGGTCAGTACCACTAGTACCTAAACTCCTGAACAAAGTTCATGCTCTCGAGGGTTTTTACAAGAAAATAAATCTATACCTCCAAGAAGAAGACAAGCCAGGCCTAGAACACATGTGGCCTTATTATACTTAGAGCCGCCGGCTCCTTTTTTTGTAATTTCTTCCCCCCTTGCAAATTTTGTATATACTTCTTTATGTTTCGAGTATAAATAAAGCCGGCGTATTTTGCCGTTTCAACCTACAAATTGAGCTCGAGTCTTTATTTTTCGAAACAATAGGCACCTGGGGGCTTCCAACTCATCGAGTTTAGCTTTCTCACCCTTGTGACTCGGCAAAATGACGCCAAAATATTTTGGGCATTTGGGGGCTTCCAGCTCATCGAGCTTAGCTTTCTCACCCTCTTGACCCGGCAAAATAACGCCACAATATTTTGGGCATTTGGGGGCTTCCAGCTCATCGAGCTTAGCTTTCTCACCCTCTTGACCCGGCAAAAATAAACGCCATATATGGTTAAACCTGCCTGTACGCTTGATGCGACTCCGATCAGATGACCCCGTGTACTCTTGACAAGTCAATCCGTTTTGGAGCCTGAACTTATCAAGGTTAAAACACCGGCTTGATTCATGAGAGAGTCGACATACAGAGAGCTAGGATAAACCATGGGTTATCACACCCGCTTCATTGAAGTAAGACTCGAGCCTCTAAAGCTGGTCTATTCCTGTCGAGCCTCGAAAGCCGACAATTACTTTGATATCATGAGCATATGTTATTTGCATTGCATCATAACATCATCCGCATCATCATCGCATCATGCTAGCACGGTCATACCTATGCGGAAAACTGATTTTCAGATCAGGATATATCATAAAGACATTTATGAACACATATAAAGCCTTTTGGCCGATCAGCATCATAGTTATGATAACCAGGATCACGCGGTCAAAACTTTCAAAGCCGGCTTCAAAAAGCCGCCTTATATTTCTGAGCTTCGAAAGCCAGTTCCTAACGGTACTATGTGCTGTTATAAATTTTATGTAATCACCACATAAAATGTTTCGGGCACGCCCTGTTCTCATTACCAGTTCGTATATGAAATACCCGGGTTATCAGCTGCATGACCAGCATAAAATCATATTATTGGGGAGAGCCAAATGAACTTTGGGCTTTGAACTCTAGTTTCTTTTTGCCGAGTCTCATCGAGCCGGCTTATCAAGGTTACCTTATTTTGATACAGCAAGTTTCAGGTTCAAGGTTATTACCGGCTCACGTTTTGTGAAACCGGGTTGAATAATTGAGCTCACATAGTGATCAGTTGACAAGTCATATAATCTTCAGCATTGTTGAAGGAGAAATAGACCGTTAAAGTCTAGAAGATCAAGACCCTCTGCCGGCTTATTTTGCTCAGTTCTTCCTTGCCAAAAACGTTCGTCGATAAAAAGAATGTGCGAATGACAGGACGGTAGAACAGCAAAAGGAGATCAAGCCCAGGAGTATAAATATTTTGCACCAACAGAGGCGCAAACATGCACGATGGCAGGACACAGCCGTTTTTTAGAAAGCTACCCCTATTACAGGCTCAATGAGACACAAATTGTTTTTACCCATACGTGGGGGCTTGAGCTGACAAGGTGACGATTGAGAGGCTCACATCATGATCCAACTGACTCGCCGAGCACGCCATCCGGGTCAGTCGTGGGCTAATCTTGCACGTGAGACGCCTCCGGGTTATCTGCCGCTTGGTCTTCTGGTTCTTGTATATGAAGGTTATCCACGTCCCAGTTACATTGGGATAGGGCTTGGAACACATTCTCGTCATCAAAGATAGGAGACAAGTCAACTTCAGGGGCGAAGATGTGCTTACACCGTTGAGGAGCTAGGTTCACTGATATTAAGCTGGGCGGTGGAATCCGTGAATGGTTGGCGTCATAAGCCGCCTGATAATTCTTCAGCTTCATTTCGGATACCAACTAAGTTGACAATACTTGAGCGGCTTTGACACAGGCAGTATAGTCCTCCTGAGAAAATTCTGACCTGTCATTCTTGAACTCGGGGAAGCCTTTTGCTAATTCAGTCGGGTCAAGCTCCTCTCCATAAGCTAGAGCCCGGCTCAACGAATATATCCCGCCGGATCGGGCGGCTGACCTTTTTAGCTCTAGAATTTGCCGTGGGATGGTTGAAAGGCATTCCAACACATTTTTGATAAGCTTCAAAGGCTGCTTATCCCCCATCACTGCTTTGATTGCAAGGTGACTCCCAGCGTAGAGTTGCTTTGTCAGAGAATAAACAGCCTTAAGCATCAACAGGTTATTATCATGAAGGTTGCTAGTCCGAGGGCTTGCAAAATAGCATCAATACATGAGTCGCCATGCGATTTATATCTGTATCTCAAGAAGACAATAAGTCATATATATTTACCAAAAACAGCTTGGGTCATCTCGGCAATGTGCCGCTTTAACCCGGACAACTCCTCAGTGATGGGCTTAAGATGGCCCTCAGCATCCTCTGCACGTTTCAGAAGAGTCGGCTTTTCAGCTTCAAAGGATTTTTTCTCCTTCAAAAAGCCTGCCTTGGCATTTTCCAGTTCAACCAATGAAAGTCGAAGTTTTTCCTCAATCTCTGCTTGGGCGGTTTGCCCCTTTTCCAGATCCTTTTTTTAAGCTGGCTACACTTGATTCGGCCGTCTTCAAAGTTTCCTGCATAGTAAACAAAATTTATGACAAGTCCCAAGCAAATTGAGAGCAATATATTTGGCACTTGGGGGCTAATGTATATCAGTTCTTT
This sequence comes from Elymus sibiricus, assembly GCA_039707655.1. Lineage (NCBI taxonomy): Eukaryota > Viridiplantae > Streptophyta > Magnoliopsida > Poales > Poaceae > Elymus > Elymus sibiricus. The sequence goes on along the minus strand of CM077669.1, from coordinate 185,996,866 downwards.
CGACATTAAAGATACGGACAAGACCCGACTGATCTCAAGAAGATGAGCTGGCCCTTGGGGGCTACAGGTCGAAGTTCTTCAAATTATTAAGACCCGACTCATCACAAGAAGATGAGTCGGCCCTTGGGGGCTACAGGTCGAAGTTCTTCAAATTATTAAAGACCCGACTCATCTCAAGAAGATGAGTCAGCCCTTGGGGGCTACATAGGGATATATGGTATGAACTCAGAGGAATGTATCTCGTATTTATTCTTCATCATACTAACGAGGCCGATTTCCATTTCGCGGCTTGTAGCCAGGCGGTCCAGACAGGTTGCTTGAAGATCTTCAACACTAAATTTTTCATAATTTGGGAGCTCCAGCTCGGTTTTCCCTTTCTCTTGCAGCACTGCTTCATCCTTAGCAATAATTTTTGTTAACACCCTGGAGACCTCAGGAGCGGTGTAACTCTCCCCAATAATAATAACCTCCTCAGGGGCGTCTTTAGTTGCTGCTGAAGGATTGGGTGGATTAAGACTGGCTACCGGTGTAGCCTCAACATTCACGGCGTCAGTACTGGCTGGCTCAGACGGAGGAGGTAAGTCGGTTGGGACCTCCTGAGGGTCTTCAGAATGATCAGCATGAATTTCAGGAGCCGCCAGATCAGGAATCTCCGGCTCAAGGGCCTCAGGGTTAGCAGAATGAAGAGTGCAGTATAAAACATGGGTAGAGACAATAGTCTACTCAAATAGGCAAAATGACAAGAGGAATTTACCCGGGATTGATAACGAAGGGTGCTACTTTGGATGCAGTAGAGTCGCCTGACGAAGGTGGCGACTCCTGATAAACCAAGACATAGGAATTAAAAGTTGACACATCAAGTCAAAACCTCCTTGGAGAATTGGAGCGTTAAATACCCATGTTGGTCATTTTCGTGCGGCTGATTTATCAGGTAAGCCGTCAACAAGGTCACCACTCCCACTCCGGGTCTGACGCCTAGACTGGTGCGCCCGCGGTAGGCCCGCCCCGAGCCCGAACCGGGCCGAGGCCGCCCGCCCCGCCGCCCTAGCTCCGCGCCGCCCGGGAGCCGCCTCCACCCCGCCGCCAGCAGCTCCCTCGCCGGATCCCTGCCGCCTCGCACCCCGCATCGCCCTGCTCCTCCGCTGCCCCTCGCCGGCCACTGGAGCCGCGCGCCGCCGCCAAGCTCCCCTGCCGCGCCCCGCCTCCAGGGGTCTCGCCCGTCGTCGCTGGCCGCCGTCGGTGCCAAATCCGGAGCACGGAGGCCGGATCCAGCCGGCCCCGACGCTGCCCTGCCCCTCCTCGTCTCCTCCAGCTCGAGCCTCATCGCTGACCATCGCCGCACCATGGCCATGGCCTCCTCAAGCTCGGGTTGGGATTTCCCCATCAACCCTAGCCCGGATTCGCCCCAACCCGCCATCCAAACGAGCCGACCCTGACCGTCCCTGCACCCCGTCATCCCGATCCGCCCCGAGGTCGACTTCTACCAAGTCTTTTGTGCCTGTGGAAAAACATCATGTAAGCATATTAACGCTATTGTAACTTTGCACCTGTTCATCAGATTAGAATGATATATATAGGAAAAATGTTCTACTCATTGTGCTCTACATCATGGCATCATTTGTATCCATGTTAGAGGTCATCTACATGCCTAAAACTCTATTGCAAAAGTGCATGTCATTGTAATCTGTAAAACTGGGTGCGGTTAGCGATAAGTTCAGTTTTGCGAGCTTCGTATTAAGAAATCCATGCCTATTTTGAGCTTGTGCCAATGGAGTTATTTGTAGTATGCCATGTCTAGTTGTTGTTAGTATGTTTGCCATGCCATGGATTCCTTGTTCAGTTGTGGTTTTCATCATGCGTACATGCGTACTCAATGTTGCTGTTTTGAGGGGTCTAAATAATTCTAAGTCTGAAAACTGTGTTATTTTGTTGATGTCTTGCCATGTGGCTTGCTATTGATCTACATCTCCTTTGGTGTTACCACAATGGGATGTCTTGTAAAGCATGTTATGCTCTATCATGTTGTGCCAATAGTTTGCATGAATAGGTTTTGCGTCATAATTAATTCTTCTGTCCAACATGCCAATCTTTTAAAAACTGCTGCTCATGCCTAGTCTAATTTTCACTAAATCCGAGAATCTGTTTTCTTCAAAATTCCATGTTGTGTTGATGCTAGCCATGTTACTATGCACAATTAGACTTTGCCACTATGGAATGAATTGTAGTGCATCATGTCCAATACCATGTTGTAGATTTTCATGCCATGATATGCCCTGTAGCATATAGTTTTATTGTTGCCAATATGCCTTCATGAAAAACTGCTATGCTAAGAACTGTTATTTCCACTAAGTCCCTAATGCCATGTTTTATTGTCATGTTGTGAGCTTCCTACCATGTGATCCATGACTCTTTTGAGTATGATATATTAATATGAAATGAAGTGTGTGTTATATACTACTGCCCCATGCGTAGTTTGTGCATTTTAGAATCTTGTAGCTTGTTGCTTTCATGTGTGCAATATGCTATGTTGCTGTTTTGGGCAGATTTTAAATAAAAGTTGTGTTGGTTGTTGCGGTTGAACTGTAGCTCCGTTTTGGACATGCCATGTATGAAACTTGACTAGAATTTCATGTAGTTTCATAATATCTTGCTGCATCCATGATTTGGTATGTTTGTGGTTGTCATTTGCATGCATTTTGCATTCATGACATATTCATCTTGTGTGGGTCATATCTTTTAGGCCGTAGCTCCGTTTTATATGATCTATATATGTAAATCACTTAGAATGACGTGTAGAATCGCATTGTGCATTTTATTTCCCTGTTTAACAAATATAAAATATGATTAGCTCAGATCTGGACCAATTTCAAAATTAACATATGAGGTCGTTTCGGAAATACTATATGTTGCTTCCGGCCTCATTTAAAATGCCTAGATGTCTAGTTTATTTTTGCTTCACCTCTTGCCATGTTTAACAACATTAAACTTGACGTGTAAATAAACAAGAGTGAATTAATGATTTGTACATGGAGTTTCGTCAATATGCAACTCGTTGCATATTGAGCTTCACTTAATGTGTAGTATTTGTTTGTTGTGATTGCCATGCCTTGCATAATTGTATGAACCTGCATCATATTCGTTTGCGCATCATGTCATGCATATGTTGTGGTGTTATTCATGTGTTGATTGTTGTTTCCGGATTGCTTCTTCTCGATAGAGTTCCAAAAGCGTTCGGCGTGTGAGGATTCGTTCGACTACGTTGAATCGTCTTCTTCACGGATTCGTTCTTCTTCCAAGCGGGATCTCAGGCAAGATGACCATTTCCCTGGATACCACTACTATCATTGTCATGCTAGTTGTCACGTTTCTATCGCTATGTCTCGCTACCTACCACTTGTTTGTCAAGCCTCCTGAAATGCCATGAAAAGCCTCTAACCCCTCCACATCCCAGCAAACAATTGTTTGGCTAAGTTACCGCTTGCTCAGCCCTTCTTATAGCGTTGCTAGTTGCAGGTGCAAATTGTTTCCATGTGCCAACATGGATGTTCTTGAGATATCACAATATTATTGCTATTTAATTTAATGCACATATATACTTGGTAAAAAGGTGGAAGGCTTGGCCTTTTGCTCGGTGTTTTGTTCCACTTTTGCCGCCCTAGTTACTTGTGTACCGGTGTTATGTTCCATATTGAGCGCTCCTAACATACTCGGGGTTGTTATGGGGACCCCCTTGATTTTCGTTTTGGGATAAAACTCTTCTGGCAAGGCCCAACATTGGTACTACATTTGCCTAATAACTAATAAAATTGCATAGGGACCCGCCGGCACCCGTGGATAATTAATCAACCCCCCGGTCCAGTGCTCCTCATGAGTGTTGGTCCAACCTGTCAACCGCCAGTGGCCGCTAGGGGCAACTCTGTGATTGGCCTACCGGAAGTTTGGACAATCCGTTGTGTCCTGAGAACGAGATACGCGGCTCCTATCGGGATCGTCGACATGTCGGGCGGCCTTGTTGGATTTGTTTTACCTTTCTCGAACGTCTTGTGCACGGGATTTCGAGGACACTTCGGGCTGTCTCGAGGTTGAGATTTTCCATTGGAATTCTGCGAATACTACGGGTTATCCTGCGGTTGAGTAATTCCAACGCAGATTGTGTCTAGTTTGTGATGGATGAGTTGGAGCACCCCTGCAGGGTTAAATCTTTTTGAGAAGCCGTGCCCGCGGTTATGCGGCAACTTGGAAATTTGTTTAACATCCAGTCATAGAAGATTTAAAGTAAACTCAAATAAAATACACCAACCGTGTGTGTAACCGTGACTGTCTCTTCTCGGGATTTTCTAACCGAGAGAGAAGACGGTGGGGTTAAGCTTGACCGTAAGTAGGTGTTCAGGATCACTTAGTGATCATTACTAGCTCATGTCCGTCTATGCGACGATCACCCCCCCTGATTCTTGTACTCGTAAGTTAGCCACTCAAATAAATGCTTAGTGCTTGCTACAGCCTCATCACTTAACCATATCTCACCCATTAAGCTTTGCTAGTCTTGATACCCTTGGAAATGAGATTGCTGAGTCCCCATGGCTCACAGATTACTAAAACAACAGTTGTAGGTACAGGTAATGCGATGCTTTGACGTGAGAGGGATGCTTGTTTGATTTGGAGTTCTTCTTCTTCTTCATCGATCATAGGATGGGTTCCAGGCCGGCAGCCATGGATAGCAAGGATGGATGTTGTTTTATCGTTTGATTTCGTCCGTAGTCGGACCCTGCTCTTCTGTATGGTGATTGAATATAATGTTGTATTTGATGTGAACTTTATGTAGCTTGTCGCGAGTGTAACCCAATTCCCTATACTCATCTCCTCTTTACATGTACTTGTAATGATATCCATTCTTGCAAAACGACGAGATGTGCTTCTATCCCTATCGAGGCCCTCGAGCCAAATCAAGGATAGGACCGCATCTTGGGCGTTACATAGGTTCATGCGCTCATTCGGCCCGATAGAAACGTACGAGTGGAACCTCCTGCTAGACGCCTTGTCACAGGCGCTCCCGGACTATCCGGACACGATGGCCTGGCGTCTATCCCCATCTAGAGAATTTTTGGTTAGTTCGGCATATCAGGCTCTATGCCGCTCCCCCATCATCCCTTGGCTCTCGCCTTTATGGAAGACTCCCTTGCCCCTGAAGATCAAATTTTTTGTGTGGCAGCTGCTCCGTGATCGCATCCCTTTGGGGACGGAGGTGCTTAAGCAGCATGACCCTGTGGACGGCATGTGCCCCTTATGCTCAGTCCCGGAAACGGCGACTCACATCATTTTTACTTGTACGGCGGCGAGGGCCCTATGGGAATTCCTATGCGAGGCTCTTGGGCCTGACTGGGAGGCCCAGGACCTCGCGGAGTTTCTCCAAACCAGGGCCACTCAACCTGGGCGGCACCACCGTTAATTCTGGCTGATCTTTGCCGCTATGTCGTGGACCCTCTGGACAATCCACAATAAGATGGTGATTGAGCGGATCTTCCAGAGGCAGGCATCTGACTCCTTCTTCAAATTCCTTGCTATTATGCAGCATTGGTACCCGCTCTCTGGGCTGCAAGACCGGGATCCTCTTGATGGCATGCTGGATGCACTTCAGGCTACAGCGCGTCAACTTGCCTCCCAGTAGGGCCGATGCTCTCCCGCCATTAGGTGGCTTTTTTCTTATTTCTTTACTTTCTTTGGGATAGAGTGTGCCATTGCCTAGGCTGCTATCCGTGGTTGAACTTGTATGTTGGTTGTGATGAACAATGTAGCGTAGAATCATTGGTTTCGGTTGAGAGGTTGTTGATAGCCCGAATGAGGTTTATCTTCTCTCAACTGTAACACACTTTATCTCTTCTTTCCTTGATTCTCAAGCATGTAATCCTAACCAACTATGTATGCGCTATCCAGGGAGGTGCGCCCCTGTTATTTAACACGTAGCGCGTCCCTCTAATGAGGCAAGACGCTTACCGCAATCTCACATGGTATCAGAGCCTCCTCTTTCAATCTATAGCTCTCCAAAACCCTAAACCAAGCGCTAGCCATGTCTTCCTCCGGTGCTTCCCAACCAAGCCTCAATGGGCAGGTTACAGAGAAGCTCTGTCGCACGAACTACGAGCTGTGGCGCGCCCAAATCACGCCGCAGCTAAGGGGTGCCGGTGTCTTCGCCTACGTCGATGGCACCTCGTCGGAGCCGGCCAAGTTTCTCGTAGCCAAGGATAAGGACGGCAAGGAAACCGCTGAGCCCAACCCTCTCCACCCAATCCGGGTCAGGGAGGACCAGCAGGTGCTCGGCTGCCTGCTCAACAACCTCACCAAAGAGGTGCTCGTCACGGTGACCGCGGTCACCACAGCGCGCGCTCTCTGGACGCCGTTGATGGGCATGTTCACAATCCCTCAGCCACGTCAACAACATCCGCACTTCCCTGATCAATGCGCAGAAGGGTAGCCATGTACTCCACCTTCATACGTGGCCTCGCCGATGAACTCGCCGCGGCCGGCAAGCCGATCCAGGATGATGAGCTGATCTCCTACCTCCTCCATGGGCTGGACATGGATTACCAGCCCCTCGTCTCCGCCCTCGACACCCGCGTGACACCGATCACCCTCGACGAGCTATACTCCATGCTCAGCAACTTCGATTAGCGGGTCGCCCAGTTTCACAGCTCGGGCGGCGGCTTCAAATTGTCTGCCAATGCGGTGACTCGCGGACGTGGTGGTTTCTCCTCCCGTTCCCGCGGTCCTCCTCGCTCCAAGGGCAAGCCCGGCAACACCAACACCACCAATCCCAGCAACGGCCACCCCCTCTCCATCAACAACACGGGCCGCCACGGTGGTTCGAGCAAGTCCCGCCCGGATGCTGTCCGCTGCCAGATCTGCGGCATGCCTGGGCATACTGCCAAGGACTGCTGGTGCCGGTTTGACGAATACGAAGCTTCCACTGAAGATGATGAGAAGGTTGCTGCTGCCGCCGATGGATCCTATGGTGTTAACACTAACTAGTACCTTAACAGTGGTGCGACAAACCATCTCACCGGTGAACTTGAGAAGGTAACTCTTTGGGAGAAATACCATGGCAAAGACCAGATCCACACGGCCAGCGGTGCAGGTATGCAGATTCGTCACGTTGGTCATTCCGTTATTCGTACCCCATCTCATAAAATTCATCTTAGGAAAATTTTGCATGTTCCTAGCGCACACAAGAATCTTCTCTCCGTTCATCGCATCACCATTGATAACCATGTTTTCATTGATTTTCATCCTTTTTTCTTTTTGATAAAGGATCAGGCCACGAAAAAAGTTCTCTATCGAGGTAGATGCGTCCGAGGTCTTTACCCGTTGATTCCGGAGCTTAGAAGATCAAATAAACAAGCTTGTGGCGCTATCAAGCTTTCTTCCACACGATGGAACGATCGTTTAGGACATGCTTCTTTTTCCCTAGTTGAACGTTTGCTTAGAAAGAATAAGCTCCCGTTTGTTGGTGAGCGAAATATTGAAACCATTTGTGATTCCTGCCAAAGAGCAAAATGTCATCAATTACCTTACCCTATTTCCACTAGTGTCTCTACTCGTCCATTGCAATTAATATTCTCTTATGTATGGGGTCCTGCTCCTATCTTAGTTGGTAGACACACGTATTATGTCGGTTTCATTGATGACTATAGTAAATTTTCTTGGATCTATCTTCTCAAAAAGAGGTTCGAAGTCTTTCAAGTTTTCCAAAACTTCCAAGCACTTGTTGAACGCAAGTTTCACAGTAAGATCCTTGCTGTCCAATCTGACTGGGGAGGGGAATATGAAAAATTAAATTCCTTCTTCCAAAGACTTGGCATCTCACATCATGTGTCATGTCCTCATGCTCACCAACAAAATGGTTCTGCCGAACACAAACATAGGCATATAGTTGAAGTTGGGTTAGCTCTCTTGGCAGGAGCTTGCATGCCCCTCAAATTTTGGGATGAAGCCTTTCTTACAGCTATTCACATCATCAATATGCTTCCTAGTCGTGTCATTAATGGTGAAACTCCTATGGAACGGCTTCTCCATGTCAAACCAGACTACACTTCTCTCTGTGTTTTTGGTTGTGCTTGCTGGCCAAATCTTCGTCCCTACAATAATCGCAAACTTATGTTCCGTTCAAAACAGTGTGTTTTCCTTGGGTATAGTGCTCAACACAAAGGGGTCAAGTGTTTAGATGTCTCTACTGGATGTGTCTACATCTCCCGTGATGTTGTTTTTGATGAGACTAAATTCCCTTTTTCTGAGCTCCATCCTAATGCGGGTGCCTTGCTTCGCAAAGAAATTCTCTTACTGCCACCCCATCTCACAAATATTGCACCGGGGGAAAATAACTGTAATGATCATATGTTAAATAATCCTCTCACCGAGTTGCATGAGCCTTGTGATGTTCCAGGAAGCTACATGGACGAAACCAGCGGCGAAACTGCTTCAGATAATAGTCCTACCGGGCCTTATCTCATGTGTCACAGCTCAGGGAGCAAATCTCCCTCGGGATTGTTGCCTGCAGGCGCGCCAGATACGCCACGCGGATCCGCTCCGGGATCGTTGCCCGCAAATGTGCCAGACGCTGCGTCAGGCGCTCCCGCCCGCGCGGTAGCGCCCGCGCTTGGTAGCCGCGCCTCCACCGACCCGCGCCACTCCCGCATGACCACGTGTTCGCCTCCTGCTGGTGCGCGCTATCCAGCCCAACCGGTGTGCTACCAGAGGCGGCCGACCGGCATGGGACCCGCGGCTGGCGCGAGGGGGCCCCATTCTCCTCCTGTGCCAATAATGACTCCTGTCCGGCGGGATCTTTTGCGCCCTCTACACGCCTCACAGCAACACCAGAATCCACAGAGGATCCGGCCGCATCAGCTGTTGTTCCCGGAGCTGATGCTGCTCCCGAATCTCCCTCGGGATCCTCCCAGGTGCAACCGACTCCTGTTGCTGGCGCAGGATCTTCTGCGGCGGAAACTTCGGCTGTGTCATCTCCTCGTCGAACCAGACTACAGAAAGGGGTAATAAAACCTATAAATTATAAACATGTAACAAAATATGGGATGGTTTGCTCTACAGGTGAACCAGGCGAACCTCATACACTTGAGCAAGCACTTGATGATGACAATTGGAAGAAGGCCATGAAAGAAGAATACATGTCCCTAAAGAGAAACAATACATGGCACCTGGTTCCTCCACAACAAGGTAAAAATCTTATTGATTGCAAGTGGGTATTCAAAATTAAAAGAAAATCTGATGGAACCATTGATCGTTACAAGGCAAGACTTGTGGCAAAAGGATTTAAACAATGGTATGATATAGACTATGAGGACACCTTTAGTCCTGTTGTGAAAGCTGCTACCATTCGTCTTGTTTTGTCTATTGCTGTTTCTAGGGATTGGAGTCTTAGACAGCTAGATGTACAGAATGCGTTTCTCCATGGTGTTCTGGAAGAGGAAGTTTATATGAAACAACCTCCTGGGTTTGAGAACAAAAATGCACCCTCTTATGTGTGTAAACTTGACAAGGCACTATATGGGTTGAAACAAGCTCCAAGGGCATGGTACTCACGTCTCAGCCACAAAATGCAAACACTTGGTATTGTCCCTTCAAAGTCTGACACTTCATTGTTCATCTACAATAAATGCAACACACAAGTTTTTGTTCTCATATATGTGGATGACATTATTGTTACAAGCTCATCTGATGCAGCTATAATAGGACTGTTGAAGGATCTCAGTGCAGAGTTTGCTCTCAAGGATCTTGGAGATCTGCATTACTTCCTAGGGATAGAAGTAAAGAAGCATGAAAATGGACTTCATCTCTCTCAGGAAAAATATGCAACAGATCTGGTTAGAAAAGCTGGACTTCAAGGTTGTAAGCCCTCACTTACCCCATTATCTAGTTCAAAAAAATTATCTCTTACAGAGGGACAAGCCTTGAGTCAGGATGACAGCACAAAATACAGGAGTCTAGTAGGTGCACTTCAATATTTGACACTTACAAGACCTGATATTTCTTTTGCTATTAACAAAGTTTGCGAGTTTCTACATGCACCCACTACTGTTCATTGGACTGCTGCAAAACGTATAGTTAGATATGTCAAAAGCACTCTTAATGTTGGTCTAAATTTCAGCCAGTCACCATCTACACTTGTTAGTGCCTTCTCAGATTCAGACTGGGCAGAATGCCTAGATGACAGGCGTTCAACTGTTGGTTTTGCTATATTTTTTGGTCCTAATCTAATATCATGGTGTGCAAGAAAACAAGCAACTGTCTCTAGGTCAAGTACAGAGGCAGAATACAAGGCATTAGCAAATGCCACAGCTGAAGTGATATGGGTTCAATCTATGTTGAAGGAACTTGGTGTCCAAAGCACACAACCTCCCTGTTTATGGGGTGACAATCTGGGTGCAACTTACTTGTCTGCTAATCCAGTGTTTCATGCAAGAAAAAAACACATTGAAATTGATTTCCATTTTGTCAGAGAAAGAGTTGCCCAAAAGAAACTTGATATTCGGTTTGTACACTCCAGAGATCAAATTGCAGATGGATTCACAAAGGCATTGCCTACACGAAGCTTTGAGGACTTCAAACATAATCTCAACTTGATGAAATTGTGATTAAGGGAGGGTGTTGAACAATGTAACGTAGAATCATTGGTTTCGGTTGAGAGGTTGTTGATAGGCCAAATGAGGTTTATCTTCTCTCAACCGTAACACACTTTATCTCTTCTTTTCTTGATCCTCAAGCATGTAATCCTAACCACCTATGTATGCGCTATCCAGGGAGGTGCGCCCCTGTTATTTAACACGCAGCGCGTCCCTCTAACGAGGCAAGACGCTTACCGCAATCTCACAGGTTGTATGGACCGTTGCTTTATCTATAAAGCGGGGCGAAAGCCTATTTCAAGAGAGTACAAGGTTTTAGGTCAAAATTTGTAGTGTGCTGTGCGCATCAATAGATCGCCACTAATCCCCTCATCATTATAACATATATGTTGATTCCTTGTATGTTCTTCATTAAAATCCCTCCCAACAAATATAGTTGGAAGATCAAATTATGTATTACTCATTCTTTTATCACTTCACTGTGCAACAGGTAAAAGCAGAAGGTGGATTGTACTTGGAATCGCTGGTTAGAGTTTCACTTCTGCTGGTCACCGACGAGTTCCCGTTTGAGGTCCAACTACATGGCTCCAAGATGCTCCAGGTCCTTGGTTTTCCTTGAGACCCTTAACTGTTCTGATCAGTTGCACTGATTTACCTAAACAAATTATTTGCCTTTTATGTTTAGCATCTGGTGGATTACAGAAGTGGTGAACTCAACCGAGCTGATCTTCTTGAGTTAAGACTACAGCTGGTTCGATATCCTAGTGTAACAGCGGCCAATGCAGGAAAACCCAAAGAACATAGCAAGCGTAATACAAGCTTACTTGTGCTAGCTGCAAATAACATTTTGAGAAGTCTGACGACAGGAAAAAAAGGTGAAGCACATGAATACTTTAATTGTTCCCTGATAGAAGCCTGCTCAATATAAAATCTTATGTGTCCATATTATGCCGTTTCACTTTAATCCACTTTATCTATTGCTCAGATAAATGTGCTCACTTGTGATGTTTGTGTTTCCATTTGATATTAATCTTTTTGCCGTGTCTTTTCGCTTGATGATTGCGAAAACAGAAACAAAGCTTTTACTCCGAAGCAATTTGGATGGGCTAGAGCCGACATACAACAAAAACCACGTGAATCAAAATAAGTAATAGAAGGTTGGTAGTAACTACTAGTTCATGGTAAGAGGCCATAATTTCTAGAATGATTCTGAGGTTGGATAGCTGATTTTCGTGCACTCTTAACATAAGCCAATTCTATGGGTACATTCTGTTCCTTTAAGTCCTTGACACGTTCGTTAACTGCAGGTTATTAGAAATATACTTCCTTATTTGGCTATAGATATAGTGTTGCTGTTAAATAAGTAACACCTAAATTTTGATTAATGCTAAGATATTCTCATCGCATACGTGCTTCATTTTTCTTATTTCATCTGATTATTTAATATTGAGCAGGGTTTGGAAGAAATAGCGATGGAAGTACAGTTAAATCCATCACAAGCTACAGACCTATCGTTCTTAGTTCAGTAAAGAGGGCTCCTGTATTTCAGGATGAAAGAGTGGGCTTCTCTCTCGTGCTTCCTTCTGTTTCAGAAGATGAAAGAATCCATGTTTGCAGTGATATATGTGCTTTGAATAGTGAAAACAGCACCACCAGTAGTCCAGAAAAAGCTGGCAGGAGCAGTGAATCGAGTAAAAGATCCCATAACAGCAACACCAGTATATTAATGACGGTATTGTTCTTTGCGTTATATGTTCCTTTCTAGTTTCCTGCCTTTGGTCAAATCATTTAAATAAATGATATTGTTTTACCAAGTCGTTCATGTATTTGCTGTGCACTCTCGTTATCATTTTTTCCTGTTCTTGAAAGTACAGGATAGTGATGAAACGATATGGCATCAAAGCAAGGACAGTCTTCTCCTGGCAGAGCACAATCTGTTATGTGAGGCATTCAGTATACCATCTCTTTTGGGGTATGATATTTTATCCTTTGGTTTACTCTCTTATTCACAAATAAGTCACCTTTATAGAAAGGCTAAGATGAATAAGAGCTATGTAGTTCCCATCCACAGTTTGCAACACTTCAACTTAGGAGTTTGACCAAGTTAGGCAGGTGTGTGGTTTGGGATCATGCTTACGAAAAATTCCTTTGGGCTCTACTTGTCATAAAGTGAAAAAGTGTGACAAGATTTTATTAGTAATGCTATAATGCGGCAAAGATTTTGTGCATCTCATCTCAGGCTAAGTTGGCACAAAGTGTCTGGTAAACTGTGTCATCTATTTTCGCAAAAAAAAAAAAAAAACTGTGTCATCTATAATGCTCAACCAAACAAGCCCATAATTTTTTTTAAATCATTTCGTTACTGACGTTGTGGTCTAAGTTGTGCCTTTGAAATTATGACAAGTAGACAAGTACATTATTATACTCCCTCCGTTCCAAATTAAGTGACTCAAAAATGAGTCAAGTTTGTACTAACTTTAGTACAAAGTTGAGTCATTTTTGAGTCACTTATTTTGGGACGGAGGGAGTATTATGTAAGAGTGGAAAAGTACCGTCTACTATTGCCGTTATGCAATTGCTTACCTTTCAGTTCTCTTTACAGAATTGTGGAATATGCGAGAATAATTCCATGTTTACTTGATCCTCTGAACAAAATATGGACCCTAGTGGAATGGAAAGATAATTATGTTTCTAGTGTGAGCCAGCTTTTTTCTGCTGGCCAGTTTTTGAAGATGGCTTTTCATGTGGTGAAATTCGGTGAAGAACAGCTTAAGAGGAGCAAAACAGAAGGGTCTGGTGCTCGTGATCTTTCCCCTGTAGCCCTTTTAAAACTAATCCTTCCATTGTTCTTACAGGTAAATGTACACCTAAACCTTTGGTCTCAAACCATGGCAATAGAATACACAATGTATACTATGTTGCATTTAGTAATGTGTTTATAGTTGATTATTTTGACCTTTTTATGTAATGGTTTCAGCTGCTTCAGTGTATACATGCGCTTTGGAACGAGGATGCTAATTTTTTACCTGAAGAACTTGAAAGAACTAAATGTTTGAGCAGTGTGGAGCTTGCTACTATACTTGAAAGTACAAATGGGTTGTATGACATTGACAATGTGGAATATCTCCATAGGAACAAGACAGGGGCATAATTGGAGGGAACCCGACAGAGAGTGTAAGTTTATCGTATCTTTGCACTCTTTGTGATATATAGCTCTTTTGACCCGTGATGAAATGAACTTCCATGTACGGAGTAGGTGTTATTGTTAGGACTTTAGATACTTGACATGCTGTATCTAAGTTTTTCTAGGTTATTTGATTGAAGTACGCATAATTAACTCTACAAATTCCAGGGACTCTCCTATAAACTTCTGTAGCAGTCTTTGTTAAAACATGAAATGCAAATGCCGTAACTCTAACGTGGTCCAAATTCCAAGATATTATTAAATAGAAAATGAACTCTGTCTTGTAACAGAAAATATTTTTTCTGGAACTGCTGGCTTATGATGCTGCCTTAACAATGCCAATAGCGGCGCCATGTTTGTCATGAGAGAACATGCATAAGCTGAAGTCAAATTCGATGGCCTACAATATCATAGGAACAAAGGGCTGGTACTTATCTATTTTTGTAATGAAATCAGTATTTGAATGAAATAGGAAAAAAAATCAAGAGCTGAAAATGAGCTGGCACAAAAAATTGTTTAAGTTCTATGCAATCTGGATCATTAATATACGCTAATGTACATCATTTTTGCCTTGGATGCGCAATCACTGTTTATATATATCTAATTCGGCACGCATTGAAAGGGATTGGATTGGAACCGCTCGACGCCCGCGTCCCTCCTCGAGGCGACACGGGGGACCCTTGCCTTACCGCCGCCGGCCACCCCCCATCCCTCCCCTCCCACTCGCCGCCGCCGTGGGCCGTTGCCGGGCAAAGCCCCGGCAGGGCAGGTGGCGGCGGGGCCTCTCCTTGGCGCGGCCCCCCACTCCATGGCCATGGCGCGAAGCTCTGTCAATGGCGGCGTTTGGCGGCGTGGTGCTGCGAAAGCCCGGCGACAGCTCGGCGTGGTGGCTGCAGGGGTGGTGTGCGTCCCGTCCGGTGGTGCTGCCTGCGGCTCCGACGGGCTGAGGGCTCGGTCCCGTCCCGGGTCCGCCCTCTCTGGATCTAGATCTGGACGGCCGGGGCTCGGGCGTTGTTGCCGGCTGGCGTGGTGACGCCGGGCCTCCACGGCTGCTGGGCACGGTGGTGGTGCTGGTGGTTGAGGTGGGGGCTCGGTTAGGTGGTGGTCTTCGGCGGAGCTCGACAGGGGGCGTGGAGATGAGGCGGTCTTGGTGGGGACAGCAGTGGTATGGTGGTGGTGCGGGCTGGGGGTCGGGGACAGCGGCCGCTGCGGTCCGGCCAGACCTGACCTCCTGGTGGCGCGGGTGGGGCACCAGCCTGGCGTGGCTGGTGCTCCGGTCGTGGGCGGCGGCGCGTGGAGGTCCGACATGGGCGGTGGCCTCCCGGTGGCTCGGCGGCTTCTGACGTCGGGTCGTCTGCGGGCGGACCGTATCGACCATCGCTTCATCCTCTCATCATGTGTTTGCTACGTGCGTCGGAGAGCTGGGCCTCTCCCAGCCGCGGTCCATCCCTCGTCTCGTGTCCGGAGTAGCAGGACTGTGCTCATCTCGCGTCCGGTGTAGCAGGATCGAGCTTGTCTCGCGTCCGGTGATGCAGGACCGAGCCTGTCTCGCGACCGGTACGGCAGGATGGGTAGATGGAGGCCAGTTTTGGCCGTCCTATTGGGTTTCAGTGTTGGGGGCCATCCAAGGGTACGAAAGGCGGTTCCTTTCTCTCGTCTCTTTGGTTAGGGTAGCGGCGTGTCTCGGGTGCGGTGGTGTCAGGGTCCTAGATGCCGGGGCGGCGGCCCTTGGGGTGGTAGCGCGGTGCTCATGGGTAGAGCCCGTGGCTCGGTGTTGCCCGGTGACCAGGGCCGTGTGGGCGGCGTGGTAGCCGGGGTGTGGCGTTCGGTGGCGGTGAGTATTGGCCGGGGTAAAAACCTGCTCTATCTTCGGACGGACCGGCGGTGGCGAAGCTCGTTCCCTTCTTGAAGGTGTCATCGCGGCTCCAGGGGAAACTCTGATCCTCGGATCGGGCGGTGGCGGCGTTCCGGTGTCGTAACCTTCTTGAAGGCGTCGCCTTGGAGCCCACGGTTCGTCGTATGCGGCTCCATCTCTTCGTGGTGGCGTGTTCACGGTTGAGTACCCCGGTTGCTCTTGTAGTGTTAGGGGTGGTGTTGCTGCGCTCAACACCTTTGTATCTTGCCTTGGGTGTGTGCGTGTGTTGTGGTGGCGTGTGTTTGTACCGGGATGTTGATGATGGTTGCTTTATATATAAAGCGGGGTGAAAACCTTTTTCGGTATATCTAATTTTGTTATATTAATTGATGTTGGAACACTTATGAATGAAAGAAGTACTGATTATATGGTTATCACGTTGTTATTTGCTCCTTTTGTATCTCCATAAGGATGCAAGACCACTAGATATACTGTTTATACTCCATCCGTTCCTAAATATAAGACCTTTTAGAGATTTCACTATGGACTACATACGGAGTAAAATGAGTGAATCTACACTCATTAATACGTCTATATACATCCGTATGTAGTTTATAGTGGAATCTCTAAAAGGTCTTATATTTAAGAACGGAGGGAGTATTTAATATTTCTGTTAAACTTATTGATATTGGAATACTTGTGACTTGTGAATGGCAATACTACTGATTATGGCAATCTGTCATTATTTGCTGCTTTTTTTATATTAAAAATAGTGAACTGTATCATGCTGCAGGTACAACGTCGTAGGCCTATGTACATCCGTAGAGGGGGTATTTTCAGAGTTATTGAATAGTCTATCTGCTACGGACGCTTTCTTGAATGGTTTAAGGTCAATGGAACTTATGCATTTGGGGAAGGTTATTTGTCTGGTAGTTGTTCCTTTGGTTAAAAATTGCCCCTGCAAATTTTGGAAGCTGTGGATGGTCGATTTCTTAGGGCCTATACTAACTGAGTGTGAGCATAGGCTTCACTTTGCTTGGTTTGATCTCTTATATCACGGTGGGACTGGAAAACCATACTTTTATGGTAATCTTGTTGGACCGGATAAAGAAATAAATGCATTGAAGCAGAAGCTACTGCTTGCATTTACTCGGGAAGTGTCGGATCTTCTTAGAGTGTTAGCAGTTACGGAACAAAATATGGAGTCTGTCCCGTCTCCTCTCTTGAGGTATTTAACTGTAATCAACTTGTATTTTCTTTGCAAATGCTATGCCTATTCATCTTATATTAGATAAAAGTTACTTATTGTTTCTTGCAGATTCCTTTTACTTCACGATTGCTTTAAGAGGATAAGAATGAGTTTCTTTGGATACTTTGTGGATGATGAAACAACAATGAATGTCATTCCATTTTGTCGTTCTCTCACTTGGCTTGCAATCAGTGACATGAGAGTCATGCATTTAATTGTGAATGATCTGCTTCCTTGTCTAATTAGACGTTTAGACAATCAGCTTCCATGTGCAATTCAGCACCTAAGGCATAAATTAGGATCAAGTACGAGGGCTACTGCTAGCAAAGGCCTTGAAGCACTTTGTGAAGAAGAGAGAAGTCCATATTACAACCTCGAACTATCACTGAAGTCTAAAACACAACCCTGAACTACGAAACCGTCTAATTTACAACCTTGAACTTTGAAAACTAGACAAAAGATAACCCTGGGTGGTTTTTTGTTGATGTTGACCGGTTTTTGACTGTTGACCGTCCAGTCAGCGCCATGTCATACACCATGTCACCATGCTTCTGAATTTTCGTTCTAATTGTTTTTTCTACTTGGCAAAATTTGTTGAAACTTTCCAGGTTGAATATAAAGGTTGTGTGGATTTTTGAGAATTTTTCTCAATTTTTTCTGAAAACATTTTTTTTGGCCAATATTTGACAAAAAATGGATCTGAATTTGAATTTTTGCTTTAATTTTTTTGTCTTCTTGACAAAAATTGTTGAAACTTTCCAGATTAAATATAATGGTTGTGTGGATTTTCGAGAATTGTTTCAAAATTTTCTAGGATTTTTTTTGGCCAAAATTTGACGAAAAATGGCTAGGTTGTATTACATGGCGCTGACTGGACGGTCAACAGTCTAAAACCAGTCAACATCAGTCAAAAACCACCCCAGGGTTGTCTTTTGTCTGGTTTTCAAAATTGAGGGTTGTAAATTAGACGGTTTCGTAGTACAGGGTTGTGTTTCAGACTTTAATGATAGTTCGAGGTTGTAATATGGACTTCTCTCTGTGAAGAATGGTACAATGATTTTGAAAAGGCAAGTGATCAGTATTTTTTGTTCTTGTTTCACCATTTACAAATGGGCATTCTGTGTACTTCAAAAATAAAATGAAATTGGAAGGGTATTTTTGACCGTTTGGTAACGAAAAGTTGTACGCACCATATTCTATAGCCATTTCCTTATTTTAAAATTGTGAAACTTACTTACTGGGAGTCTATCATACTGTTGAATATTGATATATAACTTCATGCTACTTGTTTTTTCATGTGTTTGTGATAGGGTTCTGCAGGAGAAGGCAAATCCGATGCCTGTGCAGAAAAGAACTTTTACAGCCTGGTTGAGGAAGAAAAGGGAAGATCTTCAAGTAATGGCATGTTCTGCCGCTAAGGAACTTTTCGAGGGTTCTGATTGGAATTGGGAAGTATGTTCCTTTTCTATTTCTTAAACAAGTTTGAGCATCTCAAATGTTCATTTCTTTAATTCTTATTTGGCACTTATTTCTTCGTTTCTACATGTTCTTTTATGTTATTACCAGTTTGAAGATGAATTTAGCAGATACCTTCCTGACTACATGGACATGTTGCAACAAGTGGATTCAGTCAACGACTATGAGGAGGTAATTGGTTTTCTGCTCTAGAAATGTATTCTCAGTTTATGATTTTCATGATAGTGAGGCGGTTTTTAAAGCATCACTAGGCTGTAAGGTGCCCTGTTAGCGCCTTGGAAATAACCCTGCCTTGGGCACTTAGGAGTCTGGGCTTCTGGGTTGGGCCCTGTTTGTTTGGGCTTGTGCTTCAGCTTCTGCAGTTTTTTTCACTTTGGCTAAAAAGCCAAAAAAGCTCCTATTTAGGGGCTTTCGGCTTTTGGCTTATATACCATCATAAAACGATATTGATTCATAAGCCAAAAGCCGGAGCCAGAAGCCCCTATTTAGGAGCTTTTTGGCTTTTAAGCAAAAGTGAAAAAGCTGCAGAAGCTGAAGCATAAGACCAAACAAACAGGGCCTATCATCCTCTTAAAACCACGGTGAGGCTTCTGTGGTTTTTGGATAAGTACCAGTTTGGTGGTAGGTCAAAATTGCCTGAGGCTGCGCTTCCGGGTCCCTTATCGTCTTAAAACCACACTGAGGCTTCTGCGTTTTTTTGGATAAGTAGCAGTTTGGTGGTAGGTCAAAATTGCCTTTTAGGCCGGTAGGGTTTATAGTATAACCAACTACTTGTATGGACCATGTGAATCTAAGACAGCAACAATCATAACAGTAGCACAATATGTAATATATCGGATACGTGCACTCTTCATTATGTCTAGGAATTGTTTGGTAGTTGAAAGTATCAGTGTTGTATTATTAGTTGACTCTCATCCGATTGGTTCAGCTAGGGACGCGGTCCATCTGATTAGCCATTATTTGGTTAATTTGTTCCTATGTTGCTTTCTCAGCTACTCCCTCTGTACCTAAATACTTGTAGTTGGGGAAAACCAGCTTCCAAAACTTCAATCAGCTCTAGGAACTCCAATAAGCTCCATCCAGCTCTCCATCTTTCCAAGTCTACAATGCAAAGTGCCAGCTTTAATCAAGCAACTTCAATCAGCTCTATAATTTCAAATCACCTCCATGTTGGCGTCTTCGTCGTGTGTACACAACACTGTTGGGCATTGCAACATTCGCCCCCACCCACCCTGCACTGTCAAAAACTATTTAAAAATCGTTGCAATGTTCAAACATGATTCAATCATACACATGCAAGTAAAACAGGGTGACCTGCGGCCATCAGCCGCCGAAGAAGAGCTGTGGTTTTGCAGCATGGCGGTCCGGCTTTGCAACAGAGGCAGCCGCCTTGCAGCGTCCCATCCTGACTTGCAGCACCGGAGGCGCCAGCCAGTCTTTGCAGCGGCGGGGGCCCTGGCTTGTAGTGGTGGTGGTATCCTGCCTTGTAGCATCCCGTCCTGATTTGCAGAAGAGGCGGTGGTCCTGGCTTGCAGTAGTGGCGGTGTCCTCGGTTGCAGCAATGGTGGGGCGTCCACCTTGCAGCAGCACCGACCAGCCTTTATAGCAGCGGCTGCTGGCCTGGCAAGCACGCTCCCGTCCTGCAGTACCGCAAAAAACACATGCAACATGACACACCATTGCAGCAGACACTACACGAGTCATCACAATGTGTCACTTGTGTATTTGTAGTCAAACACACATGGGCATGAACAGTGGCGAATCTAACATGATAATAAAGGATAGGCTCAAACATCAATTTACTAAGCCTAATTAGCAAATACACTACAATTGTTGCGTGTAAAGCACCTTAATGTAATTGTCATATGTTATATTTAGCTGAAATAGGATTTTGGAGGGTAGGCTTCAGCCTATTGAAGCCCCCTACTAGAATCGCCACTGGGCATGCAGCATGTCAGGCCCAACATTGACAACGTAGCTGCCGAGTACTCTCCGACGGTGCAGTCGTGCAAGTTAAGTGCGGCCGATTTCTTCCGGCCGATCGAGCGTATACACGAAGCGTATACGGCGAGATGCACCAGACACGAGCCAAGCTAGCTGAATCCTTAAGCAGCTGGATCGATTCTTGACGCTGTGTTGCACACGCACGTATACTAGCAGGCAACACACGAGAACACGACGAGATGATGGCCAAAAGGCTCGTGTCGAGCCTTTGTATTTTATTGCTCTTTTGATCTCTTCAATAATCCAGATTACAAGGGGTATACTCTGTATATATAGCAGCTAGAACCGCATAAGCTATCCTACTCGGATACTAATCCAATCCTAGAACTACTAGGTGACGTATACAAACCGGACTGTGCGTGTATCAACCGGACACGCATCGCTGTCGTGGTTGACTTCTCTCGATCCAAAGCCTTGGTCATGATGTCCGCCGGCTGATCATCGGTGCGAATGTAGTTGATTTCCATTTTACCTTCTTCCACACCGTCCTTCATGTAGTGACTAGTAGAACGCCCGTGCGTTGCTACGGGCATATAAATAAACTAAACAAATGATTAAGATCGTCTTCATAGTCGAAACACATTACTCCCTCATACCTCCGAGCATGTTAGTATGCTCTCCAAAATTCAACCGTCTCTCAATAGTCCGAGCACCCCCAAATCCAGATCATATATGGAGAAGAAATATGGGTGTCCGAACTATCCGTCATGCTGTATCCAACAGACGTGCCCGACCACAAGTACCCCACCCCATGACACACCCTTCCCTTTTTTGTGTTACACCCCCTGCCGCTCGGTTTCCCGTCGTAGCAGGACAATTCTCGCTGCAGCCCTATCCTTTAAAATCGGATGACGCCCACCTCACCTTCGCCATGGTGCCCTAACTCCTTCACACCATACTTCCCCACGGACCGCCAAGGAGAAATCCACCGCCAACCATCCCGCTCTCCGCCCTGATCCCCTCCCCAAATGTTTATGCTGATCCTCCACCACCATCGAAGGGGAGTGAGGCGTGCACTAAGCGTGACGCCCCAGAGCAAACAATATAGATTCAGTGTTTCCTATGCCATTTCCACGTTGTAACATACAGTTGAATGTCATGATATCCGTTGTTGGACATGCAACTGATACGCCACTGTGTTCGTTATTAACATTTGAAGCAACCAATCAATGCATTTACCCTTCTATCTTAACCAAAAATTGTATTAACTTGATGAAAAACATACAAACCGCTCACTCTTGCAATTTGTTGCAAAGTTATCTCCAATGAAATGCAATTTGCCACGTTTTTTAAAGTAGGGATATTATTTCGCTCAGACAAATGTGACTGAATAGACCAACCCCAACCACATCAACCCACATCCCACGTAATCTCATGTCAATGATAGACTCATGAAAACGATTGTACCAAAATAAAATACTGCTGCTAGAAACTTCCTGCATGATCTAGCGCCAAAAACCTCACTGTGCCTCCCCCCCCCCCCCCGCCAGCGTCGCTCACCCGCCGCCCCTCCTCCAGCTACCAATATCACCCAGCTCTCGGGCGTCCCCTCCACGATCGTGAGGGTGTTGCCAGGAGAAATAAGTGTTTCTTTTTCATAAGAACTAACTAAACAAAGAGAAGATACAATTTAATAATGTAGCACATGATGTAATCATATAGCAGTACACTGCATCAAGAAAGTGGTAAAAGAAAACAGTACATGAGTTCGATTCTTACCACAAAATTGGACCTGAAGCCGGTGAATAAAATCGAGCACGGTAGTAGGAGAATTATTGCTTGACCTAAGGAAGCGGCATCGACGACGACATGCAAGGAAATCTTCTTATCGCCCACACATCGACGATTCTTAGTCAAACCAAATCGGGGCTCCGCGTCCTAGGCGCTCGATTCGTTAGTTAAATCTCCGAAGAGCAGGAACGTGAGGTGCAACATCATCATCGTCACGTGCACAACAATCCTAGGCTAAAGGGACCGCGGAGAGGCCGTTGCCTTGGGAACGGAACGGACATGGGAGGGGCAGGGTCGCGAGGAAGTGGGGAGGGGAAGGGAGCTCACCACGGTCGGGATCTTGGGAGGCCGCAGCGATGGGGGTAAGCGCGTCGGCGTCGCAGTAGTTGCTATCTGATAGCCATCGCAGTCGATGGCGGGGTGAGGGTGGGCGGTGGGCCAACCCTAGCGCGCCTTTGGGTCGGGGACGTGCGTACGTGCTGTGTGCGTAGCGAGAGAGAGGGGTGTGCAGGCTGGGCTCCAGCCTCTTCGGTTCAACAAAAATAATCAAGACGGGTGAAAAATAAACCGGCGGGGGGAAGAGAAGGAGAAAAATCGGTGCGGGGAGTATCGAGCGAGGGGTGGAGAGCGAACGAACCACAACTTAGAGACTGCTCTTTAGGAGTACATATTAATAGAGATTTGATTGTCATTTAATTTTGAATCCTAACTTTCCTAACACATGGATCCATGTGTTAGGAAAGTTAGGATTCAAAATTGATTGCCACATAATTGGCTACTCATTATTTGGTAACGTATTATTGGTTCCTGCCATTTGTAACATGGCTGATTAGGAAAACTTGAATAAGATTAGGAAAGTTTTGTGACGAAATTAAACCAGTTGAAAAAACCAATGCGAAGGAGTGGTGGTGGGAGGTGAGACGAAAAAAAACCGGTTGAAAAAAAACCAGGAAGCTATTCTACCAACTGAGCAATTAGGAGTAGAGATACATCGTATCAATGTGCTTGCTCCTATCATGCCGCATTGGATCCTTGCGTAGAAAAGTAGTAGACTCACTGTCAACATTGAGCACCACTTGTTTTGGATCTCGATTTATGAGACCACCGTGTAGCCTCCCTAGCCACACACCTTGACAGTCTGCTTCACTTGAAATCAATGTCACCACTTTCTGCTTTCGTAATAGCCAGCTTATTACGCTTCCATCAAGGAAATATGCCACGTCCGAGGTACTCTTACGGTTGTAAATAATTACTTCCTTGTCACTACCACTGTAACCGAGTAGTCTCACCATCAACTTCTTGCTCAGCTCAAGACGAGGTTTCATTGAAGCGTCAATTGGATTGCAATCTTTCATGCCACAGCTTTCAAGTACCTTCCTTGTGTATGCCTCCTGGCATGGCGTGATCCTTTTCGGCTCTTGTCGTACCTCGGTACCGAGGTAGTAACTCAATATCCCTAGATCATCCATCTTGAAAAGCTCATTCATTTGTAGCTTGAACCTTGCAATCACCTTTTCATCTGCTCCAGTTATCAATAGATCGTCGTCGTAGATGCCAACTATTAGATAATCCCTTCCTTGACCGCTCTTGTACATTGCATGCTCCAGTGGGGCTTTCTCAAATCCAAGAGAAATCATCGTCTGATCAAGTTTGATGTTCCATGCCCGAGTGTCTTGCCGTAGCCCGTACAAGACTTTGTGTAACTTCAGTACTTTGTGCTCTTCTCCCTCTTTGATGAATCCCGGTGGTTGATTCACATAAACGTCTTCTTCTAACTCTCCGTTAAAAAACACAAATTTTACATCCATGTGATGCATTTTCCATGATTCCTGAACCACGAGAGCGATTAGTAATCTTACGGATTTCATCCTTGCAACGAGAACGAACACTTCTTCGAACTCTACAACTTCATCCTTGCAACAAAGCCAGCGGCCGGCACACTAGTCACCCTCCAGTTTCACACCGACATGAAATGACACAAGATGACGCACGTGGGCATGGCCGGGGCGACCGAGCCGCAGTCCGGCGACATAGAGAACCGTGTTTGCCCATGGCCATGCAGCGGCGGCGCATGATACTGATAACCCACAAGTGTAATGGATCGTTTGTAGCCTTTTTCGATAAATAAGAGTGTCGAACCCAACAAGGAGCTAAGTGTAGAACAAATATTCCCTCAAGTTCTATCGACCACCGATACAACTATACGCACACTTTAACGTTTGCTTTACCTAGAACAAGTATGAAACTATTTTGTAGGTGATAGGATAGTTTGCACGAATAAAACTAGAAGTACTTTGCAGGAATAAAACTATGAGTAAATTGCAAGATAATAGAAGTTAGTTGTTTAGTAGAAAGCTTTTGTCAAACAAGAAGGTTAGTTGTCCCTAGGCAATTGATAACTAGACCGGTAATCATTATTCCAATTTTATATGAGGGAGAGGCATGAGCTAACATACTTTCCGTACTTGGATCATATGCACTTATGATTGGAACTCTAGCAAGCATCCGTAACTATCAAAGATCATTAAGGTAAAACCCAACCATAGCATTAAGTATCAAGTCCTCTTTACTCCCATATGCAACAACCCACCTACTCGGGTCTGTGTCTTCTGTCACCCACGCCACCTACCATAAGCAAATCATGAACATATTGCAACACCCTACAGCAGGGATCCCTCACGTTTGCGCGACACGGAGGGCACCATAGGACAACACCAAAATAAAACATACAACTTATATGAACCACGATCATCAATTAGCCCATAGGACAAAACGGATCTACTCAAACATTATAGGATAGCCACATATCATTGGGAAATAATGTATGGAGTTGAGAACTATTTTTAAGTAGAGATTATAGCGGGGAAGCGAGGTGTTACACCGCTGCATAGAGGGGGAGAGAGTTGGTGTTGACGGCGGCGAAGTTGTTGGTGTAGATCGCCGTCACGATGATTGCCCCGACGGCGTTCCGGTGCCACCGGGAGAGAGGGGGAGAGAGACCCCCTCCTCCTTCTTCTTCTTCTTCTTCCTTGGCCTCCCCCCTAGATGGGAGGAGAGTTCCCCCTATGGTCCATGGCCTCCATGGCGGCGGAGGGGCATGATAGTGATAACCCACAAGCCCCTCCGAGATTGGATCTCCTCCTCTGTTCTCTTTTGTTTCTCGTTCCTGTTTTGTGGCCGAAAACCATTTCTTATATTCCCGGAGATCCATAACTCCGATTGCACTGAGATTTTAACAAGACTTTTTTTCCGGATATAAGCTTCCTTGCGCCCGAAGTAGAGCTCCAACCGACTTACGAGGAGGCCACGATACACCACCACGCGCCTGGGCCCTAGGGCGTGCCCTGGTGTATCGTGGTGGCTGTGGGCCTCATTTTGCGTTGATTCCACCTCCCAAAAATCACAAATATTCCAAAATAATTCTTCGTAAATTTTTATTGCGTTTGGACTTTGTTTGATATGGATATTCTGCGAAACAAAAAACATGCAACAAACAGGAACTGACAGTGGGCACTGGATCAATATGTTAGTCCAATAAATCATATAAAATGTTGCCAAAAATATGTGAAAGCTGTATAATATTGGCATGAAACAATCAAAAATTATAGATACGACGGAGACGTATCCGCATCCTCAAGCTTAATTCCTGCTCGTCCCCGAGTAGGTAAATGATAAAAAAGATAATTTTTGATGTGGAATACTACCTAGCATAATCTTGATAATATATCTAATCATGGCATGAATATTAAGACATGAGTGATTCAAAGCAATAGTCCATAATTTGACATAAAGACATTAATACTCAGGCATCCCAACAAACAATCATGTCTTGCAAAATATCAAGGCTAAAGAACGCTATCCCTACAAAATCATATAGCCTTGTCATGCTCTGTCTTCTTAACACAAAGTATAAATCATGTATTACCCCGGTGTCAGCCAAACAATTGGGTCATACTTTTTAACGCGCTTCATCATTTTCAACTCTCACGCAATACATAAGCGCAAGCCATGGATATAGCACTATGGGTGGAATAGAATGCGGTGGTAAACATTAATATAGAGAAGACAAAAAGAAAGATAGTCTCACATCGAAGCGGCTAATCAACATGCTATGGAGATGCCCATCAATTGATATCAATGCGAGGAGTAGGGATTGCCATGCAATGGATGCACTAAGAGCTATAAGTGTATGAAAGCTCAAACTAAAACTAAGTGGGTGTGCATCTAACTCTATAATGAGAAATTCCCACTAGTATATGAAAGTGACAACATATGAGACTCTCTATATGAAAAACAAGGTGCTGCTTTGAAGCACAAGTGTGGAATTAGCATGACCCTTCTCTCTTTGACTCTCATTTTTTTTCTTTTTTTTCTTCTTATTTTCTTTTTTTTCTTCTCTTTTTTTCTTTTTATATTTGTCCGGAGCCTCATCCCGACTTGTGGGAATCATAGTTTTCATCATCCTTTTCTCACTGGGACATGCTCTAATAATGAATAATGATGATCATCACACTTCTATTTACTTACAACTCAATATTATAACTCGATAGTAGAACAAAGTATGATAGAGCGTATCATATCATAATAGGTAGGTATAGTGTCTGTTTTGAGGAAGATATAATAAGGCTTATGTGTGATACAGCGTATCATATCACGGGGTTTGGATGCACCGACGAAGTTTGCACCGACTCTCGAGGTAAGAAAGGGCAATGCACGGTACTGTAGAGGCTAGCAAATTGCAGAAAGGTAAGAGTGCGTATAATCCATGGACTCACATTAGTCATAAAGAACTCACATACTTATTGCAAAAGTTTATTAGCCCTCGAAGCAAAGTACTACTACGCATGCTCCTAGGGGGGAGGTTGGTAGGAGTTAACCATCGCGCGCCCCCGACCTTCACACAAAGATAGACAATCAAGGATAAATTGTGCTCCAACCTCATGGCATAACGGGAGACTACGTGCATGCTTCGGGAATCACAAACCTTAACATCAATATTCTTACTAACCACAACCGTTTACTAGTACCTCTCACATATTATCATCTCTATATCGCAAAACTATTGCAAGGAATCAAACATATCATATTGAGTGATCCATAAGTTTTATGTAGGATTTTATGACTAACCATGCAAATGACCAATTCCTGTTGACTTTCTAAATAGATATAAGTGAAGAAAGAGAGTTTAATCATTTCTAAAAAATACCATGCTCTTATAAATATAAGTGAAGCAAAAGAGCATTCTACAAATAACGGTTTTCTATGTGAAGAGAAACAGGCAATCCAAACTTCAAATGATATAAGTGAAGCACATGAAGCATTCTATAAAGCCATACTCAAAAGATATAAGTGAAGTGTAATGAGCATTCTATAAATCAACCATGGACTATATCATACCAGCATGGCACATAAAAGAAAAGCTAAAACTAAACACAAAAGATTCTGCAAGATTTACACATATCACATGAATGAAACGAAAACGAAAACATACCGATACTTGTTGAAGAAACATGGGATGCCTTCCGGGGCATCCCCAAGCTTAGATGCTTGAGTCTCCTTGGATATTTACTTGGGGTACCTTGGGCATCCCCAAGCTTGTACTCTTGCCTCTCCTCCTTCTCATATCGAGACCTCCTCGATCTTTGAACACTTCATTCACACAAAACTTAACAGAAAACTGGTGAGATCCGTTAGTATAATAAAGCAAATTACTACTTTAAGTACTATTGCAAACCCATTCATATTTTATATTTTCATTATCCCTGCTGTATTATAACTTCTGCATGGCTTATACCACCGATAAAATCAATAGTTTCATCAAAACAATGCATCAAAAACAGAATCTGTCTTAAACAGGACAGTCTGTAGTAATCTGAACTTTGACCATACTTATGTAACTCCATAAATTCTGAAAAATTAGGACTAAATAAAATTTTTGTATATAAATACTGTGTAAAAAATTTAGAAACTTTTGAAGTTTCAGTAAAAAATGTAAATTCATGCACTATAGCCAAAGTTTCTGTTTTTACACCGCACGTACCAACAAGCAATCTAATCATCCTAAAGGAAAATCTTGGCACATTATTTTTATAATACAATGGATTTGTACAAGGGGGTAATTATTTTTGTTGAAAAGTTTCTGTGATTCAAGATTCACAAAGTTTCCATGGGCATGAACAAAGTTCAAGGAATTCCCCCACTTTCACGATGTCGTCTCTCTCACTTTCACTTTTCTTTTTGTGTAGTTTTAGGTTTCTCTTTATATTTTTTTGTTTGTAAACTTTATAAAAGCACTCAACAAAATAAAACGACTCTCTAAAACTTTCGGGTTGTCTTCCTGGCAGCGCTTTCTTTAAAGCCATTAAGCTAGGCATAAAGTGCTCAAGTAATGGATCCACCCGGATCCCAAGGTATATCAAAACCAATTTTAATTAACAATGATTTGTAATTTAGTAGTGAGCACAAATAAACATATATCATGAAATGACGAAGTCTAACTCTCTTACTATTCATCTGCATGTCATAAAAGAACAATTCATGCACATCAAGTAAATGCCAATGCATAGTATGAACAGTTTCTTGCAATTTTATCGTATTGGAAACATAAAGAGGTAGAGATGTAGTTACTCTCTCATAATAATTGCAAGTAGGAGCAGCAAGCACATGCATATTATATTCATTAAAATCATCATGTGTAGTAGCAGCAAAACGCAACCCATCAATATAATCCTTAATAAGAGCAATTTTCTTCGATATAGTGTAGTTGGGAGAATTCAAAAAGATAATAGGACTATCATGTGTGGGTGTAAAAGGAAAATTTTCATTCTTAAGATAAGGAACTATAGCAAGTTCATCTCTATAAGCATAATTCATATTGGCATCCTGGCCACAGTCATAACAAGCATCAAATTCAACAAAAAGGGATATTTCAAAAGAATCCATGGGATCATAGCATTCATCCTTCAGTAAGCACGAAGGGAAATTAAATAATGTATGAGTTGAAGAGTTACTCTCATTAGAAGGAGGGCACGGAAAGCTAAACCGCTCTTCTTCCTTTTGTTCTTCGCTCTCCTCCTCATCTTTCTCATCTAATGAGCTCACAATTTCAGCAACTTCCTCTTCCATAGATTCTTGCAAAATATTAGTCTCTTCTTGGACAGCGGAGGAGTCCTCAATATATTCTTTAACATAAGCATTGGAAGCATAGTTTTCATAGCAATATTTAAGTGTGGCAAATTTTTCAGATTTGTAAAGAGTAGCATAATACTTTTCAATCAAAGAAGCAATTTCATAGACACCCTTAAAAGCAACAAATTCTTCAATTTGTTCAATATCATAGTAATTATAAACACCCTTGGCATAAGAAGATATGATTCCATTATCCTTAAACTCACATTGGAAGAAAAGGTGTTTCTTAGGGTCTTCGGAACAACAAGTAAAATCATGTATTTCGCATAAATTCAAAGCATAGAAACACAAACTATTAATATGATGCCACAAAAGTTTCCCTTTTTGAGATAAGCGGTGTCGCACAAAATAAGCATGCTCATTTAATGATTTTCCCTCAACTAAGCTAGTTGGGTTTTCAGCATGAGCACAAATGGATCGAAGATGATCCAAATAGAAAGTTTCAGTAGTATGATAGATTTTGGGTGGTTCTTCAACCATTGGTTTAGCAGGTATAACTATATTTTTTGGTATTTTACGTTTCCTACACATAACTAAAGATAGAAAACAAGAGAACAAAATAAAAACTACTTAGTGATAAAGCAAGCAAGCACACACGAGAATATTCACCCCACGCTATTGCTTCCCCGCAACGGCACCAGAAAAAGGTCTTGATAACCCACAAGTGTAGGGGATCATTTGTAGCCTTTTTCGATAAATAAGAGTGTCGAACCCAATGAGGAGCTAAAGGTAGAATAAATATTCCCTCAAGTTCTATCGACCACCGATACAACTCTATGCACACTTTAACGTTTGCTTTACCTAGAACAAGTATGAAACTATTTTGTAGGTGATAGGATAGTTTGCACGAATACAACTAGAAGTACTTTGCGGGAATAAAACTACGAATAAATTGCAAGATAATAGAAGTTAGTTGTTTAGTAGTAAGCTTTTGTCAAACAAGAAGGTTATTTGTCCCTAGGCAATTGATAGCTAGACCGGTAATCATTATTGCAATTTTATATGAGGGAGAGGCATGAGCTAGCATACTTTCCGTACTTGGATCATATGCACTTATGATTTGAACTCTAGCAAGCATCTGCAACTACCAAAGATCATTAAGGTAAAACCCAACCATAGCATTAAGTATCAAGTCCTCTTTACTCCCATATGAAACAACCCACCTACTTGGGTCCGTGTCTTCTGTCACTCACGCCATCCACCATATGCAAACCATGAACATATTGCAACACCCTACAATGCGGATCCCTCACGTTTGCACGACACAGAGGGCACCATAGGACAACACCAAAATAAAACATACAACTCATACCAACCACGATCATCAATTAGCCCATAGGACAAAACGGATCTATTCAAACATCGTAGATAGCCACATATCATTGGGAAATAATATATGGAGTTGAGCACCATGTTTAAGTAGAGATTACAGCGGGGAAGTGAGGTGTTACATTGCTGCATAGAGGGGGAGAGAGTTGGTGTTGACGGCGGCGAAGTTGTTGGTGTAGATCGCCGTCACGATGATTGCCCCGGTGGCATTCCGGCGCCACTAGGAGAGAGGGGGAGATATCCCCCTCCTTCTTCTTCTTCCTTGGCCTCCCCCTAGATGGGAGGAGAGTTCCCCCTCTGGTTCATGGCCTCCATGGCGGCGGAGAGGCAGGAGCGCCTCCGAGATTGGATCTCCCCCTCTATTCTCTTCTGTTTTGCGTTCCTGTTTCCTGGCTGAAAACCGTTTCTTATATTTCTGGAGATCCGTAACTTCGATTGCACTGAGATTTTAACACGTTTTTTTCCGGTATAAGTTTCCTTGCGCCCGAAGTAGAGCTCCAACCGACTTACGAGGAGGCCACGATACACCACCACGCGCCTGGGCCCTAGGGCGCGACCTGGTGTCTCATGGTGGCTGTGGGCCTCCTTTTGTGTCGATTCCATCTCCCAAAAATCACAAATACTCCAAAATAATTCTCCGTAAATTTTTATTGCGTTTGGACTTCGTTTGATACGGATATTCTGCGAAACAAAAAACATGCAACCAATAGGAACTGGCACTGTGCACTGGATCAATATGTTAGTCCAATAAATCATATAAAATGTTGCCAAAAATATGTGAAATTTATATAATTTGGCATGAAAAAATAAAAAAATTATAGATAAGACGGAGACGTATCAGATACCCTGGCGTCTCGGGTGTGACGGACGAGCTAGGGGACCGGTGCTGAGGATGAAGAACCGCAGACGAGTTTGTGCTAGCCGCGGCCATGGAAGCGACCGAGAGAATGGTCGGCAGGGGTCGGCACAACCCTAACATGAGGAGGGCATGCGCCTCGGTGACGATTGACTCCTTGTCGTCGACATCGGCCTAGTGCAGCGGCCTTCTTCTCCACCACCTGTTTCCATTGGTTCCTCCTCTTGGCCGATTCGGCGTTGAGCTTTGCGAGCTCCGACCGCAACTTTTTTGTAGCCTTCTTCGCCGTGGGGCGCGCAGCCACGGCCGGGTCGCCGGCCATGGAGGAGGGATGGGAGGGGCCGCGCGGGAGGTTTTTGGGCGAAATGGAGGGAAAGTGGGCGGGTGTGTCCCCGACGGGCGGGCCAGGGGAGGTCAAGGGCGTGTGTCCCGCCTGTCCACGCACTGTCCATTTCGACGGAAGCGCGGCCAAAATTTGGGCTGGGAATGGGTCGAAATTGGACCGAAAATGGGCATTGGTCCGTTTTCTCCCACGCGTTGGGCCGCCCGTTCTGTCCGTTTACCCCCAAACGGGCGCGGACCGACCATTTGGGGTCGTGCGTTGGAGTTTCCCTTAGGCCAAGTCCAATGCCCAGCCGCAAACGAACGGTCGTTTTGTCCGGTTTGCGTCTATTTGCGTGAGCAAAACGAACAGTTGTGTCTGGTTTTGGTCGTCCGCCAGATGGTGCGCCCAACCGGCCGCCACATCTCAAACATTTGTCCGGCTTGGTATTATTTTCTTATTAAAAGAAAGCATTGCAAAAATAATTAAGAATGATATATATTACAATAAATTTAAAAAGTCTATGAAAGTCACGGCCACACATTTAAACTAAACTTGAAATAAAAAAAACCATAAAGGTAGATCTGCCCGACGCCGTCGTGGCTGTCTACGATGTTGCCGCCGATGCCGCGGCCGTCTTCCGACGCCGTCGTGGCTGTCTACGAAGTTGCCGCCGATGCCGCGACCGTTTTCTAGCGCCGCCATCCTCGTCCTTGTCGTCCATGGTGAGGTAGACGTAGGGAGGTGGCTGCGAGAGGTGGGCTGGCGGCCCCTCTGGTGCCTGTCAAGCTAGGGCGGGCAGCGCCTATGGCTGCCATTGCGGGGCAGACTGTGGTGGTGACCATCCCTGCTGTGGTTGTGGCGGGGGTGGTGACCACGACAACACAGCGTGGATGAGGGCGGGCTACATGGCATGATGGTTGTTCATGACCACTGCTGCCCCACCAAGGCATGGTTGCAGGCCGTGAGGGGAGGCTCGTCTTCCACCACCTCCTCCACGTCGAGCTCGGGGACGTAGACATCGCTGGTGGCCGACAACGCCATCATCTCGTCCAGGCCCTCCCACTGCTCCTCCTGAATGCGGTTGTACTCCCTTTCTGAGTCCTCCATCACCGCCTGCACCAGCCGCTCCTCCTCTTTGGTAGTCATGGTGGGAGGTGGTGGTGGTGGTGGGGATAGAGAGGGGGAGGGCGTCGGCGTCAGGCCGCCCAACCGCGCATGACCGCGAGACGGGGCAGGCTCGGTGTGCGCGCACACGGCTCATGGGGCAGGCTACGAGCACGACTAGCAAAGAAGGTTTGCCGGCACATGTCGTGCTCATCTGGAAGCAAGTGTCCTAGAGCAGCGAGTTGACGTCATACCTACGGTCGGCGAGGAGGTGGCGCGGGAATCGAGCACGCTGGGATGGCAGGAATAGGGACCCGATCCGGGCTCAGATGCCACCCATTGGGAGGTGTGCATCGGATCACGGAAGCAGGGTGCCGATCTCTCAGTAGAGCTGGCATATCTCCACCTTCACGTATGGCCTGAAGCATGGCGGGGCTGCCGGAGGGGAGATGGAGAAGGCGGGTGGCGAGGCGGAGTACATGGTGGCGGCGCGGCGATGCGGAGGACGACCCAGCCTCGTGGTCGTGCTCCTCCTTTTTACCGGGATCCACTTCCACATCCCCACGCCGGCAGCCGGTAAGGAACAAGGAGGACCTAGCTTGGGACGGCGCTAGGGTTAGCTGGTCGGGACGGGAGGGGGTAGGAAGTGTGGAGGCGGCTCGGAAGTGGACTAGCCGGTCCACGAATTCGCCATAAAAAAGGGGACGCGACTGAGGGCGGCTGTGAGGCTGACGTGCGGGCTCGTGCTCCCGTGTGGATTAAATGGGGCCGGTGGGGCATGGTTGGGGGGCCGACATGCGGGCCCAGAGGCGGACGACGAGTCGCTGCGTGCGCGTGACACAAATCTGGCCCAAATATGCGCTCGGTTTGGGTCAAAGCGGACACAGGACAGACATATTTTGAGTATGCTCTCGCGCGTTGGGCTGCTGCATCTATCGGTTTCGACCCAAACGGACAGAAATGGACCAAGCCGGACTAAACGCGTCTGGCGCGTTGGAGTTCGCCTCATGGGTTTCAACTCTAGCCTACCCCAACTTATTTGGGTGTGAATGGCTTTGGCCTATTGGCCTAGCCTTTGTTGTTGTTGTTGTTGTTTTATCTATATTGGCACATTGGCCCAGTAATACCTATTCGTAACAGGGTATGGAGCATGTTTTTGATTTTGTGGACTGATTTCTCTCTTCGGCTTCTCATCCGACTGAAGGAGATCAATCCTTTTCCCACCACACTTGTGTCACCACCTCAATTTTCTTCTCCCTTCACTGGGTTGTTGGGATGGCGCTATGTGCTGGCTGTCTTCTGTCAGTGTGCTGATCTGCGATACCGGTGTTGACTGTCCTCTGGTTCGCTCTTGCCACTGCTTGCGGAGTAGCCACCTCAAGCAGCTGAAGCTTCCAGTACTCGTCATAATCATTCGGTCCTATCAACTCTATCACCAACATTGGGTCTTCTGCTATTACATCAGCTACTAGCGAAGTCGTGTCTGGTTCCTCCTCGCCTTGGCCTGTGAACCTGCCAACCGCAGTTGTTGTGTTTCACCCTGCTTAGGTGGAGCACACGCCTACGATGCCGGTGTCTTACTGGTACTATCGCTTTCGTCTCTTGTTTCCACCCTCTTGTCCTTTACAGTTGTAGCCTTATTCTGATGCGACTATTGGCTTTCGGTATACCACCTGTACTTTATACCGGCCAATTGACCTCATAGGAATACAAGGTGCTATTCATAGCAAAAATATATCAAACTGGTCAATTTGGATTGTCTTGTTCAACTTCCCTTTGGGAATTGGCCATGCATTCTATGAAACTCGATAGTAGAAAAAATCATGTTGTTTCTTGAGTTTTTTTTATAGCATATCGACATCACTTTCTATGTTCTTCTGAGATATTAAGATAGTAACACAATTGTTTTGATTATATATATGCTTGCAGTGTGTTTTTTCGAAAAGAGAATGGCTATTTGAGAAATTGAAGCTAGAATTCAGATCTAAGTATGGCATGAACAGCTGTGGCCACCCTTATATGTCGACCATCTTTTCTCTGTGGCAAGTAAGCATTTTAATATTCGGATTTCACTTGTGTATGCGCACATCTATTTTTTCTAACATATTTTCTTTTGCTGACCCTGAAGAGAAAACATTCAATGAATGGTATCACAGTCAACAGGAATAAAGGCAAATTTGTTAGCGATAATCAAACTCAAGCCTTTTACTAAGGTATTACTCTAGATATTTGTATTTTTTACGAGTTAAAGCACCATAACCCCATAAGTCCATAACTTAAATATTTATTATTTTTAGGCCTCTGATTCTACTTCGGTGAGGAGAGGCGTTGATATCATTTGCGTCCAAGAGACCAAATGGAGGGGACAGAAGGTGAAGGAGGTGGAGGGTATCGGCTTCAAGCTGTAGTACACGGGGATGGTTGCAAACAGAAATGGAGTGGGCATCTTGATCAGCAAGAGCCTCAAGTATGGAGTGGTAGACGTCAAGAAACGTGGGGATCGGATTATCCTGGTCCAGCTGGTAGTTGGGGACTTAGTTCTCAACGTTATCAGCGCATATGCCCCGCAAGTAGGCCACAATGAGAACACCAAGAGGGAGTTCTAGGAAGTCCTGGAGGACATGGTTAGGAGTGTACCGTACGGCGAGAGCCTCTTCATAGGAGGAGACCTCAATGGCCACGTGGGCACATCTAACACAGGTTTTGAAGGGGTGCATGGGGGATTTGGCTATGGCATCAGGCATCAAGAAGGAGAAGATGTCTTAAGGTTTGTGCTAGCCTACAACATGATCGTAGCTAACACCCTCTTTAAGAAGAGAGAATCACATCTAGTGACTTACAGTAGTGGGAAACACTCTAGCCAGATTGATTTCATGCTCTCGAGAGACAGGCATGCATGCTTAGACTGTAAGGTGATAGCTGGAGAGAGTATTGTCCCTCATCATATGCTTGTGGTTGCTGACTTCCACTTTCGGATTCGTGTCCAGCGGGACAAGCGTGCCAAAGTCGCTAGAACGAAGTGGTGGAAGCTCAAGGGGGAGGTATCTCAGGCATTCAAGGAGAGGGTCATTAAGGAGGGCCCTTGGAGGAAGGAGGTGATGCACACAACAGGTGGGTGGCCTTAGAGGAGTTTGGAGTGTCCAGGGAAAGTAAAAGAGAAGCTAAAGATACCTGGTGGTGGAACGATGATGTCCAGAAGGCAATTAAGGAGAAGAAAAGATTGTGTTAGATGCCTATATCTGGATAGGAGTGCAGACAACATAGAGAAGTACAAGATGGCAAAGAAGGCCGCAAAGTGAGCTGTGAGTGAAGCAAGGGGTCGGACGTATGAGGACCTCTACCAATGGTTAGACACAAAGGAAGGCGAAAGGGACATCTATAAGATGTCCAAGATCCGAGAGAGGAAGACGAGGTATGTTGAGCAAATCAAGTGCATCAAGGACGGAGCAGATCAACTTGTCGGGGAAACGACACCTATGGGATCAAGAGGACCCCTTTACGATTAGGCAGGGAAGAAGGTTTGCACAGAGAGCAGATCCAACGATCAACACGAGGGATTTTACCCAGGTTCGGGCCGCAAGAAGCGTAAAACCCTACTCCTGCTTTGGTTGTATTGGATGTGTTCAAGCCCAGGCTCTGGGAGCGCTATGTGATGAACAGTACACAGCTGCTACGCATGCAGAATGGGCCAGAAGAAGATCCCCCTGTAGCTACGCCTTGGGCCTCCTTTTATACGTTCAAAGGGGTCACCAACAGTGACGTACAGTGCATACATGAGGTGTAAAGTAGCTACAATGCTATCATACCTAATACTGATGGATTAGGACAAATGCATTAAATGCTCCGTAGAGGTGTCCCTTAGCGTCTTGGGGACGGAAAAAGGGGCCGTTCCATCAGCACCGCTTAAGCCCGTCCGCCGTTAGCGCCTGACACGTTACCAGGAGGACAACAGCTAAAAGACAAGCTGGTGGCCGCGATGGAGCAGTGACAGGGTGACGAAGTCTTGCCAGGTGCGAGTCTTACCGGGGCTCTGCAGGCCAGCCCGGCAAGATCTTGCCGGGCGCCCAGCCTCCGGTTTTCTGCCTTCTGGTCGTTGGCTTGAATGCTTTCTCGACGCTGTTGCATTTGCATCTAGCTGTCCCTCGGCAGGCCTTGTCGCTGGTGTGGCTGCAGCTGCCCGTGCACAAGTATGGGGTACTAAAGGACCCAAACTTTAGTACACCGACAGGAGCCCCCGGGCCTAGGCCATACACGGGAGCGAGGCGTTGTTGGGCTAGGCCCAAACAGTGCACGGGCACGCGTGGCAGGAGTTAACTGCTATAATCATTCCATTTCACTGCGCCCCCCACGACGCGCATTGAATGCGAGACGTGGGAGACGTGCGCGGAGCGGCCGAAACTGCAGCGCGCTCGCAATTTTCATGTTGACTAGTAAAGAGGCAGCCCCGGGCCTTCCCCATAAAAAGGAATCCGCAGAGGCGCGACTCATTTACCTCCTGTCTCTTCCAATCTGGGAACCGCCGTCGTCTTCTTCCTTGAGCCCAAAACAGAGCCCCTCCATTCATCCGCCGCCTCCACGCCCTCACAGTCCTCAGCCTCTGCCCCCATAGCCGCCATGCCGCCCAAGGCGAGCAAGGGCAAGGGAGCGAAAGCCGCTGTCTCGGAGAGCGATTTGGTGACGATGCGGAGGGAGCACGCCGTCTTCGCCCGGCGCTCGACGCGAGCGCACTGAAGGAGCGGTACCAGTGCATGTGGGCGAAGGAGACGAAGGCGTATCCTGCAACTCTCGTGAGCCCAGGTTCTTCCAGGTGTGGCCCAAACAAATATCACTTCTTCGCCGATTACTTTTACTGCGGGCTCTGTCCCCCATTCTCTGATTTCTTCATCGACATCATGTACACATACGGCTTCCAACTCTTAGATTTTACGCCGAATGCTGTAACATGTATGTCAACCTTTGCTCATCTTTGCGAAAACTTTGCCGGAGTAGTCCCTAGCACAGCCCTTTTCCGCCACTACTTCCTCCCCCGCATCCAAAAGGGAGACGCCCTTTCTGGTTCTATCGCTTGGATTCCAAGGGGATGGAACAAGGAGATATACCCAGACGGGGTTTATCGCGAGAAGTGGGAAGAATGGCGGGGAAAGTGGTGCTGGATTTAGGAGACAGAACCCCAGCCTTTCTGTTCGCTTCGACAGACAAAGATAGCGCGCGGTGCTGATTGGAGTGCCTTCGATCTTTAAGACGAGAAGCTCTCAATCACAGTTGTCAGGATTCACCGTCTCAAAGCTACCGGGCTCTCCATAGAGATGATTGGCGCGGATTTCCTTCGCCGGCGCATCGCCCCTCTGCAGAATAAGGGGAGGCCAGCTTGGGAATTACGGAATGCGGCAGACATCATGAGGCTGCGCCCTGGGTTGAACAACAACTTGACGGTCATGCAGCACACGGCTCTCTGCCAAAAGCTGTTCAGACTTGACGCGAAGCTCAAGCTGCCGGCAGGCGTCATTCCCCTATGCAACAACTCCGCCCTGGCTTCGCTCATCGCTATGATGCCGGTGTGCAACGTTCATGGCCCTGATGGAACTTGGGAAGTGCCATCCGCAGAGCAGGCGCAAGAATTCCTTGACAACTAGTCGGAGAAGGCCATCCGGGCGGAAACGAACCTCATCCGGCAAACCACCGAGGAAGAAGTGGCGTACATCGCCAGCAGGGTGGAGGAGGTGAATCTTGCCGCGGAGGCCGGTAGCGCTGGCTTCATGGACGAGGAAGCCAGCGAAGCAGACGTGTTGTCAGAGGAGAAACTTGCCGGGTAGGGAAGGTTGCCGGGGAGCAGAGTGGCACGCCTGCCGGGGGCCCTTCTACTGAAGACATAGTCAAGGAGCAGCTACAAGAGGAGCCCCCTGCTCCCGAAAGGAGGACGAAACGCGTCCTTCGGAGTGCCGCCTCTGGGGTCCCGGTCCACCAACCTTCCTCGAGCGGTGCAGCCCCCGACAAGGGGGCGGCCGGCAAGGCCGCAACCAAACGACCCATGATCACTCCTTCACCTCCTCGCACAAGCACCGTGGCGGAAGTCGGCTTCGACCTCTCTGCCTTTAGCTAAGAAGGGGAAGAAGAAGAGTAAGGGTCCTGTAACACCTTTATCTTCTGGATCTCTGTTTTTATTCAACTGATTTGTTTCGCTTTGGCCTATCTCCGCAGGGATACGGAAACATTGGCGCAAAGGATGGCGAAGAGGGCGAAGACTTCGACGGGTGACGAGCCGCCGGCAATCACCTCAGGTGCGCCAAAATCGACCACCATCAGCCCGGAGTCAATCCTCAACGCAGCCCCCGACGCAGCCCCCAGCGTGAGTTTACTCACTTTCCACTGGCAAGCGTCGGGGTTTGCATCTTTTCTGCTGACATCTCTGGGCGTGTAGGAGAAGAGCGGCAACAAGGAGCACCGTCAGGAGCCACCCCCGATGTGCCGCCTCCATCAACCACATTGCCCAGAGATGACTCACCGTCAAGAGTTTCCTCTATCGAGCTCTATCGCGACAAAGAAGAATCGGCAAGCGCGGGTTCTGGTGGTCCTACTTCGGCAACCGATGTTACCGGGAAAGGAAAGGCCACCTCCCAACAACTTGACACAGGTAAACTACTTGCTTCAGAGTACTTGTCGCTTTGTATTTGTTTTTTTGTCTTCTTGAACTTCCATCTCAGCCTTTTTTGTTTATTTTCTTGGCCTTCAGATCTTCCCTCGACAGAACACATGGATGTTGACGCTGTTATCGAGGAGACCGCCAGGGACGCCGCCGCCGAGGCCGACAGGGTTGCTGCTGAGGAGGCTGCCAAGAATGCTGCCACCGAGGCCGCCAAGGATGCCAGCGCCGAGGCTGCCAAGGCTGCACAGGAAGAGGCCGCCAAGGAGTCTGCTGAGAGGGCCGGCGAAGAGACCAGTGACCGTACTGATGGCACTCCTGCCGCAGGAGCGCCAGGCGCTACGCCGGCCACGGAGCCCCCAGTTGCCGGTGAGGCGGCTGTTGAGGATCAGCCGTCAACATCCGAAGCCCCCTTGTCAAGCAAGTACCTCAAGGTTGGTGACAACTTGTTCATCAGCATTCCTGGCACGGCAAGCATTGGGGTGCCAGCTGAAGGGGAAATCCTTGACGAAGACGTCATCGCTGCTGCCGGGCTCGAGATTGTCGACGAGCCATGTACCAGCAGCAACAAATTTGAAGAAGAAAAGCTCCTCCAGGCCATGAGCAGCAACTTCCAGAAACTTCAAGCACTCCACCGCGCCTGGAAAGAGAAGCTGGACTCCAGGGCAGCAGTTGTCGAAGCAGCGGAGGCAGATCTCCAGAAGCGCGTTGAGGAGACCCAAACCTGGTATGCTGAAGCCTTTCAGGATCTGAGGACGAACCAAGAGCAGCTGAGCCAAAGCTGGAACGAGCTCCTCCTGAAGCAGTCCGATGTTGAGAAGGCACAGGAGGAGGCCAAACAATAGGCCGCTGCAGAGGAAGCACGCTTAAGAGAGCTCCGTGTCGGGCTTGAGGCTCATGATGATGACCTCACCGCTCGCAAGAAGGCACTTGCTGACAAGCTTCGCAGCAAGGATGAAGAAATCGAAAAGCTTGTCGCGTTCCGGACCCAGGAGCTGGAGCAGAAGCACAAGGAAACGCTAGAAGCTCTGACTACAGATCACGCAGGCAAGCTGAAGGAAGCCGTCGATGCTGCCAAGGCTGCAGAGGCCGCCAAGAACTTGCTGGAGGAGAAGGTGAAGAAGCTGGAAGCGGATCTCGAGGATCATGGCAAGGAGCTCTCAACACTCAAAACCGAAAGAGAGAAAACTCTCCACAGCTTGATGGAGATGCAAGTTGCCATATCCGACAAGACCAAGCAGCTCACCTCAGCCAATGAGTCCATCGATGATCTGAAGCTGAAGCTGACCACGCTGAAGGAGACTCTTGAGGCCGCGGAGGCTCGCAAGAAGGCCCTGATCAAGGATCTCAAGAATGAGAAGGAGCTGCTCGAGAGCGCTGCTGTCACCCATAACGATTATGTGGCAGGTGCAAAGATTTGGACTGATCGCCTTGTCGAAGTCGCAGAGAGGCTTGCAGCACAACTGTCCTCCATGGGCCTGCGAGGCTTCGACTATTCTTCGGATGACAGGGTGTCCACGAGCGCCAAGTTGACCATGTTCTTTGACGGCATGGTTGACACCCTGAAGCTGATCCACTCTGACCGAACAACCCATCTGGCCAACGAGTCCCGCAAGCTCTGCCGGGCCGTCCTCCTCAAGGTGCTCACCAAGGTGGTGTACAAGAACCCCGACATCAACCTCACCAACGTCCTTGACCGCCTGCCGAAGGACGCGGACCTCAAGGCGGTCGAAGAACTTGTCGCGCCCATCGTCGACAAGGTGAACCAGGTCAAGAGGGTTGAAGGCCAGCGCAGGGACTAGCCGCTTTGCTTCTTGTTGCCGCCACCATTCCATGCCAAAGACAATTTTGTCTTATGTTAGAATCGCGGCAAGATTGATGTAATATAACTTGCTATGCTCTGGATGAATGTATGCTATTCCCCTTGTTTAATTTCTCTCTGTATGTATTCTCCCTACGCTTTATTGGAAACCTACCGGCGCGCACACCCTTGCCGCGAGCGCTAGGTGCGGGACTTTAGCAGCCTGGTGGTGGTGCCGCTACCAGCAAGAGACCTTGACGTTTTCAGTGCAGCCACCTAAACTGTTGAGCAGACTCGAAACAGAGTAAGGGCGCAACCGATCACAACAAGGTTCCTTCGCGTGCAGGATTTCCATACAAAAGTCGAAATCGTTCAAGGAGAATAACCTTACAAACAAATATTTGTTTAAAGTTTCTACAACTTAGCTTGTCGTTGCTGTACTCCTTCCGGCAAGATGTCAACCTTGAACGTCGCCTGTTGGTGTCCATACCATCATTCCCCCCCGGCAAACTTGCATGCGAGGGAACCTTCTGTCCTTTGAGAAAAAGAAAGAAGAGAAAATAGAGATATGGAACCTTGGCGGTTCATTAGCACTTGCCGGGAATAAGCGTAATACAATATCTCAGACAAACATGCATATAAGTAAACGTGAAAATCGACAAGAATTGTAAAACACTTAATCTTATTCATTTATGCCAAATAATAGGGTCGCCTTCCTCAAGACTTCGGGCATGAACCTTGCGGCTATGATAGCGGCGCAAGGCTCGCTGGTAGCGTGCAGCTCGCACAGCAGCCTGAAGAAGATCTTCCTCAAGGAGCGTAGCGTCATCTTGCCGCAACTGCTCTTGCTCAAGCTCATCATAAGCGAGCACTCGAGGTGACCCGTATGTGAGTTCTGTGGGGAGAACTGCTTCCGCCCCATAGACTAGGGAGAAGGGTGTCTGGCCGGTGGCTCGATTTGGAGTCATCCTGATTGACCAAAGAACCACCGGCAACTCATCAATCCAGTGCCTTCCACACTTTCGCAGCTTGTCGAAAGTCCTTGTCTTGAGGCCTCGCAACACTTCAGCATTAGCCCTTTCCGCCTGGCCGTTGCTCCTTGGGTGGGCAACAGAAGCAAAACAGATCTTGCCGCCAAGGTCTTGGACATACTGCATGAAGGTGCGGCTCGTGAACTGTGTACCGTTGTCAGTGATGATCCTGTTCGGTACACCAAAGCGGCAAACTATTCCCTTGAACAACTTGACGGCTGATTGTGCTGTCACCTTCCTCACTGCTTCCACTTCCGGTCACTTTGTGAACTTGTCGATTGCAACGTACAAGTACTCAAAGCCCCCGGCAGCACGGGGGAAAGGACCCAAGATGGCGAGCCCCCAGACCGAAAATGGCCAGGAGAGAGGGATTGTCTGAAGAGCTTGAGCTGGCTGATGCAATTTCTTTGAATGAAACTGGCATGCTTCACACTTGGTTACCAGCGCAGTTGCATCCTGGAGAGCAGTGGGCCAAAAGAAACCTTGCCGGAATGCCTTGCCAACAAGAGCTCTTGATCCTATGTGGGAACCACATATGCCTCCATGTATCTCCGCCAACAGCTCCAGTCCATCCTCCCGCGGAATGCACTTCAATTTCACACCGTTCGGTCTCTTCCTGTACAGGACATTGTCCACGAACTGGTACATATTAGACCGGCGGGCTACTTTCTCTGCCTCTTCCTGTTCCTCGGGGAGTTCTCCTATCTGAAGGAAACGGACGATGTGCTGTGCCCATGCTGGAGCCTGGGGCTCGACAACAAGGACTAAAGGCATGTCTTCTGCCGGGGGAACATCTGTCTCGACAGTAAAGGCACGAGGCCCTGCCGGAGCCTATTGTTCCCCGGCAAGCTTGGCGGGAGCGTTTGTCTCTACGACAAGAGCTTGAAGCCCTGCCGGAGCCTGTCGCTCACCGGCAAGCTTGGCGTTGTCCCCGACAACTTCCTTGCTGGCGGCTTCCGGGAGCTCTGCCGGAAAATACTTGCCGGAACTCAACTTTCTCCTTTTCTCTTGTCCCATCGATGGTATCACGGATGGTTGAGTTAGTCGGAGCACAAAAGTTCCTGGTTCCACAGGTAACTTGAGAGCAACACACTTTGACAGGCCATCGGCAATGCTGTTTTCTGCACGAGGAATGTGCTCCATTTGCAGACTGTCAAAATGTTCTTCCAACTTCCTCACTTCGTCTACGTAAGCTTCCATCAACGGGCTCTGATAGTCTTTGTTCACTTGTTTGACGACAAGTTGAGAATCTCCCCTGACGATGAGTTTCTTGATTCCAAGGTCTGCCGCCATCCTGAGACCGGCAAGCAGCCCTTCATATTCTGCAGTATTGTTCGTTGACCTCTCCCGGGGAAAGTGCATCTGAATCACGTATTTGAGGTGTTCTCCGGTGGGTGCGACAAGCAGCACGCCAGCACCGGCGCCTTGCATCGAGAAAGCCCCATCAAA
Source organism: Elymus sibiricus (assembly GCA_039707655.1). Taxonomy (NCBI): domain Eukaryota; kingdom Viridiplantae; phylum Streptophyta; class Magnoliopsida; order Poales; family Poaceae; genus Elymus; species Elymus sibiricus. Next base: position 185,953,016 of record CM077669.1, on the reverse strand, counting down.
ATACATAATCCACTCTTGATTTGTTTCCTTGCCGGGGAGAGTTAACTCTGGAATCTCTTCATCTGGCGTTAGGGTCCATTCCGCAATGAACTCCGCCAAGGCTCTGCTCTGGATGGTCGAAGTACTTTCGAACTTGAGACCAAAACTTGACAGTTCCAAATCCCTCTCCACAATCCTGCCGGTAGCATCTGGATTCCGCAAAATCCGCTGCAATGAAAAGCGAGTGACAACGGTGATCTCATGTGCCTGAAAGTAATGGCACAGCTTCCTCGAGGCCATAAGGAGGCCGAAGAGCAACTTCTGCACACCAGAATATCTTGACCTAGACCCCTGCAGAAGGGAGCTGACAAAATAAACTGGGCGCTGCACCATCTTCTTCTTATGTATTGCTTCATTTGACTGCGCAGATCCTGCTTCGTCAGCACCAGACTCTGCCGGGGAAGATCCTAGCTTGTTGCTTGGCGGTCCTGCCGCTGCCGCTGCTTCTTCATCAACTTCTCTCTCTGCCACTAACGCAACACTCACCACTTGATTCGTTGCCGCTAGATATAGCAACAACGGCTCTCGCGGTTTTGGCGCGACTAGTACTGGCGGAGAGGAGAGGTACTTCTTCAAATCCTGCATCACTGCCTCCGCTTCTGGAGTCCATTTCATCGGACCTGCCTTCTTCAAGATTTTGAAGAAGGGTAGGGCGCGCTCAGCAGAGTTTGAGATGAACCTACTCAAAGCAGCAACGCAGCCGGCAAGACGACGCACATCCTTGACACGTCTTGGCGCTTCAATTAGCTCAATTGCTTTGATCTTGTCGAGATTTTCTTCGATTCCACATTGAGATACCAAGAACCCGAGAAGCTTGCCGGATGGGACACCAAACACACACTTCTCAGGGTTGAGCTTCAAGTTGATCTTGCGCAGATTTGCAAATGTTTCTTCTAAATCTGATATGAGCGTCGCCTTGTCCTTGGTTTTGACCACTATGTCATCCATATAAGCTTCCATATTTCTATGTAGCTGGGGCTCAAAACCAATCTAGACTGCTCTTGCAAATGTAGAACCGGCACTTTTCAACCCGAAAGGCATACGCAAAAAGCAATACGTACCACATGGGGTGATAAATGCGGTCTTCTCTTCGTCTTCCTTGGCCATGAAAATCTGATGATACCCTGAATAGGCGTCAAGAAATGACAGCAAATCGCAGCCGGCGGTGGAGTCCACAATCTGGTCGATGCGCGGCAAGGGAAAAGGATCTTTTGGACGGGCTTTGTTGATGTCTATATAATCAATACACAGCCTCCATTTCCCATTCGCCTTGCGCACTACAACCGGATTGGCCAACCATGTTGGATGAAGTACTCCTCTTACCAAACCTGCCGCTTCCAACTTCTTGATTTCTTCGGTGATAAATTGTTGCCGCTCCAAAGCCTGCTTCCTAACCTTCTGCTTGACGGGCCGCGCGTGTGGACAGACAACAAGGTGGTGCTCAATCACCTCCCTGGGAACACCGGAGATATCAGATGGTTGCCATGCAAACACATCGACATTCGCCCACAGGAAGGCAACGAGCGCGCTTTCCTATTTGTTGTCGAGGGTGGAACTTATGGTGAAAGTTCCTCCCGTACCATCCTCCTTGGCGGGCACCTTCTTAGTCTCTGGTGGAGCTGCCTTGGACTTCTTGCTCTTGCCGGTGGAGCTCTCTGGCACATCCTCAACAGGAGCGCAGCACTCCGTGGAGGTGCGCTTGCCGGAGTGTGTGCGAGAGGTCTTGCCGGTCTTCTTCCCCCCGGGAACTTCAGCAGCAGGAGCAAGTGCTTTGGCGGCAGATGGTGCAACTGCCTCCCAGTAAAGCTGATCGGTACGGACGAGCGCATCCTTCTTGTCAGAGTTGACAGTGATGACGCTCATCGGCCCGGGCATCTTCAATACATTGTAAGCATAATGCGATGCCGCCATGAACTTGGCCAATGCTGGACGGCCAAGGATCCCATTATATGGCAATGGAATCTTGGCGACGTCGAAGACAATCTTCTCTGTCCTGAAGTTTAGGTCGCTACCAAATGTCACCGGTAGCATGATCTTACCCTTCGGCTGGCACCTTCCTGGATTGACCCCTTGAAACGTGCTCGTTTCCTCGAGATCTTCATCAGGAATTTGCAACCTCTTGAGCACGTCGGGTGAGATCAAGTTCAAGCCAGCCCCACCGTCAACTAACATTTTCGTCACTTTGAGGTTGCAAATTGTTGGCGAAACCAGCAATGGCAAACACCCGACCGCAGTTATGCGATCAGGGTGATCCTCAGCGTCAAAAATGATAGGCGAGTTGGACCATTTTAATGGCTTTCGGGCACCGACAGATGGTTCAGTCGCATTAACCTCACGCGCCCACTGTTTAAGTTGGCGGTGGGATGAATGCAACGAGGCACCTCCGTCAACGCACATGGTGTCTGTAGCTTTCTGGAATTCTTGCTCGCTGGACTCGTCGTCCTCCTCGATGCCATCATCACCCCCCTCTTGCTTGTCGCGGCCTCGAGCGGGCCTCTCCTTCTGTTGCTTGGCCTTGCCGCGGCGACCTCCTCGGCCACCGCGTTTCTTGCCGGACCCCTCCGCTCCATCTTGGCCCTTCTCCTTGTCTCGCCTTTCATATTCAGCCTTCTGCTTTTCGACAAGCTGCTCAACTTGCCGGCAGTCTTGGAGATCATGGCCCTTGGTGCGATGGATCTTGCAGTACTGCTTGACGGAGCCCTCCGGCTTGTCGGCAGCCGCCAAGGCCTGACAGGAGGCGCACCCGGCAACATCCTTGCCGGGGTCGTCAACCTTGGCCTTCTTGGCGGTGCCGGGGTTGCCGGATCCCTCAACGGCAAGCACGGCCTTGCCCTTGCGCTTCCTGTTACGCCGCCGGCCCTTCTTTGCCGGGGTGGCGGTGTCCTCATCTTCAGAGTCGACCCCTGCGCCAGCATCCTCGCCGGGGAGTCTCCTCCCTTCTTCAGCTCGAGCACACTTATCAGCCAAAGCACAAAGCTCGGCAACATCCCTGACCTTGTTCATCGCCAGCTGTTCACGCATCCTGCGGTTGCGCACGTTCTGATGGAACGCGCTGACAACAGCGGCATGATGAACGTCTGGAATGTTGTGATGTACCCGACTGAATCTCTGGATGTACTTGCGCAAAGTTTCGCCTTCTTTCTGGGGGATGAGATGCAAATCGCTTTCCTGGCCAGGAGCTTGGTGGCCTCCGGTAAAGGCGCCAACAAACTCATGGCACATATCTGCCCAGGAAGAAATGGAATTCTCCGGCAGATGCATCAACCATGACCTGACGTTGGGCTTAAGCACCAACGGGAAGTAGTTGGCGAGTATCTTATCGTCGCGAGCTCTGGCAGCCTGCACCGCAATGGTGTAGATGCTCAGGAACTCCGACGGGTGAGTCTTGCCGTCATATTTCTCCGGGACCTCCGGCTTGAACGTGCGGGAATTGGGCCACTGGACTCGCCGCAGCTCATGGGTAAAAGCTGGATAACCCACCTCGTCGGGTAGGTCATCATAATACCCCGGCGCAGGCTTGTCCACAGCGGGTCCTACACGCTTATCAGATTGATAGCGCGCTTCCCGCCGCCGTTCGATGGTAGTCCGGGCATCTTCCTTGCTTCGTTCCCGAAGAACTTGACGTTGATCGCAGTGAGTTCGCGGATCGGACGACGCCATGGAGCCGTCATCACGGGTGTCGATCCGCCAAGTCGGTGACCGCTGTTGCCGCCGTGGAGGAGAGTGCACCGTGGTCGTAGCGGCACCTCCAGTCTTCTCGCCATGGGCACGCGCCGGCTCGATGGACTGCCGCCGCGAAGGCTCCGCCTACGGCGGCCTATCTTCATTGGCGAGGCCGACGAGGCTCTGAATGGCAGCTCTCCACTCTTCGAGCTTGTCCGCAGCAGGAGGAAAGTTCAGGAGCAGCTGTGCTCGCGCTAACGCTTCTGTTGGTGTAGGCGGCGGCGACAGGTGCGAGGAACGTGAGGTGCTCTGACTCCCAACCATGTTGGAAGGAGCTCCATCACGGTCCCGCGACCGTATGCCGCTCCCACCAGCATGTGGACGTGCATGTTGGTCTCGCATATCCCGAGGATGATGCTCAGGAGACTTTCCGTGGGGACGCCCGGAACCACCAACAACACGGCGATGTTCATCGCGCGCGCCCTTAGAAGGTCGTGGCGCGTGTGCCGGCGTGGGTGTCTTGGAAGGCGCCCTTCCGTCTCTGGAGTTTGCTACGCCGCCCGCTGGCAGCATAGCTCCGTCCTTAGATCTAGCAGCACGAACGATGCCGCTTGCCTGGCTATGATCACCAGAACGTCATGGAAGCTCAGGATCTACGCCTCCTTCGCCTACGTCCACACCGTCGCCTGTCCGTGTAGCCACAGGCGGACTGGACGCGGATGGACCGACCGCCGTGAAAGCCTTCTTCTTGGGGGCCATGGCGATGATGATGATGAAGAAACTAGCGCACAGATCACTAGATCAGATCCGCGCAACCTTCTCCCCTACCTGGCGTGCCAAAGTTGTCGGGGAAACGACACCTATGGGATCAAGAGGACCCCTTTACGATTAGGCAGGGAAGAAGGTTTGCACAGAGAGCAGATCCAACGATCAACACGAGGGATTTTACCCAGGTTCGGGCCGCAAGAAGCGTAAAACCCTACTCCTGCTTTGGTTGTATTGGATGTGTTCAAGCCCAGGCTCTGGGAGCGCTATGTGATGAACAGTACACAGCTGCTACGCATGCAGAATGGGCCAGAAGAAGACCCCCCTATAGCTACGCCTTGGGCCTCCTTTTATACGTTCGAAGGGGTCACCAACAGTGGCGTACAGTGCATGCATGAGGTGTAAAGTAGCAACAATGCTATCATACCTAATACTGACGGATTAGGACAAATGCATTAAATGCTCCATTGAGGTGTCCCTTAGCGTCTTGGGGACGGAAAAAGGGGTCGTCCCATCAGCACCGCTTAAGCCCGTCCGCCGTTAGCGCCTGACACGTTACCAGGAGGACAACAACTAAAAGACAAGCTGGTGGCCGTGATGGAGCAGTGACAGGGTGGCGAAGTCTTGCCGGGTGCGAGTCTTACCGGGGCTCTGCAGGCCAGCCCGGCAAGATCTTGCTGGGCGCCCAGCCTTCGGTTTTCTGCCTTCTGGTCGTTGGCTTGAATGCTTTCTCGATGCTGTTGCATTTGCATCTAGCTGTCCCCCGGCAGGCCTTGCCGCTGGTGTGGCCGCAGCTGCCCGTGCACAAGTATGGGGTACTAAAGGACCCAAACTTTAGTACACCGACACAACTCCTGGTGAAGAACGAGGAGATTAAGCATGGATGGCGGGAGTACTTTGACAAGCTGTTCAATGGGGAGAGTGGGAGCTCTACCATTGATCTGGACGACTCCTTTGGTCATACTAGCAGGCGTTTTGTGTGGCGAATCCAGGAGTCGAAGGTCAAGGAGGCTTTAAAGAGGATGAAAGGAGGCAAGGCGATGGGTCCTGATTGTATCCCCATTGAGGTGTGGAGAGGCCTCGGGGACACAGCAATAGTATGGATAACCAAACTTTTCAACCTCATTTTTAGGCAAACAAGATGCCAGAAGAATGGAGGTGGAGTATATTAGTACCGATCTTCAAGAACAAGGGGGTTGTTCAGATTTGTACTAATTACCGTGGAATTAAACTGATGAGCCATACAATGAAGCTATGGGAGAGAGTCATTGAGCATCGCTTAAGAAGAATGACAAGCGTGACCAAAAATCAGTTTGGTTTCATGCCTCGGAGTGTTGGAAATATGCCCTAGAGGCAATAATAAATTAGTTATTATCATATTTCCTTGTTCATAATAATCGTTTATTATCCATGCTATAATTGTTTTGATTGGAAACTCAAATACATGTGTGGGTAGATAGACAACAATGTGTCCCTAGTATGCCTCTAATAGACTAGCTTGTTGATCAAAGAAGGTCAAGGTTTCCTAGCCATAGACATGAGCTGTCATTTGATAACGGGATCACATCATTAGGAGAATGATGTGATGGACAAGACCCAAACTATGAATGTAGCATATGATCATGTCAGCTTATTGCTATAGTTTTCTGCATGTCAAAGTATCTGTTCCTATGACCATGAGATCATGCAACTCACTGACACAAGATGAGTACCTTGTGTGTATCAAACGTCGCAACATAAATGGGTGACTATAAAGGTGCTCTACAGGTATCTCCGAGGGTGTCTGTTGAGTTGGCATGGATCAAGACTGGGATTTGTTACTCCGTGTGACGGAGAGGTATCTCAGGGCCCACTCGGTAATACAACATCATAATGATCCTTGCAAGCAAAGTGACTAAAGAGTTAGTCACAAGATCTTGTATTACGGAACGAGTAAAGAGACTTGCCGGTAACGAGATTAAACTAGGTATAGAGATACCGACGATCGAATCTCGGGCAAGTAACATAGCGAAGAACAAAGGGAACTGCATACGGGATTAACTGAATCCTTGACATAGAGGTTCAACTGATAAAGATCTTCGTAGAATATGTAGGAACCAATATGGGCATCCAGGTCCCGCTATTGGTTATTGACCATAGAGGTGTCTCGGTCATGTCTACATAGTTCTCGAACCCGCAGGGTCTGCACACTTAACGTTCGGTGACGTTTCAGTAGTATTGAGTTATGTATGTTGGTGATCGAAGGTTGTTACGAGTCCCGGATGAGATCCCGGTTGTCACGAGCAGCTCCGAAATGGTCAGGAGGTAATGATTTATATATAGGAAAGTGGTGCTTGGACTCCGGAAAAGTTTCGGGCACTTCCGGTAGTGTACCGGGAGTGACGAATGGGTTCCGGGGGTCCACCAAGTGGGGCCCACCTACCCCAGGGGCCACATGGGCCTAGGAGGTGGCGCACCAGCCCCTGGTGGGCTGGGTAGCCAACCCCTAGAGGCCCTTGTGCAAGGGGTGGGGAGAGGGCCAAGTGGGAGGGAGTCCTACTAGGACTCCACCTCCCTTGTGGGAGGTGGACTCCTCCCACTTGTGGCCGGCCAAGCCCCTAGGGGAAACCCTAGGGCGCCCCACCTACCCCCCTCTCCTCCTATATATATTGGAGGGTTTTGAGGGCAGCCACCACCTGAAAAGCCACGGCTGCCTCTCTCTCCCTCTAGATATGTTCTCCAGTAGATCGTCTCGGTCGTGCTTGGCGAAGCCCTGCCGGGACAGCTCCACCACCACCGCCACCATGCCGTTGTGCTGGCGGAGAACTCATCTACCTCTCCACCCTCGCTTGCTGGATCAAGGAGGTAGAGATCGTCATCAAGCTGTACGTGTGCTGAACGCGGAGGTGCCGTCCGTTCGGCGCTAGATCGGAAGGACCGTGATTGGATTGCGGGACGGATCGTGATTGGATCGCGGGACGGATCGTGATTGGATCGCGGGACAGCTTTCGATTTGGATCGCGAAGACGTTCGACTACATCAACCACGTTTCTCAATGCTTCCCGCTTAGGGATCTACAAGGGTATGCAGATCCACTCTCCCTCTCGTAGATGCTCATCTCCATAGATAGATATTGCGTGTGCGTAGGAAATTTTTTGTTTCCCATGCAACGTTCCCCAACAGGGATGTCGACCATGGAAGCCATTTTCTTGGTACGACAACTTATGTGGAGATATAGGGAGCAAAAGAAGGACTTGCATATGGTCTTCATTGACTTGGAGAATGCCTATGCACTACGGGAATCAGGTACTTTGCCGTTTGCCATGGCGGACGGCAAAGGATAGGCCTGCGGACGGCAAAACCCTTTGCCATTAGCCAGCAGACGGTCCCCCCGTCCGGCACAGAAAACTCCGGTAAAGGGGGGCTTTGCCGTCAGCTTTGCAACAGTGGACGGCAAAGATATTTGCCGTCCGCCATCCAGGGCATGCAGATGGTAAAGCCAGCTAACGGCACAGGAAGCAGGTAGCCCCGTTTGGTGGCTAACGGCAGCCTTTGCCGTCCGTTGGCAGATGGCCGTTAGGGCGCCATCCTTTTTGCCGTCTGCCAGCCAACGGCAAAGAGGCAAAATGCAGACGACAAAGAGTAGCCGACGACATCCATGACGTCCGGTTGACCAACGGTCCAGTTGGGTCCACCCCGTGCTCTTTGCCGTCTGCCTTCGGGGTCTTTGCCGTCAGCTGGCAGACGATAAAGAGCGTATTGATGGCAAATTAAATCTTTGCCATCAGTCAGCTCTTTGTCGTCTGGTTTGTGGCAGCTGACGGCAAAGACCTTCTTTGCCATCAGCCAGTAGACGGCAAAGAACAGGCAGATGGCAAAGTACCTGATTCCAGTAGTGATGATAAGATACCGTGAAATGTTTTATGGTGGGCCTTGGAGAAACACATAGTCCCAACAAAGTATATTACCCTCATCAAGACATGTACGATATTGTTGTGACAAGTGTTCGAACAAGTGATGGCGACACTGATGACTTCCCGATTAAGATAGGTCTGCATCAGGGGTTAGCTTTGAGCCCTTATATTTTTGCCTTGGTGATGGATGAGGTCACAAGGGATATACAAGGAGATATCCCATGGTGTATGCTCTTTGCGGATGATGTGGTGCTAGTCGATGATAGTCGGACGGGGGTCAACATGAAGTTGGAGTTATGGAGGCAAACCTTGGAATCGAAAGGTTTAGACTTGGTAGGATTAAAACCGAGTACATGAGGTGTGCTTTTAGTACTACTAGACATGAGGAGGAGGAGGATGTTAGCCCTGATGGGCAGGTGGTGCCTCAGAAGGACACCTTTTGATATTTGGGGTCAATGTTGCAGAAGGATGGGGATATCGATGAAGATGTGAACCATCGAATTAAAACCGGATGGATGAAGTGGCGCCAAGTTTCTGGCATTCTCTGTGACAAGAGGGTGCCACAAAAGCTAAAAGGCATGTTCTATAGGACGGCGGTTCGACCCGCAATGTTGTATGGCGCTGAGTGTTGGCCGACTAAAAGGCGACATGTGCAACAGTTAGGTGCGGCGGAGATGCGCATGTTGAGATGGATGTGTGGCCACACAAGGAAGGACCGATTTCTGAATGATGATATAAGAGATAGAGTTGGGGTAGCGCCAATTGAAGAGAAGCTTGTCCAACATCGGCTCAGATGGTTTGGGCATATTCAGCGCAGGCCTCCAGAAGCCCCGGTGCATAGCGGACGCCTAAAGCATGCTGATAATGTCAAAAGAGGCCGGGGTAGACCGAACTTGACATGGGAAGAGTCCGTAAAGAGAGATCTGAAGGATTGGAGCATGACCAAAGAACTAGCCATGGAAAGGGGTGCGTGGAAGCTTGCTAACCATGTGCCAGAACCATGAGTTGGTTGCGAGCTCTTATGGGTTTCACCTCTAGCCTACCCCAACTTGTTTGGGACTAAAGGCTTTGTTGTTGTTGTTGTTGTGGTTGTTGTTGTTGTTGTTGTTGTTGTTGTTGCTGCTGCTGCTGCTGCTGCTGTTGCTGCTGTTGTTGCTGTTGTTGCTGTTGCTGTTGCTGTTGCTGCTGTTGTTGCTGTTGCTGTTGCTGTTGTTGTTGTTGCTGCTTGCTGCTGCTTTTGTTGTTGCTGCTGTTGCTGTTGTTGTTGTTGCTGCTGTTGCTACTGTTGCTGTTGTTGTTGCTGCTGTTGTTGTTGCTGCTATTGCTGCTGTTGTTGCTGTTGTTGTTGTTGTTGTTGTTGTTGTTGTTGTTGTTGTTGTTGTTGTTGCTGCTGTTGCTACTGCTGCTGCTGGTGCTGCTGGTGCTGCTGCTGCTGTTGCTGTTGCTGTTGCTGTTGTTGTTGTTGTTGTTGTTGTTGTTGTTGTTGTTGTTGTTGTTGTTGTTGTAGGCCTCTGATTCTACTTCTGTAATTGTTGATCGCCTCAAAGAGTATCCAGAGATAGAAGATGATTGTCCTGCCTTTGCTGTATTGTCATCAGTCTGTGTGAGTGTTTTTTGTGCTTACAAAATTAGTGAGAACTTCAAAATATTCTGCATGAAGATTATTCAAACCATCTTCCCGTTTTTTAGTTTCTACATGGTATATTATTTCTCTGGGAACCTATTTTTCATCCGCTGATATGTGAGGTGACAATTGGAACTTTTAAAGCTTCATCCCTTTTCGGTTATTTGCTAAACTGCTTATCATTGTGCAACTTGAATAATATTTTTTATTTAGAGCCACATGGACTAACTTTTGAGGATAGTCGATCAATATACCTACGCGAATGAAAGAGAACAGTCCCAGGTATGTCCTTGCATTAATGTTCTGACCTCTTAAATTTTAGTGTGATTAGGAGTTTTGTTTCCCTTTCAGCAAGTAGCACCAGATACAAGTGATTTCGAATCACATCTGCAGCCTTATGCAGACGTGTATTTTGAGTCTAAGCTTAAGGACAAAAAGGTATGTGACTTGTGCATATTCATGTTAGCCCCAACCCCAAGGTGTGATTGTTCCTTTGCTTTTAGCAGCACCTCAAGGGTGGGGATAAAGAGAGACTAGAATATAGAACCATAGTTTTTTGGGTTTCTTGCTTGCTTAAACCGAGGATAAGACAACTTTACAAGGAGAGACTTCAACACAAGTAGTCATGTCCTTCTTAAGTTGGCTAAGTTTGTAACTACCAAATATGATGATAACAATCTATCTGGAAATGTCCTAAACTCCTCAAGAGACAACTATTGTCTGGAAATGAACTAAACTCCACAGGAGATAACTATCTTTAGAAGAGCTGATCTGATGGCTGGTGTACCTCCAAGGACTGTTATACCCATGAGGAGCTGTGATTTCCATTTCCTTGGTGGAATGTCCCTTCAAAATATTTCTAACAGATAACTGTCTAATGCATGTGAACACCCTATGAAATCCATCTAGAATCTGGTTTAAATTGGTTTCATATTAATCAAGTTCTTCTGTCAAAAGAACCATTCTTTACAACGACTAGTTTGCTCTTTTTTCCTCAATTCTGGAAGGTTCACTGCATTATTACAAGAATAATTTTCTTCATAAAGTATCATGTTGCATCCTTTCATTTGTGTATTCGTTATGCTTGCATTTAACGTTTTTGAGTGCTTAATGTGAAATAGCATAGATCAAGATTCTCAAACTGATTCAAATCCTACACCTAGGTCGTTGGTGGTTGCTTCATGCAAACCATAAACCTATCAAAAATTGAAATTTGACAGAGATGGTCTTCTTAAATTTTTGATGGAACATGTTTCTATTTCAGTATTATTTCGCAATTGAGCAAATACACTTGCATAAAAAGTTTGACATATATTTGGCTTCTGGTGTGCTAGATGGAAATATGGATGTGTTTAGATCTTCGAAGGTAATCATCCGTGCCTTAAATGTAGCACAACGCAGTTCTACGATTTTTTTAAATTGTACTTATGATTCACAGGATGACATCGTAAAGGATCTTGTTCAAAACAAGATGGTGAGAGTGCAGCTTTCAGATTTGCACCATGAACTCATAAAGTTATCTTTGGAGGTGCTAATTGTTCATTTTACAGTTCATAGCTTTTTTACTTTATTTTTAATATTCCATTAACAAGTTGCTCCTCTTTATAGCGGAGAGATGAGCTTGGGAAAATCCAGCATCAAGTTATCACATATTATGAATGTTTAAGAAGCTTCTTAAAGAATGAATCAGTATGCAAAATAATATTTCTTGCAATTTATGATTGTGACATGTTGTTAAAACAACTTTATTTACTATCTTCCCTGCATTTTCCTTGATCTTTTGGACGTTAAATTATGAATGTTCATCTTCTCTAGAGAATGGGGACCCCCCCCCCCCCCCCCCGAGAAAATTTAAAATTACAATTGAAAATCTTGTTCTTGTACTTTAAATTGTGATCTTGTTCGTCGTATATTGTTATATATCTGCAAATGATGGAAGATCATATACCATGAATAATGTGTTCATATTCTGCACCTTCCAGTTTTTGTTGAGAGGTCTCGGCGTACCATCATCACCAGTTCCCCATTTAATTAATAGTAAAGATTTGTTTTTGTTTGGCATTTTTCTAAATGCATATTAAATTTTTCAGCTGAAACGTCAAATAGAAGGCTTTTTGAACACTTCCAATAATTCCGCTGATTGGGTACTTCCTACAATGACTATTCCGTTATTCCATAGTTAATTTATCATGCACTAATTGTTTGCTTGCTGCAGGAGAATAAGCTCTTTTCAGAACGTGTAGATAAATTCAACACGAAGTTTTTGCTGGGCATTTCCTCCCCAAATACTATGTGATCATAGGAATTATTGTATGATATTTAATGACATTTGTTCTCCTGTATTTCAAGTTGGCAGTCATGCTAAGTTCGAGCAACTAATCTCTGGATTATCGTTCAATCTTGATGCGCAAGGATAGCTCTCAGCAAGCTGCTTTCAACGAGGTAGACTATTTAAGTTTTTTGCAATTCAATATCAATGAATTACACAGCTTATTGGTTACTTCTATTAGGTTGTTGAGGAAGTATGTGACAGGTGGATTGAAAGTTGCGAAGAGGTACAAAATTCTGCACTCCCTCCGTTTTTATTTACTCCGCATATTAGGTTTGTATAAAGTCAAACCGTATATACTTTCAACAAGTTTGTAGAAAAATATATTAACATATACACCATCAAATCAATACCATTGAGTTCATCATTGCATATATTTTCACATCATATACATTTGTTACTGTCAATGTTCATATTCTTTTCTACAAACTTGGTCAAACTTTATAAAGTTTTCTTTAGTCAAGGCTAATATGCGGAGCAAATAAAAAACGGGGGGAGTACTGTTCTACAATATTTAGAGCACTATAAGTTGTCTCAAATCGTGTAGGATGGGTGGCAGAAGATGGAAATTTTGCATTAGTGAAAAACATTTGTATTTCAGTCTAATCATTGTTTATTGCTTCTAAGTTTGTCCAGTTTTGGATGGAGACGAGCTATTATGAGCACCTCTTCCATAATATTGTTAGACGACCTCTGGAACATGCTAGCATCCTAGCCGTCATGAATTGCACAGTTCATATTGTTATATGCTGCTTTTTTGTGAGTACACTACAAATATATAATGGTGGCTTGTACATGTTGAAAAAAAGAAAGACATGATTGTTGGATTCAGGGCTCCGCAGACCCAAGAAGGTTCGAACACTGGGGTGTGCTCGCTCCCGGCCCTACTCTACCTCGCAACCTCACGACGACTCTCCGGTGGCTTGAGCTAGGAAGACGAACAAGAACACATAGAGTTTACCCAGGTTCGGGCCACCTCGCGGTGTAAAACCATACTCCTGCTTGGTGGATTGCTTGAGGAGGAGGAGTACAAGGCTTGTTCTTGCCCAACCGAAGTCCCTCTCTCCGAGCAGGGGCTGGTTCCCTCCTTATATTGGTCCCGGTCCTCTTCCCTCGAAAATATCAGGCGGGAAGGGTTGCCACACCGGCCATTTTGAAAGGGGACAAGGTTGCAGCTTATCCTGACAAAAGGTGGTCTTCTCCTGCTAAAGTTCCCCGCGGTGACGCGCTCGTGGGCTTGGGGGTGACACCCGTCCTGCCGAGACGATACGCGCGCCCCAGACCGCACGCAGACGGGCCTCGGCACCCCCAGTCCCAGAGGCCTGACAGTAGCCCCCAGGGCCGCAACGGGCTCAGTCTCTCCAGCTGGGGGAAACGAGCACGACGTGGGCCCAAAATGCCTGTGGGCCAAGCCCGACGTGTGGCGCGCGGGGAGTCGTGGGTTGTCTCCACTCCCCTCACGCCTCGATAACCACCCCGCGCTGACGTAAAGCCTGGGAACAGCGACCAACCACCATTACTCTTTCCCATCTTGCGCCTGCTCCTTGCCCCTGCCCGTGTGCAACCCGTCGAGCGATTGTACTTCCCATCTCGCCGCGCTGCCATGGCGCCTTCCCGTAAGAAGAACGGGGCGACTAGGGCGGCGGAAGAGCAGCCCGCACCGGAACCCGCCCTAGGCAGGTCCACGGTGCTTAACCACGAGGGGCTGGATAAGATCCTACTGATGATTGCAGCCGCCTCCAACGAGTGGGGGCCGACCAAGATCTCGCCGGCTTCGCTGCCTCTGGTTGAGCTGGGGGCCATGACGTGGCTTGGACTGCGTCGGTATTTCCCCAAAGAGGAAGGGATGATGCAGCACAACGACAGTAAGTATTTCCCTCAGTAATGAAACCAAGGTTATCGAACCAGGAGGAAGATCACCACCACCCAATAAGCAGCACCTACACACAAACAACAAATACTTGCAACCCGACGCGAAAGAGAGGTTGTCAATCTCTCTACAAGAAATAGATAGATTAGGTAGTGATAGATAGGAGAGATATATCTCTCAAGAACACAAATAAAAAGAGTAAATATGCAGCAATATGTTTTTGGGGTTTTGGTTTTGTAGATCTGAAAACAAAGATTGCAAAAAACGTAGATCGGAAAGCAATATGATAGGAAAAGTAGACCCGGGGGCCATAGGGTTCACTAGTGGCTTCTCTCATGAGTATAGCGCATGGTGGGTGAACAAATTACTGTTGGGCAATTGACAGAAAATTGAATAGTCATGACGATATCCAAGGCGATGATCATTATATAGGCATCACGTCCAAGATAGATAGACCGACTCCTGCCTGCATCTACCTCTACTACTCCACACATCGACCGCTATCTAGCATGCATCTAGTGTATTAAGTTCGTGGAAAAACGGAGTAATGCAATAAGAATGATGACATGATGTAGACACGATCTATTCATGTAGGAATAGACCCCATCTTGTTATCCTTAATAGCAACGATACATGCGTGTCTTGCTGCCCCTTCTGTCACTGGGAGCGCTCCTCCTTCGCGCGACGACGGGCCGGCGGTCGGGGCGGGAGAGGCGCTTGAGCTCGCCCTGCGCGAGGCAGACCTTCGGGCCTTCGAACAGCAACTTGCCTTGATATCATCAGAGCAAAGTCTGGAGCGCGAGAGGCTGGAGGCGCTTGACCGCGACGTCACCGCTGCCCTGGCTACCCGCCAATGGCGCGTGGAGGAGGTTCAAGGGGAGGCCAACGCAAGGGTCAACCGAGTCCGCAAGGATTATCACAATAAACTTAAGCAGCAAGAGAGCCGCTTCAAAATCCAGTGCGCAGAGCTATTGCGCGTGGCTGAAGGTCTCAGGAAGAAACTTACCCGGGCAGAGGCGCAGTGGGGGGCCGCACTCCAGGCCCAGGCTACCGCCGTGGCCGAGGTGGCGTCGCTTCAGGAACAGGTGGAAGGCGCTGCATCTCTTGTGGAGCGGGCGGCGGAGGAGGCGAACCAGGCACGGAGTCGGTAGCACCAGCGCTCGAAGATGTTACAGGACCTCGAGCGGCGAGCTCGCCGGGCTCTGGGGTCCATATGCTGTAACACCCCAAAATTTTTAACCATGTTTTATTAATTAAATTTTTGCCAGGAAATTAAATTCTCTATTTTCTGGATCATTTATTGATTTCAGAATCACTCCTTTCTTCTGAATTGTGGAGTTTTCCCTCCAAACAGAAACTTTTCAAAAATATTTTTGGACTTGAATACCTTCTCAAGAACATTTCTTTTTATTTTATGATCAGTGGAAATATTTCTATAATTATTCTCCTAAGCTTTATTTCTTTTAAAATGGTTTCTCATAATTTTTAGAGCCTCATTGGCACTACAACCATTTGATAACTTCATTTAAAAATTCCACAAAATTTGTAGAAGACAGGTGAGGTTCCTACATCACTTTTATGCAAAGAAACAACTTTATGTTTTGAAAAATTTGAGCAAACCACCCTCATCTTCATTCTGGTCCAGTTTGGTAGTTTGTACTGCAACCCCATTTTATCTTACCCTATTGCCCATGAGATTTTTCCTACTTGAGGTTTACCCTACCAAACCCTTAAGTCCAGGAGATCAGACCCATTAGAAGATTTTAAGCACATGCAATAATGGCCTATATTTTCTGTCCAGAACTGTAACTTTGTAAAACTTGCTCTAACAAGTTTCTGTTTTGCCCAAACCTACCATGCCATCATGCTTAGCATCCAAAGAGACCCCAACCTGGAGATTTTAGCCATCAAAAGAGTTGTCTTGATGCCAATGGCATTCTGTCAAGCACCTTGTGTGCATGGACAGTTTTGGCATGCTTTTAACTTGCATTATGGACTTGCCCCAGCGGCCAAACCAGCATGTCCACTGAGCCTATAGAACCCCCACTCATGACCCTGTTAAGATTAGGCGTAAGCAAGGACCTGTAGACTGCCCTGGCAAATTGTCGAGCACCCTGAGCGCATGGCCGGAGCGCGCGTTTTGCACGTGCTCGCGTCCGAGCCGAACCGTCCCTGGATAAGCCTCCCCGAGCTCGTCCTGATCCTCTCCCACTCGCCGCGTCGCGCCAGAAGCCTCGACCGCCCCTGGCTCCCTATAGAGCTGCCGCAGCAAGCCCTTGGCGGCAAGCCTGCGGCTGCAGCGAACTTCTGCCGTGGACGGCACTGCCCGAGCCACTCTCGCCCAACAGCTGCTAGTGGCCGTCGCCGCCACGTCGCCCTGCTAGCAACAGAATGGCGGTTCGCCGGTCTTATCCTCGGCCTCCGCGGGAACCGACCTAGCCGGCTATAAAAGGAGCCCCCGAGCACGTCTAGCCACGCCAGCCACCTCTAGGAAGCCCCCTTTTGTTTTAATTTGCCCGGAGCCGCGATCTTCTCCACCTCCGGTGGCCTCGGCCGCCTCCGTGCTCCGGTCAAATCCGACCAAACCAGGGCCTCCCCCGTTCCCCCCTCGCCGCTGTTAGCTTCCTCTTGACCCCACCGGGAGGATCGCCCTAGAGCCGTTGATTCATCCGAGCCCTCGGAATCCCGTGGGGAACCGCCGTTCGTCGGCGGCAATCGCCGGAGCTCCGCTTTCGCTCGGCCAGAGGAGGAGGGAGACGCGAGCGACTGGTCAAACATGACCAGTGGGCCCAATGGACCCTCTGTCAGTGACCCCGAGTCACGCACACGCAGCATGAGTGGAGGCGCCTTCTCAGAAGTACGTTTCCACCTCTCGAAAGCGTATTCGGTCCGAATCGTTTTATTTTCTGTTTTTGTTTTAAAAATCAGATTTTGACTTGAACTTTGACTGGCTATAACTTTTAAAATATAACTCCAATGGACCTGATTCTTTTTCTGGTGTTTCTCAAATTCCACCTAGTTTATTTTCATATTTATTTGAAAATTTTCCAAGACAACTTTTTGCACTGTTTTTGAATTGCGTGTTGATTCAAATACATTTCAAAATAGGAAATGGAGAGAGACAAAAACTTTCAAAAGTTTTGGAGTGCTCATCACCTACCTACACATGGAAGGCAAGCATTCTGAACCCTGGCATAATAATTGTTGTGTGTTGTTTGATGTGACTACAACACCAAGTTGACTCGAAGTATGCGTTATTTTATGTGATGATATGATCATGCTCATGAGTGCATGATGAAGATTTCTTGTTGTTGGAATTGATATGCTTGTGATAGTAATCACCCTCGTCTGCCTTTCATGCCTACCGGAAGGAATCCGGAGAAGTCTCTGTCTTGGGTAGACATGAGCTTGATACTGATATTTCGTTGGAACGAGTATGATCAGTAAGACATGGTGAGGTATGATGAGTGGTGATTTTGTCTGTTGGTGTGGAACATATTTGTTATGCTAATCATGCAGGAAACACTTAAACCTCCTGAGTCGACCGTAGATCGAGTCTTGTGCCAGTAACCCCCATACTTGTTTCGTGCTACCACTTGTCCCTGCTGCAGGTAGGGTACGGTTCAGTAAGTTGTCAACCCCTTTCTTAGCACACACCGTACAGAGAGGCCACAGTGAAAGATACCAGTGGCCCCTGGTAGGCATGTCACTTGGTCCGGGGGCATGGGTGTTTCCGGTTGGGACCGAGGGGGTAGCTCCCCTGTTTGCGCGCGGTATAAATGTTGTGATCCCATGCTAATCGAGGTTGGAGCCTCCCCACTTAGAGTTTTGCTTAACGAGTGTCGTGGGTGATTCCAGGCACCGGTAAGTTAAGCTGGTGTGTGCGGGTCAGGTGTGTTTTCAATTCAAAGACCGTAAGCGGAATTAGTCCCGATGGACTAAAGGAATCCGTTACTCGTGGGTAAAGAGTACACCCTCTGCAGAGTTTGCATCTATTCGAATAGCCATGTCCGCGGTTAAGGACTACAGTCTGGGATAGGTCAAGTGTCGGTCTTAGTGTCGGTCTTCGGAGGAAAACTTCTAAACCGGAACATTGATCATGACGTGTGACAAATGATGATTATGATTGTTATTATTGTGGACTAACCATTTATATTATTTGAATTATTGAGTACCCCTGGGATGGTTCTACCTCCTAGATATTCATTGTGCTTATTCTTATATAAGCCCTTTATGTGGCGTCGCTGAGACGCCCGACTGTGGCATGCTGATTATTTATCTTTCCTTATAAGCCCTTTATGAGGCGTCGCTCAGACGCCCGACTGTGGCATGCTTGTTATTTATTTTCTTTATAAGCCCTTTATGTGGCGTCGCTGAGACGCCCGACTGTGGCATGCTTGTTATTTATTTTCTTTATAAGCCCTTTATGTGGCGTCACTCAGACGCCCGACTGTGGCATGCTTGTTATTTTTTTTCTTTATAAGCCCTTTATGTGGCGTCGCTCAGACGCCCGACTGTGGCACGCATATTATTTATTTTTCCTTATCAGCCCTTTATGTGGCGTCGCTCAAACACCCGACTGAGGCATGCTTTATATTATTATCCTTTCGAGGCGTCGCTTCAGACACCCGATCGGTGTATTTTATTTTTATTCTCTGATTGCTTATTCATGTTTAAACCTGCTTGCGTGCATCATGAATATTATTTTATGACTGATTAAGTGATCATGGATTATTTCAGAGCATGATTATCATCTGTTATATTATACCTGTTTTCATGATGTTTGCGAGTACATTCAAAGTACTCACTGGCTTGTCCCTGGCTATTGTCTCTGCCAGATTTCTTGCTTGGAGAGGAGCGCAATGATGACAGCCTCGGAACCTAGGCAACGATGATAGCAGCCTCGTGAAGATAGGAGTTATCCAGGTCAGCTGTTCCTGTGGGAAATGGAGTCCCATAGACGCCGATGACCCCGAACCGCTTCCGCCATCAACCACTAGAAACCTTTTGTTGTACTCATAGACCATAATGGTCTTGTACTTCATATTTTGTATTTTGCTTGGAATTTCTGTATCAAGAATGTGACTCATCAGCTAACAGTAATCCTGGGGCTGGTGAGCACAAGGACCATTTGCTGGGAAATTAATATCTTGGAAAACCGGTCCTGACAACCTTGGTATCAGAGCCAGGCTGACCATTGGCTAATCCTATCTTAGCCGGGTCAATAAAACCTAGGTTACCACCCACCAGACCTTAGCCTAACCACATCCAAGCTTATCCTATACGATAGCCACACAGTGACCCTGACACCTTTTTGGCAGTCGGTGCCTAACCTACCAGCCTAGCCCATCGATCACGCGCCAGTGACCGACACCTATTTTGTCCCATTCGCAAGCGTGCGAAAGAAGACTCCATTTTCTTTTTCTATAAAAGGGAACGTTAGCCCCAACCTTGCACAGCACAGCCTCTACCCCAAAACCAAGCCAAGATGCCTGGCCCCATTGTTCACAATGAGACCACAACAACCAACCTTGGAGGTTTTGTAACCGTGCTAGCAAACCTCACCCGTCGTGCCTTAGCATTAGAAGAGCCCCCAGAATATGTTGTATACCAAGGGCTCACGAGCGGTGAGAGTCGCCAATTATGGGCCACGGTGCACGTCTATGGTAGGGGTATAGTGCCAGAACGCCCCTACAGGTTCACGGGAAGGACAACTTCCTTTGAGCCACAAGCCATGCAGCTAGCAGCTCGAGAGGCTATAGTTCAACTCCGGCACCTGTCGCCAAGAGTTAACTGCCGCTCGTTCTACTACTATCCCAGCCGTGACGGGTATAGTAGGCCACCCCAGTTTCCAACGGAGACCACAAGACGGACCCTGCATTGCTGCATCTGGTGCGCTATGTAAGTGCACTAGAGGCATTGTTCGATCAGGTCACTCTTGATCTGATCGCAGCTCGTGGAGAACTTGCCCGTCGAGCCCCGGCAAGAGGAGAAGATGTGCCCGACACCGACAACCCAGTCGTGCTGTTCGGACAACCGATCGAATCCTTGAGGTCTGCCCCTGCAGCCGACCAGAATGCATTTGTATCCCCGGAGGAGCTTCGTCGTCTTTTGGGGACACGCTCCAACGGGATTGTGACCACCAACCCCCGCGATGGTCATCATCGCTACCCTGACCCTGCAGCTCCTCAACCCCATCCAGCAAATCCCGACGGTGAAGCCCATGGAGAAGCCTCGACGTCCACAAGGCACGCTCGACTAGATATTAACGAGGTAGACTAAGTCACTCGAGTAGTACCGAGTCTTAGTATTCTACGCCATGAAATAGTGTGACCTTGTAATCGCCATGAATAAAATGCAGACTGCTTGTATGCCATTGTTTTGAATAGTAGCCATGCATGAGTATGTTGGCGTTCGGTTGCATATTAAATTCCGGGCGTAGCTACCAAAAAGCACCCCCAGACAACACCCATAGTAATACGTCACTTTTGTGAGATATATCTGTGGCTTTGACCCCGACCCCCATAGAGCAGAATCGACAAACTAGTTTGCCCCCACACCGCAATAGGTACCCCAGCCCTGATGCTATATAAGAGGCCACTCCTTGACCTTACCAAGCATCCCTCGCTTTGTGCACAGCTCTCACAGCCATTTTTGCCATGCCGAGCCCTAGTATTCATCTGAGAACTCTAGATGCAACCCCAGGTAGTTTATTTAAAATATTGTGGGACTTTACCTGCAGTACCATGAGTTCTACCCATCCACCCCAGTACGAGCTGCTCAAAACGAGAATTACCCCATCCGCCTCAAAATACTGGGCAGTAGTGCACATCCCTCCCGTGAGCCCAAACCAAGACCCAACGGAAGTCTCCTTCGTGGGGAAATCTATGCCGACTCCGCAAATGGCCATAGAAGCTGCTGCGTACGAAGCGATTACTCGCCTTCGCTTCGCAGTACCCTATGCCAGCGAAAGGGGGTATTATTACTTCCCGAGTCGTGTAGCACCCGGAGAAGTAGCATCTTTTCCCGGTGGACGAATTGAGAGGGATCCAGTACTGGCCAACCTTGCCCAGTATGTCATCGCTCAAGAGCGGTTGACCTAGCGAGTAATGGGTTATCTCCAGAACCTTGCTGATTTAAATCCTCAGATCGCCATTGGCAGACCACTGAGGCCAGACCAGGAAAGGCGCGTTCTTCGTCTAGTCAATCCGCTTCCTCCGGTAGAAGAAGAATGTGCCCCAGTGCCGGAGACATTTTCTCAGGACCCAGCATATTTTACGTTTGCGTCGTAGACGCCACTACTATGTTTGTTAGCCTAGCATTTATTTATGTGTTGCAGCTTATGCGTTGTATCCTAAGTTTGTGCTATGAATAAACTGTTTGGTTTCAATTGATGTGAGTAATTTTTACTGCTGTGATTTTTGATCAACTGTGTTCGCTCTCAGTAAATCCCAAGGTGGGATTTTCCTTGAGCTATTGCAATAAACATTTTTCTGTGACATAGATTTAAATTCACGCAGCACCACAACAACAGGCTCACAGCCACAACCACACGACCACATGCACTAACTGCAAAACCAAGTACACATTTTACACCTAACTAATCGCCGCACTAACACACCACAATTTCTGAAAGAGAAATTTGTGGGTAATTATTCTGGTACAAGTTGCATCCAGCATACTGACAGCAGTTAGCACCGGACACCGACACTTAATCCTCTTGATCACCGCCGCCGCGAAGAGCCAACACTCGAGCAGCAGCATCACGACGATCATCGTGGATCATCGTGCACAAGAGCACGGAGAACCCCAGCACTGCCACCAACCCTCCGCACATCAGGATCGTGTACCAATCCGGCATCACCTCCGCCATTAGAGCCTCGTCTCGAGCTCCTGCAAACAAAAATGGAGGGGAAGGAAGGAGAAGAAGAAACGAGGCCAGGTGTGAGGAAGAAGAGAGAAGCACCGCGGTCATTTTATAGCTCGAGATCGGTGTACGGTGAGCGAAGTCCACCAGCGCCGCTCGTCGCTCGATCGCCGGTGTTCGGAGGCGAATCCGCGAGCAGTGTCGACAGCGCACTGGCCCGCGAGGTGAGTGCACACTGCGCCGGCAGCTAGCACGCCGTGCACTACCGCAGTACGGCCTAGATGCCCTACGCGCTAGACGCCGTCGGGGGAGAGAGCGCGGGAAAGAGCGCGAGAGAGAGGAAGAAAGGAGAGCCAGAGGTAGAAGAAGAGACTGACAGTGGGGCCCGAGTCCACCTGTCAGTCAGAGAGAGCACTGTGCACTTGGGTACGACCAGCGTAATATGGAAATTTTGAAATTTATTCTAAATTTACCGTAGCCATAAGTAGAAATCTCTCTGTTTCCCCAGCCGTAGATTTTTCCACGCAGCACCAGTACCCCACTATAGTTGTCCCAATTATTTGCCCTCTCACTGTAACCACGTCATATCGCGTGAGCAGGATATTTAATTCTCGAGTTATTATTGCATGATAGCAGGAGTAATATGTTTGAAACCGTCCTTAGCAAATCTCGAGGACGAGATTTTTCTTAAGGGGGGTAGTGTTGTAACACCCCAAAAAATTTAACCATGTTTTATTAATTAATATTTTGCCAGGAAATTAAATTCTCTATTTTCTGGATCATTTATTGATTTCAGAATCACTCCTTTCTTCTGAATTGTGGAGTTTTCCCTCCAAAAACAAACTTTTCAAAAATATTTTTGGACTTGAATACCTTCTCAAGAACATTTCTTTTTATTTTATGATCAGTGGAAATATTTCTATAATTATTCTCCTAAGCTTTATTTCTTTTAAAATGGTTTCTCATAATTTTTAGAGCCTCATTTGCACTACAACCATTTGATAACTTCATTTAAAAATTCCACAAAAATTTGTAGAAGACAGGTGAGGTTCCTACATCACTTTTATGCAAAGAAACAACTTTGTGTTTTGAAAAATTTGAGCAAACCACCCTCATCTTCATTCTGGTCCAGTTTGGTAGTTTATACTGCAACCCCATTTTATCTTACCCTATTGCCCATGAGATTTTTCCTACTTGAGGTTTACCCTACCAAACCCTTAAGTCTTGGAGATCAGACCCATTAGAAGATATTAAGCACATGCAATAATGGCCTATATTTTCTGTCCAGAACTGTAACTTTGTAATACTTGCTCTAACAAGTTTCTGTTTTGCCCAAACCTACCATGCCATCATGCTTAGCATCCAAAGAGACCCCAACCTGGAGATTTTAGCCATCAAAAGAGTTGTCTTGATGCCAATGGCATTCTGTCGAGCACCTTGTGTGCATGGAAAGTTTTGGCATGCTTTTGAACTTGCATTATGGACTTGCCCCAGCGGCCAAACCAGCATGTCCACTGAGCCTATAGAACCCCCACTCATGACCCTGTTAAGATTAGGCGTAAGCAAGGACCTGTAGACTGCCCTGGCAAATCGTCGAGCACCCTGAGCGCATGGCCGGAGCGCGAGCAGAGTGCGCGTTTTGCACGTGCTCGCGTCCGAGCCGAACCGTCCCTGGATAAGCCTCCCCGAGCTCGTCCTGATCCTCTCCCACTCGCCGCGTCGTGCCAGAAGCCTCGACCGCCCCTGGCTCCCTACAGAGCCGCCGCAGCAAGCCCTTGGCGGCAAGCCTGCGGCGGCAGCGAGCTTCTGCCATGGACAGCACCGCCCGAGCCACTCTCGCCCGACAGCTGCCCCAGCAACAGGTTGAGCTCATCCGCGAGCCCGTCCGCTAGCGGCCGTCGCCGCCACGTCGCCCTGCTAGCAACAGAACGGCGGTTCGCCGGTCTTATCCTCGGCCGCCGCGAGAACCGACCTAGCCGGATATAAAAGGAGCCCCCGAGCACGTCTAGCCACGCCAGCCACCTCTAGGAAGCCCCCTTTTGTTTTAATTTGCCCGGAGCCACGATCTTCTCCACCTCTGGTGGCCTCGGCCGCCGCCGTGCTCCGGTCAAATCCGACCAAACCAGGGCCTCCCCCGTTTCCCCCTCGCCGCCGTTAGCTTCCTCTTGACCCCACGAAGCAAGCCACGCTCTTGCTTTTGCTCAAGAGCCGCCGTAGGCCACTGCCCCAATTGCTTCCGACGACGTCGTCCGCCGGAGACCCCGTCGCCGGCAACTCAGCCGGCCTCCGTACCCCTGGCGACCACCGGGAGGATCGCCCTAGAGCCGTTGATCCATCCCCGCCCTCGGAATCCCGTGGGGAACCGCCGTTCGTCGGCGGCAATCGCCGGAGCTCCGCTTTCGCTCGGCCAGAGGAGGAGGGAGACGCGGGCGACTGGTCAAACATGACCAGTGGGCCCAATGGACCCTCTGTCAGTGACCCCGACTCACGCACATGCAGGATGAGTGGAGGCGCCTTCTCAGAAGTACGTTTCCACCTCTCGAAAGCGTATTCGGTCCGAATCGTTTTATTTTCTGTTTTTGTTTTAAAAATCAGATTTTGACCTGAACTTTGACTGGCTATAACTTTTAAAATATAACTCCAATGGACCTGATTCTTTTTCTGGTGTTTCTCAAATTCCACCTAGTTTATTTTAATATTTATTTGAAAATTTTCCAAGACAACTTTTTGCACTGTTTTTGAATTGCGTGTTGGTTCAAATACTTTTCAAAATAGGAAATGGAGAGAGACAAAAACTTTCAAAAGTTCTGGAGTGCTCATCACCTACCTACACATGGAAGGCAAGCATTCTGATCCCTGGCATAATAATTGTTGTGTGTTGTTTGATGTGACTACAACACCAAGTTGACTCGAAGTATGCGTTATTTTATGTGATGATATGATCATGCTCATGAGTGCATGATGAAGATTCCTTGCTGTTGGAATTGATATGCTCGTGATAGTAATCACCCTCGTCTGCCTTTCATGCCTACCGGAAGGAATCCAGAGAAGTCTCTGTCTTGGGTAGACATGAGCTTGATACTGATATTTCGTTGGAACGAGTATGATCAGTAAGGCATGGTGAGGTATGATGAGTGGTGATTCTGTCTGTTGGTGTGGAACATATTTGTTATGCTAATCATGCAGGAAACACTTAAACCTCCTGAGTCGACCGTAGATCGAGTCTTGTGCCAGTAACCCCCATACTTGTTTCGTGCTACCACTTGTCCCTGCTACAGGTAGGGTACGGTTCAGTAAGTTGTCAACCCCTTTCTTAGCACACACCGTACTGAGAGGCCATAGTGAAAGATACCAGTGGCCCCTGGTAGGCATGTCACTTGGTCCGGGGGCATGGGTGTTTCCGGTTGGTACCGAGGGGGTAGCTCCCCTGTTTGCGCGCGGTATAAATGTTGTGATCCCATGCTAATCGAGGTTGGAGCCTCCCCACTTAGAGTTTTGCTTAACGAGTGTCGTGTGTGCGGGTCAGGTGTGTTTTCAATTCAAAGACCGTAAGCGGAATTAGTCCCAGTGGACTAAAGCAATCCGTTACTCGTGGGTAAAGAGTACACCCTCTGCAGAGTTTGCATCTATTCGAATAGCCGTGTCCGCGGTTAAGGACTACAGTTTGGGATAGGTGAAGTGTCGGTCTTAGTGTCGGTCTCATCGGCTTACTGATGTGTGTTGCGCGAGAAAATCAGGCGCCAGAGGCCCTGGCGAGGTGGCATGCGCGGGGGGAAACCGTGGCCCGGAACCTGCGTTGGGGTTCTGGTGCCATGGAGACGATCTCGGACGTGGGCACCGTGCCTCAGCCCCCGCTTGCGCGTCACCCAAGAGGGAGACGATGAGCGCGTGCGGTTTTTGAAATGGGAAAACCAACAAAACTCAACTTAAATCCGAAAAACCAAATTCTTTATTAAAATGGGGGGTAAACTCGTTTACAAGCAAGGAGAGGTGCGGCTGTCGTGTCCTGCACGGGTCATCCTGGGGTTAGTGTGGCCCGTTGTGTATTTTTTGGTCTTCCCCCAAGAGCGATGCTTCGGGCTTCCACTTGGGCGTGGGGATGGTTGTTCCGCCAGCGCGATGCATGGGGCTTCCACTAGGGCATGGGCATAGCCACAGTTCGGTAGTAATTCCGCCAGCGCGGAGCATGGGGCTTCCACTAGGGCATGGGCGGGAGCCCCCCGAGGCTGTAGACCGGCCGGTCGAGAGGCTCCGGGGCGTATACAGCCCCACTCATTCTTACGTGAGAGTGTCACGGGTAGAATTTGTGAAGATGTTGGATGTTCCAAGTGTTTGGCACTGGAATCCCACCCTCCGTCTCCAGGCGGACAGCGCCCAGCCTGGAGACATGGGCGATCTTGAACGGGCCCTCCCACATGGGAGAGAGCTTGTGGAGGCCCTCCCTGGAGACGACCCGTCGCAAGACAAGGTCACCCACCTCGAGGGTGCGGGGGAGGATGTTGCGGCTGTGGTAGCACCGCAAGGCCTGCTGGTACCTTGCGGCGCGGAGGGCGGCCTGTCGGCGGGCCTCCTCAAGGAGCAAAAGGTCGGTTCCCCGTGAGTCATTCTGATGCGCCCTGTCGAATGCTAAGACCTACGGGGACCCATGCTTGAGCTCCGAGGGAAGGACCGCCTCAGCCCCGTAGATGAAGAAGAAGGGGGTTTCACCGGTGGGCTTAGTCGCTGTGGTGCGGATAGACCACAACACAGACTGCGGCTCATCCAGCCACCCCCTCCCGCAGGCCTCAAGCTTCTTCCTGAAGCTCCTTGTCTTGAGGCCCTTAAGGACCGCAGCGTTGGTGCGCTTGGCCTGACCGTTGCTGCGTGGGTGCGCCACAGAGGCGTAGCATATCTGCATACCAAGGTTAGCGCAATAAGATTTGAAAAGGCTGCTCGTGAACTAAGAGCCGTTGTCAGTAATGATGCGGTTGGGGATGCCAAACCGGTATACGATGCCCTTGATGAACCTAACAGCTGAAGCAGCCAGGATGGTGCGGACGGGTTCGACCTCCGTCCACTTGGTGAACTCGTCGATGGCGACGTAGAGGTAGCGATACCAGCCGGCCGCACGGGGAAAAGGGCCCAAAATGTCTAACCCCCACACCGCGAAGGGCCAAGAGAGCAGGATCGTCTGCAACCCCTGTGCAGGCAGATGGATCTGCTTGGCGTTGAATTCGCAGGCCTCGCAGGACCGGACCAAATTGGCGGCGGCGCGAAGTGCTGTAGGCCAATAAAAGCCGCTGCGTAACACCTTACCAGCGAGGGTGCACGATGAAGAGTGATGCCCGCAATCTCCCCCGTGGATGTCGGCAAGCAGCTCACGTCCTTGCTGTTACGAGACGCAAAAGAGCGAGACGTCATTGGGTCGCTGATAACCCACAAGTATAGGGGATCGCAACAGTTTTCGAGGGTAGAGTATTCAACCCAAATTTATTGATTCGACACAAGGGGAGCCAAAGAATATTCTCGAGTATTAGCAGCTGAGTTGTCAATTCAACCACACCTGAAAGACTTAATATCTGCAGCAAAGTATTCAGTAGCAAAGTAGCGTGGAAGTAACGGTAACGATAGCAAAGTGACAGTAGCAGTTTTGTAGTGATTGTAACAGTAGCAACGGAAAAGTTACTTAGCAAAGATCAATGTGTGAAAAGCTCGTAGGCAATGGATCAGTGATGGATAATTATGTCGGATGGCATTCATCATGCAATAGTTATAACATAGGATTACACAGAACTACCTCCAATTCATCAATATAATGTAGGCATGTATTCCATATATAGTCATACGTGCTTATGGAAAAGAACTTGCATGACATCTTTTGTCCTACCCTCCCGTGGCAGCGGGGTCCTAATGGAAACTAAGGGATATTAAGGCCTCCTTTTAATAGAGAACCGGACCAAAGCATTAGCATTTAGTGAATACATGAACTCCTCAAACTACGGTAATCACCGGAAAGAATCCCAGTTATTGTCACCCTGGGGGATGAGGATCATAACTCGTAATAGGTGTCTACAACTTGCAAGATAGGATCAAGAACACATATATATTCATGAAAACATAATAGGTTCAGATCCGAAATCATGGCACTCGAGCCCTAGTGACAAGCATTAAGCATAGCAAAGTCATAGCAACATCAATCTCAGAACATAGTGGATACTAGGGATCAAACCCTAACAAAACTAACTCGATTACATGGTAAATCTCATCCAACCCATCACCATCCAGCAAGCCTATGATGGAATTACTCACGAACGGCGGAGAGCATCATGAAATTGGTGATGAAGGATGGTTGCTAATGACGACGGCGTCGATTTCCCCTCTCCGGAGCCCAAATCAGACTCCAGATCTGCCCTCCCGAGGAAGAACAGGAGGTGGCGGCGGCTACGTATCGTAAAACGCGATGAACTCTTCTCTCTGATTTTTTTCTTCCCGAATAGGAATATATAGAGTTGGAGTTGAGGCCGGAGGAGCTTCAGGGGGCCCACCAGACAGGGGGCGCGCCCTAGGGGGGGCGCGCCCCCTGGCTTGTGGCCAGGTGGTGGCCCCTCTCCGGTTGATTCTTTCGCCAATATTTTTTATTAATTCCAAAAATATTCTCCTTAAATTTTCAGGTCAATCCGAGAACTTTTATTTCTGCACAAAAATAACACCAAGGCAATTCTGCTGAAAACAGCGTCAGTCCGGGTTAGTTCCATTCAAATCATGCAAATTAGAGTCCAAAAGTAGGGTAAAAGAGTTTGGAAAAGTAGATACGTTGGAGACGTATCAACTCCCCCAATCTTAACCCATTGCTTGTCCTCAAGCAATTCAGTTGACAAACTGAAAGTGATAAAGAAAAACTTTTACAAACTTTGTTTGATCTTGCTGTTGTAAATATGTCTAACTAGTGTTCAGATTTTCAGCAAAGATTATAGACTAACCACATTCACAATAACATTTAGGTCTCACATTTACTCATATCAATAGTATAACCAACTAGCGAGCAATAATAATAAGTCTCGGATGACAACAATTTTTTCAAAACAATCATGATACAATACGATATAATGGTATCTCGCTAGCCCTTTTTGAGACCGCAAAACATAAATGCAGAGCACATCTAAAGAACAAGGACTGACTAAACATTGTAATTCATGGTAAAAGAGATCCAGTCACAATCATACTCAATATCAATTAAGAACAAAGCATACAAATGACGGTGGTGTTCTCTAACCGGTGCCTTTTTATAAGAGGATGATGACTCAACAATAAAATAAAATAGATAGGCCCTTCGCAGAGGGAAGCATTGATTTGTAGAGGTGCCAGAGCTCGAGCTTTTAAAACAGGGATGAATAATGATTTTGAGCGGTATGCTTTCATTGCCAACATAACAACCGAGAGCTTTCGGTATCTTCCAAGCTAGATACATTATAGGCGGTTCCCAAACAGAATAGTAAAGTTTTTACCCCCCCTCCACCAATCAATCACACTCCACGGCGGGCCGAATCCACGGGTACCGTCCATACAAACACAATCCTGGGGGAGTTTTGTTTTATTATACTTTGATTTAAATTTTGAGCATGGAACTGGGCATCCCGAATACCAGCCACTTTCTCGTAAATGATAGTGAATCAACACATATCGTGAGAATAACCCACCTAGCATGGAAGATACTAACAGCCCCTAGTTACTACATGAGCGATTTGGGCATACAAAACGGAATATTATTTGAAGGTTTAGAGTATGGCACATGCAAATTTACTTGGAACGGCAGGTAAATACCGCATATAGGTAGATATGGTGGACTCATCTGGAACAACTTTGGGTTTGTGGAAATGGATGCACAAGCAGTATTCCCGCTTAGTACAAGTGAAGGCTAGCAAGAGACTGGGAAGCGACCAACTAGAGAGCAACAACATTCATAAACATGCTTTGAGATTAACCAACATTGAATGCAATCATGAGTAGGATATAAATCACCATGAACATAAATATCGTGGAGGCTATGTTGATTTTGTTTCAACTACATGCGTGAACATGTGCCAAGTCAAGCCACTTGAATCATTCAGAGGAGGATACCATCCTATCATACTGCATCACAACCATTTTAAAATGCATGTTGGCACTCAAGACAAACCATTATACACTCTTAGCTAATTAATCATGGCATGAGTAACTATAATCTCTAATTGTCATTGCAAACATGTTTCATCTATAATGAGCTGAATTTAGAACGATGAGCTAATCATATTTACAAAAACAGGATAGGTCGAGTTCATACCAGCTTTTCTCCATCTCAATCATTTCATCATATATCGTCATTATTGCCTTCACTTGCACGACCGAACGGTGTGAATAATAATAAGAGTGCACGTGCATTGGACTAAGCTGGAATCTGCAAACGATAACTCAAAGGAGAAGGCAAGGTCATATGGGCTCTCTATAAGATAAACAATAATGCATATGAGAGCCACTCAACATTTTCATTGTGGTCTTCTCCTTACGACCCAAAGGAAAGAAATTTCAAAACAAGAACAAGAAAAACTATTTACATGGGAAAGCTCCCAACAAGCAAAAGAAGAACGAGAAATCTTTTTGGATTTTCTTTTAATACTACAACTAGACAAATTAAAAGGTAAAGCTAAAACTATTTTTTTTTGGATTTTCTTAAAGTTAATTAAACAGACATGAAGAAAATGAAAAAGAAGAAATAAAATACCATGGATGATACAATGAAAAAGTATGAACACCGACAACTGAAATGAGTGTGTGAACATGAATGTAATGTCGGTGAGAAATACGTACTCCCCCAAGTTTGGCTTTTGGCCTAAGTTGGTGTGACACCCTGGGTTTAAGCTACAGTGATCATTGTAGTTAAGCTACAGTAATGATCATGAACAGTGCCTAATCATTTTGCCACAGTGCCACTGGGCCAAAGTGGCCACAGTGCGGCCCAGCCCACTCCCACCTGCTCCCCCCCTCGCTGTCGCCCCCGCCATGGCCGAGCGCGCCTCGCTCCGGCCACTGGCCGCCACGGCGCCGGAGCAGGTGGGCGGGAGGATAAGGGCGAGGCCGTCCCTCCCCCCTGGACGCCACCCTCGTCATTCCCACCCCCTCGCCTGGCTCTCCTCCCTCTCTCCCCTCCAAATCTCGCTCGCGCCCGCGCCGCCGTCGCCATGGCCGCCGGCTAGGCACGGCCACCGTGCTCCCCTCGCCTCGCCGTCGCGTCCACGAGCTCCGCCTCGCCCTCCTCGTCCTCCTCGACCCCAAGCCCGACCTCCTGCGCCTCGCCCTCCTTGTCGCCGGCGCCTCTCCGGTGACCATTTGGTTCACCCACCGCCACCGTTCGACTCCGCGTGTCGCGTAGGACCCCGTAGTGCCCGTAGTTAGCTCGAAAACGCCCTCGTTCGCAGTTTGCCATCGCCGGCCGAAGCTTCACTCTGCCGCCGTCGATGTGGCGCTCGCTACGGCCTGCCGTTGCTTGCCCCGATGCCCGGAACAGATCGGCGGCTCCCCCAGCTTTCGAACGCCGCCGGCCGCGCTCGAAATGGTGCCCCGTGCGCCATTTCCAAGCCTCTCCGGCGATTCGGGTGCTCGCCGGAGCAGCTCCGGTGGCCGGCCGGCGCCGCCG
Organism: Elymus sibiricus; assembly: GCA_039707655.1. Classification (NCBI taxonomy): domain Eukaryota; kingdom Viridiplantae; phylum Streptophyta; class Magnoliopsida; order Poales; family Poaceae; genus Elymus; species Elymus sibiricus. The sequence continues at coordinate 185,921,317 of CM077669.1, read as the reverse complement.
CTGACCTGGCTGGCCTGGGGCCACCCCCCAGTGCCACTGCCAGTGGGCCAGGCTGACCCTGGTTGACCAGTTGACTGGTCAACTGGCTGACTGGGCTCAGCCCAGTCATTGACATTGGGGCCCCACACACCCTGTGTCTATGACATATGGGTCCCATTTGTCAGGTGTTTAAATTAGTAAATAGACTAATTAAAATTAATTAAATTGCCTAATCAGTCACTGACATATGGGCCCCACTTGTTAATTAAACTGTTTTAATTAAATTAAAACCCTGGAAATTGAATGTGACTATGACATGTGGACCCCACATGTCAGGTTCAAACAGTAACAGCCACTATTGACTGTTGACGAAATGATTGTGTCATGCTGATGTCATCAAACACTGTTCTGGATAATGTTGGATTTAAATAATTGAAATAATTCCAGAAAATCAATAAAACTTTGAGAAATCATAGAAAATATCTGTAGCTTAGATGAAAATAATTTATACATGAAAGTTGATCAGAAAAATTCCACGAATCTGATTATGCCGTCCACTCATCTGTCACATGCCTCTAGCTATCTGAACATGCAACTTTTTGCCTGTTTCGGATAGGTGAATAGTGCATGACATTGTTAAAATGATTTCAAATAAATTCCTAAATTAACTATCGCACTTGGATAGGCCGTAAACACCCCTAGCCCTGCGTATTGTCATGTCATGCATCATGTTGCATCTGTGTGCTTTATATTTATTGTTTCTTCCCCCTCTTCTCTCAGGTAGAGCCTGAGACTGACGGTGCTGCCGGATACGACTATATTGTGGACGACCAGCCTTTTGCCGCAGAGCAGCAAGGCAAGCAAAACCCCCTTGAGCATTCCGATATCGCCTATTCTTCTCCCTCTTATGCTTGCATTAGATTTTGCTACTGTATTAGTTAGCTCCTATTCTGATGCATAGCCTGTTTTTGATGAACTGCTACTACACCTGTTAGCATATCAACTGCCTAGAATAGGTTGATCATTGAACCCCTGAGACCCCCCCTTAGTCCCAGTTGCCCCTACGTCCATCGACGACACCGAGGACTTGAAGACAGAAGACTCGGTCGTCATGACTGACAAGCCAGGCCCCTCACATCACCGCACTCCCCTTAGTCCCAGTTGCACTTCTGTAGTGTAGCTAGTCGGTCGTGGTTATCGAGGGTGATTCCTCTTTCACCACTCCCGACGATGAATCTGTCGTGCAGTCCCTCAAGTGTGGGACCCTCGAGGGTGATTCCTCTAGGTCCCCCTTGACGGTTTCATCGAGTGGGACCCCATGAGGGTGATTCCTCAGGTTCCGTCTTGATGTTTTATACACACAGTTACTGTGGCCTGGTCACAGAAACATGTTGAAGACGGGTCGGCCCCAAGGGTACCCGCGAGAGTGATATTGGTGGGGTGCGCCGGTAAGGCACCCGAGTGTTATTGGCGGGGCGACGGACTGCAGTTCATGGTTCAAGCTTGCCCCGCACTAATAAAATGCTAATGGGTTGGGTACTTGATCTGAGTTGGTCGATACGACCTTTAACGCACCAAACCTTCACGTGGGGAAGTTATGGGCACTCAGCGTCGTTGTATCAGCCGAAGCTCTTCGGACGTCAGCAATGGATTGGGGCACGCCGAATTGGGCTGGAACGTACAGTTCTTGGACTGGAGTGTACTAGGTCTGTTTTCGGCCGCGTTCGCATCGTGCAGGAGTGCAAGGGCAAGTGGGCCCACGAACCTGCGTGCTTAGGATTTAGACCGGCGGGCTGGCCTCTTCGTTGAGTCTAGGTGGGGCGACGACGTGCTGTATCCCGAGGCCGGGCATTACCCCGGAAAGTGTGTCCGGCCGGAGGTGAACAGGGGTGTTGGAAATGAGGTGCACCCCTGCAGGGAAGAACAAACTATTCGAATAGCCGTGTCCACGGTAACAGGACGACTTGGAGTTGTACTTTGGCCTACTACAACTATAATCATAAACTAATTAAAATTGAATTGTGGCTCCGGGATTGCTTCCTCGCAGGGAGTCGAGGAAGGATCTCTGGGCGTGTTTAGTTAATAAAATTGTTACAACAATATGACTATATATGAGCTGCAGGTCTACTCTCTTCTAATGCTGCAAGATGCTGAAGATGCTAGTCTTCGATAGGACTAGGCCTTCTCACTATTCTTGCTTTCTGCAGTCAGTCCAGACATAACCCCTCCCCTTGATAAGGATGCATATTTAGCATAGTTCTAATGTCAGTCTTGCGAGTACTTTGGATGAGTACTCACTGCTGCTTTGCATTTTCTTTTCCCCCTCGATTCGATTGCCGCGTTCAGACGATGGAGCCCAGGAGATGGAGTACGCCGGAGACGACTGCTACACCGCCGTTGGAGCCTACTACAACGTGGAAGCTTCCCCCGACATTCAGGAGTAGTTAGGAGGTTCCCAGGCAGGAGGCCTTGCCTCTTTCGATCCGCTGCTTATGTTTGTGCTAGCCTTCTTAAGGGAAAACTTGTCTAACTTATGTCTGTACTCAGATATATTTGCTTCCGCTGACTCGTGTTTATGTCGAGCTTTGTATTCGAGCCCTCGAGGCCCCTGGCTTGTAATATGGAGCTGTATGACTTTATATTTGTGTCTTTTGTTGTGTTGTGATATCAATCAGTGAGTCCCTAATCTTGGTCGTACGCATTGTGTGCATGATTAGCATACGGATGAGAATGGGGGCGTCACAAGTTGGTATCAGAGCCGACTGCCTGTAGGTAGCCCCCTTTCCAACTCCTTGGCCGAAGTTGAGTCTAGACGTTGAAAAACTTTTACTAACACTGATGCTGTGGCTTACGGGCCCACATCTCAATCGGGTGGTATTAGGATCTTTTATTCCTCGTTCATACTCTGGGTTCTGATCTCTCTTCTCTTTCGGGTTAAAGATTTTGCTAAAATCTAACATTAGGTTCTCGTGATCACATCCACCGGAGAATTGTTTCGTCGAAAGTTGTCTTCTTTGAAGTTATGAGGCACACACTGTCATTTGACTTATTGAATCTCCTTGTTACAGATGCGTCCCGCTAGACAGATCGTTCGTCTGACCTACGCGCACGATACGACTGGGTTCCCCGCCATTCTGGTCGGCCTCTTGAAGAAGCTGGGATATCGCTGGTACCCCGAGTACACTATTTACGAGGACTACCGCGAGTTCAACCAGGAACAGTATGAGGCTGAGATGGTTATCTGGGATCGACGGGATCCCTCCATCACTGAGCTGTACACCTTTCATGGCATTAAGTACGAAGAGATGAACGTTCCAATAGTGGTAAACACCCCCGCTGGCCAATGTCAAACCTCCATGGTTTGTCCAGATGTCCCCATTGAAATAGAAGGGCTAGAGTTCCATGCCTCCCCCATAATATTGAAGTCTTCCAAGATCGACCTTATTCTGGGGATGGATTGGTTGAAAGCACATACCGCTTCTATTGTTTGTGCCACCAAAACCGTCCACCTTCTGCATCCTTCGGATGAGATAGTCAACTACCATGCTCATCTTGTTCGAGATGCTGAAGCCCGACTATATGCCTTGAATGCATTAAATGAGTCACCTCTTGAAGGGATTGAAAACATTCCAGTTGTCCGGGATTTCCAAGATGTTTTCCCGGAAGAACTACCAGGGATCCCCCCTGCTAGAGCTGTCGAATTTGTCATCGACTTAGTGCCAGGCACCACCCCTATTGCCAAGCGGCCATATAAGATGCCACCTCATGAACTCCTTGAACTTAAGAAAGAAATTGACAATTCGCTTCGTCTGGGTTTCATTCGTCCAAGTTCCTCCGCTTGGGGAGCACCTTCTCTCTTTGTCAAGAAGAAGGATGGTACGAATCGGTTGGTCCAAGATTACCGTCCCATCAACCAAGCAATGATTCAAAACAAATATCCGCGTCCTCGGATCAACGATCTGTATGATCAGCTTGCAGGTTCAGCAGTATTTTCAAAACTCGACTTGAGGTTGGGTTACCATCAGATCCGGGTTCGTGAAGAGGATATTCCCAAAACTGCATTTGTTACTCGCTATGGTTCATACGAGTACACCGTCATGTCTTTCGGCTTAACCAATGCTCCAGCAACCTTTTCTCGTCTGATGAATTATATCTTTATGGACTACCTCGATAAATTCGTCGTGGTTTATCTGGATGATATTCTGGTATTCTCCAAGAATAAAGAAGAGCATGCTGAACATCTTCATCTTATACTGAAGAGGCTTCGAGAACATCAACTCTATGCTAAGTATTCAAAGTGTGAGTTCTGGATGGACGAAGTAACCTACCTTGGTCATGTGATTTCCAAGGATGGTATTGCGGTCAACCCTGAACGAGTTCAGGCTATTCTTGACTGGACTCCCCCGAAGAATGTCAAGCAAGTCAGAAGTTTTCTCGGACTCGCCAGCTATTGCCGTCGATTCGTCGAGAACTTCTCCAAGATTGCAAAGCCCTTAACCAACTTGCTTCACAAATGTGTTAAATATGAGTTGACAAAAAAATGTCAGGAGAGCTTTCAGGCACTTAAGGACAAACTGACGTCTGCACCAGTGCTTGCTCCTCCCGATACTCGTAAGGACTTCGTCATCTATTGTGATGCTTCATGTCAAGGAATGGGCTGTGTCCTAATGCAAGAGCGCAGAGTGGTTGCTTATGCATCCCGTCAACTGCGTCCCCATGAAGAGAACTACCCAGTTCATGACCTTGAACTCGCTGCAGTAATTCATGCACTGAAAGAGTGGCGGCAATACCTTGTTGGTAACCGTTGCGAGATCTACACCGATCACCAAAGTCTGAAGTATCTGTTTACTCAGCCAGATCTGAACCTCCGTCAACAGAGATGGATGGAGCGCATAGCAGATTACAATGTGGGTATCTCTTATACCCCAGGCAAGGCTAATGTAATGGCTGATGCTTTGAGCCGCAAGTCTTATTGCAATCACCTTCAGGTTCATAAGGTTCACCCCCTGCTTCAAGAAGAATTTCGCAAGCTAAACCTGCATATTGTTCCTCAGGGTTATCTCGTTCCCCCTCCACCGGAGTTTCGCAAGATGAACCTTCGTGTTGTTAACCAGGGTTCTTTGTGTAACCTGGTTGTTGAACCAGATCTCGTGGGCAGCATCAAAACTATGCAAAACTATTGCAGTGAAGTCGAAAGGATTAAACGCTATCTGGCGAAAGGTAAACCCTCATTCTTCACCGTGGCTGATGATGGCGCCTTGTACTTCAAGGGTCGCTTATTCGTTCCCACAAAGAAGGAAAATCTGGATGTAACTAAGAAGGTGATGAAGGAAGCTCATGATACACCTATGTCTATTCATCCGGGTAGTACCAAGATGTATCAGGACATCCGTCAAAGATTCTGGTGGCCTTATATGAAGCAAGACATTGCTCGCTACGTTGCTGAATGTGACATTTGCCGTCGGATCAAAGCAGAACATCAAAGGCCTGCTGGAACTTTACAACCTATTTCTATTCCTGAATGGAAATGGGACCATGTTGAAATGGACTTCATTACTGGTTTTCCCAGATCGCAGAAAGGTAATGATGCTATTCTTGTCGTCATTGACCGGTTGTCCAAAGTCGCACATTTTCTCGCTGTCAAGGAAACTATTACTGCTAGTCAACTGGCAGATCTGTATATGTCCAGAATTATTTTGCTCCACGGTATTCCACTGGTTATCAGTTCAGACCATGGCAGTTTATTCACTTCAAGATTCTGGGCAAGTTTCCAGGAAGCTATGGGAACTCACTTGTCATTCAGCACCGCTTTTCACCCTCAATCCCAGGGACAAGTTGAAAGAGTCAATCAGATTCTCGAAGACATGCTTCGAGCTTGTGTTATCTCTTGCGGCAAGAAATGGGAAGAATCTTTCCCGTATGCTGAGTTCTCTTACAACAATAGCTATCAAGCTAGTCTGAAGATGGCCCCCTTTGAAGTATTATATGGACATAAGTGTCGAACCCCTCTGAATTGGTCAGAAACTGGGGAACGTACACTTATCGGTCCGGATATAATCCAACATGCTGAAGATCAAGTCCGCATTATTCATGCAAATCTGAAGGCTGCCCAGTCTCGTCAGAAGAGTCAGTATGACCGTCATCACAAAGATATGGTCTATCAACCTGGCGACAAGGCTTATCTTCGAGTCACGCCAATGAGAGGAACAAACCGATTTGGAATCAAAGGCAAGCTGGCTCCTCGTTATATTGGTGCTTTCACTGTTCTCGAAAGGCGTGGTAAAGTGGCATATCAATTGGAACTACCGCCAAACCTTTCTCAGGTTCACGATGTGTTCCATGTGTCACAGCTTCGTCGCTGCTTCAAGGATCCTATCCGAGCAGTGGATCATGATATGCTTGAGCTGCAACAAGACCTTTCTTACAAGGAGCAACCAGTCCGCATTCTCGATGAAACTGAACGTCGGACTCGTCAGAAGGTTTCCAAGTTCTTCAAAGTGCAGTGGGCAAATCATTCTGAAGATGAAGCCACTTGGGAACGCGAAGATCATCTTCGTGCAGAATAGCCCGGGCTTTTTCCTTCTACTTCTTAATTCTCGGGACGAGAATTCTTGTTAGTAGGGGAGAATTGTGACACCCTGGGTTTAAGCTACAGTGATCATTGTAATTAACCTACAGTAATGATCATGAACAGTGCCTAATCATTTTGCTAAGTGGGGCTTGATCAAGTTTGGATTCAAATTCCAATTCAAATTTCAATTCAAAATGCCCTAGGAATTATTGTGATAAGAATGATTCTGCAAACAACAAAAGTAAAATGTTCCAAAATTGTGGAATATCCTAAAACAAATAATGTTGAGGAAAACAACATCACCTAGCTCATGGTGTGGCCCCCACCATTGATAACAGAAACCAAATGCATTTTAAAAGCAATTTAAAATCAGTTGAAAATGCAAACATGTTCCAAAAATGCCCAAACCTTCTGTGAACCCTCGGAATATTGCAAGGTAATGTTTGGGCCAGGTCTCTTATTTTTGTGGTAGAGGAAAAATGGCAAAAGAAATTAAAACAGAAAATGAAAAAGGAAAACAGAAAAGAAAAAGAAAAGGGCCCGTGCCACTGGGCCAAAGTGGCCACAGTGCGGCCCAGCCCACTCCCACCTGCTCCCCCCCTCGCTGTCGCCCCCGCCATGGCCGAGCGCGCCTCGCTCCGGCCACTGGCCGCCACGGCGCCGGAGCAGGTGGGCGGGAGGATAAGGGCGAGTCCGTCCCTCCCCCCTGGACGCCACCCTCGTCATTCCGCCCCCCCCTCGCCTGGCTCTCCTCCCTCTCTCCCCTCCAAATCTTGCTCGCGCCCGCGCCGCCGTCGCCATGGCCGCCGGCTAGGCACGGCCACCGTGCTCCCCTCGCCTCGCCGTCGCGTCCACGAGCTCCGCCTCGCCCTCCTCGTCCTCCTCGACCCCAAGCCCGACCTCCTGCGCCTCTGCATCGCCGTCGGTGCTCGTCTTCCTCCTCGGATCGCCGCCGCTCGCCGTCGTCGATTCCGTCGCCGTCACGCCCTCCTCGAGCCCATTTTGAACGGCAACACCCCGCAGTGAGCTCCTGCTACCTCCCCCTGTCCTCCTCGCGACGAGCCGATGCTCCTAGCGCTAGTTCCCACTGGTGCCCGAACGCGCCGCCGCTGGACCTCGTCGCCGGCGCCTCTCCGGTGACCATTTGGTTCACCCACCGCCACCGTTCGACTCCGCGCGTCGCGTAGGACCCCGTAGTGCCCGTAGTTAGCTCGAAAACGCCCCCGTTCGCAGTTTGCCATCGCCGGCCGAAGCTTCACTCCGCCGCCGTTGATGTGGCGCTCACTACGGCCCGCCGTTGCTCGCCCCGATGCCCGGAACAGATCGGCGGCTCCCCCAGCTTTCGAACGCCGCCGGCCGCACTCGAAATGGTGCCCCGTGCGCCATTTCCGAGCCTCTCCGGCGATTCGGGTGCTCGCCGGAGCAGCTCCGGTGGCCGGCCGGTGCCGCCGCTGACCTGGCTGGCCTGGGGCCACCCCCCAGTGCCACTGCCAGTGGGCCAGGCTCACCCTGGTTGACCAGTTGACTTGTCAACATTCTGATTGGGCTCAGCCCAGTCACTGACAGTGGGGCCCCACACACCCTGTGTCTATGACATATGGGCCCCATTTGTCAGGTGTTTAAATTAGTAAATAGACTAATTAAAATTAATTAAATTGCCTAATCAGTCACTGACATATGGGCCCCACTTGTTAATTAAACTGTTTTAATTAAATTAAAACCCTGGAAATTGAATGTGACTATGACATGTGGACCCCACATGTCAGGTTCAAACAGTAACAGCCACTGTTGACTGCTGACGCAATGATTGTGTCATGCTGATGTCATCAAACACTGTTCTGGATAATGTTGGATTTAAATAATTGAAATAATTCCAGAAAATCAATAAAACTTTGAGAAATCATAGAAAATAATCTGTAGCTCAGATGAAAATAATTTATACATGAAAGTTGATCAGAAATATTCCACGAATCTGATTATGCCGTCCATTCATCTGTCACATGCCTCTAGCTATCTGAACATGCAACTTTTTGCCTGTTTCGGATAGGTGAATAGTGCATGACATTGTTAAAATGATTTCAAATAAATTCCTAAATTAACTATCGCACTCGGATAGGCCGTAAACACCCCTAGCCCTGCGTATTGCCATGTCATGCATCATGTTGCATCTGTGTGCTTTATATTTATTGTTTCTTCCCCATCTTCTCTCCGGTAGAGCCCGAGACTGACGGTGTTGCCGGATACGACTACATCGTGGACGACCAGCCTTTTGCCGCAGAGCAGCAAGGCAAGCAAAACCCCCTTGAGCATTCCGATATCGCCTATTCTTCTCCCTCTTATGCTTGCATTAGATTTTGCTACTGTATTAGTTAGCTCCTATTCTGATGCATAGCCTGTTTTTGATGAACTGCTACTACACCTGTTAGCATATCAACTGCCTAGAATAGGTTGATCATTGAACCCCTGAGACCCCCCCTTAGTCCCAGTTGCCCCTGCGTCCATCGACGACACCGAGGACTTGAAGACAGAAGACTCGGTCGTCATGACTGACAAGCCAGGCCCCTCACATCACAGCACTCCCCTTAGTTGTACGACTCTGCAGCGCTACTATCGAGTACCGAGGGTGACACCTCATGAAGTACTCATGATGCTAGTTCTGTAGTGTAGCTAGTCGGTCGTGGTTATCGAGGGTGATTCCTCTTTCACCACACCCGACGATGACTCTGTCGTGCAACCCCTCAAGTGTGGGACCCTCGAGGGTGATTCCTCTAGGTCCCCCTTGACGGTTTCATCGAGTGGGACCCCATGAGGGTGATTCCTCAGGTTCCGTCTTGATGTTTTATACACACAGTTACTGTGGCCTGGTCACAGAAACATGTTGAAGACGGGTCGGCCCCAAGGGTACCCGCGAGAGTGATATTGGTGGGGTGCGCCGGTAAGGCACCCGAGTGTTATTGGCGGGGCGACGGACTGCAGTTCATGGTTCAAGCTTGCCCCGCACTAATAAAATGCTAATGGGTTGGGTACTTGATCTGAGTTGGTCGATACGACCTTTAACGCACCAAACCTTCACGTGGGGAAGTTATGGGCACTCAGCGTCGTTGTATCAGCCGAAGCTCTTCGGACGTCAGCAATGGATTGGGGCACGCCGAATTGGGTTGGAACGTACAGTTCTTGGACTGGAGTGTACTAGGTCTGTTTTCGGCCGCGTTCGCATCGTGCAGGAGTGCAAGGGCAAGTGGGCCCACGAACCTGCGCGCTTAGGATTTAGACCGGCGGGCTGGCCTCTTCGTTGAGTCTAGGTGGGGCGACGACGTGCTGTATCCCGAGGCCGGGCATTACCCCGGAAAGTGTGTCCAGCCGGAGGTGAACAGGCGTGTTGGAAATGAGGTGCACCCCTGCAGGGAAGAACAAACTATTCGAATAGCCGTGTCCACGGTAACAGGACGACTTGGAGTTGTACTTTGGCCTACTACAACTATAATCATAAACTAATTAAAATTGAATTGTGGCTCCGGGATTGCTTCCTCGCAGGGAGTCGAGGAAGGATCTCTGGGCGTGTTTAGTTAATAAAATTGTTACAACAATATGACTATATATGAGCTGCAGGTCTACTCTCTTCTAATGCTGCAAGATGCTGAAGATGCTAGTCTTCGATAGGACTAGGCCTTCTCACTATTCTTGCTTTTTGCAGTCACTCCAGACATAACCCCTCCCCTTGATAAGGATGCATATTTAGCATAGTTCTGATGTCAGTCTTGCGAGTACTTTGGATGAGTACTCACTGCTGCTTTGCATTTTCTTTTCCCCCTCGATTCGATTGCCGCGTTCAGACGATGGAGCCCAGGAGATGGAGTATGCCGGAGACGACTGCTACACCGCCGCTGGAGCCTACTACTACGTGGAGGCTGCCCCCGACGTTCAGGAGTAGTTAGGAGGTTCCCAGGCAGGAGGCCTCGCCTCTTTCGATCCGCTGCTTATGTTTATGCTAGCCTTCTTAAGGCAAAACTTGTCTAACTTATGTCTGTACTCAGATATATTTGCTTCCGCTGACTCGTGTTTATGTCGAGCTTTGTATTCGAGCCCTCGAGGCCCCTGGCTTGTAATATGGAGCTGTATGACTTTATATTTGTGTCTTTTGTTGTGTTGTGATATCAATCAGTGAGTCCCTAATCTTGGTCGTACGCATTGTGTGCATGATTAGCGTACGGATGAGAATGGGGGCGTCACAGTTGGTCTAGGGCCATGGCTGGAAATAACCATCTCCGGGATACTCCGGAGGATACTGAGGGTTCCACTGATTGGCGAGCTCCTGTGGCTCCCACTGAAAAACCGGAGCCTGATATGGATCAAGGGCTGGTGCCGCCTCAGGTGCTGGGGGTTGCGACAAACCCCAATATCTGTAGATGTCCTCGGGCATAATAGTGTATCTGCCTGAACGAATATCGAACACGGAAGAAGCAGGCAAAGCAATAATTTCACAAGTACCCTGACTAAATACTAGGTTGTAAAGCAGCCTCATATCATTATCCTTCCTAATAAAATCATGTGCTACCATACTATCATAGTCTAAATACCTCGTAGGTAGTAACAATTCCTCGTCCTCGTCAAGCGTAATGGGTATCTTAAAATGTTTGGCTAAACGAGATGCATAGATACCTCCAAATATAGGGCCCTTTGAACGGTTTAAGTTCAACCATTGGTCCACTATAGCGCCAGACTAAATGTTCTATCAGCAAGCAAAGCGTGGCGCAGAATGGCAAGGTCGAGAGCACTAAGGCTTCCACTCTCCCCACGACCAACTAAACATCTCCCCGCGAATAATGAATAATAGCATAGAACAGGAAAAATGTAAACTAGCCGCTCTTGCTTTTGACACCCCTCTCTCTCCCCCCACAGTGATTGAGGCAATAATTCCTCCATGTCTCTAGGACGTGGTTCACTAATGCTGCCCTCATAAGGTATTTTGCAAACTTTGCAAAAATCGTAAAGTTTCATGTCCTTAGGCACATCATATAAGTAAAATTCTACCATGGGAGGATTCTTCCTAGGATAAAAGTGAAAATTTTGCACGAAGGTATTAGTGAGTAAGAGGTACTGGTCACACTTATTGTTGAGGAAGTCGGTGATGCCTGCATTCTCAGCCAAATAGTAAAAATCTTCATAAATTCCGGCCGCCCTCAAGAATGCATCACTTGGCCATTCACATGGTCGAACCTTTGCACCGCAAGGAAGATTATATCTAGGCTTCTTCTACATCTCATTTTCATCTTCTTTAGAGCCCCAACTTGAAGAGCCTCTTAATAATCTCCTCATCATTTTTCAGCTTCTGAAAAATTCTGAAAAAAAAATTTAGTGACTCACAATAAAGGTGAACGAAACTCAACAAAACTCATAGCAACTACTCCCACAAGTGCCTAGAAGCTATATCATGCATCAAAACTACTTGGGACCATACAAATTTGACATGCAAGCTCAAGAACAAGGTCACCACAGCAGCAAAAATTTGCAATATATAAAGCACTAGAACAAAAACTAATTGGACCATTGGAGGAGTCACATACCGATGAGCAATCCCCCAAAACAGTTTTGCAAATGGAGCTTTGAGCAAGGAGATCGAAAATGGCAGCAAAATGAGCTAGAACACGGGTTTGAGCAATGGTGGGATTTTTTCTGGAGGAAGACGAAGTGGATGGTGGCTGGAATAAGTGAGGTGGCCCCACGTGGGACCCACAAGCCAGGGGGGCACGACCAGGGGGGTGGGCGCGCCCTGCAGGCTTGTGGCCCACTGGTGCAGCCCCCTGATGTGTTCTCAGTGCCAAAAATTCTAAAATATTCCACAAAAAATCATACTACATTTTCAGGGCATTCTGGGGACTTTTATTTTCAGGTCATTTTTTATTGCACGGATAAAACGGAAAACAGAAGAATAATATCATTTTTACTGTATTTAACTCTAAATAACAGAAAGTAAAAGTTGGGTACAGAAGGTTGTGCCCCCTAAATTCATCCATCTCATGCTCATCAAAAAGAATCCATCAATAAGGTTGATCAAGTCTTATTGACAAACTGTTTTCGAATGACACGGAACCGGAGAATTTTCGAATGACACTAGGTTAGCTCAATGGGGATATGCATGTCCCCAACAATAAGTATATCATATTTCTTTTTGGCGGTAGGAAGAGGGAATTCAAAACCTCCAATAGTAATCGTTGAAATTTTTTCAATGGAGTTGATACTATGAACTTGAGGTTGTTTCTTCGGAAAGTGTACCGTATGCTCATTACCATTAACATGAAAAATGACATTGCCCTTGTTGCAATAAATAATAGCCCATGCAGTATTCAAAAAGGGTCTACCAAGGATGATCGACATACTATCATCCTCGGGAATATCAAGAATAACAATGTCCGTTAGGATAGTAACGTTTGCAACCACAACAGGCACATCCTCACAAATACCGATGGGTAAAGCAGTTGATTTATCAGCCATTTGTAAAGAGATTTCAGTAGGTGTCAACTTATTCAAATCAAGTCTACGATATAAAGAGAAAGGCATAACACTGACACCGGCCCCAAGATCACATAAAGCAGTTTTAACATAATTTCCTTTAATAGAGCATGGTATAGTAGGTACTCCGGGATCTCCTAGTTTCTTTGGTATTCCACCCTTAAAAGTATAATTAGCAAGCATGGTGGAAATCTCAGCTTCTGGTATCTTTCTTTTATTTGTCACAATATATTTCATATACTTAGCATAAGGAGACATTTTCAGAACATCAGTCAAGCGCATACGCAAAAAGACAGGTCTAAGCATTTCAACAAAGCGCTCAAAATCCTCATCATCCTTTTTCTTGGATGGCTTAGGAGGAAAGGGCATGGGTTTCTAAACCCATGGTTCTCTTTCTCTACCATGCTTCCTAGCAACAAAGTCTCTTTTATCATATCTTTTGTTCTTAGGTTGTGAGTTATCAAGATCAACAGTAGGTTCAATCTCCACATCATTATCATTACTAGGTTGAGTATCATCATGAACATCATCATTAATATTATCACTAGGCTCATGCTCATTATCATATTGTGCCTCAGCATCAGAAATAGAAATATCATTTGGGTTTTCATGTGTATCTATAACAGGTTGACTAGCAGCATGCAAAGTCCTATCGTCATTCTTTTTCCTATTATTACTGGGATGACTAGGTGCATCAGTATTAACTCTCTCAGAATCTTGCTCAATTCTCTTAGGATGGCCCTCAGGATACAAAGGTTCCTGAGTCATTCTACCACCCCTAGTCACAACTTTAACAGAATGATCATTGTTCTTACCATTCATCTCATTAAGCAAATCATTTTGTGCCTTAAGTACTTGTTCTAGTTGAGTAGTTACCATAGAAGCATGTTTACTAATAAGCTTAAGATCATTGATAGTTCTACTCATATAATCACCTAAGCGATCAAGCATGTAAGCATTATGTTTCAATTGTCTACTAACATAAGCATTGAAATTTTCTTGCTTGACTACAAAGTTATCAAATTCATCCAAGCATTGGCTAGCAGACTTATTATAAGGAATATCACCTTCATCAAATCTACGGAGAGAATTTACCTCTACTACCTGTGTCGGGTTATCAAGACCATGTATTTCTTCAATAGGTGGTAGATTCTTAACATCTTCAGCTTTAATACCTTTTTTTCTTCATAGATTTCTTTGCCTCTTGCATATCTTCAGGACTGAGAAATAGAATACCTCTTTTCTTCGGAGTTGGCTTTGGAGGTGGTTCGGGAATAGTCCAATCATTATCATTGCTCAATATGTTAGTCAATAGTAGTTCAGCTTGTTCAACAGTTCGTTCCCTGAAAACACAACCAGCACAACTATCTAGGTGGTCCCTAGAATCATCGGTTAGTCCATTATAAAAGATATCAAGTATTTCATTTTTCTTGAGAGGGTGATCAGGCAAAGCATTCAGTAATTGGAGAAGCCTCCCCCAAGCTTGTGGGAGACTCTCTTCTTCAATTTGCACGAAGTTAAATATTTCCTGCAAGGCAGCTTGTTTCTTATGGGCAGGAAAATATTTTCCAGAGAAGTAATATATCATATCCTGGGGACTACGCACACAACCAGGATCAAGAGAATTAAACCATATCTTAGCATCACCCTTTAATGAGAAAGGAAACAACTTCAGAATATAGTAATAGTGAATTTTTTCCTCATGAGTAAATAGGGTGGCTATATCATTCAATTTAGTAAGATGTGCCACAACAGTTTCAGATTCATAACCATGGAAAGGATCAGATTCAACCAAAGTAATTAACTCAGGATCAATAGAGAATTCATAATCCTTATCAGTAACAAAGATAGGTGAAGTAGGAAACTTAGGATCATATTGCATTCTAGCATTCAAAGATTTTTCTTTCCACTTGCGTAGTAATTTCTTAAGATCATCTCTATCTTGACAAGCAAGAAAGTCCCTAGCTACCTCTCCCTCCATAACATAACCCTCAGGTATATCAGGCAATTCATATCTAGGAGAGGTAGGTCTAGCAGGTGTCTCATAATGTTCAGTTTCAATAATTTCATCAGATTCAGAGATATCATCAGTTTCAGCATTCACTCTAGCAATTTGTTCATCAAGAAATTCACCCAGTGGCACAGTAGTATCAAGCAAAGTATCATCATAATTATCATGCATAGCAGAAGTGGCATCATCAATTACTTGTGACATATCAGATTCAATAGCAGGTGGTGGTGTCGCAAATTTACTCATAACAGAAGGTGAATCAAGTGCAGAGCTAGATGGCAGTTCCTTACCTCTCCTCGTAGTTGAGGGATAGATCTTGGTTTTAGCATCTTTCAGATTCCTCATAGTGATCAACAGATATAAATCCCAAGTGACTCAGAGAATAGAGCTATGCTCCCCGGCAAAGGTGCCAGAAAAAGGTCTTGATAACCCACAAGTATAGGGGATCGCAACAGTTTTCGAGGGTAGAGTATTCAACCCAAATTTATTGATTCGACACAAGGGGAGCCAAAGAATATTCTCGAGTATTAGCAGCTGAGTTGTCAATTCAACCACACCTGAAAGACTTAATATCTGCAGCAAAGTATTCAGTAGCAAAGTAGCGTGGAAGTAACGGTAACGATAGCAAAGTGACAGTAGCAGTTTTGTAGTGATTGTAACAGTAGCAACGGAAAAGTAACTTAGCAAAGATCAATATGTGAAAAGCTCATAGGCAATGGATCAGTGATGGATAATTATGTCGGATGGCGTTCATCATGCAATAGTTATAACATAGGGTGACACAGAACTAGCTCCAATTCATCAATATAATGTAGGCATGTATTCCATATATAGTCATACGTGCTTATGGAAAAGAACTTGCATGACATCTTTTGTCCGATCCTCCCGTGGCAGCGGGGTCCTAATGGAAACTAAGGGATATTAAGGCCTCCTTTTAATAGAGAACCGGACCAAAGCATTAGCACTTAGGGAATACATGAACTCCTCAAACTACGGTAATCACCGAAAAGAATCCCAGTTATTGTCACCCTGGGGGATGCGGATCATAACTCGTAATAGGTGTCTACAACTTGCAAGATAGGATCAAGAACACATATATATTCATGAAAACATAATAGGTTCAGATCTGAAATCTTGGCACTCGGGCCCTAGTGACAAGCATTAAGCATAGCAAAGTCATAGCAACATCAATCTCAGAACATAGTGGATACTAGGGATCAAACCCTAACAAAACTAACTCGATTACATGGTAAATCTCATCCAACCCATCACCGTCCAGCAAGCCTACGATGGAATTTCTCATGAACGACGGAGTGCATCATGAAATTGGTGATGAAGGATGGTTGGTGATGACGACGACGTCGATTTCCCCTCTCCGAAGCCCAAATCAGACTCCAGATCTGGCCTCCCGAGGAAGAACAGGAGGTTGCGGCGCATCCGTATCATAAAACGCGATGAACTCTTCTCTATGATTTTTTCTCCCCGAATAGGAATATATAGAGTTGGAGTTGAGGCCGGAGGAGCTTCAGGGGGCCCACAAGACAGGGGGGCGCGCCATAGGGGGGGGCGCCCCCTGGCTTGTGGCTAGGTGGTGGCCCCTCTCCGGTTGATTCTTTCGCCTATATTTTTTAATATTTCCAAAAATATTCTCCGTAAATTTTTAGGTCAATTCGAGAACTTTTATTTCTGCACAAAAATAACACCAAGGCAATTCTGCTGAAAACAGCGTCAGTCCGGGTTAGTTCCATTCAAATCATGCAAATTAGAGTCCAAAACAAGGGCAAAAGAGTTTGGAAAAGTAGATATGTTGGAGACGTATCAGTCTCCTCCGGTACAGCTCACTGTTCCACAGGCAGTACGCGCAGGCTTGGCGGGCGACGCGCTTTGCTTTCGCGTCTTTCGCGGGGAGGTCGGCAGGAAGCTGGTAGGCCTTGAGCTCGATGGTCCAATCGCCCTCCTGAGGTTCCAGTGCCAGAAGCAGACGATCTCCCGAGGACGGGCCGCAGTCCGGCATGCCTGTCGGTGGCGTGGGCGGCAATTCCTCTTCCGGGGGTGTTGCGTCGATGACAGGCTGTGCAGTCGACGGCCTGAGGGGTCTTTCCTCAAAAACGCTAGGGCATTGAGGCTTGTGGCGGGATGCCCGTTTGGCGATGTCATCGGCCTCTTGATTTGCACCTCTCAGGATGTGGAGCAGCTCCAGGTCGAGGAAGCGCTTCTCAAGCTTGCGCACTTCTTCCAAGTATGCCTCCTTGTGCTCGTCCTTCGGCTTGTACTTTTTGCTAGAGAAGTTGACGAGGAGATGGGAGTCGCCCTTGACGATGAGGTGCTTGATCCCGAGGGCGGAGGCGGCCTTGAGGCCGGCGATGAGACCCTCGTACTCCGCAATGTTGTTGGAGACCTTCTCGTTATGCCCAAAGCATAGCTGGACCGCGTAACACAGCTTGTCATCCTCTGGCGAGGTGAGGATGGCACCAGCCCCCACGCCCTGCATGGAGAAAGCGCCGTCGAAGCACAGGGCCCAGCCACGGGGCGCTTCATTCCCAGGGAGGAGGGATTCGCCCTGGCGAGGCTCCTCCTTGCCTGAGGCGGTCCATTCTACCACGAAGTCCGCCAGAGCTGCACCCTTGATGACCCTCGTGGTCGAAAACTCCAGCTCGAAGGCTTGCAGCTCGATATTCAATTCGGCAACCCTACCCGCGGCGTTGGGGCTTCAGAGGATTTGCTCCAAGGGGTACGCGGAGACGACTTTGATGGGGTGCCCTTGGAAATAATGGCGCAGCTTCCTGGAGGCCATGAGGAGCGTGAGGAGGAGCTTTTGCTGCATGGGGTAGTGCTCGCGTGCGTCCCTCAGCATCGTGCTGACGTAGTATACTGGGCGCTCGACGTGGCGCGTGACGGTGGTGTCCATGTCGTCGTCGCTGGCAGGCTCGAGGGGCAGGACCGAAGAGGCTCCCGAAGGCATGACGTCGGGGGCCTCGGGGGCTTCCGGAAGCACGGCGCCTAGGGCCTCCGAAGGCGGTGTGTCCTTCTGATGGAGGGCGGGGTCCTCCTGCAGTGCACCTTCGGCTGGCACCGTCAAGGCATGGGCGACCTCCGGCGGAACTTTTGGCGCAGGCTTCTTCTTGACACAGGCCGGCTCCTCCCGCTCCACCACAAGGGCCGCGCTAGCTGTCTGCGGGTGGCCGCCAGGTATAGCAGCAGGTGCTCGCGTGGGTGCAGTGCAACCATAATGGGAGGGCTTGTAAGGTATCGCTTGAGGTCGGCAAAGGCCGTGTCCGCCTCGGGAGTCCACGCGAATGGCCCTGACCTTTTCATCAGCTTGAAGAACGATAGCGCCCGCTCGCCGAACTTGGAGATGAACCGCCCGAGGGAGGCTAGGCACCCTGCCAGCTTCTGCATTTCCTTAAGGGTCCGGGGAGGCTGTATCTGCTCGATGGCCTTAACTTTCTCGGGATTCGCCTCGATCCCCGATGGGACACGAGGAAACCAAGAAGCTTGCCGGAGGGGACCCTGTCGGAATCGGGGCTCCGCAAAACCCAATGAGGTTTGAACACTAGGGTGCGCTCGCCCTCCAATCCCGCTCAACCCCACACCTTCTCAACGATTCTATGGCGGTGTTCTTGGAGGAAACAAATGGGAACACGCGGTCTTTACCCAGGTTCAGGCCACCTTGCGGTGTAAAACCCTACTCCTGCTTTGGGGTGGATTGGCCTCTCGAGGACACTGAGGAAGAACTAGTAAAGTGGTTCTGTGGCCTCGTGAGGGCACTTGGTGGTGATGAACTGGATCCGATCCAACCTGCCCTCTACGATGGGAGCTTGTCCCTATTTATAGGGGCCACAGTCCTCTTCCCCCATCGAACAAGCGGGAAGGGATCCCACAATGGCCAAATTTGAAAGGGGACAAGAGGTACATCCTATCCTGACTAAAGGCGGTCTTCGCCTACAAAGCTTCTGGGCGTGATGCAGTGGTTGGGCTCGGCGATGACATCCGTCCTGCCGAGCTCGTGGTCACGGTCCTCTTGCACCGGGAAGGAAACCTTTGGGGGGTTCCTTGGGACCCGCGTACGTCCCCGTTTCCATAGCACCAAACAGGAAACCGTCCTCCCTCTACGCCCGCTGGCGCCAGCCTGGCTAAGCCGTCAGACCCCACGTCATCTCGCCCTCACGAGGCCGGGTGCTTGCATAGGAATATTTGCTCCTCGGGAGGCGGCCTGAAGCGGTGCCACTCCCCCGGAGGTCTTGGCATTGTCCTCCTCGTGAGGCGGGGGCTCTCGCGAGGGCCTTGACTTGGGTGGCTCGTTGCAGGGCCATACCGGGCCTTCGTGGTGGGCCACGTGCTGGGCCGCAGGCAGGCAGGTCTGGGTACCCCCGGTCCCAGAACGCCGATAGTAGCCCCCGGGCCAGAGGCGCGCTTGGGCTGACTTTGGGGTGAAGCCAATGAAGGGAGGCCGAAGCGCCGTGGGCCCCAACCGACTGCGGGCCATCCCGACGCGTGGCGCCCAACAAGACGCGGATGGCTCCACTTCCCTACGCCACCTTGGCAACCGCCCTTGCTGACAAAAAGCATGACACGCGCGGCGGAATGATAACCCACAAGTATAGGGCCATCGCAACAGTTTTTGAGGGTAGAGTATTCAACCCAAATTTATTGATTCGACACAAGGGGAGCCAAATAATATTCTCGAGTATTAGCAGCTGAGTTGTCAATTCAACCACACCTGAAAGACTTAATATCTACAGCAAAGTATTCAGTAGCAAAGTAGCGTGGAAGTAACGATAACGATGGCAAAGTGACAGTAGCAGTTTTGTAGTGATTGTAACAGTAGCAACAAAAAAGTAACTTAGCAAAGATCAATATGTGAAAAGCTCGTAGGCAATGGATCGGTGATGGATAATTATCTCGGATGGCATTCATCATGCAATAGTTATAACATAGGGTGACACAGAACTAGCTCTAATTCATCAATGTAATGTAGGCATGTATTCCATATATAGTCATACGTGCTTATGGAAAAGAACTTGCATGACATCTTTTGTCCTACCCTCCCGTGGCAGCGGGGTCCTAATGGAAACTAAGGGATATTAAGGCCTCCTTTTAATAGAGAACCGGACCAAAGCATTAGCACTTAGTGAATACATGAACTCCTCAAACTACGGTAATCACCGGAGAGAATCCCATTTATTGTCACCCTGGGGGATGCGGATCATAACTCGTAATAGGTGTCTACAACTTGCAAGATAGGATCAAGAACACATATATATTCATGAAAACATAATAGGTTCAGATCTGAAATCATGACACTCGGGCCCTAGTGACAAGCATTAAGCATAGCAAAGTCATAGCAACATCAATCTCAGAACATAGTGAATACTAGGGATCAAACCCTAACAAACCTAACTCGATTACATGGTAAATCTCATCCAACCCATCACCGTCCAGCAAGCCTACGATGGAATTACTCACGAACGGCGGAGAGCATCATGAAATTGGTGATGAAGGATGGTTGGTGATGACGACGGCGTCGATTTCCCCTCTCCGGAGCCCAAATCAGACTCCAGATCTGCCCTCCCGAGGAAGAACAGGAGGTGGCGGCGGCTCCGTATCGTGAAACGCGATGAACTCTTCTCTCTGATTTTTTTCTCCACAAATAGAAATATATCGGAGTGGAATTGAGGTCGGCGGAGTAGCAGGGGCCCCACAAGACAGGGGGCGCGCCCTAGGGGGGGGCGCCCCCCTGGCTTGTGACCAGGTGGTGGCCCCTCTCCGGTTGATTCTTTCGCCAATATTTTTTATTAATTCCAAAAATATTCTCCGTAAATTTTCAGGTTAATCCGAGAACTTTTATTTCTGCACAAAAATAACACCAAGGCAATTCTGCTGAAAACAGCGTCAGTCCGGGTTAGTTCCATTCAAATCATGCAAATTAGAGTCCAAAACAAGGGCAAAAGGGTTTGGAAAAGTAGATACGTTGGAGACGTATCAACTCCCCCAAGCTTAAACCTTTGCTTGTCCTCAAGCAATTTAGTTGACAAACTGAAAGTGATAAAGAAAAACTTTTACAAACTCTGTTTGATCTTGCTGTTGTAAATACGTCTAACTGATGTTCAGATTTTCAGCAAAGATTATAAACTAACCACATTCACAATAACATTTAGGTCTCACATTTACTCATATCAATGGTATAATCAACTAGCGAGCAATAATAATGAGTCTCGGATGACAACAATTTTATCAAAACAATCGTAATACAATATGACATAATGGTATCTCGCTAGCCCTTTCTGAGACCGCAAAACATAAATGCAGAGCACCTCTAAAGAACAAGGACAGACTGGACATTGTAATTCATGGTAAAAGAGATCCAGTCACAATCATACTCAATATCAATTAATAACAAAGCATACAAATGACGGTGGTGCTCTCTAACTGGTGCCTCTTTATAAGAGGATGATGACTCAACAGTAAAGTAAAATAGATAGGCCCTTCGCAGAGGGAAGCATTGATTTGCAGAGGTGCCAGAGCTCGAGCTTTTAAAACAGGGATGAATAATGATTTTGAGCGGTATGCTTTCATTACCAACATAACAACCAAGAGATTTCGGTATCTTCCATGCTAGATACATTATAGGCGGTTCCCAAACAGAATAGTAAAGTTTTTACTCCCCCTCCACCATTCAATCACACTCCACGGCGGGCCGAATCCATGGGTACCATCCATACAAACACAATCTTGGGGGAGTTTTGTTTTATTATACTTTGATTTAAATTTAGAGCATGGAACTGGGCATCCCGAATACCAGCCACTTTCTCGTGAATGATAGTGAATTAACACATATCGTGAGAATAACCCACCTAGCATGGAAGATACTGACAGCCCCCAGTCACTACATGAGCGATTTGGGCAGACAAAACGGAATATTATTTGATGGTTTAGAGTATGGCACATGCAAATTTACTTGGAACGGCAGGTAAATACCGCATATAGGTAGATATGGTGGACTCATATGGAACAACTTTGGGTTTATTGTGACGCCCTGGTTTTGTGCTACAGTAATCTCTGTAATTAAGCTATAGTAATCCCACGACAATGATGCTACATCACCACGTATACTGTTGTTAATCTCGCGGTAATCCAAATCCTATTCAAATTCAAATTCAAATTTAAAGTCAAAATTAAATTTTGTCCGACGTGAAAACAAAAATGTTCAAGGCGTGGCAAATTTTCTCTGGTTATTTGTCATGTTGAAATTAGCATTTTTGAAAATGTTTAAGTGCACTAAATTAAAATAAAACAAAATAGAAAATAAATAAAAATAAAAGAAAAATCTAAAACAAAAATAAAAAGAAAAAGAAAAACAGAAACCCCCCCGGCCCAACAGGGCTGTGGCCCAGCGGGCCGGCCCACCCCACCTCCCCTGGGGGGATAACCCCCGCTCCCCCGCAACCCTAGCCGCCACCGACTCCCACTTCCCCCCCACTCGCTCCAATCCCTCTCCCCCCCTCTCTGGATCGGGCGCCCGCGCCCGCCGCCGCCGCCCCGCGTGCCCGACGCCCCTGCGCCTCGCCGCCAGTCCCCTCCCCGGCGCCGCTCCCTCACCACCCCGTCGCCAGCGTCGCCGCTGGCCCTGCCTCGCCTCCCCACCGTCGCCGCATCGCGCCCGTCGCCCTCCCCGCTGCCTCCCCGGTGCCTCGCCGGACCTCCCCGTCCTCTCCCTCGCCGGACCGCCTCACGCCTCGCCGCCCCTGCCCCCCTACATCGCCGGTGAGCCCTCCCGGGCTCCTCCCCTCCCTCTTCCCCTCCGGCCGGGCCTGCCCCGCGCCCGTGCCCCGCCTCGCGTCGGCCCCGTCCCCCCTGCCGTCGCCGCGCACCGGGCGCCCCCCCCGCACCCCGCTTGCGTGCCGCCGCTCGCGCACCGCATCGACGCGGCCCCGCATCACCGCGCCTCCCCTGCTCACCCGCGCGCCGTCCGCTCGCCCCGACCCGTCCCTGTCCTCCGGGCGCCCCCCGGCCGCCCTGCTCATTCCCCCTTGCCGCTGGTCCGCCGCGGCCATGGCCCCGCGCGAGCCCCACCGCGCTCTGGCCGCCGGCGAGCCGCCGGTGGCCCCTGGCCTCGCCCCGGATCCAGTGGCGGGGGGATAAGCCCCCCCCCCCACTGCCAGGTGGGGCCAAACCGCCCCACCGGATGACATGGGGGGCCCAGCCCCCTAGAACGTTTTAAATAATGAAATAAATAAATAAATATTTGATAAATTAATTAATTAATTAAATAGTGAATTAATTAATTAGTTAATTAAGGCTGATTAGTTTAATTAATTAACCTGTTTAATTAACCCTGTTAATTAAATAGTTTAATCAGTGTATGACAGGTGGGTCCCACCCCCCCTTAATTAAATCTGATTAATATTATTTAAACCTTAATTAAAACTGTGTGAATGACATGTGGGGCCCACTGGTCAGTTTGACCAGTCAACCCCACTATTGACTGCTGATGTCAGCATCACATCATGCTGATGTCATAAAGAATTATTGAATTAAAATAAATCAATTTATTTTCTGAATATTAATAAAACTTTAAAAATTAATATAAAATAAACCGTAAGTCAGATGAAAATATTTTATACATGAAAGTTGATCAGAAAAATCCCATGAATCTGAATACGCTGTCCGTTCATCTGTCACATGCTCCTAGCATGATGAACATGGACATTTAGCATTAGGATCATCTGTCCGGTAAAAGCCAGAGATCTGGGAAATATCGTTAGATATTCTTCCGACCCGTCTGCGACGTGTAATACTGCGTTAGTGCATGCCTAGCTCTGCATATTGCCATGTCATGCATCGTGTTGCATCTGTGCTTTATATTTATTGTTTCTTCCCCCCTCTTCTCTCCGGTAGACCCCGAGACTGACGGTGTTGCCGGGTACGACTACGCCGTTGACGATCAACCTTTTGCCGCAGAGCAGCAAGGCAAGCAACCCCCCCCCCCCTTGAGCATTCCGATATCGCCTATTCCTTTCCCTCTTATTCTTGCATTAGATTTTTGCTACTGTATTAGTTAGCTCCTATTCTGATGCATAGCCTGTTTTTGATAAACTGCTATCATACCTGCAATCATATCAACTGCTTAGTATAGGTTGATCAATGAATCCCCAGTGACCCCTTAGTCCCAGTTGCCCCTTCTTCTTCATCGACGACTCGATGACTCGAAGACTCGAAGAGTCGGTCAACCGACCGACTCTGCAGCGCTACTATCGAGTACCGAGGGTGACACCTCGTGAAGTACTCATGATGCTAGCTCTGTAGTGCAGCTAGTCGGTCATGGTTATCGAGGGTGATTCCTCCTTCACCACTCCCGACGATGACTCTGTCGTGCAACCCCTCAAGTGTGGGACTCTCGAGGGTGATTCCTCTAAGTCCACCTTGACGGTTTCATCGAGCGGGGCCCTTTGAGGGTGATTCCCCAGGTTCCGTCTTGATGTTTTATACACACAGTTACTATGACCTGGTTACAGAAACATGTTAGTGATGGGTCGGCCCTGAGGGGTACCCACGGGTTGATGATGATGAGGCGTGGACTGGCGAGAGAGGCCTTTGCCACACATCCTCGAGGCGGGGCGACGGTCCGCACTTTATGGGTCGCGCTTTCCCCGCATTAATAAAATGCTAATGGGTTGGGTATTTGATCTGAGTTGGGTTGTTGGCCTTTTTACGTACCAAACCATCGCGTGGGAGAAGTTATGAGTACTCAGCGTCATTGTATCAGCCGAAGCTCTTCGGACGTCAGCAATGGAGCGGTGCATGCCGGATTGGACTGGACGGTGCAGCTCTTGGACTGGAGTGTACTAGGTCTATTTCTGGCCGCCCACGCATCGTGCAGGAGCGCAAGGGCAAGTGGGCCCACGAACCTGCGCGCTTAGGATTTAGACCGGCGGGCTGGCCTCTTCGTTGAGCCTAGGTGGGGCGACGACGTGCTGCTATCCCGAGGCCGGGCATGACTCAGGAAAGTGTGTCCGGCCGGAGGTGATCAGGCGTGTTGGAAATGCGGTGCACCCCTACAGGGATGAATAATCTATCCGAATAGCCGTGTCCACGGTAACAGGACGACTTGGAGTTGTACCTTGACCTTATACAACTATAACTGTGATTTAAATTTGAAATGAATTGTGGCTCCGAGATTGCTTCCTCGCAGGGAGTCAGGGAAGAATCTCTGGGCGTGGTTACTTAATAAAATTGCTACAATAATATGACTATATATGAGATACCAGTCTACTCTCTTCTAATGCTGCAAGATGCTGAAGATGCTAGTCTTTGATAGGACTAGGCCTTCTCCCTATTCTTGCTTTCTGCAGTCAGTCCAGATATAACCCCTCCCCTTGATAATGATGCATACTTAGCATAGTTCTGATGTCAGTCTTGAGAGTACTTTGGATGAGTACTCACCGCTGCTTTGCTTTCTCTTTCCCCCTCGATACGATACCGCGTTCAGACGATGGAGCCCAGGAGATGGATTACGCCGGAGACGACTACTACACCACCGCTGGAGCCTACTACTACGTGGAGAGTGCCGACGCTCAGGAGTAGTTAGGAGGTTCCCAGGCAGGAGGCCTCACCTCTTTCGATCTGTACTCAGATATTATTTGCTTCCGCTGACTCGTGCTTTGTCGAGCTTTGTATTCGAGCCCTCGAGGCCCCTGGCTTGTAATATGAAGCTGTATGACTTTATTTTCGTGTCTAGTGTTGTGTCATGATATCATTCAGTGAGTCCCTAATCTTGGTCGTACGCATTGTGTGTATGTTTAGCGTACGGTCGAGATCAGGGGCGCCACAAGTTGGTATCAGAGCCAGGTTTCGATCCTGGGACCTGTGGGTTATGGGCCCACATCTCAACCGGGTGGTATTAGGATCTTTTATTCCTCGTCTATACTCTGGGTTCTGATCTCTCTTCTCTTCGGGTTAAAGATTTTGCTAAATCTAACATTAGGTTCTCGTGATCACATCCACCGGAGATTTGTTTCGTCGACAATTGTTTTCCCTTGAAGTATGGTGCACACACTGTCATTTAACATCGTTAATCTTCTTATTACAGATGCGTCCCGCTAGGCAGATCGTTTGTCTGACTTTTGCTCACGACACAACTGGGTTCCTGGCCATTCTGGTCGACCTCCTGAAGAAGCTAGGATATCGCTGGTACCCCGAGTACACTGTTTACGAGGACTACTGCGAGTTCAACCAGGAACAGTACGAGGCTGAGGTGGTTATTTGGGATCGACAGGACCTCTCCATCACTGAGCTGCACACCTTCCGTGGCATTGGAGTGACTGTTAAGATGGCAGTACAGGATGCTGCCTATGCTGCTATTGTTCGTCACCGTGCAGCGAACCCCTGTTTGGAGGAGACAGCATACCGATACATCCCGTATGTTCCTGCTGGAGTTCATACGGCAGCCGACGCTGAGGTCTTGACCGCTTTCGCACGGCAGCGTACCGACCGATCCTACACTGCTATCTGCACCCCCTACGTGAGTCGTCGTTACGACCCACAGGTTCTAGTCCAGTACACTGAGGCACTGGATCGCACTGTCAGGGGTCATAACTTCGAGCTGTACGCCACCCGAGCTCGTCTTCATCAGGCTATGGAGCAGTTGTTGCCAGCAGTCCGTGCGAGGATACATCCGGAGCACATCCTTTACCCGCCTTGGACTGAGTTTGCTCCAGGTCTTGAATGGCCTGAGGTTGGGGGTCGTACTCCGGCACGTGGACCTGCGCTCCCGCTTAATATGCAGATTCTGCATCAGAGTGTGCACGGGATGCAGGACCCTGCCACCAGGTTTCACATTCAGGGTCACGTGCAGTTCCGTGGTTACTTTCGTTGTCCCCGACGTTGATGTAGCATATCGCTATGTCTCGTTGTTGTATCCCTCCACCGTGTGCCTGCGTGCCGCCTAGTTGTCTATGTTATTTTCATGCCGGACCTATCGTCTATTTTGTAACGAACTTATGGTTTGTAATAGACCTATGTACGGATCTGTATGTTGAAGTTTGAACTACTATGTCGTATCTATTGCATTGCCTTCTTTGTGCAATTTACTTCATGAATGATTCACTGTTTTTGCAATTACCCAATACTAAACTACCATTGTTAAAAATTGACAGAATGGTTAGGCCAGCTGGTCGTGGTCGTGGTGCGCCTGAACCACCACCACCACCGGAATACATGGCTGGTATGATGCAACAGTTTGAACTGAATCGGCAATTTATGCAAGGGCTTATGGACCAGTTCCCGAGGCCGAATATGAATCAGCAGCCAGCCCCAATGACTTTGCAAGACTTCATGCATCTCAACCCTGCGATCTATCGCAGCTCAACTCAGCTGCTTGACGCAGATGACTGGCTCCGTGACATCACTTATGAGCTGGAGTCTTCAGGCGCCCTAGAGGCTAGCTATGTCACCTTTGCCTCGTACATTCTGAAGGGCCCCGCTGCTCAATGGTGGGACAGCCACAGCCGATCTCAGCCTGTTGGAACAATCATCACTGGCCAGAGTTCCAAGCTGCGTTCCGTGCTCGTCACATTCCTCAGGGAATGATGGATAAGAAGAAGTGTGAATTCCGCAACTTAGTCCAGGGCAACAAGACTGTGGATGCTTATCAGCGGGAATTTCTGGACCTATCTCGCTATGCTGAAGAAGACGTCGCAACGGATGCTCGTAGGCAGGAGAAGTTCCGTGAAGGCCTCGACCCGGATATCAAGCTGGCACTCCTTGTTCAAGACTTCGGTAACTTTGCTACCTTGGTGAACAAGTCTATTATAGTGGAAACGGGTCTGCAGGACTACAAGGACAGCTGCAAGCGCAATCGTGACATGGGCTCATCTGCTCAGAAGCGCAAGATCTGGATCCCCCACAACATGTACCATGCACCGCCTCCTGCTCCGAGGTCGTCCTATGCTGCACCTCGCCTGCCTCCACCCCCACCTAAGCAGCCGAGGCTCCCAGCTCCACCACCACGAGCTCCTGTTCCCCCTTCTCGTCCTGAGGATGGGCTGTGCTTCAAGTGTGGTCGTCCAGGACACCGTGCTAGAGAATGCAGGCAGAATCAGAATCAACTTGCACTGCCTACCAACCAGCCCCGCAACAACAATGCCAGGACTGCTCAGGGACGTGTTCAAGCCAACAATATTGTTCTGAATGAAGTTCAAGACCAGCCTACTACTGTGATGGGTACTCTTCTCGTCAACTCAGTACCAGCTTTTGTATTGTTTGATACAGGAGCATCGCATTCTTTTATGTCTGAAGATTTCGCATGCATGCCTGACATTAAGTGTGAAGAGATGAACGTTCCAATAGTGGTAAACACCTCCGCGGGCCAATGTCGGACCTCCATTAATAGTACCAATGTCACCATTGAAATTGAAGGGTTGGAATTCCATGCCTCCCCCATAATGCTGAAGTCTTCCAATATCGATCTCATTCTCGGAATGGATTGGTTGAAAGCGCATACCGCTTCTATTGTTTGTGACACCAAAACTGTCCACCTCCTGCATCCATCGAATGAGATTGTAAGCTATCATGCTCATCTTGTTCGGAATGCTGAAGCCCGACTATATGCCATAAATGCATTAAATGAGTCACCTCTTGAAGGGATTGAAAACATTCCAGTTGTTCGGGATTTCCAAGATGTTTTTCCGGAAGAACTTCCGGGGATTCCCCCTGCCAGAGCTATCGAGTTTGTCATCGACTTGGTACCTGGTACCACTCCTATAGCCAAGCGTCCGTATAAGATGCCACCACATGAACTCCTTGAACTTAAGCAAGAAATTGACAATTCGCTTCGTCTGGGTTTCATTCGTCCAAGTTCCTCTGCTTGGGGAGCACCTTCTCTCTTTGTCAAGAAGAAAGATGGAACGAATCGATTGGTCCAAGATTACCGTCCCATCAACCAAGCAACGATTCAAAACAAATATCCGCTTCCTCGGATCAACAATCTATATGATCAACTTGCTGGTTCAGCGGTGTATTCAAAACTCGACTTGAGGTTGGGTTACCATCAGATTCGTGTTCGTGAAGAGGATATTCCCAAGACTGCATTTGTTACTCGCTATGGGTCATACGAGTACACCGTCATGTCCTTTGGCTTAACCAATGCTCTAGCAACCTTCTCTCGCCTGATGAACTATATATTCATGGATTACCTCGATAAATTCGTCTTGGTTTATCTGGATGATATTCTAGTATTCTCCAAGAACAAAGAAGAGCATGCTGAACATCTTCGTCTTATACTGGAGAGGCTTCGAGAACATCAACTCTATGCTAAGTATTCAAAGTCTGGGTTCTGGATGGACGAAGTAACCTACCTTGGTCATGTGATCTCCAAGGATGGTATTGCGGTCAACCCTGAACGAGTTCAGGCTATTCTGGACTGGACTCCCCCGAAGAATGTCAAGCAAGTCAGAAGTTTTCTCGGACTCGCCAGCTATTGCCGTCGATTCGTCGAGAACTTCTCCAAGATTGCAAAGCCCTTAACCAATCTGCTTCACAAAGGTGTTAAATATGAGTGGACAGAAAAATCTCAGGAGAGCTTTCAGGCACTTAAGGACAAGCCGACCTCTGCTCCAGTGCTTGCTCCTCCGGATACTCGTAAGGACTTTGTCATTTATTCTGACGCTTCTCGTCAGGGAATGGGCTGTGTCCTAATGCAAGAACGCAGAGTGGTTGCTTATGCATCTCGTCAATTGCGTCCTCATGAAGAGAACTACCCAGTTCATGACCTTGAACTTGCTGCAGTAATTCATGCACTGAAAGAGTGGCGGCAATACCTTGTTGGGAACCGTTGCGAGATCTACACCGATCATCAAAGTCTGAAGTACTTGTTTACTCAGCCAGATCTGAATCTTCGTCAACAAAGGTGGATGGAACGAATAGCAGACTACAATGTGGGTATTTCTTATACACCAGGCATGGCTAATGTAATGGCTGATGCTTTGAGCCGCAAATCGTACTGCAATCACCTTCAGGTTCACAAGGTTCACCCCCTTCTTCAAGAAGAATTTCGCAAGCTGAACCTCCATATTGCTCCTCAGGGTTACCTCACTCCCCCTCCTGAAGGGTCCTACAAGATGAACCTCCACGTTGCTTCCCAGGGTTCTCTTAATACCCTGGTTGCTAAACTAGATCTTGTGGACGTCATCAAGTGGATCCAGAAATGTGACAGTGAAGTCGAGAGGATTAAATTCGATCACGCAGAAGGAAAGCCCTCACCCTTCACTATTGCTGAGGATGGCGCTTTGTACTTCAAGGGCCGCCTAGTGGTACCGAGTAAGGAGGAAAACAATGATTTGACTCAGGAGGTCATGAAGGAAGCACATGACACTCCGCTGTCTATTCATCCTGGTAGTACCAAGATGTACCAAGACATCCGTCAAGGATTCTGGTGGTATAACATGAAGCAAGACATTGCTCGCTATGTTGCTGAATGTGATGTTTGCCGTCGTATCAAAGCAGAACATCAAAAGCCTACTGGAACTCTGCAACCTATTTCTATTCCTGAATGGAAATGGGATCATGTTGAAATGGACTTCATTGCTGGTTTTCCCAGGTCATAGAAAGGTAATGATGCTATTCATGTCGTCATTGACCGACTGTCCAAAGTTGCACATTTTCTGGCTGTCAAAGAAACTATTACTGCTAGTCAGCTGGAAAATCTCTACATGTCCAGAATTGTTTCACTTCACGGTATTCCACTGGTTATGAGTTCAGACCGTGGCAGCTTATTTACTTCAAGATTCTGGGCAAGTATCCAGGAAGCTATGGGAACTCATTTGTCATTCAACACCGCTTTTCACCCTCAATCCCAGGGACAAGTTGAAAGAGTCAACCAGATTCTCGAAGACATGCTTCGAGCTTGTGTCATTTCTTTCGGCAAGAAATGGGAGGAATCTCTCCCGTATGCTGAGTTCTCCTACAACAATAGCTATCAAGCTAGTCTGAAGATGGCTCCTTTTGAAGTATTATATGGACGTAAGTGTCGGACTCCTCTGAATTGGTCAGAAACTGGGGAACGTACACTTATCGGTCCGGATATAATCCAACATGCCGAAGATCAAGTCCGCATTATTCATGCAAATCTGAAGGCTGCTCAGTCTCGTCAGAAGAGTCAGTATGACCGTCATCACAAAGATATGGTCTATCAACCTGGCGAAAAGGCTTATCTTCGGGTCACGCCAATGAGAGGTACACACCGTTTTGGGATCAAGGGCAAGCTGGCTCCTTGTTATATTGGTCCTTTCACTGTCCTCGAAAGGCATGGTAAGGTGGCATATCAACTGGAACTACCGTCAAACCTTTCTCAGGTTCACGATGTGTTCCATGTGTCACAACTTCGTCGCTGCTTCAAGGATCCTATCCGGGCAGTGGATCATGATATGCTTGAACTACAACAAGACCTTTGTAACAAAGAGCAACCAGTCCGCATTCTCGACGAAACTGAACGTCGGACTCGTCAGAAGGTTACCAAGTTCTTCAAGGTGCATTGGGCAAACCATTCTGAAGATGAAGCTACTTGGGAACGTGAAGATCTTCTTCGTGCAGAACACCCCGGGTTCTTTCCTTCTACTTCTTGATTCTCGGGACGAGAATTCTTTTTAGTAGGGGAGAATTGTGATGCCCTGGTTTTGTGCTACAGTAATCTCTGGAATTAAGCTACAGTAATCCCACGACAATGATGCCACGTCACCACGTTTACTGTTGTTAATCTCGCGGTAATCCAAATCCTATTCAAATTCAAATTCAAATTTAAAGTCAAAATTAAATTTTGTCCCACGTGAAAACAAAAATGTTCAAGGTGTGGCAAATTTTCTCTGTTTATTTGTCATCTTGAAATTAGCATTTTTGAAAATGTTTAAATACATTAAATTAAAATAAAACAAAATAGAAAATAAATAAAAATAAAAGAAAAATCTAAAAAAAAAAAAAAAAAAAAGAAAAACAGAACCCCCCCCGGCCCAACTGGGCTGTGGCCCAGCAGGCCGGCCCACCCCACCTCCCCTAGGGGGATAACCCCTCCTCCCCCGCAACCCTAGCCGCCCCCGACTCCCACTTCCCCCCCCCCCACTCGCTCCTCTCCCTCCCCCCCTCTCTGGATCGGGCACCCGTGCCCGCCGCCGCCGCCCCGCGTGCCCGGCGCCCCTGCGCCTCGCCGCCGGTCCCCTCCCCGGCGCCGCTCCCTCACCACCCCGTCGCCAGCGTCGCCGCTGGCCCTGCCTCGCCTCCCCACCGTCGCCGCATCGCGCCCGTCATCCGCACCGCTGCCTCCCCGACGCCCCGCCGGACCTCCCCGTCCTCTCCCTCGCCAGACCGCCTCACGCCTCGCCGCCCCCGCCCCCCTACATCGCCGGTGAGCCCTCCCGGGCTCCTCCCCTCCCTCTTCCCCTCCGGCCGGGCCCCGTCCTGCGTCAGCCCCGTCCCCCCTGCCGTCGCCGCGCACCGGGCGCCCCCCCGCACCCTGCTTGCGCGCCGCCGCTCGCGCACCGCACCGCCGCGGCCCAGCCTGGTCACCCGCGCGCCGTCCGCTCGCCCCGACCCGTCCCTGTCCTCCGGGCGCTCCCCCGGCCGCCCTGCTCGTTCCCGCTTGCCGCTGGTCCGCCGCGGCCACGGCCCCGCGCGAGCCCCACCACGCCCTGGCCGCCGGCGAGCCGCCGGTGGCCCCTGGCCTCTTCCCCGATCCAGTGGCGGGGGGATAAGCCCCCCCCCCCACTGCCAGGTGAGGCCAAACCCCGCCCACCGGATGACATGGGGGGCCCAGCCCCCCTAGAATGTTTTAAATAATGAAAACATAAATAAATAAATAAATAAAAAAAATTTGATAAATAAATAAATAAATTAGTGAATTAATTAATTAGATAATTAATTAGTTAACTAGTTAATTAAGGCTGATTAGTTTAATTAATTAACCTGTTTAATTAACCCTGTCAATTAAATAGTTTAATCAATGTATGACAGGTGGGTCCCACCCCCCTTAATTAAATCTGATTAATATTAATTAAACCTTAATTAAAACTGTGTGAATGACATGTGGGGCCCACTGGTCAGTTTGACCAGTCAACCCCACTATGGACTGCTGATGTCAGCATGACATCATGCTGATGTCATAAAGAATTATTGAATTAAAATAAATCAATTTATTTTCTGAATATTAATAAAACTTTAAAAATTAATATAAAATAAACCGTAAGTCAGATGAAAATATTTTATACATGAAAGTTGATCAGAAAACTCCCACGAATCCGAATACGCTGTCCGTTCATCTGTCACATGCTCCTAGCATGATGACCATGGACATTTAGCATTAGGATCATCTGTCCGGTAAAAGTCAGAGACCCGGGAAATATCGTCAGATATTCTTCCGACCCGTCTGCATGCTAGTGCATGCCTAGCTCTCTATATTGCCATGTCATGCATCGTGTTGCATCTGTGCTTTATATTTATTGTTTCTTCCCCCCTCTTCTCTCCGGTAGAACCCGAGACTGACGGTGCTGCCGGGTACGACTACACCGTTGACGATCAGCCTTTTGCCGCAGAGCAGCAAGGCAAGCAACCCCCCCCCCCCTTGAGCATTCCGATATCGCCTATTCCTTTCGCTCTTATTCTTGCATTAGATTTTTGCTACTGTATTAGTTAGTTCCTATTCTGATGCATAGCCGGTTTTTGATAAACTGCTATCATACCTGCAATCATATCAACTGCTTAGTATAGGTTGATCAATGAATCCCCAGTGACCCCTTAGTCCCAGTTGCCCCTGCTTCTTCATCGATGACTCGAAGACTCGAAGACTCGGTCAACCGACCGACGAACCAGGCCCCTCACATCACCGCACACCCCTTAGTTGTACAACTGTGCGGCGCTACTATCGAGAACCGAGGGTGACACCTCGTGAAGTACACATGATGCTAGCTCTGTAGTGCAGCTAGTCGGTCGTGGTTATCGAGGGTGATTCCTCCTTCACCACTCCCGACGATGACTCTGTCGTGCAACCCCTCAAGTGTGGGACTCTCGAGGGTGATTCTTCTAAGTCCACCTTGACGGTTTCATCGAGCGGGGCCCTTTGAGGGTGATTCCTCAGGTTCCGTCTTGATGTTTTATACACACAGTTACTATGACCTGGTTACAGAAACATGTTAGTGATGGGTCGGCCCTGAGGGGTACCCACGGGTTGATGATGGTGAGGCGTGGACTGGCGAGAGAGGCCTTTGCCACACATCCTCGAGGCGGGGCGACGGACCGCACTTTATGGGTCGCGCTTTCCCCGCATTAATAAAATGCTAATGGGTTGGGTATTTGATCTGAGTTGGGCCGTTGGCCTTTTTACGCACCAAACCATCGCGTGGGAGAAGTTATGGGTACTTAGCGTCGTTGTATCAGCCGAAGCTCTTCGAACGTCAGCAATGGAGCAGCGCGCGCCGGATTGGACTGGACGGTGCAGCTCTTGGAATGGAGTGTACTAGGTCTGTTTCCGGCTGCCCACACATCGTGCAGGAGCGCAAGGGCAAGTGGGCCCACGAACCTGCGCGCTTAGGATTTAGACCGGCGGGCTGGCCTCTTCGTTGAGCCTAGGTGGGGCGACGACGTGCTGCTATCCCGAGGCCGGGCATGACTCAGGAAAGTGTGTCCGGTCGGAGGTGATCAGGCGTGTTGGAAATGCGGTGCACCCCTGGAGGGATGAATAATCTATCCGAATAGCCGTGTCCACAGTAACAGGACGACTTGGAGTTGTACCTTGACCTTATACAACTATAACTGTGATTTAAATTTGAAATGAATTGTGGCTCCGAGATTGCTTCCTCGCAGGAAGTCGGGGAAGAATCTCTGGGCGTGGTTACTTAATAAAATTGCTACAATAATATGACTATATATGAGATACCAGTCTACTCTCTTCTAATGCTGCAAGATGCTGAAGATGCTAGTCTTCGATAGGACTAGGCCTTCTCCCTATTCTTGCTTTCTGCAGTCAGTCCAGATATAACCCCTCCCCTTGATAATGATGCATACTTAGCATAGTTCTGATGTCAGTCTTGCGAGTACTTTGGATGAGTACTCACCGCTGCATTGCTTTCTCTTTCCCCCTTGATACGATACCGCATTCAGATGATGGAGCCCAGGAGATGGAGTACGCCGAAGACGACTACTACACCACCGCTGGAGCCTACTACTACGTGGAGAGTGCCGACGCTCAGGAGCAGTTAGGAGGTTCCCAGGCAGGAGGCCTCGCCTATTTCGATGCGTTGCTTATGTTTGTGCTAGCCTTCTTAAGGCAAAACTTGTCTAACTTATGTCTGTACTCAGATATTATTTGCTTCCGCTGACTCGTGCTTTGTCGAGCTTTGTATTCGAGCCCTCGAGGCCCCTGGCTTGTAATATGAAGTTGTATGACTTTATTTTTGTGTCTAGTGTTGTGTCGTGATATCTATCAGTGAGTCCCTAATCTTGGTCGTACGCATTGCGTGTATGTTTAGCGTACGGTCGAGATCGGGGGCGCCACATTTATGGAAATGGATGCACAAGCAGTATTCCCGCTTAGTACAAGTGAAGGCTAGCAAGAGACTTGGAAGCGACCAACTAGAGAGCGACAACAGTCACAAACATGCTTTGAGATTAACCAGCATTGAATGCAATCATGAGTAGGATATAAATCACGATGAACATAAATATCGTGGAGGCTATGTTGATTTTGTTTCAACTACACGCGTGAACATGTGCCAAGTCAAGCCACTTGAATCATTCAGAGGAGGATACCATCCTATCATACTACATCACAACCATTTTAAAATGCATGTTGGCACTCAAGACAAACCATTATACACTCTTAGCTAATTAAGCATGGCATGAGTAACTATAATCTCTAATTGTCATTGCAAACATGTTTCATTTATAATGAGCTGAATTCAGAACAATGAGCTAATCATATTTACAAAAACAAGATAGGTTGAGTTCATACCAGCTTTTCTCCATCTCAGTCATTTCATCATATATCGTCATTATTGCCTTTCACTTGCACGTCTGAACGGTGTGGATAATAATAAGCTGGAATATGCAAACGATAACTCAAAGGAGAAGACAAGGTAATATGGGCTCTCTATAAAGTAAACAATAGTGCATATGAGAGCCACTCAATATTTTCATCGTGGCCTTCTCCTTACGACCCAAAGGAAAGAAAATTCGAAACAAAAGCGCGAAAAACTATTTACACGGGAAAGCTCCCAACAAGCAAAAGAAGAACAAGAAATCTTTTTGGATTTTCTTTCAATACTACAACTAAACAAACTAGAAGGTAAAACTAGAACTAATATTTTTTGGATTTCTCAAGGTTAATTAAACACACAAGAAGAAAACGAAAAAGAAGAAATAAAATACCAAGGATGATACAATGAAAAAGTATGAACACCGACAACTGAAATGAGTGTGTAAACATGAATGTAATGTCGGTGAGAAATACGTACTCCCCCAAGCTTAGGCCTTTGGCCTAAGTTGGTCTAGGGCCATGGCTGGCCCGGATAATATCCAAAGTCATAGTCGCGGTTGTACTGGGTTGCGGCGGCTACTGCCTGAGCGGCTGCAGCACGGAGGCGAGCGGCTTCCGCCTCTCTCTCATACTCGTTTGCCTCCTCTCTGGTTATAAAGTGTCTCCGTTTTTCCTGAAAGTTAAAGAAGGCAGGAGCAGGAAGGGTAATATGGACAGCACGCTGTCTGTCAAAAATTAGTCAGTACAGGAGGGATTGTTCATTTCTTTCAAGAAACTGGTAGCGGACCATAGCCTCATAATCATGAAAAGTAGGGTGTAACTCAATGTCGTTCTCCCTTATGGGTACCCCAAGGTAATTAGCTACACGAGTGGCATAAATCCCGCCAAACAAATCTCCTTCCTTAGCATTTTTATGTAGCCTCCTAGAAATAATAGCCCCCAAGTTATATCGTCTATCGCCCATGACCGCACTCTTAAGAATACTAAGATCAGGTACGCAAAGATGGCTATGATCATGTTTACCGTTAATACATCTACCTATGAAGAGAGCGAAATAATGTATAGCAGGAAAATGAATGCTCCCCAAGGTAGCCTGCGTAATGTTTCTAGTTTCTCCCACAGTGATACTAGCAAGAAAATCATTATATTCAGTTTTGTGAGGATCACTATGGCTGCCCCATTGTGGGACTTTGCATGCACGGTTAAAATCTTCTAGGTCCATAGCATAAGATTCATCATAAAGATTGAATAGAACAGAATGATTATTACGCCTGGATGAAAATTCAAACCTCCGCACGAAGGAATCAGTAAGTTGATAATATTGCCCGCACTGATCTGAAATGAAATCTTCAAGGCCAGCATTTCGTATGTATCCGGCATGGTCCATGAATTGATCCGACGGGCATTCACAAGGCCGCACTTGATCTTCCCTCGGTGGTTCAAAATCGAGCTCACGTATCGCGAGTCTTGGAGTTTTCTTGCTCGAGGAACCACCTTGGTACATTCTCCTCAACATTTTCTGAAAAATTCTGAAATTTTTAGTGACTCACAATAAAGGTGAATAAAACTCAACAAAACTCATAGCAACTACTCCCACAAGTGCCTAGAAGCTATATAATGCATCAAAACTACTTGGGACCAAACAAATTTGACATGCAAGCACAAGAACAAGGTCACCACAGTAGCAAAAATTTGCAATATATAAAGCACTAGAACAAAAACTAATTGGACCATTGGAGGAGTTACATACCGATGAGCAATCCCCTAAAACAGTTTTGCAAATGGAGCTTTGAGCAAGGAGATCGGAAATGGCAGCAAAATGAGCTAGAACACGGGTTTGAGCAATGGTTGCATTTTTTCTGGAGGAAGACGAAGTGGATGGTGGCTGGAATAAGTGAGGGGGCCCCACGTGGGACCCACAAGCCAAGGGGCGCGCCCAGGGGGGGTGGGCGCGCCCTGCAGGCTTGTGGCCCACTGGTGCACCCCCCCTGATGTGTTCTCAGTGCCAAAAATTCTAAAATATTCCAGAAAAAATCATACTACATTTTTAGGGCATTCTGAGGACTTTTATTTTCAGGTCATTTTTCTATTGCACGGATAAATCAGAAAACAAAAGAATAATAGCATTTTTACTGTCATTTACTCTAAATAACAGAAAGTAAAAGTTGGGTACAAAAGGTTGTGCCTCCTAAATTCATCCATCTCATGCTCATCGAAAAGAATCCATCAATAAGGTTGTTCAAGTCTTATTGACAAACTGTTTTCGAGTGACACGGAACCAGAGAATTTTCGAATGACACTAGGTTACCTCAATGGGGATATGCATGTCCCCACCAATAAGTATATCATATTTCTTCTTGGCAGTAGGTAGAGGGAATTCAAAACCTCCAATAATAATCATTGGAATTTTTTCAATGGAGTTGATACTATGAACTTGAGGTTGTTTCTTCGGGAAGTGTACCGTATGCTCATTACCATTAACATGAAAAGTGACATTGCCCTTGTTGCAATCAATAACAGCCCCTGCAGTATTCAAAAAGGGTCTACCAAGGATGATCGACATACTGTCGTCCTCGGGAATATCAAGGATAACAAAATCCGTTAAGATAGTAACATTTGCAACCACAACAGGCACATCCTCACAAATACCGATGGGTAAAGCAGTTGATTTATCAGCCATTTGTAAAGAGATTTCAGTAGGTGTCAACTTATTCAAATCAAGTCTACGATATAAAGAGAAAGGCACAATACTAACACCAGCTCCAAGATCACATAAAGCAGTTTTAATATAATTTCCTTTAATAGAGCATGGTATAGTAGGTACTCCGGGATCTCCTAGTTTCTTTGGTACTCCACCCTTAAAAGTGTAATTAGCAAGCATGGTGGAAATCTCAGCTTCCGGTATCTTTCTTTTATTTGTCACAATTTCTTTCATATACTTAGCATAAGGAGACATTTTCAGAATATCCGTCAAGCGCATACGCAAAAAGACAGGTCTAAGCATTTCAACAAAGCACTCAAAATCCTCATCATCCTTTTTCTTGGATGGTTTAGGAGGAAATGGCATGGGTTTCTAAACCCATGGTTCTCTTTCTCTACCGCTTCCTAGCAACATAGTCTCGTTTATCATATCTCTTGTTCTTAGGTTGTGGGTTATCAAGATCAACAACAGGTTCAATCTCCACATCGTTATCATTACTAGGTTGAGCATCATCATGAACATCATCATTAATATTATCACTAGGCTCATGTTCGTTACCAGATTGTGTCTCAGCATCAGAAATAGAAATATCATTTGGGTTTTCATGTGTATCTATAACAGGTTCACTAGCAGCATGCAAAGTCCTATCGTCATTATTTTTCCTACTATTACTAGGACGACTAGGTGCATCAGTATTAAATCTCTGAGAATCTTGATCAATTCTCTTAGGATGGCCCTCAGGATACAAAGGTTCCTGAGTCATTTTACCACCTCTAGTCACAACTCTAACAGAATGATCATTGTTCTTACCATTCATCTCATTAAGCAAATCATTTTGTGCCTTAAGTACTTGTTCTACTTGAGTAGTTACCATGGAAGCATGATTACTAATAAGCTTAAGATCATTGACAGTTCTACTCATATAATCACACAAGCGATCAAGCTTGTGGGCATTATGTTTCAATTGTCTACTAACATAAGCATTGAAATTTTCTTGCTTGACTACAAAGTTATCAAATTCATCCAAGCATTGGCTAGCAGACTTATTATAAGGAATATCACCTTCATCAAATCTATGGAGAGAATTTACCTCTACTACCTGTGTCGGGTTATCAAGACCATGTATTTCTTCAATTGGTGGTAGATTCTTAACATCTTCAGCTTTAATACCCTTTTCCTTCATAGATTCCTTTGCCTCTTGCATATCTTCAGGACTGAGAAATAGAATACCTCTTTTCTTCGGAGTTGGCTTTCGAGGTGGTTCGGGAATAGTCCAATCATTATCATTGCTCAACATATTATTCAATAGTAGTTCAGCTTGTTCAACAGTTCGTTCCCTGAAAACACAACCATCACAACTATCTA
Organism: Elymus sibiricus; assembly: GCA_039707655.1. Classification (NCBI taxonomy): domain Eukaryota; kingdom Viridiplantae; phylum Streptophyta; class Magnoliopsida; order Poales; family Poaceae; genus Elymus; species Elymus sibiricus. Next base: position 185,881,167 of record CM077669.1, on the reverse strand, counting down.
GGTGGTCCCTAGAAGCATCAGTTAGTCCATTATAAAAGATATCAAGTATTTCGTTTTTCTTGAGAGGGTCATCAGGCAAAGCATTAAGTAATTGGAGAAGCCTCCCCCAAGCTTGTGGGAGACTCTCTTCTTCAATTTGCACAAAGTTAAATATTTCCTGCAAGGCAGCTTGTTTCTTATGGGCAGGAAAATATTTTTCAGAGAAGTAATATATCATGTCCTGGGGACTACGCACACAACCAGGAGCAAGAGAATTAAACCATATCTTAGCATCACCCTTTAATGAGAAAGGAAACAACTTAAGAATATAGTAATAGCGAATTTTTTCCTCATGAGTAAATAGGGTGGCTATATCATTCAATTTAGTAAGATGTGCCACAACAGTTTCAGATTCATAACCATGGAAAGGATCAAATTCAACCAACGTAATTAACTCAGGATCGACAGAGAATTCATAATCCTTATCAGTAACAAAGATAGGTGAAGTAGCAAACTTAGGATCATATTGCATTCTAGCATTCAAAGATTTTTCTTTCCACTTGCGTAGTAATTTCTTAAGATCATCTCTATCTTTACAAGCAAGAAAGTCCCTAGCTACCTCTCCTTCCATAACATAACCCTCAGGTATATCAGGCAATTCATATCTAGGAGATCTAGGTCTAGCAGGTGTCTCATAATGTTCAGTTTCAATAATTTCAACAGATTCAGAGATATCATCCGTTTCAGCATTGACTCTAGCAATTTGTTCATCAAGAAATTCACCCAGTGGCACAGTAGTATCAAGCAAGGTATCATCATAAGCATCATGCATAGCAGAAGTAGCATCATCAATTACTTGCGACATATCAGAATTACTAGCAGGTGGTGGTGTCGCAAGTTTACTCATAACAGAAGGTGAATCAAGTGCAGAGCTAGATGGCAGTTCCTTACCTCTCCTCGTAGTTGAGGGATAGATCTTGGTTTTAGCATCTTTCAGATTCTTCATTGTGATCAACAGATATAAATCCCAAGTGACTCAGAGAATAGAGCTATGCTCCCCGGCAACGGTGCCAGAAAAAGGTCTTGATAACCCACAAGTATAGGGGATCGCAACAGTTTTCGAGGGTAAAGTATTCAACCCAAATTTATTGATTCGACACAAGGGGAGCCAAAGAATATTCTCGAGTATTAGCAGCTGAGTTGTCAATTCAACCACACCTGAAAGACTTAATATCTGCAGCAAAGTATTCAGTAGCAAAGTAGCGTGGAAGTAACGGTAACGATGGCAAAGTGACAATAGCAGTTTTGTAGTGATTGTAACAGTAGCAACGGAAAAGTAACTTAGCAAAGATCAATATGTGAAAAGCTCGTAGGCAATGGATCAGTGATGGATAATTATGTCGGATGGCATTCATCATGCAATAGTTATAACATAGGGTGACACAGAACTAGCTCCAATTCATCAATGTAATGTAGGCATGTATTCCATATATAGTCATACGTGCTTATGGAAAAGAACTTGCATGACATCTTTTGTCCTACCCTCCCGTGGCAGCGGGGTCCTAATGGAAACTAAGGGATATTAAGGCCTCCTTTTAATAGAGAGCTGGACCAAAGCATTAGCACTTAGTGAATACATGAACTCCTCAAACTACGGTAATCACCGGAAAGAATCCCAGTTATTGTCACCCTAGGGGATACGGATCATAACTTGTAATAGGTGTCTACAACTTGCAAGATAGGATCAAGAACACATATATATTCATGAAAACATAATATGTTCAGATCTGAAATCATGGCACTCGGGCCCTAGTGACAAGCATTAAGCATAGCAAAGTCATAGCAACATCAATCTCAGAACGTAGTGGATACTAGGGATCAAACCCTAACAAAACTAACTCGATTACATGGTAAATCTCATCCAACCCATCACCGTCCAGCAAGCCTACGATGGAATTACTCACGAACGGCGGAGAGCATCATGAAATTGGTGATGAAGGATGGTTGGTGATGACGACGGCGTCGATTTCCCCTCTCCGGAGCCCAAATCAGACTCTAGATCTGCCCTCTCGAGGAAGAACAGGAGGTGGCGGCGGCTCTGTATCGTGAAACGCGATGAAATCTTCTCTCTGATTTTTTTCTCCACAAATAGAAATATATAGGAGTGGAATTGAGGTCGGCGGAGCAGCTGGGGCCCCACAAGACAGTGGGGCGCGCCCTAGGGGGGGGCGCCCCCCTGGCTTGTGACCAGGTGGTGGCCCCTCTCCGGTTGATTCTTTTGCCAATATTTTTTATTAATTCCAAAAATATTCTCCGTAAATTTTCATGTCTATCCGAGAACTTTTATTTCTGCACAAAAATAACACCAAGGCAATTCTGCTGAAAACATCGTCAGTCCGGGTTAGTTCCATTCAAATCATGCAAATTAGAGTCCAAACCAAGGGCAAAAGAGTTTGGAAAAGTAGATACGTTGGAGACGTATCACAGAACCATCATTGCCCCTCCGCGTGCCTGCCTCCTGCTGATCCTTCTTCCGTGGCTCGCTCCTTCTTCGCTGGGCTTGGCGTTTGCTTCCATCTGCCCCTCTGCAATGGCTCCCAAGAGGGAAAGGGGCAGGACTTTGATGACGTCAGGGCCCCGGCCGGTGCCTGAGCCCGCGCTGGGCCGGTCCACCGTGCTCAATCTTGAGGGGCTGGATAAGGTCCAGCGAGTGATCGCCGCCGGCACCAATGAGTGGGGGGCGACGACGATCTGGGCCGCCTCTCGGTCCGCGATTGATCTGAGTGCCACCGACATCCCCCTTCACCTGCATGCCCTCTTCTCCGGTTTGCTCTTCCACGAGCGTCTTGGCCTCGCGCGTCTTGACCACGATGTCGTCGATGTAGGCCTCCGCATTCCTCCCCAGCTGAGGCCCCAGCGCGATGTGCATCAATTGCTGAAAAGTGGCCCCAACGCTCCTTAGGCCGAATGGCATGCTCACGTAGCAGAACACCCCGTTAGGAGAGATGAAGGCCGTCTTCTCTTTGTCCTCCACGACCATCTTGATCTGATGGTTGCCTGAGAACGCATCCAAGAAGCACAGCAGGTCGCAGCAGGCGGTAGAGTCCATGATCTGGTCGATGCGTGGAAGCGGGAAGGGGTCCTGGGGGCAGGCCTTGTTGACGCTGGTGATGTCGACACACATCCGCTCCTTCCCGCCCTTCTTGGGGACAATGACGGGGTTGGCAAGCCACTGCGGGTGGCGCACCTCATGGACGACCCCCGCCCCTTGTAGCTTTCGCGCTTCTTGAACAATAAAGTGCTGCTTTTCCGGTGCCTGGCGCCGCGCCTTCTGCTTGACGGGGCGTGTGTTGGGGCACACCGCAAGGTGGTGCTGGATCACCTCCCTCGGGACTCCGGTTAGATCGGTCGCCTTCCACGCAAACACGTCCGCGTTTGCCCTGAGAAAGGTGACGAGCGCCTGTTCCTGCTCGGGGGCGAGACCAGCGCCGATGCTGAAGGTGTGGCCGGAGTCGCTGCCATCGAATGGCACTTTTTTGTCTTGGCTCGGCTCTGAGAGAACAACAGCTTCTATCCGACCGGTGCTACCTCGGGGGGCAACTGCTCGCTCTCGCCGTCCGGCCGCGCGGCCGCGGCGGCCGCCGTGGCTGCGGAAGCCTTGTACGCACGCCCTAGGCAGCCGACTGCGTCCTTCTCGTCGCACTTGATGGTCAGGACTCCGGCGCACCCGGTCATCTTGACGATGTTGTAACCCGGGTGGGTTGCTGCCATGAACTTGGCGAGCGCCGGGTAGCCCAAGATGGCATTGTACAGGAGGACAATGTGCGCCACGTCCAAGTCGATGAGCTCCGTGCGGTAGTTGTCGCGCGTGCTGAAGGTGACGGGGAGGCGTATCTGCCCGATGGGGTCCGTGGTCCCGCCGACCACCCCTAAGAAGGGCCTCGTGGGCTTCAGCTGGTCGTGAGGCACCTGAAGTGCCACGAAGGTCACGACGGAGATAACGTTAAGCCCCGCGCCCCCATCGATGAGAGTCTTGGTAACCGCGGCGTTGCTGACGGTGGGAGTGCACACCATGGGGAGAGCGCCCGTAGTAGCCACAGATCGCGGGTGGTCTCCCACATCGAAGGTGATGCCGCGCCGGGTCCAGCTAGGCAATGGTGTGGACCCGTGCTCCTCACGGGCGGCGCTTGCCTTGTGGAAGGAGGGCTTGAAGTGACGATCGGCGGCCGGTGCCTGAGGCCGCCGAGGATGCACGCCACCGCGCATCTCTCCCGGCGCGCCCCGGCATTCCTGCTGGGCATGAGTAGGCTGCCTCGGGGCTCGGCTAAGCCAACACACCGAGGAAAGCATGCCTTGGCTACCTCTCGTGATAGTGGAAGGCGGGACAAACGGGAGGGCGTGCGGGCTCTCTCGACCGCGGGAACCGGGTCTCCGACCGTCGTGCTGACGTTGGTGAAGCGGCGCCGAATGCCTCGGCCCACCATGGTGGCCTAGGCGTCCTGGGCCGCCCTGCGCTCAGCGCGCGCATGGTGAGCGTCGGCCTTGGGGTTGGTGAAGCCTGAGTTGTCGGAGCTGAAGAGCGTCGACGCACCCCTACCTGGCGCGCCAAATGTCAGATTCAGGGCTCCGCAGAGCCAAGAAGGTTTGAACACTGGGGTGCGCTCGCTCTCCGGCCCTACTCTACCTCGCACCCTCACGACGACTCTCCGGTGGCATGAGCTAGGAAGATGAACAAGAACACACAGAGTTTACCTAGGTTCGGGCCACCTCGTGGTGTAAAACCCTACTCCTGCTTGGTGGATTGCTTGAGGAGAAGGAGGAGTAGAAGGCTTGTTCTTGCCCAACCGAAGTCCCTCTCTCCTTGCGGGGGCTGGTTCCCTCCTTATATTGGCCTCGGTCCTCTTCCCCCGAAAATATTAGGCGGGAACGGTTGCCACAACGTCCATTTTGAAAGGAGACAAGGTTGTAGCTTATCCTGACAAAAGGTGGTCTTCACCTACTAAAGTTCCCCGCCGTGACGCGCTCGTGGGCTCGGGGGTGACACCCGTCCTACCGAGCCCTCGGTCATGGTCTTTTTTCACGGAAGAGGTCACCTTTGGGGGATGCTTTCGGAACCCGCTGCTGGCGCCTCTCCTCCATCACCAAAGAGGGGATCCTCGCCGCCCGCGCCCGCTGGCGCTGCTGCTGGCACCGCTTGGCACGGCGTGCATCACCCGTGTGTGGATACGGAGCTGCGGGGCCCGGTCCGGCTAGCTCTAGGCGGGCTCGCCTCGTGAGGGCGCCGTGGGGAGCCTTGTGGGGGAACCTGCGAAGTGTTTGGCGGTGAAGTCACCTCGCGCCTCGCGAGGCGCTGGCCCTCGCGACGCGCTGGCCCTCGCGAGGCCCGACTCCTTGAGATCTGCGTGTGGGGCAACTCCGTGCCCAAGACGATACGCGCACCCCGGACCGCAGGCAGATGGGCCTGGGCACCCCCAGTCCCAGAGGCCCGACAAAGATATTTTGTTTCAAGGATTACAACTATTGCTTTGTGAGACATTTCTATGATAGCCCTGTAATTTGGTGCTGTTAATGTGCTAATTTTGTGATATGTATGTCTAAGTTTGATTTTATGCATTAGACTTGCAAATCGTACCTAATCTTTCTCTTAGGAAAAATGCCAGGTAAATCTTGGGTCTTTATTTCATGGGTCTTGTTGATGCAATACTGTTATTCATGTTCGTAGCTTCGGTAACATGCCACTTGATTTCTCTTTTATCAGTAATTCATATGGTCACTTTTGCAGGTCTTTACAACAGATACGGTAAGCAGATATTGAGAAAAAAAGAGGAGTGACATGACTGGGGCCCTTGTTGACAGTTAAATTGTTGGTGGTGGTGTATCCTATGTGTCAGGCTTAAGATAGGGCTCAACTACTTCTTTGAAGAAATTTTGAAAGAATTTGGCCGATGAGTAGTTGACACCTAGAAGTGTCATTGCCCTCACTAACAATCTCAGTCGAGGCGGTATCATCGTGGAGCTGCCTGACTTCCTGTCATGCATGACTGGATAGGGGAAGATGGAACCCCTCTCTCAGCTCAGTCATGCCTAAGGATACCCTCACCGAAGTGTCTTCATTTGTTCATACGAGGAAGCCCTGGAATAAGCAACTGGCAAAATTTGAGGCTGTCACAGGTCCTTCCAGAAAAGGGTCGAGGGGCCATGTGTAATATTAACTTTCGAAACACCATGGTACACATCAGTGAGCTGAATAATGTCTCCGCCACCAAAAGACCCACAAGGGGCAGTAGCATGAGTAACCTTGTTTTCGTAGTGTGTGGACCAAAGCAAATTCACCCAGGGGGCATCATGTTTATTATAAAATTTATGTAAGTATTTCAGGAGAAGGCCCTTGTTATGAAGTTTGATATCCAGAAGAACCAAACATCCCCTGTTTTTCTGGCTGCAGACAAGCTCCCAAGCCGCCATTGAGTTGTACTTGTCCCCCTGTTCGGTTTTCTTTCTCCAGAGACATCTATGCCTGAGCTTATCAAGGTATTGCAGAATCCTTGGTGGCAATTTGATCGCCGAGTTAAGCAAGGTTAATTTGCTCCCTGAGAGAGCATTGATTGGGAGGAAGAGCGCCTGCACTCCACTCCATTCCACGGACACGATGCAACATCCCGTTACGTTTGGTGGGATCTAGACTAGCCTCACAAACCAACACTAGTCTTTACTGCGCACTTTGTCCTCACTCGTGCGCACACGGGATCAACTTCTCAGTCGGTCACCCATCCTATAATTACTCTAAGACAAGCACGCTTAACTTTGGAGTTCTTTTCGAATGAGCTCCCGGTAAAGAAGGAATTCCTTGTTGATATGAGTAGTCTATCATTCCTATTAAGCCAGGCTCTCACATACACACCACTCAAAGGAAGCGACGTCCTCGTCGGCCCATCAGGAACGTTTCCTCTTAGTACACGTATGCGTGTCTAGTCCGGTACATGTGTCATGCCGTCTGCCACAATGGGCCACACGTGCCATGCGTCACATGCCTGCGCAGCTGACGCATGCATGCTCGTGTAACCGAACGGGTCGGCTCTGATAGCAATTGTAACACCCGGTTACTCCTAGCGGGATCTAGACTAGCCCCACAGACCAACACTAGTCTTTCAAGCGCACTTTGTCCTCACTCGTGCGCACCTGGGATCAACTTCTCGGTCGGTCACAGCTACTTCTTGAGCTTGCATTGGTTTTCCCTTGAAGAGGAAAGGGTGATGCAGCAAAGTAGATAAGTATTTCCCTCAGTTGTTGAAAACCAAGGTATCAATCCAGTAGGAGATACAAGCAAGTCCCCAATCTTTGCACCTACACAAACAATCAAACTCTTGCACCCAACGCTAAAAGGGGTTGTCAATCCCTTCACGGTTATTTGCAAGGATGAGATCTGATAGAGATAGATATAAAAGATTGCTAAAATAGAAAGTAAAACAAAAGTAAAAAGATTGCAGCTAAGTATTTTTGGTATTTTTGATTTATAGATCTGAAAATATAATATGGAAAATAGACCCGGGGGCCATAGGTTTCACTAGAGGCTTCTCTCATGAAGGAAAATAATACGGTGGGTGAACAAATTACTGTCGAGCAATTGATAGAAAAGCGAATAATTATGAAGATATCCAAGGCAATGATTATGCATATAGGCATCACGTCCGTGTCAAGTAGGCCGAAACGATTCTGGATCTACTACTATTACTCCACACATCGACCGACTCATGCCTGCATCTAGAGTATTAAGTTCATGAAGAACAGAGTAACGCATTAGGTAAGATGACATGATGTAGAGGGATAAACTCAAGCAATATGATAAAAACCCCATCTTTTTTATCCTTGATGGCAACAATACAATACGTGCCTCGCTACCCCTACTTTGTTACTGGGTGAGGACACCGCAAGATTGAACCCAAAACTAAGCACTTCTCCCATTGCAAGAATTACCAATCTAGTTGGCCAAACCAAACCAATAACTCGAAGAGACTTGCAAAGATATGAAATCATGCATATAAGAATTCAGAGAAGATTCAAATAATATTCATAGATAATCTGAACATAAACCCACAATTCATCGGATCTCGACAAACACACCGCAAAAGAGTATTACATCGGATAGATCTCCATGAAGATCATGAAGAACATGGTATTGAAGAACAAAGAGAGAGAAGAAGCCATCTAGCTACTAGCTATGGACCCGAAGGTCTGTGGTGAACTACTCACGCATCATCGGAGGCGCAATGGAGTTGATGTAGATGCCCTCCGTGATTGAATCCCCCTCCGGCAGATTACCGGAAAAGGCTCCAAGATTGGATCTCACGGGAACAGAGGCTTCCGGCGGCGGAAAAGTATTTTCGTGGCTCCTTTTGGTATCCAGGGAATATTTGGGAATTTATAGGCCGAAGAATAGGGTTAGGAGGGCTGCCGTGGGGCCACAAGCCAGGGGGGCGCCCCCTAGGGCGCGCCCTGGTTGGTTGTGACTCCACGGCAGGTCTCCTACCTTCATCTCCAAGTCTACTGGGTTTCTTCTGGTCCAAGAAAAATCATTCCGAAGATTTTATTCCGTTTGGACTCTGTTTAATATTCCTTATCTGCAATACTCAAAAACAAGGAAAAAACAGAAACTGGCACTAGGCTCTAGATTAATAGGTTAGTCCCAAAAATAATATAAAATAGCATATTAATGCATATAAAACATCCAAAACAGATAATATAATAGCATGGAACAATAAAAAATTATAGATACATTGGAGATGTATCAAGCATCCCCAAGCTTAATTCCTGCTCGTCCTCGAGTAGGTAAATGTTAAAAACATAATTTTTGATGTGGAATGCTACCTAACATATGCATCCATGTAATATTCTTTATTGTGGCATGAATATTCAGATCCATAAGATTCAAAACAAAATTCTAATATTGACATAAAAACAGTAATACTTCAAGCATACTAACAAGGCAATTGCGTCCTTTCGAAATAACATGGCCTTAGAAAGTTATCCCTACAAAATCATATGGTCTGGCTATGCTCCATCTTCCCCACACAAAGTATCTAAATCATGTACAACCCTGATGACAAGTCAAGAAATTCTTTCACACCTTTTATGTTCTCAAACCTTTTCAACTCTCACGCAATACATGAGCGTGAGCCATGGATATAGCACTATAGGTGGAATAGAATATGGTGGAGGTTGTGAGGAAAAAAAAGGAGAAGATAGTCTCACATCAACTAGGCATATCAACGGGCTATGGAGATGCCCATCAATAGATCTCAATGTGAGGGAGTAGGGATTGCCATGCAACGAATGCACTAGAGCGATAAGTGTATGAAAGCTCAAAAAAGAAAACTAAGTGGTTGTGCATAAGATGAAAAATTCCAATAGTTATATGAAAGTGACAAAATAGGAGACTCTCTATCATGAAGATCATGGTGGTACTTTGAAGCACAAGTGTGGAAAAAGATAATAGCATTGTCCCTTCTCTCTTTCTCTCATTTTTTTTAATTATTTTGGTGGGCATCTTTGGCCTCTTTTTTTTTATTTGGGCTTCGCTGGCCTCTTTTATTATTTGTAAAGTCCGGAGACTCATCCCAACTTGTGAGGGAGTCATAGCTTCCATCATCCTTTTCTCTCACGGGGCAATGCTCTAATAATGAAAATCATCACACTTTTATTTACTTACAACTCAAAAATTACAACTCGATACCTAGAACAAAATATGACTCTATATGCAATATGAAAGTGATGGTGCGTGTCATGAAAAACGGAACGGTGAAAGTTGCATGGCAATATATCTCGGAATGGCTATGGAAATGCCATAATAGGTAGGTATGGTGGCTGTTTTGAGGAAAGTATATGGTGGCTGTTTTGAGGAAGGTGGGTTTAATGCACCGGCGAAAGTTGCGCGGTACTAGAGAGGCTAGCAAAGGTGGAAGGGTGAGAGTGCGTATAATTCATGGACTCAACATTAGTCATAAAGAACTCACATACTTATTGCAAAAGTCTATTAGTTATCGAAGCAAAGTATTAGATGCATGCTCCTAGGGGAGAGGTTGGTAGCAGTTAACCATCGCGCGCTCCCGACCCTCACACAAAGGTTGACAATCGTTAAACAAATCATGCTCCAACTTCGTTACATAACGGTTCACCATACGTGCATGCTACGGGAATCACAAACTTTAACACAAGTATTTATTCCAATTCACAATTACTCACTCGCATGACTCTCATATTACCATCTTTATATCTCAAAACTATATGCAAGGAATCAAACTTCTCATAGTATTCAATGCACTTAATATGAAAGTTTTTATTATATCCCTCTTGGATGCCCATTATATTAGGAATAAATTCATAACATAAACCAATTACCATGCTGTTTAAATACTCTCAAAATAATATAAGTGAGGTATGAGAGTTCAATTATTTCTATAAAATAAAACACCGCCGTGCTCTAAAAAGATATAAGTGAAGTACTAGAGCAAAATTGCCTTGCTCAAAAGATATAAGTGAAGCACATAGAGTATTCTAATAAATTCACGATTAACGCGTGTCTCTCTCAAAAGATGTGTGCAGCAAGGATGATTGTGGCAAACTAAAAAGCAAAGACTCATATCATACAAGACGCTACAAGCAAAACACATATCATGTGGTGAATAAAAATATAGCTTCAAGTAAATTTACCGATGGATTGAAGACGAAAGAGGGGATGCCTTCCGGGGCATCCCCAAGCTTAGGCTCTTTGGTATCCTTCAATATGGCTTGGGGTTCCTTGGGCATCCCCAAGCTTAGGCTCTTGCCACTCCTTATTCCATAGCCCATCAAATCTTTACCCAAAACTTGAAAACTTCACAACACAAAACTCAACAGAAAACTCATGAGATCCGTTAGTATAAGAAAAATAAATCACCACCTTAGGAACTGTTCTGAACTCATTATTTATTTATTTTGGTGTAATATCTACTGTATTCCAACTTCTCCATGGTTCATACCCCCCGATACAACCCATAGATACATCAAAATAAGCAAACAACACAAAGAAAACAGAATCTGTCTAAAACAGATCAGTCTGTAGCAATCTATAGACTTCGAATACTTCTGTAACTCCAAAAATTCTGAAAACATAGGACAATAAGGAAAATTTGTATAAAAATCTTGTGTAAAAATTTCAGATCAAAAGCACGTTCCAGTGAATTTACAAAATTCCTGTACTGAGAGCAAAAGTTTCTGTTTTCCAGCAAAATCAAATCACAAACACCGTAGACCATCCCAAAGGTCTTACTTGGCTCAAACACTAATTTAAACAAGAAAACACAAGTACTACAGAGGTAATAATGTGTAAAACACTCAAAAACAGAAGCAAAAACAAAATCAAAAGAAATAAAATTGGGTTGCCTCCCAACAAGCGCTATTGTTTAACGCCTCTAGCTAGGCATAACGCAATAGATCTAGGTATTGTCATCTTTGGTATGCAATCCATAAGTAGCTCTCATAATAGATTCATAAGGTAATTTTATTTTCTTTCTAGGAAAGTGCTCCATGCCTTTCCTTAACAGAAATTGGAATCTAATGTTTCCTTCTTTCATATCAATAATTGCACCAATCGTTCTAAGGAAAGGTCTACCAAGAATAATAGGACATGTAGGATTGCAATCTATATCAAGAACAATGAAATCTACGGGCACATAATTTATATTTGCAATAATAAGAACATCATTAATCCTTTGCATAGGTTTCTTAATGGTGGAATCCGCTAGATGCAAATTTAAAGAGCAATCATCAAATTCATGGAAACCTAGCACATCACATAAAGTTTTCGGAATCGTGGAAACGCTAGCACCCAAATCACACAAAGCATGACACTCATAATCTTTAATTTTAATCTTAATAGTAGGTTCCCACTCATCATAAAGCTTCCTAGGTATAGAAACTGCCAACTCAAGTTTTTCTTCAAAAGATTTCATCATAGCATCCACGATATGTTTAGTAAAAGCTTTATTTTGATCATAAGCATGTGGAGATATCAACATGGATTGCAACAAGGAAATACAATAAATCAAATAACAACTATCATAATTAAAGTCCTTGAAATCCAAAAGAGTGGGTTCATTGCTATTTAAAGTTTTGACCTCTTCAATCCCAGTTTTATTAATCTTAGCTTTAAGATCTATAAACTCTGAATCATTGGGACGCCTTTTAACTAAAGTTGACTTATCTCCAGTCCCATCTTTATCAATATTTATATTAGAAAACAAAGATTCAATAGGAGTCACATCAATCACTTTAAGATCGTCATCATTATTATCACGAGAACACACTTTTTCAAGCCATTCACGCTTAGCACGTATTCTAGCGGTTCTTTCCTTACACTCATCAATAGAAATTCTCATAGCCTTTAAAGACTCATTAATATCATGCTTCGGTGGAATAGATCTAATTTTCAAAGAATCAATCTCAAGAGAAATTCTATCAACGTTCCTTGCCAAATCATCAATCTTGAGCAATTTTTCTTCAATCATAGCATTGAAACCTTTTTGCGAGCTAATAAATTCTTTAATATTATTCTCAAGATCAGAGGGCATCTTATTATAATTTCCATAAGAATTGTTGTAGGAATTACCATAATTATTAGAGGAATTACTAGGAAACGGCCTAGGATTGAAATTACCTCTATACGCGTTATTACCAAAATTGTTCCTACCAACAAAATTCACATCCATAGATTCATTATTATTTCCAATCAAAGAAGACAAAGGCATATCATTAGGATCAATAGGAGCACTCTTACTAGAAAAAAATTTCATTAATTCATCCATCTTTTCACTCAAAGTATTTATTTATTCAATAGCATGCACTTTTTTACTAGTAGGAGATCTTTTGGTATGCCATTGAGAGTAATTTGCCATAATATTGTCTAGGAGTTTAGTAGCTTCTCCTAATGTGATTTCCATAAAAGTACCACCCGCGGCGGAATCTAAAAGATTCCTAGATGCAAAATTCAACCCCGCATAAAAATTTGTATAATCATCCATAAACTCAAACCATGTGCGGGGCAATTTCTAATCATTAGTCTCATCCTCTCCCAAGATTGTGCAACATGCTCATGATCAAGTTGCTTAAAATTCATTATATCGTTCCTAAGGGAGATGATCTTAGCGGGCGGAAAGTACTTGGAAATAAAAGCATCTTTACACTTATTCCATGAATCAATACTATTTTCAGGCAAAGATGAAAACCAAGTTTTAGCACGATCTCGTAGTGAGAATGGAAATAGCTTCAATTTGACAATATCATTATCCACATCTTTATTCTTTTGCATATCACACAATTCAATGAAAGTATTTAGATGGGATGCGGCATCTTCATTAGGAAGGCCGGAAAATTGTTCTTTCATAACAAGATTAAGCAAGGCGGCATTAATTTCATAAGATTCCGCACTAGTGGCGGGAGCAATCGGAGTACTAATAAAATAATTATTATTAGTATTGGAAAAGTCACACAACTTGGTATTATCTTGAGTCATCGTGACAAAGCAAGTAATCTAGCACAGAAGCAAACAAAAGCAAACGAAAAGACGAACGAAAGAAGGGCGAATAAAAAGGCAAATCTTTTGGTATTTTCTGAAAATCGTTTTAGAAGTGGGCGAGAGGAAAACGAGAGGCAAATGGCAAATAATGTAAATGCAAGAGATGAGTTTGTGATGGGTACTTGGTAGGCTTGATGTAGATCTCCCGGGCAACGGCGCCAGAAATCCTTCTAGCTACTTCTTGAGCTTGCGTTGGTTTTCCCTTGAAGAGGAAAGGGTGATGCAGCAAAGTAGATAAGTATTTCCCTTAGTTGTTGAGAACCAAGGTATCAATCCAGTAGGAGATACAAGCAAGTACCCAATCTTCGCACCTACACAAACAATCAAACACTTGCACCCAACGCTATAAAGGGGTTGTCAATCCCTTCACGGTTACTTGCAAGGATGAGATCTGATAGAGATAGATATAGAAGATTACTAAAACGAAAAGTAAAACAAAAGTAAAAAGATTGCAACAAAGTATTTTTGGTATTTTTGGTTTATAAATCTGAAAATATAATATGGAAAATAGACCCGGGGGCCATAGGTTTCACTAGAGGCTTCTCTCATGAAGGAAAATAATACGGTGGGTGAACAAATTACTGTCGAGCAATTGATAGAAAAGCGAATAATTATGAAGATATCCAAGGCAATGATTATGCATATAGGCATCACGTTCGTGTCAATTAGACCGAAACAATTCTGCATCTACTACTATTACTCCACACAACGACCGACTCATGCCTGCATCTAGAGTATTAAGTTCATGAAGAACAGAGTAACGCATTAGGTAAGATGACATGATGTAGAGGGATAAACTCAAGCAATATGATGAAAACCCCATCTTTTTTATCCTTGATGGCAACAATACAATACGTGCCTCGCTACCCCTACTTTGTTACTGGGTGAGGACACCGCAAGATTGAACCCAAAACTAAGCACTTCTCCCATTGCAAGAATTACCAATCTAGTTGGCCAAACCAAACCAATAACTCGAAGAGACTTGCAAAGATATGAAATCATGCATATAAGAATTTAGAGAAGATTCAAATAATATTCATAGATAATCTGAACATAAACCCACAATTCATCGGATCTCGACAAACACACCGCAAAATAGTATTACATCGGATAGATCTCCATGAAGATCATGAAGAACATGGTATTGAAGAACAAAGAGAGAGAAGAAGCCATCTAGCTACTAGCTATGGACCCGAAGGTCTGTGGTGAACTACTCACGCATCATCGGAGGGGCAATGGAGTTGATGTAGATGCCCTCAGTGATCGAATCCCCCTCTGGCAGATTACCGGAAAAGGCTCCAAGATTGGATCTCACGGGAACAGAGGCTTCCGGCGGCGGAAAAGTATTTTCGTGGCTCCTTTTGGTATCCAGGGAATATTTGGGAATTTATAGGCCGAAGAATAGGGTTAGGAGGGCTGCCGTGGGGCCACAAGCCAGGCCCCCCCCTAGGGCACGCCCTGGTGGCTTGTGACTCCATGGTAGGTCTCCTGCCTTCATCTCCAAGTCTGCTGGGTTTCTTCTGGTCCAAGAAAAATCATTCCGAAGATTTTATTCCGTTTGGACTCCGTTTAATATTCCTAATCTGCAATACTCAAAAACAAGGAAAAAAGAAACTGGCACTAGGCTCTTGATTAATAGGTTAGTCCCAAAAATAATATAAAATAGCATATTAATGCATATAAAACATCCAAAACAGATAATATAATAGCATGGAACAATCAAAAATTATAGATACGTTGGAGACGTATCAGTCACCCATCCTAGAATTACTCCAAGCCAAGCACGCTTAAATTTGGAGTTCTTTTCGAATGAGCTTCTGGAAAAGAAGAAATTCTTTGTTGATATGAGTAGTCTATCATTCCTATTAAGCCAGGCTCTCGCACATGAGATCAGTCATGGATGGTCTTGTGGTCCCCATACGCAAGCCGAGATACTTGAAGGGCATGGATCTGACAGAGCAGTGAAAGATCTCTGCTAGAACACTGCTTTTGTTAGCAAACAAGTTTATTGGCACCAAGATAGATTTCTGGAAATAATATTTGGACCAACGGAAGCAGCATAGTCTATCAAAATATTTTTCATCGTCATTGTTTGAACGGTGCATGCAGGATGCACCATTATCATGTCGTCTGTGTAATGAATAACAGGGTTGTCTAAATCTCCCACTGCAATAATGGGAAACACCAGAAGATTTCTTGGTGATAATCTTTGATCGTCACCTCAAGCATGTCCACTGCCAGCACGAAGATTAGCGGAGACAGGGATCACCCCGACAAATATCCCTCAGGCAATGAAATTATTTGCCCGATATCCCATTGAGCAGAACCCAAGAAATTCCAGACCCAAAAATGCGCTTAATCCACCCTAGCTAGTGGAGATCAAACCCCGTTGCTTTCATAATATCCAGCATGGCTGCATGCTCTATAGTATCAAAAGCTTTGGCGCAATCCAGTTTCAGAATGAAAGTCCCAATACCAGAAGCTTGACATTGGTAAATATACAGACGCCCATCCGAGGCAATCCTGAATGGTTCTACCTTTGAAAAAGCCATATTGGTTTTTGTGGATAATGCGCGATATCAATCTCTGTAATCGGTGGCAAGAATCTTCATGATGACTTTGAGGCAACAATTTAGGAGTGTGTTCAGCCTATAGTCATTCGCAGTCTTCGGCTAGGCAGTTTTCGGGATCAGTGTAATGTAGCCAGTGTTTATACTCTGGAGGTTGAGTTTGCCATCATAAAAGTCAAAGCACAACTGGTAGAAATCGCATCTAACAATGTGCCAAGCAGAATTAAAAAACGCCCCACTAAACCTATCAGGCCCTGGTTCCTATTTGCAGGCATCAACTTGATCACGCTATCGATCTCACCATGGTAAATAGTTCAAAGAGCACCACTGAAGCTACCAGACAATTCTAAAATTCATGATCATGAGCCAAAGCTTCCGCCCTGTACATTGCATATGAAGAGTGTCTGGGAAATTCATTACCTCTAGCTATGCGCTTTGACCTAAACTCCATTATTCACGGAATCAAGGGCCTTGAGCATCCATTTGTGATATAATTTGTGATTACACCAAGGAAATCGTCTCCCAGATTAACTGGACAATACTTCTTCCAGTCAAGAGAATACAACAAGATCATGTAAGATGGTTCTTTACCTTCTACGGTTTTGGAGAATTTGGAAAAGTCATTTTCAATCAAAGTTTCATGGCCTTAATATATCACACAGACGATGTAACAATCTGTACATACCCATTCACAAAGCACCAAGAAAAATGATTTACATTACACTTTTTGGAAAAGAGAAGAAAAAATCTTCAACCCAGTGTTTTGTTAATCAGTCTGTACCAAGCATCGATGCTATCTAATGTGTAGAGTCTTTGGCATCTAGGGTCGTGCCATGGAGAAGCTCCAGCCTCACCAACAACAAAGACTCGACCTAGAGCACCATTACACGGAACAAGAGAGGCACATGAAAAATAGCTTGCTTCATGTATGATTGTAAATGATATTGCAAACTTTCTAATGAATAAAGTAATTTCCTAAAATTAAAAACACAAGAAAAAAGAGGAATGACCACGGATTATCAAACAAACCACCTCAACCCCTGCACCTACCCAGGTGGCTCACCTCAACCAACTCCCGCAAAGCATGTCAGAGTTCTTGATGCCAAGCACCCTCTCAATTGTGTCACCTACTCCTCTCCTCGAGTCCCTAGCAGAATAGAGAAACCAAGTTATTGAAAAAGAATTTTAAAAACGTTAAATAGTCAAGCAAATAAATTATTCCAGAACATCACCTTTGCTAGCGTTGCTGGGGAAGACGGTCAGACAAGGAGAACGTCAGGATGTGGTTATCCCATGCAAGCCTGGATGGGAGATGTAGCACGCCACCGAGGGCATCCTCTTCCTCTTCCATCACCCTCTCCTTTTCCCCACTACATTTAATCTTTAGTTGCGGGGTAAAGGGAGTTTATTGCAAGGTAATAGAGTTAGAGTCAAGAGTCCACAAATCATCAATACAAGGTGGAACAGAACCCAACCACATAGCCGTGGTTCTTTTGGAGCGGCTATAGTTGGCCAACCGATCGGCAACTCTATTCTGACTACGAAGTATTTTCTGCAGATAAAACTCCCTTCTACACATTAAGTCTTTGATCTCAAGAACTAGATGACCATATGTCGAGCGCACCAAGGCATTATTGACAAAAAAGGTTTTCCCCCGCTTTATATTATAAAGCAACCACCAAGCAACACAACAAGAGTTCCATAGGTAGCCAAAGTAAGTGCAGGAAGTCAAAAGGAAAGAAAACGAAAATAAGTCTTGCTAGCAGCACAACACAAAACACCCATTCATATATAAAAGGCTAGACTAATATGGCTCGGGAGGTGGAGGGGGCGTCGGTGGCGCCAGACGCTAGGCGGTGGAGCGGTGGAGTGGAGCGCGGAGATGATCTGGTCGATTTTGTCGCGGTCCATCCTCTTGCTAAGCGGCCTCCAGAGCTGTAGAAAGCCACACAGTTTGTAGATTATGTCAGTCGCATGATGGGGGATGACATGTTCAATCACTAGTTTGTTGCGGATGTTCCAAAGTGTCCACGTAATAGCGCCCACAACCACCTAGAGTGCGAGACGCATTGTTAGTTTCATACTAAGAACCTCGCAGAAAAGTCCGGGAGGTTGTCGTGGCACCAACCGCCACCCACAACCTCCCTAAAACAACTCCAAAGAAATTGTGCAGACGGACATGAGAAGAAGATGTGATTGGAGTCCCCCGACACCTCACAAAGAGGACATGTCCCGTCTCCAGGACCGTTCCGTTTTAACACTTCAACTCCCGAAGGTAGTCTTCCACGAACCAACTTCCACAGAAAGATACTGATCTTGGGTGGCAATTTCATTTCCCAAAGGAGAATCAATTCGTCCGGACCAAGAGTGGCCGCAATGGCCTTATATAGGGACCCTGTTGAAGAGACCCCACTAGTCTCCAGAGTCCAGGATATGGTGTCCAGCTCTAGTGAGGGGGTGTGTGCAAAGACACGGAGGCAAGTAATTCATCCCATTGGTCCCGTTCCTGGGAACCAAAGGTGCGTTGGAAGCCTAGAGCTCCCAAGTCAGCCAGAGCAGCTTCCACCGAGATGAACGGCGAGGCACAAATACCGAAAAGGAGCTGAAACCGAGAGGCAAAAGTGCATGTGCCCGACTAGCGGTCCAACCAAAATAGGGTTTGGGATCCCGAACCCACCGTGATGGAAGATCCAATTTGCAGGACCGACAGGAGCTGGATGATAGACTGCCAAAACTGTGATCCTCCCGTTCGCTGGGCAAAGACCATTGGTTGACCACAGAGGTATTTGGCAGGAAGGATGTCAAGCCATAATCCACCCTCGCCCGTGGCAATTCTCCATAGCCATTTGGCGAGCAAGGCTATATTCATACGCTTGGAGGAGATCACTCCAAGACCCCCTGGTCTTTGGGTTTACAAACCTCCGACCATTTTACCATGTGATATTTTTGCTTCTCGCCCTTCCGCGCCCAAAATAATCTAGACTAGTACTTAGCTATATCATGATGAAGGGATTCATGAAGACTATAGAATCCCATAAGGTACATCAATAAGCTCATCCTGGACGAGTTAATGAGCACAACTCGTGTTGCCTTCGACAGCCAATGGCCCTGCCAGGGTTCCACACGATATTGGAGCTTGGAGATTGTGGGGCGCAAGTCTTTCTCCAAGATGCCGAATTCGCTAATTGGCATCCCAAGATAGGTGGTGGGGAAGGATCCTAGACGACAGTTTAACCGATTTGCGATCCGGAGTTTCTGCTCGTCCGAGTATCCCAGGATCATGACTTCGCTCTTTGCGAAATTGATCGTGATCTTGGACATTTCTTGGAAGAAGAGTAGGAGTAACTTAGGTGTCGAATGTCATCCTATGAACCTTCGACCATGAGAATGGTGTCATCAGCATATTGGAGGTGTATAATCCCACCTCCATGAACTAGACATGGACAAACCCCATGGATATGACCAACCGCTTTGGCCGCATCAAGGATAGAAGACATGTCATCTACCACCAGATTAAACATGAAGGGAGAGATGGGGTCGCCCTGGCGAACCCCTCTCTCGGGCTGGAAGTAAGGGCCAACATCACCATTGACGTTGACATTCGTACGCCCACTGGAGACTAGCTGCATGACCCGCGCTATCCAGTGAGCATCAAAACCCTTCCTAAGAAGGACCTCCAAAAGGAATGACCAATGGACCGTGTCTTATGCTTTATGGAAGTCGATCTTGAAAAAGACGTCTTTGGACTTCCTGACCTTCACCTCATGGAGGATTTCATGGAAAACTAGAATGCCGCCCAGGATGAAACGACCTTTAATGAAGGCTGATTGATTCGGGTGCGTGATTCGAAAATCACATTGATAACCGTTACTGGGCGGAATTGGCGAATATCCGAATCCCCAACCACTTTCGGGAAAAGGGAAGTAACTCCGTAGTTCAAACGTATGGGGTCTAGAACACCGCGAAAAAATTCCTTAAATAAGGCGACGATATCTCCCTTAATGGTGTGCCGGAATGCCCGGAAGAATCAGACTGGCAGCCCGTCCATTCCCCTGGCCGAGGTAGGGTTCATGGATTTGATGATGGCCGCAACCTCTTCTTCTAAAAATGGGGCTAAGAGGAGCTCATTCTCGTTGGGAGAGATGAGTTGATCTCGAGTCCAAATCGACGTTGCTAAGGCGATGCCCCCTCGGCTTTGCCGAAAAAAGGTCTTTGTAGAAGCCATCAACATTGGTATGAATATGTGCAGGATCTTGGATGAGAAGATATCCATCCCAAAGTAGCGGAATGGTACACCGGCAGCGACGACCATTCGCAATGGCCTGGAAATAAGCCGTATTGTTATCCCCAAAGAGGATCCAATTCATGGATCCTTGCTGTCACCAGTAAGCTTCCTCCCTAAAGTAGATTTCTAGGAGCTCATTGATACGTCCATTTTGCATCATGATTTCCTACTGTTATTAATAATGTTTTGTTGGATAATAATGCTTTAGGGAGTGATTCTAATGCCTTTTCTCTCATAATATGCAAGGTTTACACAAAGAGGGAGAATACCGGCAGCTGGAATTCTGGACCTGAAAAAACACATCAGAGATATCTATTCTGCACATATCCAAATAAGCTGAAACTTTAAGGAGAATTATTTTGGATTATATAATAAATACTGGAGCAAATAACTACCGGAGGGGGCCACCCTGGCGAGCACAAGACACCAGGGCGAGCCAGGCCCCCGAGGCGCGCCCTGGTGGATTGTGCTCAGCACGGCCCACCTCCGGGGCCCATCTTCTGATATATACGGTCTTTTTACCTAGAAAAAATAGGGAGAGGACTTTCGGGATGGAACGTCGCCGTCTCGAGGCGGAACTTGGGCAGGAGCACTTTTGCCCTCCGGTGGAGCGATTCCGTCGGGGGAACTTCCCTCCTGGAGGGGGAAATCGAAGCCATCGTCATCACCAACACCCCTCTCATCTTTGGGAGGCCAAGCTTCATCAACATCTTCAACAACACCATCTCCTCTCAAACCCTAGTTCATCTCTTGTGTTCAATCTTTGTGCCGGAACCTCAGATTGGTACCTGTGGGTGACTAGTAGTGTTGATTACATCTTGTAGTTGATTACTATATTGTTTATTTGGTGGAAGATTATATGTTCAGATCCATTATGCTATTCAATACCCCCCTAATCTTGAGCATGAATATTATTTGTGAGTTGTTACCTTTGTTCTTGAGGTCACGGGAGAAGTCATGTTGCAAGTAATCATGTGAATTTTATATGTGTTCGATATTTTGATGATATGTATGTTGTGATTCCCTTAGTGGTGTCATGTGAACGTCGACTACATGACACTTCACCATCCTTGGGCCTAAGGTAATGCATTTTGGAGTAGTTATTAGATGATGGGTTGCTAGAGTGACAGAAGCTTAAACCCTAGTTTATGCGCTACTTCGTAAGGGGCTGATTTGGATCCAAACATTTAATGCTATGGTTAGATTTTATCTTAATACTTTTCTCGTAGTTGCGGATGCTTGCGAGGGGGTTAATCATAATTGGGAGTTTGTTCAAGTAAGAACAGCACCCAAGCACCGGTCCACCCACATATCAAATTATCAAAGTAGCGAACACAAATCTAACCAACATGATAAAAGTGACTAGATGAAATTCCCGTGTACCCTCAAGAACACTTTGCCTATTATTAGAGATTGTTCTGGTCTGTCCTTTGCCACAAAAGGATTGGGCTACCTTGCTGCACTTTATTTACTGTTACCGTTACTTGCTTGTTACCAATTATCTTGCTATCAAACTACCTATTACCTACAATTTCAGTGCTTGAAGAAATTACCTTGCTCAAAACCGCTTGTCATTTCCTTCTGCTCCTCATTGGGTTCGACACTCTTACTTATCGAAAGGACTACGATTGATCCTCTATACTTGTGGTTCATTAAGACTCTTTTCTGGCGCCATTGCCGGGGAGTGAAGCACTCTTGGTAAGTGGAAATCGGTAAAGGAAAAAACTTATACTACGTGCTGAAATTTATTGTTACTTGCTACTATGGAAAACAATCCTTTGAGGGGTTTGTTCGGGGTATCCTCACCTCGACCGGAACCACAATTAGTTGCCCCTCAACCTACTGCACCTACTGAAAATATTAGTTATGAAATTCCTTCGGGTATGGTAGAACACCTGCTTGCTAAACCTTATGCAGGAGATGGAACTGAACATCCTGATATGCACCTATTATATGTGAATGAAATTTGTGGATTATTTAAGCTTGCAGGTTTATCCGGAGATGAAGCTAAGAAGAAATTTTTCCCTTTATCTTTGAAGGGACAAGCATTGACATGGTATAGGCTATGTGATGATATTGGATCATGGAACTGGAATCGATTGCAATTGGAATTCCATCAAAAGTTTTATCCCATGCATCTTTTCATCGTGATCGGAATTATATATATAATTTTTGGCCTCGTGAAGGAGAAAGCATCGCTCTAGCTTGGGGTAGGCTGAAGTCAATGTTATATTCATGCCCCAATCATGATATCATGAGAGAAGTTATTACTCGGAATTTTTATGCCCGGCTTTCTCATAATGATCAATCCATGCTCGATACTTCTTGTACTTGTTTTTTTATGAAGAAGACTATTGAATTCAAGTGGGATCTCTTAGAAAGAATTAAACACAACTCTGAAGATTAGGAACTCGACGAAGGTAATGAGTCAGGTATAAATCTTAAGTTTGATTGTGTTAAATCTTTTATGAATACCGACGTTTCTCACAAGTTTAGCACTAAATATGGCCTTGACTCTGAGATAGTAGCCTCTTTCTGTGAAGCATTTTCTACTCATGTTGATCTCCCTAAGGAGAAGTGGTTTAAATATCATGACCCTGTTAAAGAAGAAATTAAAGAACAGGTAAAAGCTAAGGATGAAACCATCATTTACAATGTTGATCCAGTTGTGCCTACTGCTTATATTGAAAAACCACCTTTCCTTGTTAGGATAAAGGAACATGCTAATGTATCAACTGTGGTTCACAAGAGTAATATTAGAGCACCTAAGCCCCTTGAGCAAATTAAAGTAGAACCTAGTATTGCTATGGTTAAAGATCTCTTGGTAGAAAATATTAATGGGCATGTTATCTACTTCTGTGATGAAGCTGCTAGAATTGCCAAACCTGATGAAAAATATAAACATAGACCCGTAGTGGGCATGCCTGTTGTCTCAGTCAAAATAGAGATCATTGCTACCATGGTTTATGTGATTTGGGTGCTAGTGTGAGTGCTATTCCTTTTACCATATATCAAGAAATTATGAATGATATAGCACCCGCTGAAATAGAAGACATTGATGTTATTATTAAACTTGCTAATAGAGACACCATCACACCACTTGGGATTGTTAGAGATGTTGAAGTCTTGTGTGGGAAAGTAAA
Source organism: Elymus sibiricus (assembly GCA_039707655.1). Lineage (NCBI taxonomy): Eukaryota > Viridiplantae > Streptophyta > Magnoliopsida > Poales > Poaceae > Elymus > Elymus sibiricus. The sequence goes on along the minus strand of CM077669.1, from coordinate 185,857,581 downwards.
ATATCCTACTAATTTTCTAGTTCTTGGTTCTCCACAAGATGACTTTGGTCCCAGTATCTTTGGTAGACCTTTCTTGAGCACCGTCAATGCTAAGATAGATTGTGAAAAACAAACTGTCGGTGTTAGTTTCGGTGATGTGTCTCACGAATTTAATTTCTCCAAGTTTAGTAGACGACCTCATGATATAGAAGTATCTAGTAAGGATGAAATAATTGGTCTTGCTTCTATTGCCGTGCTTCCTACTGATCCACTAGAAAAATATTTGCTTGACCATGAAAATGATATGCACTTGCGTGAAAGAAATGAAATAGATAAAATTTTCTTTGAACAACAACCTCTCCTAAAACAGAATTTGCCTATTGAAACTCTTGGAGGTCCTCCTCCACCTAAAGGTGATCCTGTGTTCGAATTAAAGCAATTGCCTGATACTTTCAAGTATGCTTATCTTGACGAGAAAAAGATATATCCTGTTATTATTAGCGCTAAACTTTCAGAACATGAAGAAGAAAGATTATTAAAAATTCTGTGGAAACACCAGGCTGCTATTGGATATACTCTTGATGATCTTAAGGGCATTAGTCCCACTCTATGTCAGCACAAGATTAATATGGAACCTGATGCTAAACCTGTTGTTGATCACCAACGCCGATTGAATCCTAAGATGAAAGCAGTGGTAAGAACTGGAATATTAAAGCTTCTGGAAGCAGGTATAATCTATCCCATAGCTAGTAGACGGGTAAGTCCCATTCATTGTGTCCCTAAGAAAGGAGGTATTACCATTGTTCCTAATGATAAAAATGAACTCATTCCACAAAAAAATGTCACTGGCTATAGAATGAAAATTAAATAAAGCTACTAGAAAAGATCATTACCCTCTGCCTTTCATTGATCAGATGCTAGAAAGATTATGTAAGCACACACACTTTTGTTTTTTGGACGGATATTCTGGTTTCTCTCAAATACCTATATCACAATCTGATCAAGAGAAAATCACCTTTACTTGTCCTTTTGGAACCTATGCTTATAGACATATGCCTTTTGGTTTATGCAATGCACCTGCTACCTTTCAAGGATGTATGACTGCTATATTCTCTAACTTTTGTGAAAAGATTGTGGATGTTTTCTTGGATGATTTTTCCGTTTACGGAACTTCTTTTGATGATTGCTTAAGCAACCTTGATCGAGTTTTGCAGAGATGTGAACAAACTAATCTTGTCTTGAATTGGGAGAAGTGCCACTTTATGGTTAATGAAGGTATTGTCTTGGGGCATAAAATATATGAACGAGGTATTGAGGTGGTTAAGGCTAAAGTTGATGCAATTGAGAAAATGCCATGTCCTAAAGATATTAAAGGTATTAGAAGTTTCCTTGGTCATGCTGGTTTCTATAGGAGGTTCATTAAAGGCTTCTCTAAAATTTCTAGGCCTCTTACTAATCTTTTGCAAAAGGATATCCCTTTTGTTTTTGATGATGATTGTGTAGAAGCCTTTGAAACACTCAATAAAGCCTTAATTTCTGCACCTATCGTCCAACCACCTGATTGGAACTTGCCTTTTGAAATTATGTGTGATGCTAGTGATTATGCTATTGGTGCTGTTCTAGGACAAAGAGTAGATAAGAAATTGAATGTTATCCATTATGCTAGCAAAACTCTAGACAGTGCCCAACGAAATTACGCTACTACTGAAGAAGAATTTTTAGCAGTTGTGTTTGATTGTGATAAATTTAGATCCTACATTGTTGATTCCAAAGTCATTATTCACACTGATCATGCTGCTATAAAATATCTTATGGAAAAGAAAGATGCTAAACCTAGACTCATTAGGTGGGTTCTCTTGCTTCAAGAATATGACTTACATATCGTTGATAGGAAGGGAGCTGAGAACCCCGTAGCTGACAACTTGTCTAGGTTAGAAAATACTCTTGATGACCCACTACCTATTGATGATAGCTTTCCTGATGAACAGTTAGGTGCAATAAATGTTTCTTAAAACACTCCTTGGTATGCTGATTATGCTAATTACATTGTCGCTAAATATATACCACCTAGCTTCACATACCAACAAAAGAAAAAATTCTTCTATGATTTAAGACATTACTTTCGGGATAACTCAAATCTTTATAAAGGAGTAGATGGTATTATTAGGCGTTGTGTACCTGAGCATGAACAGGAACAAATCCTACAGAAATGTCATTCCGAAGCTTATGGAGGACATCATGCGGGAGATAGAACTGCTCACAAGGTATTGCAATCTGGTTTTTATTGGCCTAGTCTCTTCAAGGATGCACGTAAGTTTCTCTTGTCTTGTGATGAATGTCAAAGAATTGGTAATATCGGTAAGCGTCAGGAAATGCCTATGAATTATTCACTTGTTGTTGAACCATTTGATGTTTGGGGTTTTGATTATATGGGACATTTTTTTTCCTCTAACGGGTACACTCATATTTTGGTTGCTGTTGATTATGTCACTAAGTGGGTAGAAGCTATTCCAACTAGTAGTGCTAATCACAACACCTCTATTAAAATGCTTAAAGAAGTTATGTTCCCGAGGTTTGGAGTCCCTAGATATTTAATGACTGATGGTGGTTCACAATTTATCCATGGTGCTTTCCGTAAGATGCTTGCTAAATATGATGTTAACCATAGAATTGCATCACCCTATCATCCTCAATCTAGTGGTCAAGTTGAACTTAGCAATAGAGAAATAAAATTGATATTACAAAAAACTGTCAATAGGTCTTGAAAGAATTGGTCTAATAAACTAGATGATGCACTTTGGGCCTACAGAACAGCTTATAAAAATCCTATGGGTATGTCTCCATACAAAATGGTATATGGAAAAGCTTGTCATTTGCCTCTAGAGTTAGAACATAAAGCATTTTGGGCAATTAAAGAACTCAATTATGATTTCAAACTTGCCGGTGAGAAGAGACTATTTGATATTAGCTCACTAAATGAATGGAGAACCCAAGCCTATGAAAATGCCAAACTATTCAAAGAAAAAGTAAAGAGATGGCATGACAAAAGAATCCAAAAGCAAGAATTCAAAAAGGAGACTATGTTCTTTTGTACAACTCTCGTTTAAGATTTTTTGCAGGTAAGTTTCTCTCCAAATGGGAAGGACAATATATTATCGAAGAGGTTTATCGTTCTTGGAGCTATCAAGATTAATAATGCCGAAGGTACTAACCCGAAGGTGGTCAATGGACAAAGAATTAAACACTATATCTCAGGTACGCCTATTATTGTTGAAAGCAATGTTATCCAAACCATGACATCGGAGGAACACATAAAAGAAACCTTCCGGAACACTCCAGAATTCTGAAAAAGAGGAGCTACGTGATACGGTAAGTAAACGGACTCCAAAATATACGCAAAAATATTTTCTGTCAGTTTTCGAATATTACAAAAATTAGGAAAATAATAAATAAATAGCAAAGCAACCGAGGTGAGCACGATACACGAGGGTGCGCCAGCCCTACCAGGTGCGCCCTGGTGGGTTGTGCCCACCTCGGACACCTTCCTGACTCCATTTGCCTTCCATATGCTTGCTTCCCAGGAATAAAAATTCTCTATATATACCCCCGACTATTTTCACCACTGCATCACAGAAAAATCCTCTGTTCTTGTTTCATGTTGTTTTCCTGGCAGATCTGAAAATATGTCGTCTCAAGATTCAGAGGGGGAGAGCTATGTGTAACCCCCCATGTAATGGTGCACAGTGATGACCATGATCAGTGCCTAATCATTTTGCCAAATAGGATATGATCAAGTTGAATTTATTATCTCATTTCAAATTCCACTTCAAAAGGCCCTTGAATTTTATTGTGATAAAATAAAGTTGCAAATAACAAGAATAAAATGTTGCACATTTGTGAAAAATCACAAAACCAATGTTGTTTAGGAAAACAACATCACCTTGATGTTGGTGTGGAACCCACCATCCAAAACAGCCCCAAATTGCATTTTAAAGTGAAATTAAATTCATTTGGAAAATTCAAACAGATTTCAAAAATCCTCAAAATTGTTGTGGCCATGTGGAATATTGCAGGATATTTATTGGGCCATGTCACACATTTTTGCTATGAAGAAATGTGGCTGAAAATAAATGAAATAGAAGCTGTGGATAAAACAAAAAAAGAAAAGGAAAGAAAAAGAGAAAAGCTACTGTGCACTCGAAGCCTGCTAGCTACAGTGCACGGCCCAGCCCACCTGGCGTCTCCTTCAACCTCCTGACGATGCCAGGGCGCGCTGTCGAGCAGGGTGGACGCGCTCGCTCGCCAGCCCCCCCCCCCCCTCGCGAGATCTTTCTCCCCTGCTGGCATGGATGGATAAGAGCGTCGCCCCGTGCCCCTCTGGACCGCTCTGTTCCTCCTCCCGCTCTCTCTCTCGCCCGCGCCACCCTCTCCCGTGCGCCACCGCTGCCATGGCCGACGGCTAGTCGCGCCCACAGAGACTCCCGCGCATTGCCAGCTAGCCAGGAAGAACCACCGCGACCCCCTGCATCGTCTGCGCCCTGCCGTTCAAGGTCATCGCCCCTGCAACGACGGCCATGAGCTTCTTCTTCCCCGGATGGCCACCGCGCTCCGGCGACCGTTCCGGCTACTCCAGGCCTCCCCCGAGCCCACTGAGCACACCTACAGGACCGCTGTGAGCTCCTGCTCCTTTCCCCTCACCCTCTCGATGAATCCATGCCCGTAGCGTCAGATTCCACCGGAGCCCGAACGCACCTCTGCCTGAGCTCGATGCCCGCGAGTCTCCGGAGACCTTTTGGTCCAACCGACGCCACCGTTCGACTCAGTGCATCGCGTAGGCTCGCGTAGTGCCGTTAGATAGCTCGAAAGCGTGCTGGTGCCTGATTTGGCATCGACGCCCGAAGCTCGCCTCCGCCGCCGTCGACGTAGCGCTCAGCTCCGACCGCCATTGCTCGCCCTGATGGCCGGAATGGATCAGCGGCGACCTCTGCTCGCGAACGCAACAAACGGCGACCGTTTTGGTGCCCTGTACGCAAAACCCGAGCCCTGTCGCGTTTTCTGGTGCTCGCCGGAGCTTCTCCGGCGACCCAGCGCCGCCGCCACCGACGTGGCTAGGCCGGGGCCACCCGCAGGTTCACTGACCCGCGGGCCCCGCGGTCCTGGTTGACCAGTTGACCGGGTCAACCTGCTAACTGGACCTGTCCAGTCAATGACAGGTGGGTCCCAGACCCCCTGTGTGTATGACAGTGGGCCACCCCTGTCAGTTACTTAATTAGCAAATAGTTTGAGTTAAAAAGTAATTAGTTAGACTAATGTGTCTATGACAGATGGACCCCACTTGCTAATTAGTCTCTGGTTAGATTAAAATAAAACTGGATTAACCCTGAGTCTTTGACAAGAGGGCCCCACATGTCAGTTTGACCAGTCAGCTGAGACTGTTGACTGCTGATGCAGTGATGATGTCATGCTGATGTCATAAAGCATTTTTTGAATTAATAATAATCTGTTAATTTCAGAAATTGTTTAAATCTTTGAAAAATCGTATAAAATAATCCATAGCTCAAATGAAAAAGTTTTATACATGAAAGTTGATCAGAAAAATCCCACGAATCCGAATACGCTATCCGTTCATCTGTCACATGCTCCTAGAATAGAAAACATGGAACTTTTCCCCTCCGGATCGTCTATCCGATAAATCCAAAGACCCGGGAAATATCGTCAGATATTCCCTGTTCCGTCTAATATGTGTAGTACTGCGTTAGACAACCCCTAGCACTGCGTATTGGCATGTCATGCATCGTGTTGCACCTGTTTGCTTGTATTTATTGTTTCTTCGCCCTCTTCTCTCCGGTAGCCTCCGAGACTGACGCTGCTGCCGAGTACGACTACACCCCTGACGACCAGTCTTTTGCAGCAGAGCAACAAGGCAAGCAAAACCCCCCTTGATCATTCCGATATCACCTATTCTTTCTCCCTCATGCTTGCATTAGATTTTGCTACTATATTTCACATCACCTATTCTGATGCATAGCCTGTTTTCGAATACTACTTTCATACCTGCTTTCATATAATGTTGTAGTATCGGTATGGATAGTGTCCCCCTGTGGCCCCCATTTTACTATCGTCGTTGCCCCTGCTTTCATCGACGACACCGAGGACTTGAAGATAGAAGACTCAATCGTCATGATTGACAAGCCGTTACTGACACATCACCACAACCACCCCGAGTGTGATACAGTGAGATTGATCCCTCAGATATTCACTTGGGGCACTGACACACAGCCACTATGACTTGTTACTGACTTATATGTGAGTGACGGGTCGGCCCCAAGGGTACCCGTGTGTGTGAAATGTGGTGGGATGCGCCGGTAAGGCATCCAAAGGGTTAACTACGAGGCGTGGCCAGACCTACATTGTCCTTGCCACAAGTTCTCGAGATGGGGCGACAGGATGGGGGCACTAATCGTCACCGCAAACTATAAAGTCACTAACGGGTTTGGATATGTGATATGAGAAGGCCTCTGGCCTCTTTCGCACTAACCACCACGCGGGAAAAGTTATGGGTACCCTACGGCGTACATTCTTCCGAAAGCTCATCAGATGTCACATGGAGCGACTCGCGCCCGGGTGGCCCGAGCTAACGCATGGCACTTGTAATTAAGGCATGCTAGGACTGACACCGGCCGAGGGCATAATGCGCAGGATGGCGAGGGCGATGGCCCAAGACCCGGAGCTATTAAGTTGTAGACCGGCGTGCTGGCCTCTGTGATGAGCCTAGGTTGGATTACGGCGTGTCGATAGATGAGGCCGGGTATGACCCGAAAATTGTATCCAGCCAGAGTTTATCGAGCGTGTTGGGTAAGTTTGTGCACCCCTGCAGGGAAGTTTTATCTATTCGAATAGCCGTGTCCACGGTAACGGACGCTCAGAGAGTTTCCTAGTCTATGATAACTAGAACTGGATACTTATGGTTGTTACTTGAATTATTGGCTCCGGGATTGCTTTCTCGCAGGGAGTCGAGGAAGAATCTCTGGGCCTTGCTGCATTATACCCTGTTAATTAAAATATGCTGCTCTAAACTCTCGTCTTATGATGTAAGACGCTGAAGATGCTAGTCTTCGATAGGACTAGGCCTTCTTCCCTCTTCTGGCATTTCTGCAGTTTAGTCCAAAGATATAGCCCCATTCCTTTGATACTGGTGCATATCTAGCATAGTTCTGATGTCAGTCTTGCGAGTACTTTGGATGAGTACTCACCGTTGCTTTGCCCCCTTTTTCCCCTTGATTCGATGCCGCGATCAGATGACGGAGCCCAGGAGACCCAGGATCCAGTTTATCCCGTTGACGACTACTACTACCCCGACGGAGGCCACTACTACCAGGATGGAGCCTACTACGACGTAGACTTCTCTAACGTCCAGGAGTAGTTCGGAGGTTCCCAGGAAGGAGGCCTGCGCCTTTTCGATCTAGTTTGTCGTTGTTATGCTCAGCCTTCTTAAGGCAAAACTTGTGTACCTTTTATGTCTGTACTCAGATGTTGTTGCTTCCGCTGACTTTGTACTCAAGCTATTATATTCGAGCCCTCGAGGCCCCTGGCTATAATATGAATCTTGAATTATTTTAATTTGTGTTTAGTATTGTGTTGTGATTCCTTCCAGCGAGTCTCTGGTCTTGATCGTGCACAAATGCGTGTATGGTTAGTGCACGGTTAAACCGGGGGCGTCGCAAGTTGGTATCAGAGCCGACTGCCTGTAGGTAGCCACCTTTCCACATCCTTGGCCGAAGTTGAGTCTAGTCATTGAAAAACTTTTACTAACACTGATGTTGTGGGTTATGGGCCCACATCTCAATCGGGTGGTATTAGGATCTTTTATTCCTCATCCTTACTCTGGGTTCTGATCTCTCTTCTCTTTATGGTTAAAGATTTTCCTAACTCTAACATTAGGTTCTCGTGATCACATCCACCGGAGAATTGTTTCCTCGAAAATTGTCTTCTTTGAAGTTATGATGCACACACTGACATTTGACATCTTGAATCTCCTTGTTACAGACGTGTCCCGCTAGGCAGATTGTTCGTCTGACCTTCGCGCACGATACGACTGGGTTCTCGGCCATTCTGGTCGACCTCTTGAAGAAGCTGGGATATCGCTGGTACCCCGAGTACACTATATACGAGGACTACCGCGAGTTCAACCAGGAACAGTATGAGGCTGAGATAGTTATCTGGGATCGACAGGACCTCTCCATCATTGAGCTGCACACCTTCCGTGGCATTTGCCTCCTCATGAACTTCTTGAACTTAAGGAAGAAATTGACAAATCGCTTCACAAGGGTTTTATTCGTCCTAGTTCCTCAGCTTGGGGAGCACCTTCTCTCTTTGTCAAGAAGAAAGATGGTACTAATCGGTTGGTTCAAGATTACCGACCTATCAACCAAGCAACCATTCAGAACAAATATCCGCTTCCCCGGATCAATGATCTGTATGATCAGCTTGCTGGATCGTCAGTGTTCTCTAAACTCGACTTGAAGTTGGATTATCATCAGATCCGTGTTCGTGAAGAAGATATTCCGAAGACAGCATTTGTTACTCGCTATGGTTCATACGAGTACACCGTCATGTCTTTCGGCTTAACAAATGCCCCAGGAACCTTCTCTCGGTTGATGAATTATATCTTCATGGATTATCTCGTCAAGTTTGTCATGGTATATCTGGATGACATTCTGATATATTCCAAGAATGAAGAAGAACATGCCGAACATCTTCATCTTGTGCTCGAAAGGCTTCGAGAACATCAACTATACGCAAAGTTCTCTAAGTGTGAATTCTGGCTAAATGAAGTGACTTACCTTGGTCATGTGATCTCAAAGGATGGTATTGCCGTCAACCCTGAACGAGTTCAGGCTATTCTTGACTGGGCTCCCCCGAAGAATGTTAAGCAAGTCAGAAGTTTTCTTGGACTTGCCAGCTATTGCCGTCGTTTTGTTGAGAACTTCTCCAAGATTGCAAAGCCCCTGACCAATCTGCTTCACAAGGGTGTTAAGTTTGAATGGACAGACAAATGTCAGGAAAGTTTCCAGACTCTTAAGGACAAGCTTACATCAACTCCAGTGCTTGCTCCTCCAGATTCTCGCAAGGACTTTGTCATTTATTGCGACACTTCTCGTTAAGGATTAGGTTGTGTCCTAATGCAAGAGCGCAGAGTAATTGCTTATGCTTCAAGACAGTTGCATCCTCATGAAGAGAACTATCCAGTTCATGATCTCGAGTTAGCCGCAGTGGTCTATGCTCTATTGAATTGGCGACATTACCTTCTTGGTAATCGTTGCGAGATCTATACTGACCACCAAAGTCTGAAATACTTGTTTACTCAACCAGACTTAAATCTCCGTCAGCGAAGATGGATGGAATCCCTCACAAACTATGATTTTGGTATTTCATATACCCCTGGCAAGGCTAATGTAATGGCCGATGCTTTGAGAAGAAAATCTTATTGCAACAATTTCATAGTTGAGAAAGCTAATCCCCGTCTCCTTGAAGAGCTACGCAAGTTGAATCTCCACATTGTACCGAAAGGTTTTCTCAATAACCTTCTTGTGGAACCAGATCTTCACAAAGCTATTGTAATTGCACAAGGAAAGGACATGGAATTATATGCAATTATAGCAGAATCTGGACCCAAGAAAGTCAAGGACTTCTCCTTAGGTGAAGATGGAGCTATATATTTCAGGGATCGTCTTGTGGTCCCCCAATTTGATCTTATGACAGAGAAGGTTATGAAAGAAGCTCACAACACTCCACTGTCTATTCTCCCTGGAAGCACCAAAATGTATCGCGGCATTCGTCAGCAATATTGGTGGCCCAACATGAAGCAAGATATTGCTCGGTACATTGAAGAATGTCACACTTGTCGTCAAGTTAAAGCAGAACATCAGAAACCTGCAGGACTTCTACAACCATTGCCTATTCCTGAATGGAAATGGGATAAAATTCAGATGGATTTCATTACTGGTCTCCCCCGCTCACAGAAAGGTCATGATGCTATCTTTGTCGTCATTGACCGATTCTCCAAGGTTGCACACTTTCTGCCAGTTAAGGAGACTATCACTGCTAGTCAGTTAGCGGACTTGTATATTTCCAGAATTGTTTCACTGCATGGCATTCCAAAGGAAATCAGTTCAGATCGAGGCAACATTTTCACCTCGAAGTTCTGGGAGAGTTTCCAACAAGCTTTGGGCACTCATATAACCTGAAGCACTGCTTGTCAGCCGTAGTCCAGGGTCAAGTTGAACGAGTTAACCAAGTGCTTGAAGATATGCTACATGCTTGTGTCATCTCATTTGGTAAGAAGTGGGAAGAATCTCTTCCGTATGCTAAGTTCTCCTATAATAACAGTTATCAAGCTAGCTTAAAGATGGCCCCCTTTGAAGTGTTATATGGCGTAAGTGCCGACCCCCCCTGAATTGGTCAGAAACTGGGGAACGTGCACTCATTGGTCCGGACATCATTCAACAAGCAGAAGAACAAGTTCGAATTGTACGAGAGAATCTTAAGACGGCTCAGTCACATCAGAAGAGCAGTTATGACCGCAAACATTGGGGACTTACTTACCTCCCCGGTGATATGGTTTATTTGCGTGTCACTCCTATGAGAGGCACTCGTCGATTTGGTGTCAAAGGCAAGTTAGCTCCTCGCTACATTGGTCCTTTTTGCGTTATCGCAAAACGTGGACAAGTGGCTTACAAATTGGAGCTGCTACCGCAATTCTCTCACCTGCATGATGTCTTCCATGTTTCTCAATTGCGTCAATGCTTTAAGGATCCGCAACGAGAAGTGGATTATGAGATGCTTGATCTGCAAGATGATCTCTCCTACAAGGAGCTTCCGATCCGCATTCTTGATGAAACTGAACGAAAGACTCGTCAGAAGACTATCAAGTTCCTCAAGGTTCAGTGGTCAAATCATTCAGAAGATGAAGCCACTTGGGAACGCGAGGATCATCTTCGCGAAGAATACCCCGAGCTTTTCCCTTCTACTTATTAATTCTCGTGACGAGAATTCTTGTTAGTAGAGGAGAGTTGTAACTCCCCCCCCCATGTAATGGTGCATAGTGATGACCATGATCAGTGCCTAATCATTTTGCTAAATAGGATATGATCAAGTTGAATTTCATATCTCATTTCAAATTCCACTTCAAAAGGCCCTTGAATTTTATTGTGATAAAATAAAGTTGCAAACAGCAAGAATAAAATGTTGCACATTTGTGAAAAATCACAAAACCAATGTTGTTTAGGAAAACAACATCACCTTGATGTTGGTGCGGACCCCACCATCCAAAACAGCCCCAAATTGCATTTTAAAGTGATATTAAATTCATTTGGAAAATTCAAACAAATTTCAAAAAACCTCAAACTTGTTGTGGCCATGTGGAATATTGCAGGATATTTATTGGGCCATGTCACACATTTTTGCTGTGAAGAAATGTGGCTGAAAATAAATGAAATAGAAGCTATGGATAAAACAGAAAAAGAAAAGGAAAGAAAGAGAGAAAAGCTACTGTGCACTTGAAGCCTGCCAGCTACAGTGCACGGCCCAGCCCACCTGGCGTCTCCTTCAACCTCCTGACGAGACCAGGGCGCGCTGTCGAGCAGGGAGGAGTCGCTCGCTCGCCAGCCCCCCCCCCCCCCCCTCGCGAGATCTTTCTCCCCTACTGGCGTGGATGGATAAGAGCGTCGCCCCGCGCCCCTTTGGACCGCTCTGTTCCTCCTCCCGCTCTCTCTCTCACCCGCGCCACCCTCTCCCTAGCGCCACCGCCGCCATGGCCGACGGCTAGTCGCGCCCACAGAGCCTCCCGCGCGTTGCCAGCTAGCCAGGAAGAACCACCGCGACCCCCTACATCGTCTGCGCCCTGCCGTTCGAGCTCATCGCCCCTGCAACGACGGCCACGAGCTTCTTCTTCCCCGGATCGCCGCCGCGCTCCGGCAACCGTTCCGGCTACTCCAGGCTTCCACCGAATCCACTGAGCACACCTGCAGGACCCCTGTGAGCTCCTGCTCCTTTCCCCTCTCCCTCCCCGATGAATCCGTGCCCGTATCGTCAGATTCCACCTGAGCCCGAACGCACCTTCGCCTGAGCTCGACGCCGGCGAGTCTCCGGAGACCTTTTGGTCCAACCGACGCCACTGCTCGACTCTGTGCATCGCGTTGGCTCGCGTAGTCCCGTTAGATAGCTCGAAAGCGTGCTGGTGCTCGATTTGCCATCGACGCCCGAAGCTCGCCTCCGCCGCCGTCGACGTAGCGCTCAGCTCCGACCGCCATTGCTCGCCCTGATGGCCGAATGGATCGGCGGCGACCTCTACTCGCGAACGCAACAAACGGCGACCGTTTTGGTGCCCTGTACGCAAAACCCGAGCCCTGCCGAGTTTTCTGGTGCTCGCCGGAGCTTCTCCGGCGACCCAGCGCCGCCGCCGCCGACGTGGCTAGGCCGGGGCTACCCGCAGGGTCCCTGACCCGCGGGCCCCGCGGTCCTGGTTGACCAGTTGACCGGGTCAACCTGCTGACTAGACCTGTCCAGTCAATGACAGGTGGGTCCCAGACCCCCTGTGTGTATGACAATGGGCCACCCCTGTCAGTTACTTAATTAGCAAATAGTTTGAGTTAAAAAGTAATTAGTTAGACTAATGTGTCTATGACAGATGGACCCCACTTGCTAATTAGTCTCTGGTTAGATTAAAATAAAACTGGATTAACCCTGGGTCTATGACAAGAGGGCCCCACATGTCAGTTTGACTAGTCAGCTGAGACTGTTGACTACTGATACAGTGATGATGTTATGCTAATGTCATAAAGCATTTTTCGAATTAATAATAATCTGTTAATTTCAGAAATTGTTTAAATCTTTGAAAATTCGTATAAAATAATCCGTAGCTCAGATGAAAAAGTTTTATACATGAAAGTTGATCAGAAAAATCCCACGAATCCAAATACGCTATCCGTTCGTCTGTCACATGCTCCTAGCATAGCAAACATGGAACTTTTCCCCTCCGAATCGTCTGTCCGATAAATCCAAAGACCCGGGAAATATCATCAGATATTTCCCCGTTCCGTCTGATACGTGTAGTACTGCGTTAGACTACCCCTAGCACTACGTATTGCCATGTCATGCATCTTGTTGCACCTGTTTGCTTGTATTTATTTTTTTTCCCTCTTCTCTCCGGTAGCCTCCGAGACTGACGCTGCTGCCGAGTACGACTACGCCCCTGACGACCAGTCTTTTGCAGCAGAGCAACAAGGCAAGCAAAACCCCCCTTGATCATTCCGATATAACCTATTCTTTCTCCCTCATGCTTGCATTAGATTTTGCTACTGTATTTAACAACATCTATTCTGATGCATAGCCTGTTTTTGAATACTACTTTCATACCTGTTTTCATAGAATAATGTTGTAGTATAGGTATGGATAGTGTCCCCCTGTGGCCCCCATTTTACTATCGTCGTTGCCCCTGCTTTCATCGACGACACCGAGGACTTGAAGACAGAAGACTCAATCGTCATGATTGACAAGCCATTATCGACACATCACCACAACCACCCCGAGTGTGATACTTCGAGATTGATCCATCGGATATTCACTTGGGGCACTGACACACAACCACTATGACTTGTTAGTGACTTATATGTGAATGACGGGTCGGCCCCAAGGGTACCCGTGTGTGTGAAATGTGGTGGGATGTGCCGGTAAGGCATCCAAAGGGTTAACTACGAGGCATGGCTGGACCTACTTTGTCCTTGCCACAAGTTCTCGAGACGGGGCGACAGGATGGGGGCACTGATCGTCACCGCAAACTATAAAGTCACTAACGGGTTTGGATATGTGATCTGGGAAGGCCTCTGGCCTCTTTCGCACTAACCACCACGCGGGAAAACTTGTGGGTACCCTACGACGTACATTCTTCCGAGAGCTCATCAGATGTCACATGGAGCGGCTCGCACCCGGGTGGCCTGAGCTAACGCATGGCACTTGTAATTAAGGCATGCTAGGACTGACACCGGTCGAGGGCGTAATGCGCAGGATGGCGAGGGCGATGGCCCAAGAACCCGAGCTATTAGAATGTAGACCGGTGTGCTGGCCTCTGTGATGAGCCTAGGTTGGATTACGGCGTGTCGATAGATGAGGCCGGGTATGACCCGAAAATTGTATCTGGCCAGAGTTTATCGAGCGTGTTGGGTAAGTTTGTGCACCCCTGCAGGGAAGTTTTATCTATTCGAATAGCCGTGTCCATGGTAACGGACGCTCAGAGAGTATCCTAGTCTATGATAACTAGAACTGGATATTTATGGTTGTTACTTTAATTATTGGCTCCGGGATTGCTTTCTCGCAGGGAGTCGAGGAAGAATCTCTGCGCCTTGCTGCATTATACCCTGTTAATTAAAATATGCTGCTCTAAACTCTCGTCTTATGCTGTAAGACGCTAAAGATGCTAGTCTTCGATAGGACTAGGCCTTCTTCCATCTTCTGGCATTTCTGCAGTTTAGTCCAAAGATATATCCCCATTCCTTTGATACTGGTGCATATCTAGCATAGTTCTGATGTCAGTATTGCGAGTACTTTGGATGAGTACTCACCGTTGCTTTGCCCCCTTTTTCCCCTTGATTCGATGCCGCGATCAGATGACGGAGCCCAGGAGACCCAGGATCCAGTTTACCCCGTTGACGACTACTACTACCCCGACAGGGGCCACTACTACCAGGATGGAGCCTACTACGACGTAGACTTCTCTAACGTCCAGGAGTAGTTCGGAGGTTCCCAGGCAGGAGGCCTGCGCCTTTTCGATCTAGTTTAATTTGTCGTTGTTATGCTCAGCCTTCTTAAGGCAAAACTTGTGTACCTTTTATGTCTGTACTCAGATGTTGTTGCTTCCGCTAACTTTGTACTCAAGCTATTATATTCGAGCTCTCGAGGCCCCTGGCTGTAATATAAAGCTTGAATTATTTTAATTTGTGTTTAGTATTGTGTTGTGATTCCTTCCAGCGAGTCTCTGGTCTTGATCGTGCACAAATGCGTGTATGGTTAGTGCATGGTTAAACCGGGGGCGTCGCACTATGTTGCTGACTATATTGCAAACCCCAAGATCTATGGAGAAGTGGAGCATTATGTATTGACCACAGATGAGGAGGAAGACGCTGTCATGAAGGAAACAAAGGACGATAGATCTGAGGAAGAGGATGACCCACTACCTCAGCCTGGAGAAATGCATGTGGAATTCAAGATGGCAAGCCGCCCTAAAGGATACAAACCTGAGGTTCAATTTATTCCATCCCGTTTTCTGCAGGAGAGCAAGGCGGCATTACGCAAAAAGATATTAAAGCTCGAGTTGGAGAATGATGATCTAAGGGAGGAAAATTTTATGCTCAAATATAAGTTGAAGAAGAAGGCTACTTCATCACCACCACCTTCATCATTACCACCACCAAAGGAGACTTGAACACACGAGTATGGGCACTCCCCTTGGCTTGAGCCAAGCTTGGGGGAGGTGCCCCGATGTCGTATCACCATCACTTTTATTCACCTTTACCTATTTCAGTTCGATCATTAGCCTTTTCTTGATTTATATGAATACAACTTTAGTATGATCTATTTTTGTTTGCTAGTTTTGTGATCTATCTATCTATGTAATCGAGTGAGAGTTATATAATAAAGTTTAGTTTGAGATTTTGCTTCTTTATTTTCTTATTGCAATCAAAATAAAGGGAAAGAGAAATAAATGAAAAGAATCATATGCTTATCTTATGGTAAGTAATGACATCACATAAGGAAAAGTATAAGTGGTAAATTTTATTGGAGGTTGACAAACATAGCATTGGTCAATGATGCAATTAATGAAAGAATTAATAAGGGAAGTGAAGATTCACATGCAAATACACTATCTTGGACATCTTTTATGATTGTGAGCCCCCATTAAATATTATATGTCAATATTGTTGACGTTGGACAAGGAAGTCAACGTAATGATTTATGTTTGTTCACATTCACATAGAAGTTATATTGTCATAGATCCTTCAACATGTGGTTCTTACTCAATATCTTTGCTAGCCAAAAATTCCGCACTAAGTAGAGATACTACTTGTGCATCCAAAACCCAAACCCAAATTCATGTTTTGAGAGTCCACCATACCTACCTACGGATCGAGTAAGATCCTTCAAGTAAGTTGTCATCGGTGCAATAAGGCAATAAAAATTGCTTCTAAATATGTTTTGATCAATTAGTGTAAGAGAAAATTGAGCGCTATACGAACTTATGATGGCAAAGTAATAAAAGCGACGGACTGCATAATAAAGGTTGCTATCATAGGGGGCAATATAGCGTGACGTTCTTTTACATTAAGGGATTGAGCATACAAACCAAAAAGCGCATGAAAACCTCTGCTTCCCTCTATGAAGGGCATAACTTTTACTTTTATGTATTTACTTTTATGCAAGAGTCAAAGTATTCTTCCCTATTCCTTTTTACTTTTCTCTTTTTGCAAGCATCATGTGGTGAGGAGAGATCTAGGCACATATATCCAGTTAGATGTGAGTGAGCATGAGTTATTATTGTTGACATCACCCTTGAGGTGAATACGTTGGGAGGCGAAACTATAAACCCCTATCTTTCTATGTGCACGGTTGAAACTTTTTGCTCTTGGGTATGCCGTGAGTGTTAGCAATCGTGGAAGACTAAATGATGGTTGAGTAAGTGGACTTTCCAAAAGGCTCCGACACGAGAACCTTCCTGAAAATATGATGAATTGTAGTTGCAAAGTTGACTGAGAACATAGTTTGTTGGTTTTCAATAAGGTTTATGCTTTATACTTCTATGTGTTGGAAATATGCCCTAGAGGCAATAATAATTTAGTTATTATCATATTTCCTTGTTCATGATAATCGTTTATTATACATGCTATAATTGTATTGATTGGAAACTCAAATACATGTGTGGGTACATAGACAACACTGTGTCCCTAGTATGCCTCTAGTTAACTAGTTCGTTGATCAAAGATGGTCAAGGTTTCCTGGCCATAGACATGAGATGTCATTTGATAACGGGATCACATCATTAGGAGAATGATGTGATGGACAAGACCCAAACTATAAACATAGCATATGATCGTGTCAGTTTATTGCTATAGTTTTCTGCATGTCAAGTATCTGTTCCTATGACCATGAGATCATGCAACTCACTGACACCGGAGGAATACCTTGTGTGTATGAAACGTCACAACGTAACTGGGTGACTATAAAGATGCTCTACAGGTATCTCCGAGGGTATCTGTTGAGTGGGCATGGATCAAGACTGGGATTTGTTACTCCGTGTGACGGAGAGGTATCTCAGGGCCCACTCGGTAATACAACATCATAACAAGCCTTGCAAGCAATGTGACTAAAGTGTTAGCCACGGGATCTTGTATTACGGAATGAGTAAAGAGACTTGCCGGTAACAAGATTGAACTAGGTATAGAGATACCGACGATCGAATCTCGGGCAAGTAACATACCGAAGAACAAAGGGAACAACATACGGGATTAACTGAATCCTTGACATAGAGGTTCAACCGATAAAGATCTTTGTAGAATATGTGGGAACCAATATGGGCATCCAGGTCCCGCTATTGGTTATTGGCCGTAGAGGTGTCTCGGTCATGTCTACATAGTTCTCGAACCCGCAGGCTCTGCACACTTAAGGTTCGGTGACGTTTCGGTATAGTAGAGTTATGTATGGTGGTGACCGAAGGTTGTTTGGAGTCCCGGATGAGATCCCGGACGTCATGAGGAGCTCCGGAATGGTCCGGATGTAAAGATTGATATATAGGAAGTCCCGTTTTGGTCACCGGAAAAGTTTCGGGTACATCGGTAGTGTACCGGGAGTGCCGGGAGGGGTACCGGGGACCATCGGGAGGGGTATTTCGACCCAAGGGGCCTCATGGGCTGTGGGAGGAGTCAAGCCAGCCCTTAGTGGGCTGGCCAAGCCCCCCACTAAGGCCCATGCGGCTGGAGGTGGAAAAATCCAAAGGAGGAAAGGTGGAAAGGGTTTCCAAGTGGAGAGGAGGAATCCTACTCCTAATAGGATTGGAGTAGGACTCCTCCACCTCCAATTTCGGCCAAACCTTGAGGGTTTGAGGCTGCCTCCTCCCCTCCCTCCCTCCTATATATACTAGAGGATTTAGAAGGAAGAGCTAACCCTAATTGCCACGTGCTCCCTCTACTTCATCTAGATCGGTTTCTCCTCTAGTCTAGTTTCAGCGGTGCTTAGGCGAAGCCCTGCCGGAATTGTTCCACCACCATCGCCGCCGCACCGTCGCGCCGCCGGAGAACTCTTCTACCTCTCCGCTCCCTCTTGCTGGATCAAGAAGGCGGAGATCGTCATCGAGCTATACGTGTGCTGAATGCGGAGGTGCCGTCCGTTCGGCGCTAGATCGGAAGGACCGTGATCAGGATCGCGAGACGATTCGTTATTTGATCGCGGGACGGATCGTGATGGGATCGCGGGACGCTCGGTGATTTGGATCGTGAAGACGTTCGACTACATCAACCGCGTTTCTTAACGCTTCCCGCTTAGCGATCTACAAGGGTATGTAGATCCACTCTCCCTTTCGTAGATGCTCATCACCATGGATAGATCTTGCGTGTGCGTAGGAAAAATTTTGTTTCCCATGCAACGTTCCCCAACAGTGGCATCTGAGCTAGGTCTATGTGTAGATGAGATCTCGAGTAGAAACACAAAGGAGTTTGTGGGCATTGATATTCAGATTGCTTCCTCCCTTGGTCTTTTCTTGTTTCGGCGGTATTGTGGGATGAAGCGGCCCGGACCAACATTACTCGTACGCTTACGAGAGACCGGTTCCATCAACTGACATGTAACTTCGTTGCATAAAGATGGCTGGCGGGTGTCTGTTTCTCCCACTTTAGTCGGATCGGATTTGACAAAGGCGGTCCTTGAGAAGGTTGAATAGCAATTTTTGTATCACCGTTGTGGTTTTTGCGTAGGTAAGAATTGTTCTTGCTAGATACCCGTAGCAGCCATGTAAAACTTGCAACAACAATTAGAGGATGTCTAACTTGTTTTTGCAGGGTATGTTGTGATGTGATATGGCCAATTACATGATGAGATATATGTGATGTATGAGATGATCATGTATTGTATAGAATATCACGACTTGCATGTCGATGAGTACGGCAACCTGCAGGAGCCATAGGGTTGTCTTTAATTATTTTTGCCTTTTTTGCTTTACTTTATCGCTATGAGTTAGCAATAGTCGTGGAAGCAACAGTCGGCGCGACAACCTCATGGCGACACATTGATGGAGATCAAGATGATGGAGATCATGGTGTTATGCCGGTGACGATGGAGATCATGCCGGTGCTTTGAAGATGGCGATCAAAAGCACAAGTTCATGGCCATATCATGTCACTTATGATTTGCATGTGATGTTAATCCTTTTATGCATCTTATTTTTCTTAGGACGACGGTAGCATTATAAGGTGATCCCTCACTTAAATTTCAAGATAAATTGTGTTCTCCCCGAGTGTGCACCGTTCGAAAGTTCGTCGTTTCGAGACACCACGTGATGATCGGGTGTGATAGACTCTACGTTCGCATACAATGGGTGCAAGCCAGTGTTGCACGTGCGGAACACTCGGGTTAAACTTGACGAGCCTAGCATGTACAGACATGGCCTCGGAACACAAGAGACCGAAAGTTCGAACATGAGTCATATAGTAGATATGATCAACATGAAGATGTTCACCATTGAAACCACCTCAACTCACGTGATGATCGGACTTGAGTTGGTGGATTTGGATCATGTGACACTCGAATGACCGGAGGGATGTCAATTTGAGTGGGAGTTCTTAAGTAATATGATTAATTGAACTCATTATCATGAACATAGTCAAAATGTTTTTGCAAATTATGTTGTAGATTACTAGATCGCGTTGTAGCTCCCTTGAATTTTATACGTTACTAGAGAAAATAGAGTTGAAAGATGATGGTAGCAATAATGCGGACTGGGTCCGTGATCTGAGGATTGTCCTCATTGTTGCACAGAAGGCTTATGTCCTTAATGCACCTCTCAGTGCGCCACCCCCTCAAGCGCCGTCTGTAGATGTTGTGAACATCTAACAGGCACGTTCTGATGACTACTTGATAGTTCAGTGCGTCATGCATTACGGCTTAGAATTGAGGCTCTGAAACGTTTTGAACGTCACGAAACATATGAGATGTTCTAAGAGCTGAAATTTGGATCTCAGGCTCGTGCCCGTGTTGAGAGGTATGAGACCTCGAACAAAGATTCTTTGCCTGCAAGATGAAGGAGAATAGCTCAATTGGTGAGCATGTGCTCAGATTGTCTGGGTGCTACAATCGCTTGAATCGAGTGGGAGTTGATCTTCCAGATAAGATAGTGATTGATATAGTTCTCCAAGTCACTGTCACTAAGCTACTAGAGCTTTGTGATGAACTATAAAATGCCAGGGATGGAAATAATGATCCCTGAGCTATTCACGATGTTTGACACCGCGAAGGTAGAAATCAAGAAGGAGCATCAAGTGTTGATGGTTAGTAAAACCACTAGTTTCGAGAAGGGCAAGGGCAAGAAGGGATACTTCATGGATGGCAAGCCAGTTGCTGCTCCAGTAAAAAAAACCAAGGTTGAACCCAAACCCGAGACTGAGTGCTTCTATTACGAGGAGAACGGTCACTGAAGCGGAACTGCCCTAGATACTTGGTAGATAAGAAGGCTGGCAACGTCGACAGAAGTATATTTGATATACGTGTTATTGATGTGTACCTTACTAGTACTCCTAGTAGCACCTGGCTATTAGATACCGGTTCAGTTACTAAATGTTAGTAACTCGAAATAAAAGCTACGGAATAAACGGAGGCTAGCTAAGAGTGAGGTGATGATGAGTGTTGGAAGTGTTTCCAAGGTTGATGTGATCACCATCGCACGCTCTCTCTACCATCGAGATTAGTGATGAACCTAAATAAATGTTATTTGGTGTTTGCGTTGAGCATGAACGTGATTAGATCATGTTTATTGCAATACGGTTATTCATTTAAGTTAGAGAATAATGGTTATTCTGTTTACATGAATAATACCTTTAATGGACATGCACCCAATGAGAATGGTTTATTGAATCTTGATTGTAGTGATACAGATGTTCATAATATTGATGCCAAAAGATACAAAGTTAATAATGATAGTACCACATATTTGTGGCACTGCCGCTAAATGTCATATTGGTGTAAAACGCATGAAGAAACTCCATGCTGATGGATCTTTGGACTCATTCGATTTCGAATCGGTTGAGACATGCGGACCATGCCTCAAGGGCAAGATGACTAAAACCCCGTTTTCCGGCTTGATGGAGCGGGCAAGTGACTTATTGGAAATGATACATGTTGATGTATACGGTCCAATGAGTGTTGTAGCGTGCGGTGGATATCGTTATTTTCTTACCTTCACTGATGATTTGAGTAGATATAGGGTATATTTACTTAATGAAACATAAGTCTGAATCGTTTGAAAAGTTCAAGAAAATTCAGAGTGAAGTTTGAGATCATCGTGACAAGAAGATAAAATGTCTACGATATGATCGTGGAGGTGAATATCTGAGTTACGAGTTTGGTAAACAACTTAAGACAATGTGGAAGTAGTTTCACAACTCACGCCACCTGGAACACCATAGTGTGATGGTGTGTCCGAACGTCGTAGTCGTGCTCTATTGGATATGGTGCGTACTACGATGTCTCTTATCGATTTGCCACTATCGTTTTGGGGTTATGCATTAGAGACAACTACATTCACTTTAAAAAGGGGCACCATCTAAGTCCGTTGAGATGACACCGTATGAATTTTGGTTTGGCAGAAACCTAAGCTGTCATTTCTTAATGTTTGGGGCTGCGACGCTTATGTGGAAAAGGTTTTCAACCTGATGAGCTCGAACCCAAAGTGGACAAATGCATCTTCATAGAATACCCTAACGTAACAGTTGGGTAAACCTTCTATCTCAGATCCAAGCACAAAGTGTTTGTTGCTAAAACGGGTCCTTTCTCGAGAAAGAGTTTCTCTCGAAAGAATTGGGTGGGAGGAAGATAGAACTTGATGAGGTTGTTGGACCTTTGTTTCAACTAGAGAGTAGCGCAGCGCAGAAAGTTGTTTCTGTGGAGCCTACATTAGTTGAAGAGGAAGTTAATGATGATGATCATAAAGCTTCAGATCAAGTTACTATCGAACCTCATAGGTCGACAAGGACGCGTACTGCTCCTGAGTGGTACGGCAACCCTGTCTTAGAGGTCATGTTGTTGGACAACGATGAACCTACGAGCTATGGAGAAGCGATGATGGGCCCGGATTCCGAGAAATGGTTAGAGGCCATGCAATCCGAGATGGGATCCATGTAAGAAAACAAAGTATGGGCTTTGGAAGTATTACCTGAAGGGTGAAAGGCCATTCAGAACAAATGGATCTTTAAAAGGAAGATGGACGCGGACGGTAATGTCACCGTCTATAAAGCTCGACTTGTGGCAAAGGGTTTTTCACAAGTTCAAGGAGTTGACTACGATGAGACTTTCTCACCCATAGCGATGCTAAAGTCTGTTGGAATTATGTTAGCAGTTGCTGCATTTTTTGATTATGAAATCTGGCAGATGGATGTCAAAACATCGTTTCCTTAACGGTATCCGTGAGGAAAGGTTGTATGTGATACAACCGGAAGGTTTTGTCAGTCCTGAGGATGCTAAAATGTATGCAAGCTCCAGCAATCCTTCTATGGACTGGAGCAAGCATCTCGGAGTTGGAATATACGCTTTGATGAGGTAATCAAAGTTTTTGGGTTTATACAAAGTTTATGAGAAACTTGTATTTACTATAAAGTGAGTGGGAGCACTATAGAATTTCTGATAAGTTTATGTGGATGACATATTGTTGATCGGAAATGATGTAGAAATTTCTGGAAAGCATAAAAGGTTGTTTGAAAGGTGTTTTTCAAAGGAAGACCTGGATAAAAAGCTACTTAAATATTGGGCATCAAGATCTATAGAGATAGATCAAGACGTCTGATAAAACTTTCAATGAGTACATACCTTGACAAGATTTTGAAAGAGTTCAAAATGGATCAGTCAAAGAAAGAGTTCTTGCCTGATTTATAAGGTGTGGAGTTGAGTGAGACTCAAAGGTCGACCACGGCAGAAGAAAGAGAAATGACGAAGGTCGTCCCCTATGCCTTATCCAAAGGCTCTGTATAGTATGCCATGCTGTGTACCGCACCTAGTGTGTGCCTTGCCATGAGTCTGTTAAGGGGTACAAGAGTAGTCCAGGAGTGGATCACTGGACAGCGGTCAAGATTATCCTTAGTAACTAGAGGACTAAGGAAATATTTCTTGAGGTGATAAAGAGTTCGTCGTAAAGGGTTACGTCGATGCAAGCTTTGACACCTTTCCGGACGACTCTGAGTAGCAGTCAGGATACGTATAGTGGAGCAACCATTTGGAAAAGCTCCAAGTGGAGCGTGGTAGCATCTGCAGTATGACATATAGATTTGCAAAGAACACACGGATCTGAATGTTGCAGACCATTGACTAAAGACCTCTCTCACATGCAAAGCATGATTGAACCCCAGAACTCATTGGGTGTTAGATTCATAACAATGTAAATCACATGGTGATGTGAACTACATTATTGACTCTAGTGCAAGTGGGAGACTGTTGGAAATATGCCCTAGAGGCAATAATAATTTAGTTATTATCATATTTCCTTGTCATGATAATCGTTTATTATCGATGCTATAATTGTATTGATTGGAAACTCAAATACATGTGTGGGTACATAGACAACACTGTGTCCCTAGTATGCCTCTAGTTAACTAGTTCGTTGATCAAAGATGGTCAAGGTTTCCTCGCCATAGACATGAGATGTCATTTGATAACGAGATCACATCATTAGGAGAATGATGTGATGGACAAGACCCAAACTATAAACATAGCATATGATCGTGTCAGTTTATTGCTATAGTTTTCTGCATGTCAAGTATCTGTTCCTATGACCATGAGATCTTGCAACTCACTGACACCGGAGGAATACCTTGTGTGTATCAAACGTCACAACGTAACTGGGTGACTATAAAGATGCTCTACAGGTATCTCTGAGGGTATCTGTTGAGTGGGCATGGATCAAGACTGGGATTTGTTACTCCGTGTGACGGAGAGGTATCTCAGGGCCCACTCGGTAATACAACATCACAACAAGCCTTGCAAGCAATGTGACTAAAGTGTTAGCCACGGGATCTTGTATTACGGAACGAGTAAACAGACTTGCCGGTAACGAGATTGAACTAGGTATAGAGATACCGACGATCGAATCTCGGGCAAGTAACATACCGAAGAACAAAGGGAACAACATACGGGATTAACTGAATCCTTGACATAGAGGTTCAACCGATAAAGATCTTCGAAGAATATGTGGGAACCAATATGGGCATCCAGGTCCCGCTATTGGTTATTGGCCGTAGAGGTGTCTCGGTCATGTCTACATAGTTCTCGAACCCGCAGGGTCTGCACACTTAAGGTTCGGTGACGTTTCGGTATAGTAGAGTTATGTATGGTGGTGACCGAAGGTTGTTCGGAGTCCCGGATGAGATCCTGGACGTCACGAGGAGCTCCGGAATGGTCCGGAGGTAAAGATTGATATATAGGAAGTCCCGTTTTGGTCACCGGAAAAGTTTCGGGTACTTCGGTAGTGTACCGGGAGTGCCGGGAGGGGTACCGGGGACCATCGGGAGGGGTATTTCGACCCAAGGGGCCTCATGGGCTGTGGGAGGAGTCAAGCCAGCCCTTAGTGGGCTGGCCAAGCCCCCCACTAAGGCCCATGCGGCTGGAGGTGGAAAAATCCAAAGGAGGAAAGGTGGAAAGGGTTTCCAAGTGGAGAGGAGGAATCCTACTCCTAATAGGATTGGAGTAGGACAACTCCACCTCCAATTTCGGCCAAACCTTGAGGGTTTGAGGCTGCCTCCTCCCCTCCCTCCCTCCTATATATACTAGAGGATTTAGAGGGAAGAGCTAACCCTAATTGCCACGTGCTCCCTCTACTTCATCTAGATCGGTTTCTCCTCTAGTCTGGTTTCAGCGGTGCTTAGGCGAAGCCCTGCCGGAATTGTTCCACCACCATCGCCGCCGCGCCGTCGCGCCGCCGGAGAACTCTTCTACCTCTCCGCTACCTCTTGCTGGATCAAGAAGGCGGAGATTGTCATCGAGCTGTACGTGTGCTGAACGCGGAGGTGCCGTCCGTTCGGCGCTAGATCGGAAGGACCGTGATCAGGATCGCGAGACGATTCATGATTTGATCGCGGGACGGATCGTGATGGGATAGCGGGACGCTCGGCGATTTGGATCGCGAAGACGTTCAACTACATCAACCGCGTTTCTTAACGCTTCCCGCTTAGCGATCTACAAGGGTATGTAGATCCACTCTCCCTCTCGTAGATGCTCGTCACCATGGATAGATCTTGCGTGTGCGTAGGAAATTTTTTGTTTCCCATGCAACGTTCCCCAACACTATGTTGTGATGAATTGTTACTTGTTCATGAGAAGTTATATGATGAAAGTATATGGATAAGTTTTATCATAAAGTTTGTTGCTGTTATGATAATAAGCATGATGCTACTATGTCCGTATTTTGTTTTTATCGACACCCTCTCTCAAACCATGTGGACATGCTTTTCAATATCGGCTTTCGCTTGAGGACAAGCGAGGTCTAAGGTTGGGGGAGTTGATATGTCCATTTTTCATCATGATTTCCTACTGTTATTTATAATGTTTTGTTGAATAATAATGCTTTAGGGACTGATTCTAATGCCTTTTCTCTCATAATGTGCAAGGTTTACACAAAGAGGGAGAATACCGGCAGCTGGAATTCTGGACCAGAAAAAGCACACCAGAGATACCTATTCTGCGCATCTCCAAATAAGCTGAAACTTTACGGAGAATTATTTTGTATTATATAATAAATACTGGAGCAAATAACTACTGGAGGGGCCACCCTGGTGAGCACAAGACATCAGGGCGCGCGAGGCCCCCCAGGCGTGCCCTGGTGGGTTGTGCTCAGCACGGGCCACCTCCGGTGCCCATCTTCTGGTATATAAGCTCTTTTGACCTAGAAAAAATAAGGAGAGGACTTTCGGGATGGAACAGCGCCGTCTCGAGGCCGAACTTGGGCAGGAGCACTTTTGCCCTCCGACGGAGCAATTCCACCGGGGGAACTTCCCTCCCGGAGGGAGAAATCGAAGCCATCGTCATCACCAACACCCCTCTCATCTTTCGGAGGCCAATATTCATCAACATCTTCAACAGCACCATCTCCTCTCAAACCCTAGTTCATCTCTTGTGTTCAATCTTTGTACCGGAACCTCAGATTGGTACATGTGGGTGACTAGTAGTGTTGATTACATCTTGTAGTTGATTACTATATAGTTTATTTGGTGGAAGATTATATGTTTAGATCCATTATGCTATTCAATACCCCTCTGATCTTGAGCATGAGTATTATTTGTGAGTAGTTACCTTTGTTCTTCAGGTCACGGGAGAAATCCTGTTGCAAGTAATCATGTAAATTTGATATGTGTTCGATATTTTGATGATATGTATGTTGTGATTCCCTTAGTGGTGTCATGTGAACATCGACGACATGACAGTACACCATCCTTGGGCCTAAGGGAATGCATTGTGGAGTAGTTACTAGATGATGGGTTGCTAGAGTGACATAAGCTTAAACCCTAGTTTATGCGTTAGTTTGTAAGGGGCTGATTTGGATGCAAACGTTTAATGCTATGGTTAGATTTTATCTTCATACTTTTCTCGTAGTTGCGGATGCTTGCGAGGGGGTTAATCATAAGTGGGGGATTGTTCAAGTAAGAACAACACCCAAGCACCTGTCCACCCATATATCAAATTATCAAAGTAGCGAACACAAATCAAACCAACATGATAAAAGTGACTAGATGAAATTCCCGTGTACCCTCAAGAACACTTTGCCTATTATTAGAGATTGTTTTGGCCTGTCCTTTGCCAAAAAAGGATTAGGATACCTTGCTGCACTTTATTTAGCATTATCGTAACTTGCTTGTTACCAATTATCTTGCTATCAAACTACGTATTACCTACAATTTCAGTGCTTGCAGAAATTACCATGCTGAAAACCGCTTGTTATTTCTTTCTGCTCCTCATTGGGTTCGACACTCTTACTTATCGAAAGGACTACGATTGATCCCCTATACTTGTGGGTCATATCTCATCTTCAAGATTATATCACAGGCCCCACTCCTCATGAGATAGGCCGACGCCGTCTGCGCGCAGGTCCAGGGCCTGAATCTCGACAAGGAGCCCCACTTTACGGACTTGCATGTCTCTCCTAACATTAGCACCCCACCCTTCATGAATTATCAGGAAAGCTTCATGAGAAAGTGCCATGAGTCCACCGCCGACATTTGACGGTGGTGTTCTTCTCTAGCCGCCTCCAAATGGGTCTTGACCGCCACCACAAATCCATCTTGTCAGAGCCAGAATGTCTCAAACCTGAACCTAGGGGTGGGATTCCTTCCCTCGTCAGAAGATGAGATTAATAGTGGTACATGGTCCGATCCGATCTGGGTGACTGCTTTGAGGGCGGCCAGGGGGAACCAGAGTTCCCAATTTGAGGACATGAACACCCTATCCATCACACTACGCGTAGGAGATAGTTGGCGATTCGTCCAAGTGTACCTAGCACCAATCCGATCAAGATCTCGGAGATCGAGATCAGCAATAAAATCATTAAAATCGCTACATGCTAGGGATATCTACCCGAGCATTGTTCTTATCTGATGCATAACGAATTAGGTTGAAGTCATCGCCAATGTCACAAAATATCGGGGCGCTGAAATCTTGGTATGTACCTAATTCAGAAAAGACGTCGATTTAATATGGTTCGCCGGACCATAAACCACAATGACTTCCCACTTGAAGTTGGCCGCACGCTCCCACAATTCCATACTAACAAAGAACTCATTACGATCCACCGAGCCCACCTCGAAGGTATCATCCTTCACTCCAAGGAGGATGCCACCCGAGTTACCGGCAACCCCACTAGCTGGGAGACAATGCCACACAAACATGTGAGTGCTAATCCTCTCGAGCTCGGACATCTAGGATTCCGTTTGCATTGTTTCTTGAATCGCAACGATGTCAACGTGCTCCTCACAGATGCACTCAATTAGCTGTCTCCGGTGGCCATCATGGTCAAAGCCCCGTAGGTTCCAGAAGAGCGCGCACTTCTAGTGGACTAGGGGGTCCACATTGGACCCCACAACTTTGGACTGATACTTGTAAACTGCGTTGGGATTTTCCCCGAAGAGGAGGGGATGATGCAACAAAGCAAAGTTAAGTATTTTCCTCAGTGAGAACCAAGGTTATCGAACCAATAGGAGAACCCCACGCAAATTCCCGTCTTCAGTGCCTACGCACAAAAGAGCAAACTCTTGCACCCAAGGCAGCCAAGAGGGTTGTCAATCCCCTTGAACTCGTTACTTGAAAGCGAATAGTAGTGATAGATAGATAATTTGATAAATATAAATTGTAAATAAAAAGAAAGTAAATAATGGCAGCAAGGTATTTAGAGTTTTTGTAAATATATTTGTGAGGAGACCCGGGGGCCATGGTGTTCGCTAGAGGCTTCTCTCTCGAAGAAGGCATGCGGTGGGTTAACAAATTATTTGTGGGCAATTGATAGAAAAGTGCACAATTATGCAATATTAATTCACGGCAATGATCATGTATATAGGCATCACGTCCATAAACAAGTAGACCGACTCCTTCCTGCATCTACTACTATTACTCCACCCATCGACCGCTATCCTGGAGGCATCTAGAGTATTAAGTAACAACGGAGTAATGCTTGGAGGATGATGACATGATGTAGACAAGGTAAATCCAAGCAATATGGATAAACCCCATCATTTTACCCTTAGTGGCAGCAATACAATACATGTCATGACCCTTTCTGTCACTGGGATTGAGCTCCGCAACATTGAACCCACTACAACGCACCACTCCCACTTGAAGATAAATCAATCTAGTTGGCCAATCCAAACTGATAGACCAGAGAGCATTACAAAGCTATAACAATCATGCAAATGAAATACCAGCAAGTATCAATATCTTTTCATGAATAATATGAACATAAACCAACAATTCATCGGATCCCAACAATCACACCGCAAAGATTGATTACATAAGATAGATCACCGCGGGAATCGTGGTGATCTTGGCAATGAAGAACATAGAGAGAGAGAGAGAGAGTGTGTGTGAGAGAGAGATAGCTATCTAGGTACTAAGTATGGACCCGTAGGTCTACGGTGAACTACTCACACATCACCATGAGAGAATGAAGGTTGATGTAGAGGCCCTCCGTGATCGATCCCCCCTCCAGTAGGGCACCAGATGGGCACACGGAGGAACAAAGACTTGCGGCGACGGAAAAAGTGTTTTGGGAGGCCCTTTAGGGTTCTCCAAATGATAGAGAACTTATAGGCCAAAGAACGATGCCAGAGGGTCGGGGAGGTGGCCCCAAGCTATCAGGGTGCGAACACCCACCTGGGCGTGCTCTGATGGCTTGGGGGCACCTCGTGTGTCCTCCAGTCTTCCTACGAAGCTCCCAAGTCTTATTTTGGTCCTGAAAAAATCATCAAAAAGTTTTGGGGTATTTGGATTTTGTTTGCTACCGTATTCCTGAAAAACCAAAAACACGTGGAAAACAACAACTGGCACTTGGCACTGGGTTAATAGGTTAGTGCTCAAAAATAATATAAAACAACAAGTGTTTGCCTAAAAAGTATCCTAGAATGATAATATAATAGCATGGAACAATCAAAAATTATAGATACGTTGGAAGACATCCCCTCTTTCATCTCCATTCCATCGATATGTCACTTGGAGCTATATTTTTATTCATCAAATGAGATGTGTTTTGCTTGGAGTGTTGTGTATTATAGTTTGCTTTATTTTTAGTTTGGCACAATCATTGTTTGCTAGACACACCTATTTGAGAGAGACACATGTTCATCATGATTTCTTAGAATACTCTATGTGTTTCACTTATATCTTTTGAGCTAAGCAATTTCTCTAGTGCTTCACATATATCTTTTAGAGCACGGTGGCATGTATATTTTATAGAAATAATTGAACTCTCGTGCTTCACTTAAAATTGTTTGAGAGTTTAATAAATAGTGATGGTAATTTGCATGGGCTATAAGACTAGTCCAAAAAGGATAGGTATTCAAGGAGTCTATAATCAAAACCTACATGTAGCTCACCATATAAGAGAAATTGTGGGTTAATAATATTGATGTAGTAATATGAAAGGGCATGCGTACATGATTGTTGGTTAGTAGAAATATCAGTATTTAAAGCGTGTTACTCATTGCTCATCTAAATATTGGATATGGCATGATGATGATGTGTGAGCATTCTTATTCATCTTTTAAATCTTAGTGTTGTTCGGGTCGGAGGCGCGCGATGGTTAACTCCTACCAACCTCCTCCCTAGGTTTATGGAGTAGTGCTTTGCTTCGAGAGAGCTAATAAGAGTTTGCAATAAATATATGATTTCTTCATGACTAATGTGAATCCATGGATGTACTCTGATGAATCACAAGTATAGGGGATCAATTGTAGTCCTTTCGATAAGTAAGAGTGTCGAACCCAACGAGGAGCAGAAGAAAATGTTAAGCAGTTTTCAACAAGGTATTCTCTACAAGTGTTGTGAGTAACAATGATAGGTAGTTTTGTAGCAAGATAATTCGTAACAAGTGACAAGTAGCAAAACTAGCAAGTGTCCAGCAAGATAGCCCAATCCTATTTATAGCAAAGGACGGGTCTGAAAGTATTCTTATATGAGGCAAACGCCCCCGAGGACACATGGGAATTTCAATCTAGTCATGTTCATCATGTTTACTTTATTCGCATTTGTTACTTTGATTATTTGATATGTGGGTGGACCAGTGCTAAGGTGTTGTTCTTACTTGAAAAAGAAACCCACTTATGATTACCCCCTCTCGCAAGCATCCGCAACTACGAAAGAAGAATTAAGATAAATCTAACCATAGCATGAAACATGTGGATCCAAATCAGCCCCTTATGAAGCAACGCATAAACTAGGGTTTAAGCTTCTGTCACTCTAGCAATCCATCATCTACTTGTTACTCCATAATGCCTTCCTTTAGTCCCAAATATGGCAAATTGTCATGTAGTCGACGTTCACACGACACCACTAAAGGAAGCAACAACATACATATCATAAAAATATCGAGCGAATACCAACTTCACATGATTACTTATAACAAGACTTCTCCCATGTCCCTGGGAACAAAAGTAACTACTCACAAATCATCAGCACATTCAATATAAGAGGTATAATAAATATGATTAAGGATCTGAAAATATTATCTTCCACCAAGTAAACCAACAAGCATCAACTGCAAGATGTAATCAACACTACTAGTAGCCCCTAGGTACCAAACTGAAGTTTTGAGACAAAGATTGAATACAAGAGATGAACTAGGTTTTGAGATGAGATGGTGTTGGTAAAGATGTTGATGAAGATTGGTCCTCCAACAAAGGAGAAAGCGTTGGTGATGACGATGGCTTCGATTTCCCCCTCCTGGAGGGAAGTTTCCTCGAAAGAATCTCTCTGTCGGAGATCAAAAGGGCCTCTGCCCAGGTTTCCACCTTAGATGGCGGCGCTTCGTCCCGAAAGTATCCTCTTGTTTTTTTAGGTCAAAACCCACCATATAGCCGAAGAGGGGGGCCGGAGGCCGCCTGTGGGCCTGCCAAGCTATCAGGGTGCACCCAGGGGGGTGGGCGTGCCCTATGGCTTGGCACCAATAGGTGGATCCCCTCTGGTATATTATTTCTCGATAAATTCACATATATTCTAGAAAAAATCCTCGTGAAGTTTCAAGTCATTTGGAGTCCAGAGAATTTCCAGCCTTTTTCTTGGTTTTCAGGTCCAGAATTCCAGTTTCCGACAATTTCCCTCTTTGTGATGTACCTTGTAAATTAAGAGAGAAAAGGCATAAGAATTGTATCATAACGTGGAATAATGAACAATAATACTATAATTATCAATAAAAAATCATGATGCGAAATGGACGTATCAAGTCCCCCAAGCTTAGACGTCGCTTGTCCTAAGCGAAAGCCAAACTCGATAATAATGATCACATAATTAGAGAGAGAGAGAGAGATGTCGATAAAAAAACAGACATGCGAGCATCATGAATATTATAACAGCAAGTTCTTATCATATAGCTTATCATAAACAAGTAACCTTGAAGTATGAAGTATAAGGTTTATTGACAATCAACAAACTATGTTCTTAGTCATTGAGACAATCACAATTCATCATATTTTAGAGAAGAGTCCATGTAAGAGATTTTCATTTTATCAAGTCTACATACTCAACCATCATTTAGTCTTCTACGACTGCTGACACCAAAATGCATATTTTTGGAGCAAATGTTTCTATCGGGCACATAGGAAGATAGGGGCTTTATTATTTCCGCCACCCAACTTATTTACCTCAAGGATAATGTCAACAATGATGACTCATGATCACCTACATCCAACTGGATATATGTGCCTGGATCTTTCCCCAACACATGATGCTTACCAACTAAAGAATTAATAGGTTGGAATAGGGATAAACATTATTGACTCTTGCATAAAATTAATTGCATGAAAGTAAAATATAGGCCCTTCGTAGAGGGAAGCAGAGGTTGTCATGCGCTTTTTATTTTTGAATGTGCAATCTCTTAATGTAAAGGAATGTCACTTTATATTGACCCTTATGATAGCAACCTTTATTATGCAGTCTGTCGCTTTTATTTCTTTGCCATTAGAAGATAGTACAAAGCTTGTTTTCCCTTACAATAAAAGATCATACATATTTAGGAGCAATTTTTATTGCTTTTTGCACTGATGACAACTTACTCGAAGGATCTTATTCAATCCATCGATAGATATGGTGGACTCTCATGGCAAGATACTGGGTTTAAGGAGTATGGATACACAAGTAGTATCTCTACTTAGTGCAGATTTTTAGCTAGCAAAAGATTATAAGAAAGCACCACATGTTACAGGATCCATCACAATATAACTTCTATGTGAATGTAAATGAATGTAACTCATTACGATGTCTTCCTTGAACAACATCAACAATTCAATCATTATATAATATTTGATGGGGGCTCACAATCATAATAGATGTCCAAGATAGTATATTTGTATGTGAATCTCCTCTCCTCTTTCATAATTTTGCATGGATTGTATCAATGACTAACACTATGTTTGTTAACTCCCAACAACATTTATCAAACACACTTCTTTCTATGTAAAGTCATTACTCCCCATGGGATTAGCATAAGATTTTTCTATTTTTCTATCAAACACACTTCTTGCTATATTTGATGCATGAGAGTAAAGTAAACCAACTTAACTAATCTTTATTATATAACTCTCACACTCGATTACAAGGATAGCTTGGTCACAAAGCAAGAACTCTAAGTAAGGCGGTACTAAACTTCTATTTCACTAGACCACGAAATAACTAAGCATCGAACTAAGATAAATGATTATGGCAGGTGATGATACGATACCGGGGCACCTCCCCCAAGCTTGGAACAAGATAAGGGTGGTGATCATACCCATGTACTCAAGTTTTCTTCTTAGGTGATGGTGGTGTTGAAGTGGTAGGCTTGTCCTCCATATTCCAAGGCATAGGATCCCCATCATAGAAAAAAGATCTCGTCTCCGGAATCCTGAAATCGGCATGTATGCTCATCCTTTTAAACCTGGATTCATACTCATAGTTTTGGTTTTGTAGGTCATAGATTTGAGCTTGGAGATGCTCGATCCACTCTTGAAGCTTCAAGAGAGCCTCCCCCCACCTTCCAGGTGTCTAGCTTGTTCTCCCGGATGAATTCTGTGATCTTAGAGTGATTAGCACTCAAACCACATTCAACCATCCCTTGGCACTTGAAGATTTCCTACTCCATCGCTGCAAGCCTGGACTTCTCGCTTCCCTCCTTCTTCGGACCTTGGACATCCTGGATGTGGAGCACCCGCTCACGCATCTCAATGTCTTGAGGGTGCTTCATCACCTCCGGTAGGTAGGGGTTGATGAACTTATCGAAGAACTTGTCCATGGAAGATCTTGACGACATCATGACGATCTAGATCTGTCAGAAAAATAGCTCGAAACAAGAACGGGGGAGAAACTTGCGATGCAGTGGTCAAAACATACGGGAGTATATACAATGAATTTTTCTAGGTCAGAATACGTGTCCAGGAAGAAAACAGAGTCTGGGAGGCACACGAGGTGCTCCCATGCCATCAGGGCGCGCCCAGGCGGGTGGTCGCGCCTTGTTGGCTTGGGACCCCCCCGTGGGTCCCCCGGGCTAGATTTTATTTTTTAATTTTTCTAATATTCCAAAACCGACAGAAAATATTTTTACAAAATTTTTGGAGTTAGTTTACTTACCGAATCAAATACCTACCCCTTTTTAGGATTTTGGAGTGTTCCGGAAGGTCTCTCTTATCTGTTCTTTTGGTGTCATTACTTGAATAACATTAGTTTCAATATTAATGGGCATACCTGAATATAATGTTTAATTGTTTGCCCATTGACCACCCTCGGATTTGTGCCCTCGGCATTATTGATCTTAATGGCTCCAGAGCAATAAACTTCTTCGACGATATAGGGTCCTTCCTATTTGGAGATAAGTTTTCCTGCAAAAAATCTGAAACGAGAATTGTACAAAAGAACTAGATCACCAATTTTAAATTCTCGCTTTTGGATTATTTTGGCATGCCATCTTTTAAATTTTTCTATAAATAACTTGGCATTTTCATAAGCTTGTGTACTCCATTCATTTAGAGAGATTATGTGGAATAACATGTTCTCACCGGAAAGTTTGAAATCATAATTAATTTCTTTAATTTCCCAATAAGCTTTGTGTTCTAACTCAAGAGGTAAATGACATGCTTTTCCATATACCATTTTATATGGGGACATTACCATAGGATTTTTATA
This sequence comes from Elymus sibiricus, assembly GCA_039707655.1. NCBI lineage: Eukaryota > Viridiplantae > Streptophyta > Magnoliopsida > Poales > Poaceae > Elymus > Elymus sibiricus. Next base: position 185,822,457 of record CM077669.1, on the reverse strand, counting down.
AGCAGTTCTATAAGCCCATAATGCATCGTCAAGTTTCTTAGACCAATTCTTTCTAGATCTATTAACAGTCTTTTGCAAGATCAATTTTATTTCTTAGTTACTCAACTCAACTTGACCGCTAGACTGAGGGTGATAAGGTGATGAAATTCTATGGTTAACATCATATTTAGCTAGAAGTTTACGGAAAGCACCATGAATAAAGTGTGAACCACTATGAGTCAATAAATATCTAGGGACTCCGAACCATGGGAAAATAACTTCTTTAAGCATTTTAATAGAAGTGTTGTGATCAACACTACTGGTTGCAATAGCTTCTACCCACTTAGTAATGTAATCAACAGTCACTAAAATATGAGTGTACACATTACAAGAAGGAAAAGGTCCCATATAATCAAAACCCCAAACATCAAATGGTTCAATTGCAATTGAATAATTCATAGGCATTTCCTAATGTCTACCAATGTTACCAATTCTTTGACAATGATCACAAGAAAGGACATACTTACGAGCATCCTTAAAAAGTATAGGCCACTAAAAACCAGACTATAGTACCTTGTGTGCAGTTCTGTCACCTACATGGTGTCCTCCGTAGGCCTCGGAATGACACTTCCGTAGGATCTGTTCCTGTTCATGCTCAGGTACACAACGTCTAATAATATCATCTACTCCTTCTTTATATAGATGTGGGTCATCCCAAAAGTAATGTCTTAAATCAAAGAAGAACTTTTTCTTTTGTTGGTAAGTAAAAATAGGTGGTATATATTTAGCAACGATGTAATTAGCATAATATGCATACCAAGGAGTGCTATAGGAAGCAGTTATTACAACTAATTTCTCACCAGGAAAATTATCATCAATATGCAGTGGCTCATCAAGAACATTTTCCATTCTAGAAAAGTTATATGCTACTGGGTTTTCAACTCCTTTCCTATCAACGATATGCAAATCAAACTCTTGAAGTAAAAGCACCCACCTAATTAATCTAGGCTTAGCATCTTTCTTTTCCATCAGACATTTAATAGCAGTATGATCAGTGTGAATAGTAACTTTGGAATCAACAATATAAGGTCTAAACTTATCACATACAAACACAACTGCTAAAAATTCTTTTTCAGTAGTAGCATAATTTCGTTGAGGATTGTCTAGAGTCTTACTAGTATAATGAATGACATTCAATTTTTTGTCTACTCTTTGCCCTAGAACAACACCAAAAACATAATCACTAGCATCACACATAATGTCAAATGGTAGATTCCAGTTAGGTGGTTGAACAATAGGTGTAGAAATTAAGGCTTTCTTAAGTATTTCAAAGGCTTACACAATCATCATCAAAAACAAATGGAATGATTTTTTGAAGCAGATTAGTTAATGGCCTAGAAATCTTCAAGAAATCTTTAATAAAACGCCTATAGAAACGATCATGACCGAGGAAACTTCTTATACCTTTAATATCTTTAGGACATGGCATTTTCTCTATTGGATCAACTTTAGCTTTTTCTACCTCAATACCTCGTTCAGAAATTTTATGCCCAAGTACAATACCTCCAATCACCATAAAGTGGCACTTCTCCCAATTCAAGATGAGATTAGTTTCCTCACATATCTGCAAAACTCGATCAAGGTTTCCCAAGCAATCATCAAAAGAAGTCCCATAAACGGAAAAATCATCCATGAATACCTCAATAATCTTTTCACAAAGACAGAGAATATAGTAGTCATACATCTTTGAAAGGTAACATGTGCATTGCATAAACAAAAAGGCATATGTCTATAAGCATAAGTTCCAAGCGGACACGTAAACGTAATTTTCTCTCGATCTTCTTTTGACACAGGTATTTGAGAAAAACCAGAATATCCATCAAGGAAACAAAAATGTGTATGCTTAGGTAGTCTTTCTAACATTTCATTAATAAAAGGCAAAGGCTAATGACCTTTTCTAGTAGCTTTTTTTAATTTCCTGAATGAATTACCATCCTATAACTAGTTACTATCCTTTGTGGAATGAGTTCATATTTATCATTAGGAACAACCGTTATTCCTCCTCTCTTAGGAACACAATGAACGGGGCTTACCCATCTGCTATCAGCTATGGGATAGATTATACCTGCCTCGAGAAGATTTAATATTCCAGTTCTTACCACTTCTTTCATTTCAGGATTCAAGCGGCATTGATGATCAACGACTAGTTTAGCATCCGGTTCCATATTAATCTTGTGCTGACATAGAGTGGGACTAATGCCCCTAAGATCATCAACAGTATATCCAATAGCAGCTCGGTGCTTCTTTAGAGTTTTGAGTAATCTCTTTTCTTCATGCTCTGAAAGGTTAGCAGTAATAATTATAGGATCTATCTTCTTTTCATCAAGATAAGCATATTTCAATGTATCAGGTAATTACTTTAGATTAAACACGGGATCTCCCTTTGGTGGGGAGGATTCCCTAAAATGTCAACAGGCAAGTTGTGTTTAAGAATATGTGTTTGTCTAAAGAATATCCCATCTACTTCATTTCTCTCATTCATATGCATATAATTTTCATGGTCTAGCAAATACTGTTCTAATTGATCAGTAGGAGGCACAACAATAGAGGCTAGACCAATAATTTCATCTTCACTAGATAGTTCTTAGTTATGTGGTTGTCTACCAAACTTAGAGAAGTTAAATTCATGAGACCATCACCAAAGCTTACTCTAACCTTCTCTGTAACACAATTAATTTCAGCATTAGCGGTATTTAAGAAAGGTCTAACAAATATAATGGGACAGAAAAGATCTTGTAGTGAACCAAGTACTAAGAAATCAGTTAGGTACTTAATCTTTCCACACAAGACTTCAACATCTCTAATAATCCCAAGTGGTGAAATAGTGTCTCTGTTTGCAAGTTTAATAGTAACATCAATGACTTCCATCTCAGTGGGTGCTATGTCATTCATAATTTCTTGATATAAGGTAAAAGGAATAGCACTCTCACTAGCACCAATATCACACAAGCCATGGTAACACTGATCTCAAATTTTAACAGAAATAACAGGCATGCCAACAACGGGTTTATTCTTATCTAGCACATCCTATTCGTTTCTAGAAGGTTTAGCAATTCTAGCAGCTTCACCACAAAAGTAAATAACCTGACCATCAATGTTATCAACCAAGAGATCTTTAACCATAGCTATATTAGGTTATACATTTATTTGTTCAGAAGGTTTGGGTGTTCTAATATGGATTTTATTAACCACATTTGTAGCCTTAGCATGTTCCCTAATCCTAACATGAAAAGGTGGGTTTTCAATATAAGTAGTGGGCACAACTAGATCAATATTATAAATAATTGTTTCTTCTTTAGCAATAGTAGGTTCCTCTAACAATTCTTCATTGGGTGGATTATATTTAAATCATTTCTCCTTAGGGAGATCAACATGAGCAGCAAAGGTTTCACAAAAGGTAGCTACTATCTCAGAGTCAAGTCCATATTTAGCAGTAAACTTACGAAAAAGTATCAGTTTCCATAAAAGATTTAACACAATCGTACTTAAGCTTTATACCTAACTCTTTAACTTTGTCGAGTTCCAATCTTCAGTGTAGCGCTTAATTCTTTCCAGAAGATCCTATTTGAATTCAATAGTTCTCTTCATGTAGGAACCGGTGGAAGAAGAATCGATTATTAATTGATCATCATGAGAAAGCCGAGCATAAAACTTTGTATAATCATTTCTCTTGAGGGCTCATGGTTGGGGCAAGTGTGCATCAAAGATTTGAATCTCCCCCAAGCTTGAGCGATGCTTTCAGTCCCATGATCATGGTTGGGGCAAGTGTGCATCAAAGATTTAAGTCTCCCCCAAGTATCAGTTTCCAAAAATTATATATATAAATCCGATCACGATGAACTAGATGCATAGGATAAAACTTCTGATGAAATTCCAGTTTCAAGTGATTTCAGTCCAATGATCCAACATCATCCAATAGCCTGTACCAAATCAATGCTTTTCCTTCCAAAGATAAAGGTAAAACCTTCTTCTTAACCTTCTCCTCGGATAAACCCGCAAGCTTAAATAATCCACAAATCTCATCTACATATATCAAGTGCAAATCAGGATGAGTTGTTCCATCTCCTGCATAAGGATTAGCTAGCAGTTTCTCTAACATACCCGAAGGAATCTCGTAATAAACATTTTCAGTAGGTTCAGTAGGTTGAGGGGCAAATTTTTCCACTTCTGGTCAGGGTGAAGATACCCCAAACAGGCCCTTCAAAGGATTACTATCCATATTTAACAACAAATTTCAGTACGTACTGAAAATGTTTCCTTACCAAATTCCACTCACCAAAGGCGCTTCACTCACCAGCAATGGCGCCAGATAAGAGTATTGATGACCCAAAAGTATAGGGGATCAATCATAGTACTTTCGATAAGTAAGAGTGTCAAACCCAACGAGGAGCAGAAGGAAATGATAAGCAGTTTTCAGCAATGTATTCTCTGCAAGAGCTGTGAGTAGCAATGATAGATAGTTTTGTAGCAAGATAATTCGTAACAAGTGACAAGTAGCAAAAGTAACAGGTATGCAGCAAGATAGCCCAATCCTTTTTATAGCAAAGGACAGGCCTGAAAGTACTCTTATATGAGGCAAATAATCCCTAGGACACATGGGAATTTCCATCTAGTCATGTTCATCATGTTGAGTTGATTCACGTTCGTTACTTTGATAATTTGATATGTGGATGGAACGGTGCTAAGGTGATGTTCTTACTTGAACAAGCAACCCACTTATGATTACCCCCTCTTGCAAGCATCCACAACTAAGAAAGAAGAATTAAGATAAATCTAACCATAGCATGAATCATGTGGCTCCAAATCAGCCCCTTATGAAATAACGCATACACTAGGGTGTAAGGTTCTGTCACTCTAGCAACCCATCATCTACTTGTTACTCCACAATGGCTTCCTTTAGGACCAGATATGTTGAAGTGTCATGTAGTTGACTGATACGTATCCGTCGTATCTACTTTTCCTATCGCTTTGGCTCTTGTTTTGGACTCTAATTTGCATGATTTGAATGAAACTAACCCAGACTGACGTTGTTTTCAGCAGAACTACCACGGTGTTATTTTTTGTGCAGAAATTAAAGTTTTCGGAATTGGACGAAACTTTTTGGAGATTTATTTTACAATAAATAAAAATACTGGAGCCAAGAACCACCGGAGGGGGTGCCCTGGCTGGGCACGATACCCCAGGGCGTGCCACCCCCCCTCCAGGCATGCCCTGGTGGGTTGTGGTCATCTCGTGGCCCCCCTGACCCTAATTCTAGCACTATAAATTCCTATTTTTGGAGAAAAAAATAGGAGAGGAAATTTTATCGTGTTTCACGAGACGAAGCCGCCGCCACCTCGTGTTCTTCATCGGAGGGGCAGATCCGGAGCCCATTTGGGGCTCCGGAGAGGAGAATCTTCGGTATCATCATCACCAACCCTCCTTCATCGCCAATTCCATGATGCACCCCACCGGGAGTGAGTAATTCCTTCGTAGGCTCGCTGGTCGGTGAGGAGTTGGATGAGATTCATCATTTAATCGAGTTAGTTTTGTTAGGGCTTGATCCCTAGTAGCCACTATGTTCTGAGATTGATGTTGTTATGACTTTGCCATGCTTAATGCTTGTCACTAGGGCCCGCCTGCCATGATTTCAGATCTGAACCGTTTATGTTATCACCTTTATATCTATGTTCTTGATCCGATCTTGCTAGTCATATGCACCTGCTATGTGTTATGATCCGTAAACCCCAAGGTGACAATAGTTGGGATGCTTTCCGGTGATGACCGTAGTTTGAGGAGTTCATGTATTCACTATGTGTTAATGCTTTGTTCTGGTTCTCTGTTAAAAGGAGGCTTTAATATCCCTTAGTTTCCTTATGGACCCCGCTGCCACGGGAGGGTAGGACAAAAAATGTCATGCAAGTTCTATTCCATAAGCACGTACAACTATTTACGGAATACATGCCAACATTATATTTATAAACTGGAGCTAGTTCTGTGTCGCCCTAGGTTATGACTGTTATATGATGAATATCATCCAACGAATTCACCGATACAATGCCTACGAGTTTTCCACATATTGTTCTTGCTTAGTTACTATTGCTACTGCTACTGTTACACTTGCTACAAAATCATTGCTATCACTGTTACCGTTAGTGCTATTGTTACCACTGCTATCAAACTATCATATTATTGTGCTACTGATCACTCTGCTGCAGATATTTAATCTCCAGGTGTGGTTGAATTGACAACTCAACTGCTAATACTGGCAAATGTTGTTTGGCTCCCCTTGTGTCGAATCTATAAATTTGGGTTGAATACTCTACCCTCGAAAACTGTTGCGATCCCCTATACTTGTGGGTTACCAAGACCTTTTTCTGGCGCCGTTTCCGGAGAGCATAGCTATATTTGTTGAGTCACTTGGGATTTATATCAATTTATCACTACGAAGAATCTGAAGGATACAAGAACCATGATTTTCCCCTCTAAGACGAGGGGAGGTAAGGAATTTCCATCTAGCTCTGTACTTGATTCACATTTGGTTATGAGTAAACTTGCAACACCACCACATGCTATTAATTCTGATATGTCGCAAGTTATTGATGATGCTACTTCCGCTATGAATGATGCTTATGATGATGCTAGTACCATGCCTGATGATAACGTGCCACTAAGTGAATTTCTTGATGAACAAATTGCTAGTGCTAAAAAGAATGAAATTATTGAAACTGATGAGATTACTGAAACTGATGAAGTCTTTGAAACTGAGAACTATGAAACACCTATTAGACCTAGCTCTCCTAGATTTCAATTGCCTAAGATACCAGAGGGTTATGTTATGGATGAGGAGACAGCTAGAAACTTTCTTGCTTGCACTGATAGGGATGATCTTAGACTGGTGCAGCGACGTGCTATACAAACGGTTTTTAACCCCTTTCCACAACGTAGTTGTAAATCGTTGGCTTTCCTGTGTGGGCGATAGGGGGGTCCATCCCACACGACACGGAAAAATCGTCGGTGATGGAGGCCAACGAACGCAAACGTTTAGCAAAACGAAGCGTATGGGATTTCCGTATCTATCACAAACGAGAGTCACCTATCAACCGTTTGAGATATGGCGCCCTTCCCATACGGCCCATCCTTGCAACTCGTGTGAGATCACACTAACATCGCACATGGAATTCTATAGCGCAGCATTTATGATGTGTGCTGAATCGCAAACAGTTCATAATAGTAAGGCGTGTATGATAAGGAGACAATCACACACATTTTGTCCTACAGCGTCGTTTGCAATATACGAAGATTTGCAAACGCTCCAACTGTGATACTCGTGTCGGATGCATACGACATAACAAACAGTTAAACATTATAAATCGTGTATGATAAGGATACTGTCACAAAACATTTAGGTCTGCTTAACCGTTTCTGATATTGTCTAACATCACACACGGTTTAGAGACGGCAATTGTGTGCATTGTTGCACACGGTTTCTCTCTCTTGAACGTGTCGAATCATGAGGTATATCACACACATTCTGCTTTACAACCCGTGTGCGGTGTAATGACCTGCAGAGCTTATTTTTCGGCTATTTTAATCGCCACAATTTAAAATTCTACAGGATTTGAATTTGATAGTAGGCTATTTCATTTTTCATATCCATCTTATATAGACATAGGTTCAACAACCAATGCATTATTCCATACATAGGTACATATGTTCAAGAATTACATCAAGAAATAAAAATTACATTAGGACCAGATAAATAATGATGAACCACGGTTGCATACTTGTCTTAAATATGGTAAAGGAAGAGGCGAAAGACACTCTGGCAGTTGTACAAGGTGAAGCGGAATGCCCATATTGTGTCCTCCTCCATGCAGAATGCACGGACGACTCTAGGCCAGCCCCTTGTGATGGCGGACCGCCCATCCTTCTTTGTGTTGATGAGGACATCTAGGTAGTCATCGTGGCCTGGTAGATATACTTTAATGTTTGCACGTCCACCAATCATGTAGTTTGAGAGGTAATCCTGAGTAAACTGCTTTGAGAACCACTACAAACAAAATAGATTCAGACATTGTAAATTTGTAAGCTAAAAACTCATTATGGACAGTAAAAAGAAGGGCATAGAGTTCGTAGTTGAAAGTGCTAGTTATCGACTAGAGGGGGGGTGAATAGGCGATTTTTATAAAAGTCTTCGAAACAGGGAATGTATTCGAATAGAGCGGAAACGTTATCAGGATCAGGTAGGGATATAATCAAGAATCTAATCTAGGCATGCATCACAGTGAAGACATACAAACATGTTATGCTTTAACATCATGCACAATAAGATGAGTCGAAGATAAACTTAGACAGTATGAAGTTAAACAGCAGACATGAATGTCTTCAAGACAAGTCTTCAGTGATGAACAGGTAAACGCTTCACGATACAGAACATGAATGTAAAGAAGTGAAGGATAGAACCAGTTGCTTGACGAAGTTACAGTATTTGTTGGACCAGTTCCAGTTGCTGTGACAACTATACGTCTGGTTAGGGAGGCTGAGATTGAACTCAGAAGACCTCGTCTTCACCTTATTCCCCTTGAGCCGAAGTCACTTAGACAACGCTCAATCACTCTGGTAAGTCTTCAGAGGAGACTTCCGAAACCCGTACAAACTTGGTCACCCAGTGATCCACAATGACTCTTGGATTGCTCTAGACCCAGACGCCTAACCGTCTGGAAGATCACAGTCTTCAAGTGTAATAAGTCTTCAGCTCTCTCAGAATAGAATGACTTCAGTGATGCTCAAACACTCGAGCTCTAGGTGTTTAGGTGTATCCTCGCAGGATGAGTATCTCTCAATGTCTTCAAGGTGGGTTGCTCCAAAACGACAACAGCCGTATCTCTCTCTGAGCAGCCAACTACTTATGGTTGAGGGGGTGGGCTATTTATAGCCAGCAAGCAACCCGACCTGATATGGCCGAAATGACCCTGGGTCAATGGCCAACCGACACATGTCACAACGGTCGGATTTCAAACACACGCGGCAGGTTTACTTGGGCTACAAGTAAAGCTGACTCAACCAACTCTGGAAGAGATTTCCTCTCATAGTCTTCACTCGAAGACATAGGTATGGGTTGAGCATCACGTCATCATCTCACTTCGATGACATGGACCCCACTTAACAGTACGGTGGTTCCTATGACTTAGGAAATAAGAAACAAAACTACCAAAAGACTTCGTCTTCGCGTTTCATTGTCTTCGGACGAATGTCTTCCCTTACCACCAATGGCTTCAGCCGTCATTAATGTCTTCGGACATTTTTGGTGGTCGTCTTCGATGGCTAAACCGAAACTCCAGGGACTTCTCTGTGTGTTAACCTGTGAACTCTCACAAACACATTAGTCCCTCAACCACGTTTGTCTTCAATACTCCAAAACCAAACAAGGGTGGCACTAGATGCACTTACAATCTCCCCCTTTTTGGTGATTGATGACAAACTGGTTGAAGTTTTCAACGGGGATAAAAATATGTGAAGATAAGGTTTTGAAGATTTTGATTACAAGATATAGAGAGCTCCCCCTGAAGATGTGCATATGAAAATTTTGCTTTGAATGCAAGTGCACATGGTAGGTTGTAGTTTGTGGAGATCTCCCCCTATACCTTGTAATCCAATCACTATGCATTAATAGATATGTCGAAGATAATGAAATGCATAATGAAAAATGGTCGTCTGCAGAATGACTTCGAGCGCATAAAATAACTGGTAAGAAGCGCCAAAGAGTATGGTAAACACGAAGTGCAGACGTCCATCAGGTCTTAAGTTTTACAACCCAAAATAGCAAATGTTCAGAAACGAGAGTTGTAAACTTAGCAAAAATAGCACCCAGCCCTTATTAGTAGACCCGCTTGAAGACTATCATCCAATGCTTCTCCCCCTTTGTCATCGAATGACCAAAAAAGGGACGAAGATATGGAAGAACTAAACGTTCCTAGCAGGTGTCGATGAAGACGGTGCAGCAGGGTCGCGAGGAGCTGGTGCAGAGGAGCTTGGTGCAGTGGAGCTTGGTGCAGTGGAGCGACGCCGAGTCGATGGAGGCAGAGAGGTCGCATCATCTGAAGAAGATGGATGGGGCTGAAGAAGAGTAATCACTGTCTTCGAGGGATGGAGTCTTGCGCCATTTCTCCGCACTGGGAGGTGGTGCACCAAATCTGTAGCGTGGGTGAAAACCATCTTCTCGAAGCTCATCTTCAGGAGCCAGCATAGTCAGAGTTCTCCATGAGCGGCGACTGGTTTCATAAGCCACAAAGGCATTCTTGGTGGCGAGGTTGCGAACATGATTAACATCTTGCATCATGGCATGCATCTGGCATCGAGTCCATTCAAGGTGCTTGTCTTGCCTTTGAATCAGTGAAACAAGAAGTTCACGATCAGTGAGTGCACGCTCTCTTCTTGGCAGGCATTGACGAGGCAGAGTACTAGCAGTGGCTTCGGTGGTGGTAGCACCGGATCTGGGCTGGCGAAATGCGCCAATGAGTCTCGCCCTTGATGGATCAGAAGGAATGTGAAGACCTTCAATATCAGCAGTGCCACTGGTGCCTTCAACAATGGGATTCTTGCTCTTGGATTGATACAGATCTGCTTGCACAACTTCAATATCTGGAAGATAAACGCCATGGTTGCGAGTAGAAGGGAGAAACCTGGTGTTGGTTCGGTACTTGATGAAGCACATGATCCACGGAGCATATATCTTCGGCTCAAGGACATTGAAACCATTGGCTGCAAGGTTGCGAAGAAATAAGTCTTGAAGATTGAACCTGATGCCAGATACAATGTTGTAGAGCAATGTCTTCAGAGGCCCTTCAATCTTGCGAGATGAGTTGTGTCCTTTAATCGGCTAGATAGTGTGCCGAAGAATGTGATAGATGGTCCTGGGCAAGTACTAAAGATCATCCACAAAGAATGAAGTGGGCAATTCTGCATCTCGACCGAAAGGCTTCATCATGGTCAGCATCTCAGTCATGTTGGGTTCTCGCATATGGAAGAGGCTTCGAGTGGCAATCACATAGGCTTCAGAGCGAGGATCCAACTCTTCACCAGAGGCAGCAAGTGGTGTTGCAGGAAAGAAATCCAGTGGTGAAGAAATAATGTGTTCATCCCTTATCATGAATTCCATTTGCCAGGTGTTCAAATCATGACCGAAGTCAGAGATGTGAAGGGTTGCATAGAACTGGAGGATGAGTTCTTCATTCCAGTCTTCATGATCTGTGCAGAAGGGCAGCAAACCCACATCTCGAAGACAATCCAGTGCCTGGTCAAAACAGGGAAGACCTTTCATAGCTTCAAAGCTGAGATGCGTGTGGGGAAAGATCATGTTCTGGCCATAGAGCACACACATGTAGTACTGACGTTGTGGAGCACTCCAGAAACGGTCAGACTGTATCCTTGCTCTCTTGTACGGATTGCGGTCAGAGTCGAAGAAGGTGTTGTTCAGCCTGAATCTTTCCAACTCAAAGACCAAAGGTCTTGCTGGGCCTGACTGGCGAAGACTTGGAAGACGCGGCATGGGATTCATGACATTGGGGCGCCGGTCAAGATGAAACTCATACTATGGTCCCATCCTCAGTGGTGCAACAAGTTGAGTCCATCTGACGGGAACCATCTCTCCTTCCCTATTGCGAGCCATCGCAATGTTTTCCTCGTTGTCTTCAGTTGATAGCGTGGCAGGAACAGGAGGTTCATCTGGTGAGGGGGCATTGGCTTCGCCCATAGTGGCATCGGCAGCAATGTCTTCAGTTGCCGTATTGTCTATCGCAGGTTGGCTTGGAGGTACATCTTCAATCATCAACACTCCTTCGACTGGTGCAGTCGGTGAAACTCGAACTTCGTCTTCAGGAATTGGAGACATGAGAGCGCGAGGGCCTCGACGAAGACGTTTAAGAGGGGAAGTGCGAGTGGTGGCTTCAATCTCCTCAGGAGCAAATGGAGATTCTGGTGATGCAGACACTGGTGGGAAGAAGGGTGGTGATGGTGTACCGGGTTCAGCTTCAGTAATTTATGGCCGGAGGGGAGTTCCAATATCCACAAAGTCACCTGTTTGCTGTGGGGAGGAATCCATTGGCATGTCCAACAGTGGAACATGTTCTGGCTCAACATTGGCTTCAGGACCAATGTCGTCATGAGCAAAGTCTTCGGCTGCTATAGTATCTTCAGCAGTTGGGGTTTCTTCTGGTTTCGGAGTCTCTGTGGAAGCAGACTCATGCAACACAACTCTTCTTTCTAAGTTCTCTGAGGCAGGAGGTGCCACAGAGATTGGCTTGATGACTAGGGCTTCTTGCTGAGGAGCAGTGGTTGATGTTGGAGCCGGAGGGGGAACTGGTGGTTCTGAAGATTTTGATTTTCTTTTCTTCAACCTCTTCGGAGGTTGGGCTTCAGAGGTAGCTGCCTTGCGCTTCTTGGCTTCAGCTTAAGCTTTCTTGGTCTTCTTGCTACCAGTAGCAGAGGAAGACGGAGGTGCACGAGGACTGGAGAAGCCAGCAGGAAACTCAATGCCACGGCACACAGATGGTGTAGGAGAAGGCACATCCGAAGACATGGAAGCTTGCCTAGAGCGTGCAATGACTTCGGGAGCAAGTGCGGGCTGGCCAAGTGCTTTTCTTTTCAGCATGTCATTGTGAGCCTGGACCATGATAGCAGCCTTCCGCTTGAGGCGCGCAAGGGCTCCCTTGACAGCTCCACATCGCTTCTCGAAGGAAGCCTTGAGATCTGTCATCATCAGCTGATACCCCTTGATCTGCTCGGCGTTGAGTCTGTGCACATTTTGCTTGAAGAGCTCCTTTTCATGGCAGATCTTGGCCTTCATTTGCTTGGCCTTCTGAGCAATAGTTAGTTCCTCGTTCACAAGTCCTTGGAACGTGACATTCAGGCCAATTGGGAGCTGAAGAGCATCAATGCTGATGGAGGGGTCGACGAACCATTCATCGATGAAATGTTCAAAGATGACAGGGTCAATCAGAGGTAAGTCTTCAAGCCGCTTGGCTTCCTCTTCTTTCTGCTGGATGAGCCTAGCTAAGGCTTCATCGTCGAACTCATTGTCAGACAGTTCAATCATGTTTGATGCATCCATTAGTGACAAGGTAGGCTTCGGACCTCTGGATGCAAAAGCTTTCCTTTTCATACGCCTATGGAGACGATCTTCTTCCTCAGGCTTTTCTGGATTATCAGTGGGAGAGCGCGAAGCCTGAGGTGAGTGGACAGATGGCTTGGGATGCTTTGAAGCCTTGGGCTTTGAAGCTTTTGACTTCTTCAGAGGCTTCGGCCTTGGGGCTGGTGGACGCTCATCATCATCATCGTCGGAGTCAGACTGTGTAGGATTCGATCCACGAATGCTCGATGGATGAGGATTGCTGGGCATTGGGGGCCTGAACATGCACGGATAGAAGCCCATATTGATGGCTTGAGCCTTTGTCTTCGGATGAAGATTTCTGTAGATGATGTCTGTCCATGGTGCCTTTTTAGCACATTTAGCAGCATACTCAGCAGTCACAAAAGTGGTAATTGAACCATTCTTCACTCCAATATCTGCGAATCCATTGGATTCGATTCTTGCGCTGTGTATATGTTTCTCCCTCATCTGATTTGTATTGCTCATAGAGCACTGGAGGGAGATCTTTGGCAGTATTCTTGCATCTCTGTTTCCCTCCCTTCTTGACTGGATTGTTATCGGCCATTGGCTTTGGCAAAGGCTTCAGCTTAGGCTTCACAGGAGTGTGCAAGTGTGAGCACGCACCAGAGGATTCCAGATGAATCTGCAAGTAGTCTGCAAATGAATTCAGACTATGAGATCCAAGGGAGTCTGCTGCGGACATGTACCTGTGAAAGAGTTAGAGACGCGAGGGAAGAGGAGAGGTCATATGCATTCTCAGAAGATTTGGAATATAGCACTGTGTTTAGAAGACATTGACCTTATACCGAAGACATTCACTTCAATAGAGAATATGGTGATTTCAGATTTGTACAAGTCCAAGGATTCGTACAAGTGAGGAATCAAACCAATTTTCAGACCACAAAGTGAACATATTTGGCAAGAACAGATCTAGATCTAGATTCGGTTGAGTGGAAGGTGAAGAAACAACAACCGACAAATTTCAGTAAGAATTTTAGATCAAAGCACGTGGTGAAAATAGATATTTATTTACCGCGATGACGAACGAGACGAACAACTCAACGAGGCGGAGAAGCCGAGCGGTTCGATCTGCCTCACCCTAACTTGGTGGAGGCAGACTGCTACGGCGGCGGCGAGCAGAGAATGAACGCGGCAGCTAAGCACTTCGTCTCCGGCGGCGATGGAATCCAGCGACGGTGCTAGGGTTTTGAGCACGTGGGTGGCGTAGGAAGGGGAAAGTAATAATGGAAGGGGGTTAGCTTGTACTTTTAGGGTGTGGAAACCTCCGAACAAGTTGGACGGATATGCCCCTGACCCCTCGGTTTATGTGGACACGTGGCATACATGCAAACCACCTGACAACCCACTACCATAATCGAAGCGGCGGCGCGGGAGTTGTTTTCTAATTAAGTGGAGATAGTTGAGATTTGAGAATTAAATATGTGGTTGATTTGTCTTCCGCTGTCAAGGACACAGAGAAGGCAGTCAACACGTGTCAATATAGAATGCATATGACTGGATTAGAACAGACTTGGACGAGGAAGAATGGAAGAGAATGTCGGGTCCGATCACATTTGCCTAGGAAAAGGTTGAAGAGAAAGCTATAGGACAAATGTTGTATAGGACACAGAAGAAGGGAGTACCTAGCTCTGATACCAATTGAAAGTGCTAGTTATCGACTAGAGGGGGGTGAATAGGCGATTTTTATAAAAGTCTTCGAAACAGGGAATGTATTCGAATAGAGCGAAAACGTTATTAGGATCAGGTAGGGATATAATCAAGAATATAATCTAGGCATGCATCACAGCGAAGACATAAAACATGTTATGCTTTAACATCATGCACAATAAGATGAGTCGAAGATAAACTTAGACAATATGAAGATAAACAGCAGGCATGAATGTCTTCAAGACAAGTCTTCAGTGAAGAACAGGGAAAGGCTTCACAATACAGAACATGAATGTAAAGAAGTGAAGAATACAACCAGTTGCTTGACGAAGACACGGTATTTGTTGGACCGGTTCCAGTTGCTGTGACAACTGTACGTCTGGTTAGGGAGGCTGAGATTGAACTCAGAAGACCTCGTCTTCACCTTATTCTCCTTGAGCCGAAGTCACTTAGAAAACGCTCAATCACTCTGGTAAGTCTTCAGGGGAGACTTCCGAAACCCGTACAAACTTGGTCACCCGGCGATCCACAATGACTCTTGGATTGCTCTAGACCTAGACGCCTAACCGTCTGGAAGATCACAGTCTTCAAGTGTAATAAGTCTTCAGCTCTCTCAGAATAGAATGAATTCAGTGATGCTCAAACACTCGAGCTCTAAGTGTTTAGGAGTATCCTCGCAAAATGAGTCTCTCTCAATGTCTTCAAGGTGGGTTGCTCCAAAACGACAACAGCCGTATCTCTCTCTGAGCAGCCAACTACTTATGGTGGAGGGGGTGGGCTATTTATAGCCAGCAAGCAACCCGACCTAATATGACCGAAATGACCCTGGGTCAATGGCCAACCGACACGTGTCACAATGGTCGGATTTCGAACACACGCGGCAGCTTTACTTGGGCTACAAGTAAAGCTGACTCAACCAACTCTGGAAGAGATTTCCTCTCATAGTGTTCACTCGAAGACATAGGTATGGGTTGAGCATCACGTCATCATCTGACTTCGATCACATCGACCCCACTTAACAGTACGGTGGTTCCTATGACTCAGGAAAGAAGAAACAAAACTACCAAAAGACTTCGTCTTCATGTTTCATTGTCTTCGGATGAATGTCTTCGCTTACCACCAATTGCTTCAGCCGTCATTAATGTCTTCGGGCATTTTTGGGGGTCATCTTCGACGGCTAAACCAAAACTCCAGGGACTTCTCTCTGTGTTAACCTGTGAACTCTCACAAACACCTTAGTCCCTCAACCACGTTTGTCTTCAATACTCCAAAACCAAACAAGGGTTGCACTAGATGCACTTACAGTAGTTACCATCCTGGAGTTCACTGTTGTCTTGGATAAGGTGTAAAGAAATAGTTTAATTGCCATATTTTGTCCCATTTTATTAACAACCTTTATAAGTTTCCTCACTTGATGCTGGTTCATGAATATCTTATTGCCCCATACGCAAAAAGGGTCGACATGCGGATCTTTACGAGTGACATATGTACCTACAAGCAACAAGTTAGTATTAGAAGGTAAACATAAATTGCAAAATGGCGTAGTACAGTATTCCCTGTCCTAGTATATAAGATCTTATTACGTCCAAAATACTCACATATTTGATGTATCAACATCTTATACTTTGGGGCGGATGGAGTATATATATAATCCATGTGATGAGACTAACCTCGATGAAAAACAACAGCTGTTCCCGATATTGTCCTGGGTAAGTACACCGAAAGGCATGTTAAGTACTGACAGGTAAACATCAACCAAATATATGCATGGTAAACAACATGATCACAAAATGATAGCTTCAGTGTGCAGGTTTAAGCACGCTAGCTAAGCTAATAATAAGTGGAGATGCGTGCTAACTGCAATAGGCTTAGCATTTAACAACAACAAAATATAGTCATTCTAACTGGTATTGTGCACGTTTAAGCACACTAGTTATAGTTACATAAAAATGGAAAGACTTGTGCTCACTACAACAAGCTTAACAACAACCAAATATAGTCATTCATAGTGGTACTATTGAAATTGCATAGAATGTAGCTCATGTTTACACATCAAATTGTATAACTAAACATCACATTGTGAAAAAACAGAAATAAACAGTGGGCGTGTTAACTACACCAGGCTTAATAGGAACTACATATGCCCGTTGAAACTGGTATGATGAAATCGAACTGGAAAGTGCATACTTGCAGATATAGAACTTCACAACGTGAATAACTGAAATAAACGAGGCACACTATATAGCAATTGAACCAGGACATATGCCTAGTACAAACAACCGATCTAGGAAAAACAGTTAAACAAGGCATATGCTCATTACAACAGGCTTGATAGAAACCAAAAATAGTCATTCGAACTGTACTATCGAAATTGCATAGAACGTAGCCGGTGCTTAAACATGAAATTGTATAACTAAACATCACATGCGAAAGAACTGAAATAAACAGTGAACCTGTTAACTGCACCAGGTTTAACATGAACCATATATGGCTCTTGAGACAGGTATTGATGAAATTCAACTGCGGAGTCCATACATTTAGCATGAGTGAAGTAATTTAACATGAGATGGGTTTCCTCACCTGTCACAGATGGGCTCATTCCCATTAGAAGAGCGCGGATTATGGGTGTGCTCCCTGTTGTCACAGATGGGCTCCTTCCCCTTGGAAGAGCAGGGATGCAGGGTACCCTCCATGATGTCACGGATGGGCTCTTTCCCCTTGGAAGAGACGGATAGGGTGTCGTTGTCAGCGTCGGCGTCGTCGATGAGGTCTGACTTGGCAGCTGACGATGCCGAGCCACTGCCATAGAACATGTCCTTCAAAAATAACAAAAGAGGCTCCATGGAGATGAAGGAAGGCAAATTCTTGAGAGCGAAGCAGAGTAGATCAGCGGCTGGGCCTTGCATGAGGTCGACGGGGGTCAAACCCGAGGGGTCTTGGTAGGGCCACTTAACCTGTGAGATAGCCCGCGACAAGCCATCACTGTCGACGAGCTCGACGTCGTAGCCGATTGCGTCGATATGCATCCATAAGGGAACCCGCTGTCTTACAGCCTGATACTCTTTACATTTCCC
Source organism: Elymus sibiricus (assembly GCA_039707655.1). NCBI lineage: Eukaryota > Viridiplantae > Streptophyta > Magnoliopsida > Poales > Poaceae > Elymus > Elymus sibiricus. The sequence goes on along the minus strand of CM077669.1, from coordinate 185,804,547 downwards.
GGCGGCCTCGGAGGCCACCTCGTCATTGTAGTCAGCTTCCCCGGCGGCCTCGGTGGCCACCTCGTCATCGTAGACAACTTCCCCGGCGGCCTCGACGGCCTGGGTGGCCACCTCATCATCGTAGTCAGCTTCCCCGGCAGCCTCTGCGGCCTCGGCGGCCACCTCGTCATCGTAGTCAGCTTCCCCGGCGATCCCGGTGGGCACCACGTCATGGGAGTCAGCTTCCCCGGCAGCCTCGGCAGCCACCTCGGCATCGTCCATTAGAAAGGCCGCGATATACCTCCTTTTGGCCATTCTCTCCTCGATCTCCCCTGTAGGTGTAGCTGGGATAAGGCTGCGACGGTCTGCGGTGGGGATCAATGCGGATCTATGAGGAATGGGGTGTTTAGAAGGCGTCATCTAAGAAATTCAGGGCGGCGAGGGTATGGAGATGGGTTCGTAACCTGGACGGGGAGAGCAGGAGAGGTTGACTGCGGAACGCGGAGCGGGGTCGGGGGCGGCGGCAGCGACGGCGAGGTAGCTAGGGTTCGAGCGAGGGAGTTGTGTGGGCTTGGGGGTGGGAGGGGCCTAGGTGGTGTTTGAGGAAATGCCACGGCTACTTTAAATTTTACTTGGAGGGAATGAAAAGCCGGGACAAACTTAATTTTTTTATGAAGGGTTTGAAGTGGCGCCGGAGGAACAAACATCGCACACGGCCCAAACATAATACCTGTGTGCAATTCAAAGAGATAAACCCGCGGAACCTTCAATTTTCAAATTGATCAAGGCGGGTAACTATTTTTAAGATTTCTCTATGCGGGTTGGTGCAAGGTGGTCTGTAGTTACGAGACAACCATGGGTCGGGCGTGGCACACAGTTTTTTTTTTTAGAATCAAGCGTGGCACACAGTTAGCATGCGGGAACCGTGTCTACTACACTACTGCATACACAATCGCACACAGTTGTCTCCTTCGACTTGTCTGCTATTTAAGTTTCAAAAAAAGACTACCCTGCCATTTATATAACAACATTGGGAATTAAACACGATAAATCTAGGGTCATCACACAAGCAGACCTGCTTGAGGACCAAATGTATGTATGGAAAGGTTGTTGTGGTGTTCAAATATGGAATGCACAACATTCATGTGACACAAAATGTCATGCAGAGCACACGACAATGTTGGCTTATGCCCGCCCCCCCCCCCCCACACACACACCTTCGAGTCGGCGAGGGGATGGTAGCTCAGTATATATATGAACTCACAAACTTATAATACAACTGCAAATTCACCCTATCGTAACACAAAACCAATAGAAATCCATCATGATCACCCCCTCCCCCGTGTTTTAGTTCTGAGGGTAGATTGCGCGGGCCCACTGATGGACGCGTCTCGGAAACTCACAAGATGGGTGAGACCGCAACTACATGTGTGTGGCTCAACTAATTACTTAAGGTGGTGTGATATTTCGTGCGTGAAAACCTTTTGATGTGGCTCAAAAGTTGGACGGTATGTAGTACGTGACCTCATAAATAGGTTTCGTGTATACGTACGTATAGTACTATTGTGATGCCCCTCCCCCGCCCCCGCCCCGCCCCGCACGTACACATGCTTCGAACAAACACCACAACCTATATATACATGTCTGCGCTCAAACTTCTGTCTCGCATCTCACCATGAACTATATCGTAACAAATAATGATAGGACTATATCTACATTGGTCAAATTAACCTGTAGTATACATGGGCCGGTTTAAGTGATAGACCACATGGGTCCACAAATTTGGCATGTCGTCCATATATAACCACGCGAGGGAGTGTCTGTAGACAACACCAACGCACATGCATGGCCCCAGACACATATGTATACATGAAAGCGTTGTGCGATGTTTTCAAATACTAACGCACAACTTTCGCCACCACATGTGTGTGTCTCGAACCAGAATGGCCACGTACTGAGGTTAACGACCCATGCATATACAGCCCCAAGCACGCCCACAGTTCTATCCGATAGGAGGGATTCAATATGTACAATGTGTTTGATTTTTTGTTAGAATTGAAATGTCGTGTGCTCTGCATGACATTGTGTGTCACACATACCAACAAGAAGAATCCACCTTCGTCAAATAAACATCTCTACAGACATCTGTCAAAGTGACGACCCACATGGACATGGTTGTGTTGGTGTGTGATGATGTCGATGACCACGTGAGAGAGTGTTTGACAAAACAAACGCCCACTGCAGGAGGCCCACACATATATGTATATATGTAGTTAAGTGTTTGTTTAGTTAGTAACCAATGGAACTTTAATGTCACTTGCCTTAGAAACCGTAAGTCGACTTACGAAGAGGATCGATCACAATGCACATATATATATAGGCCCTGTTTGGATCCATGGGTTAGAGTTAGTTTGAGCTAGTTGGGGCTCAAATAGCCCTAAAGTATTCAAACATGAGGGTTAGATTGTAGCTACTTGCATCTAACCCACACAAAAAAACTATCCCACCCAAGAGGTGCTAATTGGAGCTAGTTCTCATAGGGCCCTCTCTATCCCACCAGCCAAGAAGTGCTAATTAGAGCTAGTTCTCGTGGGGCTCACTGAAAAATCTCTTTTCTCTCCATCAAGTGCATCAATTGTCAATCTAACCCTGTCATCCAAACACCTCTTTGGCTAGAGTTAGTTTAGGGTTAGTCATGAGCTAGAAACTAACTCCAACCTCTAGCTAAAGTTAGAGTATCCAAAACAGGGCCACATGCACGCATACCAAAAAGGATCCACATTGGTCAAAACAATATATAATATATAGGTGCCACACATGGCCCCCATAGAGTGACGCGTCACCGATTATCATGTGAGGGAGCCACACTTAGGACCACCATAGATTATATGTGACACAAGCATATGCATGGGTATGTTTTTTTTTATTCAAAATGCCAAGTGCATGACTTTGATACACTGCGTGCTTCAGAAATTGGAAATTCCCCAGGCTAAAGAAAATTGCGTGCAATCTGTATGTCTCCTCCCACGCCCCCCTCAACTTTGAGCGGTAGGAGGTACTCATGAATACGTCACGTCAATATTTGGTGTGGAATCTGACCATGATCTACAGCAACATAGAGCAGATTAACTTAACCCACCTTGGTCAAACCCCTACCGATGCGGCTCAAAACTGATAGACCACATGGACCAACGAATGTGCGGATCACTAATAACGCACGAAGGATTATTGTCTGAGGGACCATCACCATCGTGTGCATGTGTCCTAAACACATGCATGGCGTGCCTTGTTTTAAACATTTCAATGCACAATTTTGATAATTTGGGGTGGCAACTGCCTCACAAAACGGACAATCCCACACATAGAGGCTAGTGCAAACTAAGAGAAACGGAAAGAGCCCCCCACCCCCGCGTGGCCATCACCGGAAACACCACTTCGAGGCGCGTCAAACTATTTTTATGCAGAAAAGACGTGAGACATCAGTCCGTGTTATAATTATAAAATGTCCATATATCCTTCAAAAAATATGCAATAATTGAGTTTCCAGGAATTCATTGGGGGAAATCATATGTCCCCTTGGGTTCATGTGTTTAGTCTCCATGCAATAAATGGTAAGGAACCTCAAACATCTTGGCGTCGTGGAAAACATTGAAATTTTTTGTTTTTAGACAGCTCGGCAACAAACATCGAAAAATCATTTTAAATTGAAGTGAATCCAAAAATCAACTGAAAATCATGAAACATGGGATTCCGTTTCATGATATATATTTATATATATATATATACATATACATATATATATATATATATATATATATATATATATATATATATATATATATATGCCTCTCTATATATAGTGTGTGTGCTAATTTCTGGCCTAATTAGAGACAATTTTTTTATACACTTTTCTTACAAACGGGAGCTTATTAAAGGTTGGTGCTTGGTACACACACTTGTCACGTTACCATCACGAACGATTACAGTATTCAACCATGTGCGTTGGTCCCAACAAAATATTACGTACCACCACGAGCCGCGTGTGCCGTCCGAGCGAACGTGAGTCGACGGGACGCATGATGCGAGCAGTCCGCGGCTCAGGCTAACCGTGAGGCGTGCGAGCAGGTGTGTAAATTGACGGGACGTGCGAGCAGGCCACTCTGGCTCATCGGGAGACGTGCGATCGGGTGTGTGAATTGACAGGACGCGTGTGAGCAGTCCTCTGCCCAGGCTAACCGGGAGACGTGCGAGCAGTCCTCTGCGCGGGCTAGACGGGAGACGTGCGAGCAGGGGTGAGGCATGCGAGAAGACCGCTGCACAGGCTCACCGGGAGGCGAGCCGTTTACCCGCCTCCCACCTAGCTCCCAACCACTCTATATTAATCGCGCATGTGCCGCTGGTTATAGCAGGCGGCCGCACTCCCCTCTCTCCACACACCGCGCCTGCATCCTCGCCGCCGTTCCCAATCGTAAACACTATCGGAAGTGTATCAGATGGCGATCAACCGCACCATCGGAGGGAGTGGTTACGCGGGGGTCGAAGCCGAGGCCGGCGAAGCAACTAAGCATCTCTTGATGCTGGGCGACGAGGTTGCCCTCCCGGCCGATGAGGTCTCACGCGGACAGAAGCACGACAATGACGTCGTAAGCCCCGTCGTGCCTCCCCAGCAGGAGGCGGTGCTGCACAGAGACTACTATGACCTCTCTGATGACCACTCCACCGACTCCGACGACGCCAACAGCGACGGCGACAGCTACGACGACGACGGAGAACAGGTTAGACACCCTATTTTGGAGTATATCATAGGGTATCTCTGATTAGTTCTGTTTTCCGCCTTTTTTTGGAATTCGTCCGGGGTTCATGTTATTTCAATCCATGTAATCAGAGTAAGATTCGATAGTTCCGTGTTAGTGTGTACGTATTGATTGTTTAGTAGGTAAATGATAAGTGACTTGGATAAGTGACAACCGTACATACGATTATGCTAGTATTATGTCTAAGGTTTTACAGTGATTTAATGGTTGACCTGTACAAATGATCATTTTGCTAATAATCGGTCTACATAGATGATTCTACATGTACCCATTTGTAAATAAACACTGTATAAGAGCATGTAGATCACTACTTTAGTGATAATGTGGAGTAGTACTTACTTCAAAGTTCCTTGTTTGTTTGAAAATAATCGGTTCATGCATTTAAAGTCATTAGTTAATAATTTTGTTGCACTAAGTTGTTTGTGATATCATTTTATGCATATTATTCATCAATGTCATGATTTTTTATTATATGTATAGGTGCTATCTGACGACGTTGGCAGCGATAAGTACGACCAGAGAAGGTACAAGAAACAAAAGCTTAGGGAGCTCTATGCGGGAACGCATAATCGTCGTATCAGGACCCGGAATGGGGGCTTCGAATGCCCGTTCTGCGCCCAAAGGCTTAACCCCGTGTATGCAAATGTTCTGGCGCATGCTAGAGGACAAGCCGTTGGCTCTTTCAAGCAGAAGTATTCTCGGAGGGTGGCGCATGCCGCGTATGCGGAGTACCTGGAGAAAGTTTACGTTGTTGGTGGGTACGATTCGGATTGAGTTATATATACATGTGCTGATGCCAGCACTACCCTAGCTATCTATAGTTTGTGCGTCTTATATCTTTGCTTGAGTATGTTTATTATGTGTTGATCTAGATGTCGGTGAGACTCTGTTTTATTATGAACTAATACGTAGAGCAATGTAATTGCAGTCTTGAGCTGCAAACAGTTTGGTTGATGGAATATTTATGCTTATCTTAGAGTCCCCACACAATTTACTACTAGCAACTGTTTTCCCACACCACGCACAACTACGTTTTAGTGTTGGCAGTTTTTTTACACTATGCATATTACGGTAAAAAATGCTTGACTTGCCTGCAAACTTGTTGAATGCGGTAAAAAATTCAGGTGTCACACGAAAAGATGAAATTTGGAACCCCAAAACTTGGTTAACTAACATTGTGCCGCGACTCCCATGTCCTGATTGTCCAGAACGCATTCCCGCGCATCGAGCATCTGTGACAGTAGGATTTACACGGACCGTGGCAGCCCATTTACACCGTAGTGACACCTATCGCAAACGGTTGTGTCTATTGAACCGTCGCCTCCGAAGCACATTATTATTCTGGCCGAGAAAACTCTCACTATCGTCCCCGCTTAACAAAACCTGCACCGTCCTTCCCAGTCACACCTGCACTGCATATTCCACACCGCTGCTTAGTGCTGAACTTGTACGCTGCTTTAAGTCATTGCACACGCATCATTTTTGCTAACCGTTTGCCATTTAGCGCCCGCAATAATGGGAGCTTCTTACAGCCGACGCGTGGCCAAACGAGCTGGGCGGGAGCTTGTGCGCGTTTGCGCGCGGGGACGGGCTAACCAACAATACGTTGGCGGCACATCGAGCCGCCACGTGACCAAACGAACCACCGGGAACGCTTGTTCGTGCGCTGGTCAAGCTTGCACAGCAATCCTCCGCCGGGAACGCGGTGACAAGACATGCCAATTACAGCTAGTCCAACCCCCATTTACTCCACCGCTCATTTAAGCTTGCCTCTATTCAACCTTTCCCCACAATGCAAGAAGCACACCCACACTCCAAATACAGAGAGGATATCCTGCTTGGCTCCAATGGTGGAGCTCCCAGCGAATGCCGACGACGAGCGACAGTTCACCATTCGTGCCTACGTGGACACACACGTAAGGTTCAAGAACCTCATGGTGGTGTACACCAACGACCCGATCTGGGTGGAGAACTCCATCCACACCATGGAGTAGTTACTTGTCTATGACAAGTACAAAGTGGTCGGCTTCGACCTCGAGTACACCGGCGGTTGTGCCGGGCATGATCAGAAGGTTGCCATCGCCCAGCTTTGCGTGGGCCATTATGTCCTCGTCTACCACTACTGCCTGGCCACAAGGCCTTGCGATCGATTTCCCAGGTTTGTCAACAGCCCCAACTACATATTCGGTACGGTGGACACCACCAACGATGAAAAGGTGCTCAAGATGACTGACTTGGCCTGCCGGAATCTTGTGGACATCCAATGCCTGTACAAGATCTTGGGAGGCGAGGAGAAGCATAAGGACTCCCTGGTTGACCTCGCCATGGCCATCATCGACCCCTACTACAGAGGCATGAAGGATGTCTGCAAGAAGAAGAAGGTTGCTTGGCACCGCGCCTGGGTCTGAAGACTGGATGAAGATCACGACAAGTACGCAGCCAAGGACGCGTACGTAAGCTACGAGATATGCAGGCGGATCGTTGACATGAGGAAGTGCCTCTGTCCTTTGCCAATCGGCACCCCTCGTCACAAGAAGTATAGATGATTGATTTGAAGATCGTCACTACTAGTTTAGTATGCATGTACTTGTTAATTGATGTGTGCAAATATTATCTGTAGTCAGTAATGTAATTGGATGTTTATTTAGGTTATGCAATCATGATGTTGTTCTGTTGACAGAGCATAGATGCTATATGCAGACATAGCAGATCACATCGCTTATGATTATAGAAAGGAACACGTCGGTGATGATTTCAACAATCACACACAATTGGGTGCGAGCAAGTGTTTGCCTATAGGCGACATCACACACAGCTTATTATCTGGAATCGTGTGTCTTTTTATCAGTCTTCCCACACAATTCCGAGTACTGACCTGTTTGCCGGGTATCACTATCACACACATCTTGTTACGCTGAATCGTTTGTGTTACTTTTGATCAACACAAACAGTTCGTCCAAACGACTTGTTTGCTGGGTGTCACTATCACACACATCTTGTTACACAGAATCGTTTGTGTTACTTTTGATCAACACAAACAGTTCGTCCAAACGACCTGTTTGCCGGGTATCACATACAACCATGCAAAGGACATCTTATGAGGGAGACTCTTATTTTGGTAGTACTATGTTTTCCTTAGTATGCAATGGCCGATTAATATCTGGACATCAAAATGCAATTGACGATTAATATCCGGACCTTAAGAAGCAGAACCACGACCGAGGGTATGCTGCGTGGCTCCCATGGCGCTCCCAGTGGCTGCTGACGACAAGCGCCAGTTCACCATGCATGCCGTAGTGTACACGTCCTGTCGGTTCGTAGTGCACACCAAACATCCGATCTGGATGGAGAACTCTAGCGTTATGGACCTGTTACTTGACGAGGACAAGTACAGAGTGGTCTGGTTCGTCCTCGCGTTCCTACCGCGTGCTCTACTCTCGTGTCCCTGCGCGTGCTCTGCTCTCGCGCCCCTCCGCGCACGCTCTACCAGCGGTTGGGGCCGGCCCACGATCACGTTCGGGGCTCCATATGCATGCAGTTGCGCCACGCGCGTCGCCCCATGCAATTACGTGCTCCACGACTGAATCACGCGCTGCAAAAACTGCCATCCGGACGTGCCGGTTTTCCAGGACGTCCGGTCCCCATTTATACCCACGGCCATTAACCATAGTCTCTTCACGCTTTCGATCGCGCCCCACAACACAATAAGCACACCCTGGATGACGCATACAAAGAAGATGTCCAGCGACGCTCCAATGGAGTTCGGTGTGCATCATGTGGAGACCCACATGAGGAAGACGGACCTCACGGTGGTGTACACCAACGACCCGGGCATGGTGGAGGACTCCATCGACACCATGGAGCGGCTGCTTGATGTGGATGACAAGTACAAAGTGGTCAGCTTCGACCTCGCTTACACCGGCGGTCGTGCCGGGCATGATCAGAAGGTTGTCATCACCCAGTTGTGCATCGGCCATCACGTCCTCCTCTACCACTACTTCCTGGCTAAAGTGCCTTGCGAGCGTTTCACCAGGTTTGTCAAAAGCCCCAACTACAGGTTCGCTACGGTGGACACCACCAATGATCCAAAGGTGCTCAAGATTTCGGGCTTGGCCTGCCAGAAGCTTGTCGACATCCGCCACCACTACAGGGTCTGGGGCCGCAAGAAGGACATGGACTCCCATGTTGACCTGGCCGAGGCCATCATTGACCCCTACTACGCTGACATGAAGGCTGAGTGCAACAAGAACAAGCCTGTCTGGCACAGGGGCTGGGTGAAGAAACTGGGTGAATATCACCACCAGACCGCGGCCAAGCAAGCGTACACATGCTACGAGATGTTCAGGCGGATCGTTGACATGAGGTTGTGCCTACTACCTGAAGACAACGAGGGATCGAGCCACAAGCAGAGCGCTGGCAGCAAGCGTCACAAGAAGTAGATGATTTGATGATCGTTTCTCAATTCTCATACTCCCTCTATGCAGAAATATTCATAGTTTTAGAGGGATAAGTTTATTATGCATGTAATAGTTTATTAAGGTGTGCGCCAATGTTATGTGTGTATTGGATGCTTAATTTGGTTATGCAATCATGTTCTTCCAAACAGAGCACAGATGTTTGCGGGCAGATTGAGCAAATCACATCGCATACAGAATAAACAACCAAAACCGTCGTTGATGATTTCATCAGTCCCTGACAGTTCTTTATCCGGAACCGTTTCCCCACAACACATCCGAGTGGCCTGTGTACATCACACACATCTTGATCTGAGAAACCGTTTGTGTTATTTTTGCTTATCCCAGTGAACTGTATGCTGTCTATCACACACACCTTGATCTATGTAACCGTTTATGTTATTTTACCTCATCACAAACGGTTCATCCGAGTGACCTGTATGCCGTCAGTCGCACACGTGATCATCCGGACAATCGTTTGTGTTCTGCTTGATCAATGCAAACAGTTTATCGGGGTGAACTGTATGTCGTGCATCGCACACACTTTTATTTTCATAAGCGTTTGTGTTATATTATCGAATCGCAAACAGTTTATCTAGGACAACTGTTTGCCAAACATCACACACGCAACTATTTTTTAGATCGTATTTGATGGATACGCCATCGCACACAGTTTACGTCATTAGCGACGGAGCTTGCATTGTACCGTTTGCGATTTGGTCATCGCACACAGTTTTATCGAAGGGTCTCTGATTGATGTGTCGTCTTTGGACCATTCTGTAGTAGTGTTAAGAAATTACTATGCAAACTGAAAGAAAATACTTTGAATGCTAGAATGAAATGTGATCCTAAGTTTTCTACTTCATCTATCTTTGTTACCGATAAGGATTATGAATTCTCTGTCGACCCAGAGTTGATAACTTGGGTTGAATCTGATCCTTTTCATGGCTATGAAACTGAAACTGTAGTGGCACATCTTACTAGGTTGAATGATATAGCCACCCTTTTTGCTCATGATGAGAAGATTCGCTACTACTATATTCTCAAATTATTTCCGTTCTCATTAAAGGGTGATGCTAAGATATGGTACAATACTCTTGCTCCTGGTTGTGTGCGTAGTCCCCAGGATATGATTTACTACTTCTCTGGAAAAAAAATCCTGCTCATAAGAAACAAGCTGCCTTACAGGAAATATTTAACTTTGTGCAAATTGAAGAAGAGAGTGTCCCACAAGCTTGGGGGAGGCTTCTCCAATTTCCTAATGCTCTCCTGATCACCCTCTTAAGAAAAATGAAATACTTGATATCTTCTATAATGGACTAACTAATGCTTCTAGGGACTTCCTAGATAGTTGTGTTGGTTGTGTTTTCAGGGAATGAATTGTTGAACAAGCTGAGGAAGTATTGAATAATATATTGAAGAATTATGATGATTGGACTCTCCGTGAACCACCAACTATACCCAATCAGAAGAAGAGGGGTATCTTATTTCTCAGTCCTGAAGATATGCAAGAGGCAAAGAAATGTATGAAGGAAAAAGGTATTAAAGCTGAGGATGTTAAGAATTTACCACCTATTGAAGAAATACATGGACTTAACACACCACCACCTCAACAGGTGGTAGAGATAAATTCTTTATTAAAGTTTGATGAAGGTGATATCCCTTACAATAAACATCCTAGTCAATGCTTATATGAGTTTGACAACTACATTAGGAAACAAGATCACTTTAATGCAAATGTTCTCAAACAATTGAAATATAATTCTGATATGATTGCTCACTTGAGTGACTTGTTATTTAGAATCAGTAATGATATTAGAGGTGTAGGAAAACATGCCTCTATTGTTCAAACCCTGTCGGATTTTGGGCTCCGCAAAACCCTAAGGAATTCGAACCCAGGGGCGTGTGCGAAGATTCCCCTACAGCTTCGTCCCCTCCAAGCCCACAACGCGATAACCCCGCTCGATGGCGAGGAAGAAGACAGCACACGAGAGTTTACCCAGGTTCGGGCCGCTGCGAAGCGTAAAACCCTACTCCTGCCTTTGGTCGATTGCCTCACGAGGAGGTTAGTGGATGAACTAGTACAGTGGAGTGTTCCCTTGCGGGTGTGTTTGCGGGGTGGTTTGTTCGTCCCCTCTACCGGGCTACCTAGTCTCTATTTATAGCGCCCTGGGTCCTCTTCCCTTATCGCAATGGCGGGAAGGGATCCCACAACGGCCAAATTTGAAAGGGGATAGGAGGTACACCCTATCCTGATGAAAGGTGGTCTTCACCTGCAAAGTGGTCGACGGTGATGCGGTGGTGGGCTCGGTGATGACGTCCGTCCTGCAGGGCTTGGGGTCTTGGTCTTGTTGCACCGAAGTGGAAACCTTTGGGGGGCGCTTTGGGAACTCGCGTGCGCCCCTGCCTCGTTTGCACCAAAGGGGAAACTGTCCCCTCCGGCGCACTAGCGCCCGCCTGGCCTGGCTGGCGTCACCCTTGGCCTCCCGAGGTTGTGTGTTGCATAGAAGTCTCCGCCGCTCAGGAGGGGTCCTGGGGAGGCCTGCCTCCCCGTGGGTCTTGGCGTTGTTTCCCTCGCGAGCTCGGGGTCTCGCGAGGGCCTTGTGTCGAGTGAGGCCACGTCGGGCCGTACTTGGTCGTTGTTGTGGGCCACGCCTTGGGCCGCAGGCAGGCAAGTATGGGTACCCTGGTATCCAGAACGCCGACAGTAGCCCCCGGGCCCGAGGGGCGCTCGAGCTAGCTTCGGGGCGAAGCCACGGACGATGGACCGGACCACCGTGGGCCCCAATTGCCTGCGGGTCCGACTAGACGCGTGGCGCACCACGAGACATAGGCGTCTCGGCTCCCCAAAGACGTTGGGAACCGCCTTGAGTCGAGCTGACGCCTGGCCTGCGCGCCTCCTTGGACATCATTACCCTTCTTTGAATACTGCTGACCCCTTGCGTCCTCCCCAGCCTCGGGCCACGCGGATGTGACCCGACGGGGGCAGGGGAAGCGACGTGAGGCAGGATAGCATGCCGGTTGCTACTTCTTGAGCATGCGTTGGTTTTCCCTTGAAGAGGAAAGGGTGATGCGGCAAAGTAGATAAGTATTTCCCTCAGTTGTTGAGAACCAAGGTATCAATCCAGTAGGAGATACAAGCAAGTCCCCAATAAATGTACCTACACAAAGAATCAAACACTTGCACCCAACGCTATAAAGGGGTTGTCAATCCCTTCACGGTTACTTGCAAGGATGAGATCTGATAGAGATAGATAGATAGGATTGCTAAAACGAAAAGTAAACTAAAATTAAAGAGATTGCAGCAAAGTATTTTTGGTATTTTTGGTTTATAGATCTAAAAATATATTATGGAAAATAGACCCGAGGGCCACAGGTTTCACTAGAGGCTTCTCTCATGAAGGCAAATAATACGGTGGGTGAACAAATTACTGTCGAGCAATTGATAGAAAAGCGAGTAATTATGAAGATATCCAAGGCAATGATTATGCATATAGGCATCATGTCCGTGTCAAGTAGACCGAAACGATTCTGCATCTACTACTATTACTCCACACATCGGCCGACTCCTGCCTGCATCTAGAGTATTAAGTTCATGAAGAACAGAGTAACGCATTAGGTAAGATGACATGATGTAGAGGGATAAACTCAAGCAATATGATGAAAACCCCATCTTTTTATCCTCGATGGCAACAATACAATACGTGCCTCGCTACCCCTACTTTGTCACTGGGTGAGGACACCGCAAGATTGAACCCAAAACTAAGCACTTCTCCCATTGCAAGAATTACCAATCTAGTTGGCCAAACCAAACCAATAACTCGAAGAGACTTGCAAAGATATGAAATCATGCATATAAGAATTCAGAGAAGATTCAAATAATATTCATAGATAATCTGAACATAAGCCCACAATTCGTAGGATCTCGACAAACACACCGCAAAAGAGTATCACATCGGATAGATCTCCATGAAGATCATGAAGAACATGGTATTGAAGAGAAAAGAGAGAGAAGAAGCCATCTAGCTACTAGCTATGGACCCGAAGGTCTGTGGTGAACTACTCACGCATCATCGGAGGGGCAATGGAGTTCATGTAGATGCCCTCCGTGATCGAATCCCCCTCCGGCAGATTACCGAAAAATGCTCCAAGATTGGATCTCACGGGAACAGAGGCTTCCGGCGGTGGAAAAGTATTTTTGTGGCTCTTTTTGGTATCCAGGGAATATTTGGGAATTTATAGGCCGAAGAATAGGCTTAGGAGGGCTGCCGTGGGGTCACAAGCCAGGGGGGCACCCCCCCCTAGGGCGCGCCCTTGTGGCTTGTCGCCACACGACGTTTCTCCTGCCTTCATCTCCAAGTTTTCTGGGTTGCTTCTGGTCCAAGAAAAATCATTCTGAAGATTTTATTCCATTTGGACTCCGTTTAATATTCCTTATCTGCAATACTCAAAAACAAGGAAAAAACAGAAACTGGCACTAGGCTCTAGATTAATAGGTTAGTCCCAAAAATAATATAAAATAGCATATTAATGCATATAAAACATGCAAAACAGATAATATAATAGCATGGAACAATCAAAAATTATAGATACGTTGGAGACGTATCACCGGTCGAGTCTGGCACACGCCGCTCGAGGTGCCTGGCGACTCCACTTCGCATGACGCCCCGCGTGCAGCGGTTGCACCTATAAACCCGTCCCGCTCGGAGGGCCTTGCCATCTTGTCATGCCCTCTCGCTTCTCTTCCTTCCAAGTTGTCCTCCTCGTCTTCCTCCTTTCCTTTGCTCACCCAAGGCGTCCGGTAGAAGCGCGGCAGGTGCGGGGAAGCATTCGGAGCCCCCGGCTCCATCGGTGGCCTCAGGAGGCAGCGGTGGGGGACCCTCAAGGCCAGCCCAAGTCTGCTGGCGCTGGGCCATCGTCAATTTGTAAGTTCCTTGTCCCCCGTGTCCTTCTCCTATAATCACAACTGCCACGCCGGTCCTGATCGTTCCCTCCTCCCAGGGCGCCCCCGCCCAAGAGGCGCAGGCTCGAGGAACTCCAGGAGGAAGCGGATGCGCTGAGGGTCGAGCTCGCGGACGCCGAGGCCGCCCTCCAGGCCGCGCTCAGAGGCGAGGCAGAGGCTCAGGCGGAGCTGGCGTCGCTCCAGACCCAGGTCAAGGGGGCCGTCGACGCCGTGCGGGCCGCCCAGGACGAGGTGGCCCACGCGAAGATGCTGGAGGCACGGCGCACCAAGCAGTATCGGGACATCGCTCACCGCGCGGTCGGCGCGGTGAGCCGGTTCGTCGGGGAGGCCCCTGCGCTGCCATGCGCGCATGGCGATGGTGGCTACCTCAACTTCTTCGACAAGGTGGTGGAGGCGCTGGAAACTGGTGTCTCCCGGGTCGATGAAGACAATGCATCCAGCGCGCGCGACCTCCTGGACCTCGCGCTGACACGCGTGTTCTCCAATCTTCGCCGCCTCGTCCCGGAGCTCGACCGCCTCCGCGTCATGGAGCCGGTGCCAGAGGAGCTCCAGAGGTCCCTCAGGGATGAGACGCGCGTGCACGTGGAGTCCCTGGTGGAACGGTTCGTCCAGGAGCCCCTTTCTGACGAGGGTGACGACTCTGGCGCTTCGGCGGGCGACGGCCCGGACGGCGACAGCGGCTCCTCCGCCTAATCCTTCTGTTTTCTCTTCCCAGTTCCTGTCATGTCAAGCAACACCTGGCCCCTAGGGGCGTTAACTTTTGTGTTTTTACCTTCGCATTCATCTTCGTTCTTTGAGCCGTCGATTGTTTATTTTGCGTGGCGCGACCCCGCGCCTCCCGCGGGGCCTTGTGTTATTGCCGATGCTCCCCGGCGTCCCTCGAGAGACCTACGAGGGTACCGCGCTAAGACCGGCAACGGCATCCGGTCGTGCCCTCGCGGGGCGGGCCCTCCTGAGGGGGATCGTGCCGCCCCCAAGGTTAGGCCCCCAGCCACGTCGCCTAGATTGGCCGGTTCCTTCCCTCGCGCTGCCCTTCCTTGCTCCTGGAACCACAAGAGTCCTGATGGGGTTAGGTAGCGGACCGTAGCACCTGTATTTTGGTGTTAGCGCTCATGCCTCTTGCCCGGCATTCGGGCTATCACTTGATTAGAAAATTATGCCCTTACTCGGCGGGTGTACTTAGCTTATTGGGTCGTGGTGAGGGGCAGGCGGAGCAACCAAGGAGGTCGAGGATCCCGGCTGGGAGGGCATCTTCCTTGCTTGCGGGGTGGTCCGGGAGCCCTTTCGGCACTCTGTGTCGACGGGGACCGATCCCGAGCAGACCTCGACCACCGCTGGGGCGTCCGGATCACCAGGACGAGACCAACGGGGCAAGGCCTCGGCCACAATTGGGGCGTCCGGATCACCAGGACGAGGCCAAGGGGTGCGGAGCTACACGATCGGTGAGGTTCCGGAGGCGCATTACCTGGAAACCCCCCCTTGACGCTCAAGTGGCGCTCTGCGTCGGTGGGGCCCGATCCCAAGCAGACCTCGACCGCCGTTGGGGCGTCCGTATCACCGGACGAGACCAAAGGGGCGAGGCCTCGGCCACCATCGGGACGTCCGGATCACCAGGACGAGACCAAGGGGCGCGGAGCTACGCGATCGGTGAGGCTCCTGAGGCGCATTGCTTAGGAGTTCCCCTTGACGCTCAAGCGACTTCCGTACCTTTCCGCGGGCTGCCGCACCGGGAGGCGCCTGAGCCTCCCGAGGTTCTGTGATGTCGCGCTGGGCGGCGACCGGAGCCCCGAGCGGGAATCAGCCGCTAAAAACACGTGCTTTCGAGGCACAGGTCCTTGCCGGCCTGCTCCGAAGGGCCAAAAGGGGAGGCCAAGGTGCCCGGGCCTCGGCAAGGTGCCCATCCAAAAGAGAAGAGACTTCAAGGCCAGAAAGAGGAATCGCGAAGAGAGAAAAGTTCCCGCCCCTTTTTCAAATAGAGTCACAAAATCTTCAACTTCATTTCAAAAAGTGGCAATACGAATACAAAAAGAAGCAAGCAACAGCCGCGTCCGGCACCTAGGCTAGTCTTCGCCTTCGTCTTCCCCCAACGCGGAGCGTAGGGCATCCACGTTGCGTGGGCATAGCCATTGGAGGGCAGTGTTGTCCGCCAGCGCGGAGCATGGGGCTTCCACTTGGGCGTGGGAGGGAACCCCTCCGCGTCCTCGGGGGGCTCCGGGCGTATACAGCCTACTCATTATTACATGAGATTGTCACGGCCGAAGATAGCTACGCAAGCCCCCAGGCGCATGGCCTAGGCGCTCCCAACTCAGTTTAGAGCTATCCCACGCATTACTGCACGGTTGCGCGCCTCTACAGCCCAAACCTGTGTGCATTGCTCCCCGCGTAGCCATGGGATTGCGCTCCCGCGGCCCAAACATGAGCGCAATGCACCCAGTGCAGCTGCAGAGGTGTTGTGCCGGTGAAGCTGCCTCGTGAAGTGTCGCGGTGCCGGCTGGACCCCGGCTTGCGGGCCTCATGAGGCCCCGCCTCCCGAGGGCCGCCCCGGCGCCCCTGTTGCCGCGGGTGGCCCGCGTTGCTTGTACCCTACCGATTCCCCAGGCAGCCGCTCCTGAGGCCCTGGGCTCAGCCGTGTGCTGCTTGCTCGTGTGGGCGGCGGCTGCGTCGCACCCCCGCACTTCCCAGGACGCTCCCCCTTCTCCCCTGCTTGCATAAGCCTGGTCTGGTGCTCCCTCCGTGGAAGCCCTCATGCCCGGCTTAGGGAAAGCGTCCTGGACATCCCCCTATTTTGGGAGGGTGCCGGTATCTGCAGAGGGCGCCTGATCCTCCGCGCCCTCCACAGGTATGACGTAGCTCGGAACGTAGGCCTCCGTATAGAGGCTTTGGTCCCCTCCTGAGTCGCCTCCGCGCGAACCAAGGAAAGTCTCCCCGGGTGGCCGGATGACACCATCCTGGGTGCGCGGGCCACAAACCCTCCTGCGGCGGGCCTCCGCCCGAAGTTGCCTGGCTCTGCAGTCGCCGTGGGGTGGGCCGCGTGTGTCTTACCACGAGTTGCCTCCCTGATTTTCCATTGCGTCTCCATTACGGTTACCTGCCTGGCCGGAAGCCTGAGCCGCCTGCTCCCTGCGCCGGTTGGCGCGCTCCCGCCGGGACGAGCCAGGCTGTTGATGATCCATTTGGATGTGGGCGCGTACGTCGAGGAGCGCACAGGGCGCCCCAGCACCTCCTTCGTATGCACAACCGGAGGGACCGGGCAGCGCTCCGAAGGCGGTCACCGGGGTCCGGAGAAGTGAAGCACGGCGTGCGGCGGGCCCTGCTCGGGCTCGCCCGGGAGTAAAGCGGGTGCACCGTCCATAGGTGGGGCGATGGGTATGGCGAGCGAGACCCCAGCACCCAGCGCCGGCGGTCGTGAGGGAAGGTGGGGGACCCAGGCCCTCCTTGCGACGGCGACCAGCTCGGCGATGTGGTCGACCCAGGCGTCGAAGCCCCCGTGCGTAGGGCGGTGGCGAAGAATCTCACTCGCCATCAGGAGCAAGTCATGCACATTGAGGTCTCCCACGTGGGTGCAGCGCGATGCCGGTCCCGTGGGCGCCGCTCGTCCGCCATGCGCCTGACCGGCACGAGCGGTGTCGGTGGTGGAAACGACACTGGTGGCCTGATAACGACCGCCCAACATCACACTGCCGTGGCGCGGGTCTTGGGCGGCAGTGGCGAGGTTGGCGGAGGCGGGTCCTCCGAGGCCGAAAGGAGCCTGTCGGGCGTTGGCCATCAGCATGATGGGGCGGAGAAGAAGCGAAGCTTGCTGAAGACTCCGACACGCCCCCTACCTAGCGCGCCAAATGTAGGATTTCGCGCTCCGCAAAACCCTAAGGAATTCGAACCCAGGGGCGTGTGCGAAGATTCCCCTACAGCTTCGCCCCCTCCAAGCCCACAACGCGATAACCCCGCTCGATGGCGAGGAAGAAGATAGCACACGAGAGTTTACCCAGGTTCGGGCCGCTGCGAAGCGTAAAACCCTACTCCTGCCTTTGGTGGATTGCCTCACGAGGAGGTTAGTGGATGAAATAGAATAGTGGAGTGTTTCCTTGCGGGTGTGTTTGCGGGGTGGTTTCTTCGTCCCCTCTACCGGGCTACCTAGTCTCTATTTATAGCGGCCCGGGTCCTCTTCCCTTATCGCAATGGCGGGAAGGGATCCCACAACGGCCAAATTTGAAAGGGGACAAGAGGTACACCCTATCCTGATGAAAGGTGGTCTTCGCCTGCAAAGTGGTCGATGGTGATGCGGTGGTGGGCTCGGTGATGACGTCCGTCCTGCGGGGCTTGGGGTCTTGGTCTTGTTGCACCGAAGTGGAAACCTTTGGGGGGCGCTTTGGGAACTCGCGTGCGCCCCTGCCTCCTTTGCACCAAAGGGGAAATTGCCCCCTCTGGCGCACTGCCGCCTGCCTGGCCTGGCTGGCGTCACCCTTGGCCTCCTGAGGTCGTGTGTTGCATAGAAGTCTCCGCCGCTCAGGAGGGGGCCTGGGGAGGCCTGCCTCCCCGCGGGTCTTGGCGTTGTTTCCCTCGCGAGCTCGGGGTCTCGCGAGGGCCTTGTGTCGAGTGAGGCCACGCCGGGCCATACTTGGTCGTTGAGGTGGGCCATGCCTTGGGCCGCAGGCAGGCAAGTCTAGGTACCCTGGTATCCAGAACGTCGTCAAACCCAATTAGGACAAGTTGCTAAATCTCAAAGAGAATTGTTTAATGAAATGAATAATAATATGAATGATCATGCTATTAGAATAGTGACTAGAGGAGGTAGAACGACCCAAGAACCTCTTTATACTGAAGGTCCTCCTAAAAGAATTGAACAAGACTCTCAGAGAATTAACACTGATGCACCTAGTCCTTCTAAAAGGAAAAAGGAAAAGAAAGATGATAGGACTTTGCATACCTCTAGTGAACCTAAGATAGAAAAACCTCCTGATAATAATGATGTCTCTATTTCTGATGCTGAAACTCAACCTGGTAATGAACATTCACCTATTGATAATCAAAATGATAATGATGAGGTTCATGAAGATACTCAACCAAACAATGATAAAGAACCAGATAATGATGTTGAAATAGAACTTGTTGTTGATCTTGATAACCCACAACCTAAAAATAAACGATATGATAAAAGAGACTTGTGGCTACAAACATGGTAAAGAAACAGAGCCATGGGTTCAGAAACCCATGCCTTTTCCACCTAAACCATCTAAGAAAAAGGATGATGAAGAATTTGAACGCTTTGCTAAAATGATTAGGCCAGTCTTTTTGCGTACGCGCTTAACTAATATCTTAAAGATGGCCCCTTATGCAAAATACATGAAAGACATCATCACTAATAATAGAAAGATACCTAAAGCTGAAATCTCCACCATGCTAGCTAACTATTCTTTTAAGGATGGAGTCCTAAAAAACTTGGAGATCCAGGAATACCAACTATACCTTGCTCCATTAAAATAAATTATGTCAAAACTGCTTTGTGTGATTTGGGAGCCGGTGTTAGTGTTATGCCTTTCTCTTTAGGTAAAAGACTTGATTTGAATAAACTCACACCTACTGAAATATCATAGCAAATGGCTGACAAATCAACTGCCATACCTATCGGTATTTGTGAGGATGTGCCCGTTGTTGTTGCAAATGTTACTTTCTTAACAGACTTTGTTATTCTTGAGATGCCCAAGGACGACAACATGTCTATTATCCTTGGTAGACCTTTTTTGAATACTGCAGGGGTTGTTATTGATTGCAATAAAAGCAAAGTCACTTTTCATATCAATGGTAATGAGCATACGGTGCACTTTCTGAAGAAACAATTCCAAGGGAATGGTATAAATGTTATTGAAGAATCTTCGACACTCACTATTGGAAGTTTTCAACTACCTCTACCTACTGCCAAAAAGAAATATGACATACTTATTGTTGGGGATATGCATATCCCCGTTGAGGTAACTTAGTGTTTTACGAAAGTTCTTCGGTTTCATGCTAATCGAAAGTGGTTGCTAATAAGACTTGATCAACCTTATTAATGGATCATTTTTGAGAGGTATGAAGTTGATGAATCTAGTAGGCACAACCTTCTGCTCCCACCTTTTGTTTTCTATTCTTCTTAGTCATATAAAATAAAATGCCATGTTTATCCTGTTTTGTGATTTCTCCGTGCAATAAAAAAATGACCCAAAAATAAAAGTTCTTAGAATGTCCTGAAAATTTAACACGATTGTTTCCTGAATATTTCTGAATTTATGGTGCAAATAACATTAGAGGGGGGTGCACCCGGTGTCCACAAGACACCAGGGCGCACTAGCAACCCCAGGCGTGCCCTGGTGGGTTGTGGTCCCCACGTGTGTCCCCTCACCTATCCCTTTAGCCCATGTCATCTCCTACCTCCAGAAATTTTTTACCATAGCTCTCACTCTCGTGTTATTTCTCTCAAACCCGCGGATTTCGATCTGTTTGCTCGAAGCTCCATTTCTGAAACTATTTTGGGGGATTGCTACTTGGTATATGACTCCTCCATTGCTCCAATTAGTTTTTGATTTAGTGGTTTATTTTTTGAATAATTAGCTACTCTTGGTGCTGCTGTAGATGGGTTTGCATGTTGAATTCTTAGAGTTCTAAGTAATTTGAATGCTTAATATGGCCTCTAGGCATCCTTATGAGTAGTTGCTATCAATCTTATGAAGTTTTGTTAACAAAAATTTGGGACCAAATAATTTTCAGAAATTTGTACACGAATAAAATGAACTTCTTTGGAAGGAGTTCTTCGAGGAGAAGGTCCTTGGAGGCATTATCGAGTAGTGGCTCAATACGACGTTCTTATGTTGAGCCAAGTGCAAGCTCGATGCGGGATGCCGCTACCAAATCCTGCTTATGGCCATGTAACGAATTCATGGTAGGTGCGGGTATCAAGGAGGAATTCGATCAATTTATCCACAACGCAAAACTTGCCCCCCTCATCGCAGATGAGTGCATTCAACATCTCGACCTCATAAAAACATTCACAAAGAAATTTAAATATTTTCCTCGTGAGTCTAGAGTTTCATTTAACCTTTATGACCATCCTTTTACCATGCCTTTAGATGTGTTCTGTGAAGCGTGCAAAATTCCATATTGGGGTTCGCTAGACGAACCACCCAAATCTGAGTATTAGTCATTTTTCATTAATCTTTGCTACCATGAAGATAGAGGAGTGACACAAGGTAGAATAGAAAGCATCCATTTTCCATCTATACACTACTTTGCACTCTTTAATGGCAAATGCATCGTAGGCAAGCAAGATTGCAGCACACTATGTGCCCCTGATTTGAGTCTTATACACACTGCTATAATAGGAATTAAACATTATAGTCTTGGAGCAATCATTGCACGGAGATTGCAACACAACACTGCTAGTGGTCACTTTTATGGTGGGATCTATGCCTCCCGTGTATCTAAGAAGCTAAATGTATCACCTTGGCCTAACGATCCCATTTTACCTACTCAGTACTTAGACTTTGAGGCCATGAAACGTCATAAGTTCCTTATGGGCACAGTCACTAATTATACTTACAACTTGAGGTTCAATAAAGATCCCATTGTACCTATTGTCTTGCCTGCTCCCGCTCTCTTTGATTATCACATTAAGGGAAGATACTATGTTCTCGAGAGCGAGGCCCGCACATACAATGCAGAGGTTGAAGCTGCCAGATGGGCTGAGGAGACTTCACCAAGAGCCTCGGTGGGCTATCATTCAGACTATTATCCAGGCCGAGGATGGTGATTGTCAAGCTAGGCCAAAAGCCTAAGCTTGGGGGAGTACGTATTTCCACCGATATTATATTCATGTTTACACATTTCATTCCAGTTGTCGGTGTTCACGCTTTTTCATTGTATTATCCATGCTAGATTTATTTTCTTGTTTTCTTCTTGCGTGTTTGAAAAACTTTGAGAAAATCAAAAAATATTTCTTGTTTCTTTTCAGTTTTTCTTTCTAGTTTAATTAATTGTAATAGCAAAAGAAAACCCAAAAAG
Organism: Elymus sibiricus; assembly: GCA_039707655.1. NCBI lineage: Eukaryota > Viridiplantae > Streptophyta > Magnoliopsida > Poales > Poaceae > Elymus > Elymus sibiricus. The sequence goes on along the minus strand of CM077669.1, from coordinate 185,782,306 downwards.
ATTTCTTGTTTCTTCTTTTACTTGTTGGGAGTTTTCCCATGTAAATAGTTTTTCTCGTCTTTGTTTTTCCTTCCTTGATTTGCTTTCTTTAAGAAAAACCAAAAACTCTAAAAAAATATTTTAGTGTGTTTCTCTGAAATTCTTTTCCTTTTATTTGAGTCGTACCAAGGAGAAGACCATGATGAAAATGTTGAGTGGCTCTTATATGCATCATTGTTAATATAAAAAAAACCCAAATTACTTTGTCTTCTCCTTTTGAATAAAATGTTCACACATTCCAGCTTAGTCCACGACACTCTTGCACTATTATTATTTTCATATCATTCGGTCTTGCAAGTGAAAGGCAATAATGACGATATTTGATGAAGTGACTGTGGCAGAGAGAAGCGGGTATGAACTCAACTTGTTTTTGTTTTTGTAAATATGTTTAACCTAGTATCCATGATTCAGCATATTATGATCAAACATGCTTGCAATGACAAGTAGAGATTATAGTTGCTCATGCCATGCTTAAGTAGCTAGGAGTGGATAATGATTTATCTTGGATGTCAACATGCATTAAAATGGTTGTGATGTTATATGATGATATGGTATCCTCCTCTGAATGTTTCAAGTGGCTTGACTTGGCATATGTTCATGCATGTAGTTGAATCAAAACCAACATAGCCTTCACGATATTTTTGTTCATGGTGTCCATATCTTACTCATGCTAGTATTCAATGTTTATTATTCATAATGCATGTTCATGACCATTTTCGCTCTCTAGCTGGCCGCTTCTCAACCTATTTGCTAGCCTTCACCTGTACTAAGAGGGAATACTGCTTGTGCGTCAAAATCCTTAAACCAAAGTTATTCGAGATGAGTCCACTATATCAACCCATATGCGGTATCACCCTGCCGTTCCAAGTAAATTTGCATGTGCCACCTCTAAAATTTCAAATGAACATCTGTTTTGTGTGTTTGGACCGCTCATGGAGCGACAGGGGGCGGTCAGTATCTTCCATGTTAAGCGGGTTATTCTCATGATGAGTGTTTATTCACTCGTCCTTGCACGAGAGGGGCGGTAATAGGGATTCCCAGTCCCAAAATCAAAAATTGCAAATAATTAAACAAAACTCCCCTAGGAATGTTGTTGGTATGGACGGTACCCATGGATTCGACTAGCCGTGGAGTGTGTTTGTTGGTGGAGGGGGAGTAAACCTTTACTTTTACCACTTGTGAATCGCCGCTAATGTGTTTAGCATGGAAGATATTGATAACTCTTGGTCGTAACGTTGATAGGAAGGGTGTACCTCCCAAAATTATATTTATCTCTGATTTAAGCTTTGAACTCTAGCACCTTTGCAAATCCCTGCTTCCCTCTGCAAAGGGACTATCTATTTACTTTTATGTTGAGTCATCACCTTCTCAAATAAGCGCCAGATCTGAGAGTACTATTGTCATCCTCATGCATTGTGTATAGTTAATGTTGGATGCAGCATGACTGGATCTTTTCTACCATGAATTACAATGTTTAGTCGCTGCTTGAACTTTGGAGGTGCTCTGCATTTATGTTTTGTGGTCTCAGAAAGGGCTAGCGAGATACCACTATTGTCATATTATACCATAACCGTTTTGACAAAATGTTGGCACTAGAGATATTTTATTATTGCTCTCTAGTTGAATATGCCTTTGATACGTCCATTTTGCATCATGATTTCCTACTGTTATTTACTTTGTTTTGTTGAATAATAATGCCTTGGGGAGTGAATCTAATGCCTTTTTTCTCATAATATGCAAGGTTTACACAAAGAGGGAGAATACCGGCAGCTGGAACTCTGGACCTAAGAAAAGCACGTAAGAGATACCTATTCCGCACAACTCCAATGAAGCTGAAATTTTACGGAGAATATTTTTGCATTTAATAAAAAATACTGGAGCAGAAAACTACCGGAGGGGGCCTCCCAGGTGGGCACAACCCACCAGGGCGCGCCAGGCCCCCCTGGGCGCGCCCTGATGGGTTGTGTCCACCTCGGCCCACCTTTGGTGCCCATCTTCTGGTATAAGGTCACTCTTGACCTAGAAAAAATCAGAGGAGGACTTTCGGGACGAAGTGCCGCCGCCTCGAGGCAGAACTTGGGCAGGAGCACTTTTACCCTCCGGCAGAGTGATTCCGTCGAGGGAACTTCCCTCCCGGAGGGGGAAGTCGAAGCAATCGTCATCACCAACATCCCTCTCATCTTTGGGAGGCCAATCTTCATCCACATCTTCAACAGCACTATCTCCTCTCAAACCCTAGTTCATCTCTTGTGTTCAATCTTTGTACCGGAATCTCAGATTGGTACCTGTGGGTGACTAGTAGTGTTGATTACCTTGCGTAGTTGATTACTATATGGTTTATTTGGTGGAAGATTATATGTTCAGATCCATTATGCCATTCAATACTCCTCTGATCTTGAGCATGATTATTATTTGTGAGTAGTTACATTTGTTCTTGAGGTCACGGGAGAAGTCATGTTGCGAGTAATCATGTGAATTTGATATGTGTTCAATATTTTGATGATATGTATGTTGTGATTCCCTTAGTGGTGTCATGTGAACGTTGACTACATGACACTTCAACATTCATGGGCCTAAGGGAATGCATTGTGGAGTATTTATTAGATGATGGGTTGCTAGAGTGACAGAAGCGTAAACCCTAGTTTATGCGCTACTTCGTAAGGGGCTGATTTGGATCCACATGTTTGATGCTATGGTTAGACTTTGTCTTAATACTTTTATCATAGTTGCAGATGCTTGTGAGGGGGTTAATCATAAGTGCGTTGTTAGTTCAAGTAAGAACAACACCTTAGCACCGGTCCACCCACATATCAAATTATCAAAGTAGCTAACACGGATCAAACCAACATGATAAAAGTGACTAGACGAAATTCCCGTGTACCCTCAAGAACACTTTGCCTATTACTAGTGATTGTTCTGGCCTGTCCTTTGCCTCAAAAGGATTGGGCTACCTTGTTGTACCTTGTTTACCGTTACCATTACTTGCTTGTTACCAATTATCTTGCTATCAAACTATCTGTTACCTACAATTTCAGTGCATGCAGAAATTACCTTGTTGAAAACCGCTTGTCATTTTGTTCTGCTGCTCGTTGGGTTCGACACTCTTACTTATCAAAAGGACTACGATTGATCCCCTATACTTGTGGGTCATCAGCCATTGATATGAGTTAATATAATTTCTAAGAGTTACTGTTGACATGGTTAGTCATGATCCTTGCTGAAAACCTGGGTGCTACTTAGGCATATGTATGTAAACAAGAACAAAAGAGTTCGTAAAAGTTTTTCTTTTTCACATTCAGTTTGTCAACTGAATTGCTTGAGGACAAGCAATGGGTTAAGCTTGCGGGAGTTGATACGTCTCCGTCGTATCTACTTTTCCTAACGCTTTTGCTCTTGTTTTGGACTCTAATTTGCATGATTTGAATGAAACTAACCCGGACTGACGCTGTTTTCAGCAAAACTACCATGGTATTGTTTTTTGTGCAGAAATAAAAGTTCTTGAAATTGGACGAAACTTTTTGGAGATTTATTTTATGACAAATAAAAAATACTGGAGCCAAGAACCACCGGAGGGAGTGCCCTGGCTGGGCACGATACACCAGGGCACGCCACCCCCCAGGCGTGCCCTGGTGGATTGTGGTTAGCTCGTGGCCCCCCTGACCCTAATTCCAGCACTATAAATTCCTATTTTCGGAGAAAAAAATAGGAGAGGAAGTTTTATCGCGTTTCACGAGACGGAGCCGCGGCCACCTCCTGTTCTTCATCGGGAGCCAGATTTGGAGCCCGTTTGGGGCTCCGGAGAGGGGAATCTTCGGTCTTCGTCATCACAAACCCTCCTTCATAGCCAATTCCATGATGCTCCCCACCAGGAGTGAGTAATTGCTTCGTAGGCTCGCTGTTCGATGAGGAGTTGGATGATATTCATCATGTAATTGAGTTAGTTTTGTTAGGGCTTGATCCCTAGTATCCACTATGTTCTGAGATTGATGTTGCCATGACTTTGTCATGCTTAATGCTTGTCACTAGGGCCCGAGTGCCATGATTTCAGATCTGAACTGTTTATGTTATCACCTTTATATCTATGTTCTTGATCTGATCTTGCTAGTCATATGCACCTGCTATGTGTTATGATCCGTAAACCCCAAGATGACAATAGTTGGGATGCTTTCCGGTGATGAACGTAGTTTGAGGAGTTCAAATATTCACTATGTGTTAATGCTTTGTTCCGGTTCTCTATTAAAAGGAGGCCTTAATATCCCTTAGTTTCCTTATGGACCGGGAGGGTAGGAAAAAAGATGGCATGCAAGTTCTTTTCCATAAGCACGTATGACTATTTACGGAAAACATGCCTACATTATATTTATGAACTGGAGCTAGTTCTGTGTCGCCCTAGGTTATGACTGTTATATGATGCATATCATCCAACGAATTTACCGATCCAATGCCTACGAGTTTTCCACATATTGTTCTTGCTAAGTTACTATTGCTACTGCTACGGTTACACTTGCTACAAAATCATTGCTATCACTATTACCGTTACTGCTACTATTACCAATGCTATCAAACTATCACATTACTGTGCTACTGATCACTCTGTTGTGGATATTTAATATCCAGGTGTGGTTGAACTGACAACTCAACTGCTAATACTCGCAAATGTTCTTTGGCTCCCCTTGTGTCGAATCTATAAATTTGGGTTGAATACTCTACCCTCGAAAACTGTTGCGATCCCCTATACTTGTGGGTTATCATCAATGTTCACATGACACCACTAAAGGAAGCAAAAACATACATATCATCAAAATATCGAACGAATACCAACTTCACATGATTACTTATAACAAGACTTCTACCATGTCCTCGGGAACAAAAGTAACTACTCACAAATCATCACCACATTCAATATCAGAGGTATAATAAATATAATTAAGGATATGAACATATTATGTTCCACCAAGTAAACCAACAAGCATCAACTACAAGATGTAATCAACACTACTAGTGGCCCCCAGTACCAATCTGATGTTATGAGACAAAGATTAAATACAACAGATGAACTAGGGTTTGATATGAGATGGTGTTGTGAAGATGTTGATGAAGACTGGTCCTCCCACGAAGGAGGAAACATTAGTGATGACGATGGCTTCGATTTCCCCCTCCTGGAGGGAAGTTCTCCGTCAGAATCACTCTGCGGGAAATCAAAAGGGCCTCTGCCCCAGGTTTCACCTTGAGACGGCGGCGCTTCATCCCGAAAGTATCCTCTTGATTTTTTCTAGGTCAAAACCCATCATATAGCAGAACAGGGGGGTCGGAGGCCGCATCTGGTCCTGCCAAGCTATCAGGGTGCACCCAGGGGGTGGGTGCGCCCTGATGGCTTGGCACCAACAGGTGGCCCCCCTCAGGTATATTTTTGCTCCATAAATTCACATATTCCAGAAAAAATCCTCTTGAAGTTTCAGGTCATTTGCAGTCTAGAGAATTTTCATCCTTTTTCTTGGTTTCCAGGACCAGAATTCCAGTTTCCGGTAATTTCCCTCTTTGGGATGTACCTTGTAAATTAAGAGAGAAAACAAATAAGATTTTTACTCCCTCCGTTCCAAAATATAAGTCTTTTTAGAGATTCCACTATTGAACTATATACGGATGTATGTAGACATATTTTAGAGTGTAGGTTCACTCATTTTGCTCAGTATGTAGTCCCCTATTAAAATGTCTAGAAAGACTTATATTTAGGAACGGAGGGAGTATGATAAAGTGGAATAATGACCAAGAATACTATAATTATCCATAAGAAATCATGATGGAAAATTGATGTATCATATGCACACTCACCTTTCCGCACAATGCTAGCCTCTTCCGTAACGTGCATTGCCCATTCTCACCTCGAGGATCGGTGCAACTTTCGCCGGTGCATCCAATCCCCGTGATATGATACACTCTATCACACATAAGCCACCTTATATTTTCCTCAAAACAGCCATAATACCTACCTATTATGGCATTTCCATAACCATTCCGAGATATATTGCCATGCAACTTCCACCGTTACATCACATGACTTGTGTGTTCATCATTATATTGCTTTGCATGATCATGTAGCTGACATAGTATTTGTGGCACAACCATCGTTCATCATTGTTTACATGTTATGCTAGATCACTGCACATCCTGGTACACTGCCAGAGGCATTCATATAGAGTCATTTCTTTTTCATTATTGAGTTGTTATATCGAGTTGTAAGTAAATAAAGTGTGATGATCATCATTATCAGAGCATTGTCCCAGTGAGGAAAGGATGATGGAGTAATGATTCCTCCACAAGTCGGGATGAGCTCCGGACGAAAAATGAAAAAAATGGGTGAGGCCAAATGAGCCCGTCAAGAAAAAAAAAAGGAAAAAAAAGAAAAAACAGAGAGAAAAAGAGAGAAGGGACTTTGCTACTATCCTTTACCACACTTGTGCCTCAAAGTGGCACCATGTTCTTCATATAGAGAGTCTCCTGAGTTGTCATTTTCATATCCTAGTGGGAATTTTTCATTATAGGACTTCGCTTGTGTATTCCGATGACGGGCTTCCTCAAATTCCCAAGGTCTTCATGAGCAAGCAAGTTGGATGCACACCCACTTAGATTCCGTTGAGCTTTCATACACTTAGAGCTCTAGTGCATCTGTTGCATGGCAGTGCCTACTCCTCGTATTGATATCAATTGATGGGCATCTCCATAGCCCGTTAGTCCACCTAGTTGATGCGAGACTTTCTTTCCACTTTGACTCCTTTTGATATCTACCAGCATATTCTATTCCACCCATATGCTTGTTGGGAACGTTGCATGGGAAACAAAAAAATTCCTACGCTTCACCAAGATCAATCTAGGAGATGAGCATCTACGAGAGGAGAGATTGGATCCACAAACCCTTGTAGATCGCTAAGCAGGAAGCATTAAGAAACGCGGTTGAAGTAGTCGAACGTCTTCGTGCTACTTCTTGAGCATGTGTTGGTTTTCCCTTGAAGAGGAAAGGGTGATGCGGCAAAGTAGATAAGTATTTCCCTCAGTGGTTGAGAACCAAGGTATCAATCCAGTAGGAGATACAAGCAAGTCCCCAATAGATGTACCTACACAAAGAATCAAACACTTGCACCCAACGCTATAAAGGGGTTGTCAATCCCTTCACGGTTACTTGCAAGGATGAGATCTGATAGAGATAGATAGATAGGATTGCTAAAACGAAAAGTAAAAAGATTGCAGCAAAGTATTTTTGGTATTTTTGGTTTATAGATCTGAAAATATATTATGGAAAATAGACCCGGGGGGCATAGGTTTCACTAGAGGCTTCTCTCATGAAGGCAAATAATACGGTGGGCGAACAAATTACTGTCGAGCAATTGATAGAAAAGCGAATAATTATGAAGATATCCAAGGCAATGATTATGCATATAGGCATCACGTCCGTGTCAAGTAGACCGAAACGATTCTGCATCTACTACTATTACTCCACACATCGACCGACTCCTGCCTGCATCTAGAGTATTAAGTTCATGAAGAACAGAGTAACGCATTAGGTAAGATGACATGATGTAGAGGGATAAATTCAAGTAATATGATGAAAACCCCATCTTTCTATCCTCGATGGCAACAATACAATACGTGACTCGCTACCCCTACTTTGTCACTGGGTGAGGACACCGCAAGATTGAACCCAAAACTAAGCACTTCTCCCATTGCAAGAATTACCAATCTAGTTGGCCAAACCAAACCAATAACTCGAAGAGACTTGCAAAGATATGAAATCATGCATATAAGAATTCAGAGAAGATTCAAATAATATTCATAGATAATCTGAACATAAACCCACAATTCATCGGATCTCGACAAACACACCGCAAAAGAGTATTACATCGGATAGATCTCCATGAAGATCATGAAGAACATGGTATTGAAGAGCAAAGAGAGAGAAGAAGCCATCTAGCTACTAGCTATGGACCCGAAGGTCTGTGGTGAACTACTCACGCATCATCGGAGGGGCAATGGAGTTGATGTAGATGCCCTCCGTGATCGAATCCCCCTCCGACAGATTACCGGAAAAGGCTCCAAGTATTTTTGTGTCTCTTTTTGGTATCCAGGGAATATTTGGGAATTTATAGGCCAAAGAATAGGGTTTGGAGGGCTGCCGTGGGGCCACAAGCCAGGGGGGCGCGCCCCCCTAGGGCGCGCCCCTGTGGCTTGTCGCCACACGGCGGCTCTCCTGCCTTCATCTCCAAGTCTTCTTGGTTGCTTCTGGTCCAAGAAAAATCATTCCGAAGATTTTATTGCATTTGTACTCCGTTTAATATTCCTTATCTGCAATACTCAAAAACAAGGAAAAAACAGAAACTGGCACTAGGCTCTAGATTAATAGGTTAGTCCCAAAAATAATATAAAATAGCATATTAATGCATATAAAACATCCAAAACAGATAATATAATAGCATGGAACAATCAAAAATTATAGATACGTTGGAGACGTATCAAGCATCCCCAAGCTTAATTCCTGCTCATCCTCGAGTAGGTAAATGATAAAAACAGAATTTTTGATGTGGAATGCTACCTAACATATTTATCCATGTAATATTCTTTATTGTGGCATGAATATTCCGATCCATAAGATTCAAAACAAAAGTCTAATATTGACATAAAAATAGTAATACTTCGAGCATACCAACAAGGCAATCGTGTCCTTTCGAAATAACATGGCCTTAGAAAGTTATCCCTACAAAATCATATGGTCTGGCTATGCTCCATCTTCCCCACACAAAGTATCTAAATCATGCACAACCCCGATGACAAGTCAAGCAATTGTTTCACACTTTTTATGTTCTCAAACCTTTTCAACTCTCACGCAATACATGAGCGTGAGCCATGGATATAGCACTATAGGTGGAATAGAATATGGTGGAGGTGGTGAGGAAAAAGGAGAAGATAGTCTCACATCAACTAGGCGTATCAACGGGCTATGGAGATGCCCATCAATAGATATCAATGTGAGTGAGTAGGGACTGCCATGCAACGGATGCACTAGAGCTATAAGTGTATGAAAGCCCAAAGAGAAACTAAGTGGTTGTGCATATGATGAAAAATTCCACTAGCTATATGAAAGTGACAAAATAGGAGACTCTCTATCATGAAGATCATGGTGCTACTTTGAAGCACAAGCGTGGAAAAAGATAGTGGCATTGTCCCTTCTCTCTTTCTCTCTTTTTTTTGGTGGGCATCTTTGGCCTCCTTTTTTTTATTTGGGCTTCGCTGGCCTCTTTTATTTTTTTGTAAAGTCCGGAGACTCATCCGAACTTGTGAGGGATTCATAGCTTCCATCATCCTTTTCTCACACGGGACAATGCTCTAATAATGAAAATCATCACACTTTTATTTACTTACAACTCGATACCTAGAACAAAATATGACTCTATATGAAATATGAAAGTAATGTTGCATGTCATGAAAAACGGAACAGTGGAAGTTGCATGGCAATATATCTCGGAATGGCTATGGAAATGCCATAATAGGTAGGTATGGTGGTTTTTTTAAGGAAAATATATGGTGGCTGTTTTTAGGAAGGTGGGTTTGATGTATCGGCGAAAGTTGCGCGGTACTAGAGAGGCTAGCAAAGGTGGAAGGGTGAGAGTGCGTATAATCCATGGACTCAACATTAGTCATAAAGAACTCACATACTTATTGCAAAAGTCTATTAGTCATCGAAGCAAAGCATTAGACGCATGCTCCTAGGGGAGAGGTTGGTAGGAGTTAACCATCGCGCGCTCCCGACCATCACACAAAGGTTGACAATCATTAAACAAATCATGCTCCGACTTCGTTACATAACGGTTCACCATACGTGCATGCTACGGGAATCACAAACTTTAACACAAGTATTTCTCCAATTCACAACTACTCCCTAGCATGACTCTCATATTACCATCTCTATATCTCAAAACTATATGCAAGGAATCAAACTTCTCATGGTATTCAATGCACTTTATATGAAAGTTTTTATTATATCCCTCTTGGATGCCCATTATATTAGGACTAAATTCATAACCTAAACAAATTACCATGCTGTTTAAAGACTCTCAAAATAATATAAGTGAGGTACGAGAGTTCAATAATTTCTATAAAATAAAACACCACCGTGCTCTAAAAAGATATAAGTGAAGTACTAGAGCAACATTGCCTAGCTCAAAAGATATAAGTGAAGCACATAGAGTATTCTAATAAATTCACGATTCAGCGTGTCTCTTTCAAAAAGATGTGCAGCAAGGATGATTGTGGCAAACTAAAAAGCAAAGACTCATATCATACAAGACGCTCCAAACAAAACACATATCATGTGGTGAATAAAAATATAGCCTCAACTAAATTTACCGATGGATTGAAGACGAAAGAGGGGATGCCTTCCGGGGCATACCCAAGCTTAGGCTTTTTGGTATCCTTGAATATGGCTTGGGGTGCCTTGGGCATCCCCAAGCTTAGGCTCTTGCCACTCCTTATTCCATAGTCCATCAAATCTTTACCAAAAACTTGAAAACTTCACAACACAAAACTCAACAGAAAACTCATGAGATCCGTTAGTATAAGAACAATAAATCACCACTTTAGGTACTGTTGTGAACTCATTCTTTATTTATATTGGTGTAATATCTACTGTATTCCAACTTCTCCATGGTTCATACCCCCCTGATACAACCCATAGATACATCAAAATAAGCAAACAACACAAAGAAAACAGAATCTGTCAAAAACAGAACAGTCTGTAGCAATCTATATACTTCGAATACTTATGTAACTCCAAAAATTCTGACAAATTAGGAAAATTAGAGTAATTTGTTTATCAATCTTTTGTAAAAATTTCAGATCAAAAGCACGTTCCAGTGAATTTAAAAAATTCCTGGACTAAGAGCAAAAGTTTCTGTTCTTCAGCAAAATCAAATCACAAACACCGTAGACCATCCCAAAGGTCTTACTTGGCTCAAACACTAAATTAAACAAGAAAACACAATTACTACAGAGGTAATAATGTGTGGAAAACTCAAAAACAGAAGCAAAAACAAAAGCATAAAAATAAAATTGGGTTGCCTAGCGCTATTGTTTAACGCCCCTAGCTAGGCATAACACAATAGATCTAGGTATTGTCATCTTTGGTATGCAATCCATAAGTAGCTCTCATAATAGATTCATAAGGTAATTTTATTTTCTTTCTAGGAAAGTGTTCCATGCCTTTCCTTAATGGAAATTGGAATCTAATATTTCCTTCCTTCATATCAATAATTGCACCAATCGTTCTAAGGAAAGGTCTACCAAGAATAATAGGACATGTAGGATTGCAATCTATATCAAGAACAATGAAATCTATGGGCACATAATTCCTATTTGCAACAATAAGAACATCATTAATCCTTCCCATAGTGGAATCCGCTAGATGCAGATTTAAAGAGCAATCATCAAATTCACGGAAACCTAGCACATCACATAAAGTTTTTGGAATCGTGGAAACGCTAGCACCCAAATCACACAAAGCATGGCACTCATAATTTTTAATCTTAATATTAATAGTAGGTTCCCACTCATCATAAAGCTTCCTAGGTATAGAAACCTCCAACTCAAGTTTTTCTTCAAAAGATTTCATCATAGCATCCACGATATGTTTAGTAAAAGCTTTATTTTGGTCATAAGCATGTGGAGAATTCAACATGGATTGCAACAAGGAAACACAATCAATCAAAGAACAACTATCATAATTAAAGTCCTTGAAATCCAAAAGAGTGGGTTCATTGCTATTTAAAGTTTTGACCTCTTCAATCCCACTTTTATCAATCTTAGCATTAAGATCTATAAACTCCGAATCATTGGGACGCCTTTTAACTAAAGTTGACTTATCTTCAGTCCCTTCTTTATAAAGATTTACATTAGAAAACAAAGATTCAATAGGAGTCACATCAATCACTTTAAGATCTTCATCATTATTATCACGAGAACATACTTTTTCAAGCCATTCACGCTTAGCACGTATTCTAGCGGTTCTTTCCTTACACTCATCAATAGAAATTCTCATAGATTTTAAAGACTCATTAATATCATGCTTGGGTGGAATAGATCTAATTTTAAAAGAATCAATCTCAAGAGAAATTCTATCAACGTTCCTAGCCAAATCATCAATCTTGAGCAATTTTTCTTCAATCATAGCATTGAAACCCTTTTGCGAACTAATAAATTCTTTAATATTATTCTCAAGATCAGAGGGCATCTTATTATAATTTTCATAAGAATTGTTGTAGGAATTACCATAATTATTAGAGGAATTACTAGGAAACGACCTAGGATTGAAATTACCTCTATACGCGTTATTACCAAAATTGTTCCTACCAACAAAATTCTCATCCATAGATTCATTATTATTTCCAATCAAAGAAGACAAAGGCATATCATTAGGATCAATAGGAGCACTCTTACTAGCAAACAATTTCATTAATTCATCCATCTTTTCACTCAAAGTATTTATTTCTTCAATAGCATGCACTTTTTTACTAGTAGGAGATCTTTCGGTATGCCATTGAGAGTAATTTGCCATAATATTATCTAGGAGTTTAGTAGCTTCTCCTAATGTGATTTCCATAAAAGTACCACCTGCGGCGGAATCTAAGAGATTCCTAGATGCAAAATTCAATCCCGCATAGAAAATTTGTATAATCATCCATAAACTCAAACCATGCGTGGGGCAATTTCTAATCATTAATTTCATCCTCTCCCAAGATTGTGCAACATGCTCATTATCAAGTTGCTTAAAATTCATTATATCGTTCCTAAGGGAGATGATCTTAGCGGGCGGAAAGTACTTGGAAATAAAAGCATCTTTACACTTATTCCATGAATCAATACTATTTTTAGGCAAAGATGAAAACCAAGTTTTAGCACGATCTCGTAGTGAGAACGGAAATAGCTTCAATTTAACAATATCATTATCCACATCTTTCTTCTTTTGCATATCACACAACTCAACGAAAGTATTTAGATGGGATGCGGCATCTTGATTGGAAAGGCCAGAAAATTGTTCTTTCATAACAAGATTTAGCAAAGCGGCATTAATTTCATAAGATTCCGCACTAGTGGTGGGAGCAATTAGAGTACTAATAAAATCATTATTATTAGTATTGGAAAAGTCACACAACTCGGTATTCTCTTGAGTCATCGTGACAAAGAAAGCAATCAAGCACACAAGCAAACGAAAAGCAAACGAAAAGACGAACGGAAGAAGGGCGAATAAAAAGGCAAATCTTTTTGAAAATCGTTTTAGAAGTGCGGGAGAGGAAAACGAGAGGCAAATAGCAACTAATGTAAATGCAAGAGATGAGTTTGTGATGGGTACTTGGTAGGCTTGATGTAGATCTCCCGGCAACGGCACCAGAAATACTTCTTGCTACTTCTTGAGCATGCGTTGGTTTTCCCTTGAAGAGGAAAGGGTGATGCGGCAAAGTAGATAAGTATTTCCCTCAGTTGTTGAGAACCAAGGTATCAATCCAGTAGGAGATACAAGCAAGTCCCCAATAGATGTACGTACACAAAGAATCAAACACTTGCACCCAACGCTATAAAGGGGTTGTCAATCCCATCACGGTTACTTGCAAGGATGAGATCTGATAGAGATAGATAGATAGGATTGCTAAAACGAAAAGTAAACTAAAAGTAAAAAGATTGTAGCAAAGTATTTTTGGTATTTTTGGTTTATAGATCTGAAAATATATTATGGAAAATAGACCCGGGGGCCATAGGTTTCACTAGAGGCTTCTCTCATGAAGGCAAATAATACGATGGGTGAACAAATTACTGTCGAGCAATTGATAGAAAAGTGAATAATTATGAAGATATCCAAGGCAATGATTATGCATATAGGCATCACGTCCGTGTCAAGTAGACCGAAACGATTCTGCATCTATTACTATTACTCCACACATCGACCGACTCCTGCCTGCATCTAGAGTATTAAGTTCATGAAGAACAGAGTAACGCATTAGGTAAGATGACATGATGTAGAGGGATAAACTCAAGCAATATGATGAAAACCCCATCTTTTTATCCTCGATGGCAACAATACAATACGTGACTCGCTACCCCTACTTTGTCACTGGGTGAGGACACCGCAAGATTGAACCCAAAACTAAGCACTTCTCCCATTGCAAGAATTACCAATCTAGTTGGCCAAACCAAACCAATAACTCGAAGAGACTTGCAAAGATATGAAATCATGCATATAAGAATTCAGAGAAGATTCAAATAATATTCATAGATAATCTGAACATAAACCCACAATTCATCGGATCTCGACAAACACACCGCAAAAGAGTATTACATCGGATAGATCTTCATGAAGATCATGAAGAACATGGTATTGAAGAGCAAAGAGAGAGAAGAAGCCATCTAACTATTAGCTATGGACCTGAAGGTCTGTGGTGAACTACTCACGGATCATCGGAGGGGCAATGGAGTTGATGTAGATGCCCTCCTTGATCGAATCCCCCTCCGGCAGATTACCGAAAAAGGCTCCAAGATTGGATCTCACGAGAACAGAGGCTTCCGGTGGCGGAAAAGTAATTTTGTGGCTCTTTTTGGTATCCAGGGAATATTTGGGAATTTATAGGCCGAAGAATAGGGTTAGGAGGGCTGCCATGGGGCCACAAGCCAGGGGGGCGCCCCCCCCCTAGGGCGCGCCCCTATGGCTTGTCGCCACACGGCGGCTCTCCTGCCTTCATCTCCAAGTCTTCTGGGTTTCTTCTGGTCCAAGAAAAATCATTCCGAAGATTTTATTGCATTTGTACTCCATTTAATATTCCTTATCTGCAATACTCAAAAACAAGGAAAAAACAGAAACTGGCACTAGGCTCTAGATTAATAGGTTAGTCCCAAAAATAATATAAAATAGCATATTAATGCATATAAAACATCCAAAACAGATAATATAATAGCATGGAACAATCAAAAATTATAGATACATTGGAGACGTATCACTTCGCGATCCAAATTGCAATCCGTCCCACGATCCAATCATGATCTAGTGTCGAACGGACGGCACCTACGCGTTCAGCACACGTACAGCTCGATGACGTTCTCCACCTCCTTGATCCAGCAAGCGAGGGTGGAGAGGTAGATGAGTTCTCCGACAGCACAACGGCATGGCGGCTGTGGTGGTGGAGCTGATCCGGCAAAGCTTCGCTAAGCAAAACCGAACCAATCTAGAGGAGAAACAATCTATGAGGGAGGGAGAGGCTGCGCCGTGGCTTATGGTGTAACAGCCCTCCCTCCCCTCACATATATATAGGGGGGTAGGAGGAGGGGGCCGGCGCCCTAGGGTTCCCACCCCTAGGGGGCGGCGGCCTAGATGGGGCCGGCAGACAAGGGGGACGCCTTGGCCCCCAAGGCAAGTGGTGCGGCCCCCTTAGGGCTTGCCCCCACAAGCCCTTGGCTGCATGGGCCTAGGTGGGGGTGTGGCCAGCCCACTAGGGGCTTGTGCACACCCTCTCACAGCCCGTGGGGCCCTCCGGGGCAGGTGGACCCCCCGGAACCTTTCCGGAAGTCCCGATGAAACCTGTGCGAACCCCGAAACTATTCTGGTGCCCGAACATGAACTTCCTATATATCAATATTTACCTCTGGACCATTCTGGAACTCCTCGTGACATCCGGGATCTCATCCGAGACTCCGAACAACCTTCGGTCACCAACATACATAACTCAATAATACCAAATCGTCACCGAACGTTATGTGTGCAGAACCTGCGGGTTCGAGAACTATGTAGACATGACCGAGACACCTCCACGGTCAATAACCAATAGCAGGACCTGGATGCCAATATTGTCTCCTACATATTCTACAAAGATCTTTATCGGTTGAACCTCTATGTCAAGGATTCAGTTAATCCCGTACGCAGTTCCCTTTGTTCATCGGTATGTTACTTGCCCGAGGTTCGATCGTCGGCATCTCCATACCTGGTTCAATCTCGTTACCGACAAGTCTCTTTACTCGTTCCGTAATACAAGATCCCGTGGCTAACTCTTTAGTCACTTTGCTTGAAAGATCATTATGATGTTGTATTACCAAGTGGGCCCTGAGATACCTCCCTGTCACACGGAGTAACAAATCTCAGTCTTCATCCATGCCAACTCAACAGACACCCTCGAACATACCCGTAGAGTACCTTTATAGTCACCCAGTTACGTTGTGACGTTTGATACACACAATGTACTCCTCCGGTGTTAGTGAGTTGCATGATCTCATGGTCATAGGAACAGATACTTGACATGCAAAAAACAATAGCGATAAAATGACACGATCATATGCTACGTTTATATTTTGTGTCTTGTCCATCACATCATTCTCCTAATGATGTGATCCCGTTATCAAATGACAACTCATGTCTATGGTCAGGAAACCTTGACCATCTTTGATCAACGAGCTAGTCCTATAGAGGCTCACTAGGGACACGGTGTTGTCTCTATATCCACACATGTACTTGAGTTTCCAATCAGTACAATTCTAGCATGGATAATAAATATTTATCATGAACAAGGAAATTTGATAATAAGAACTTTATTATTGCCTCTAGGGCATATTTCCAATAGTCTCCCACTTGCACTAGAGTCAATAACCTAGTTCACATCGCCATGTGATTTATATTGTAATGAATCTAACACCCATACAGTTATGGTGTTTATCATGTTTTGCTCGTGGAAGAGGCTTAGTCAACGGGTCTGCGACATTCAAATTCGTGCGCACTTTGCAAATATTTGTGTCCTCCTCTTTGATGTAATTGCGGATGGAATTGAAGCGTCACTTTATGTGTCTGGTCCTCTTGTGAAACCTTGGTTTCTTGGCTAGAGCAATGGCACCAGTGTTGTCACAGAACAGAGTCATTGGGTCCAGTTCACTTGGCACAACTCCAAGATCTATCATGAACTGCTTCATCCAGACACCTTCCTTTGCCACCTCCGAGGCAGCTATGTACTCCGCTTAGCATGTAGAATCAGCTACCACGCTTTGCTTGGAACTACACCAGCTTACCGCCCCTCCATTGAGAATGAATACGTATCCGGTTTGAGACTTAGAGTCATCCGGATCAGTGTCAAAGCTTGCATCGACGTAACCCTTTACGACGAGCTCTTGATCACCTTCATAAATGAGAAACATTTCCCTAGTCCTTTTCAGGTACTTAAAGATATTCTTGACCGCCGTCCAGTGTTCCACTCCAAGATCACTTTAAAACCTTCTGGCCATACTTATGGCAAGGCTGACATCTGGTCTTGTGCACAGCATTGTATACATGATAGAGCCTATGGTAGAAGCATAGGGGATGACACTCATCTTTTCTCTATCCTCTGCAATCACTGGGCATTGAGTCTTACTCAACTTCACACCTTGTAATATACGCAAGAAGCCCTTCTTGGACTTATCCATTTTGAACTTCTTCAAAACTTTATCAAGCTATGTGCTCTGTGAAATTCCTATTAAGTGTCTTGATCTATCTCTATAGATCTTGATGCCTAATATGAAAGCAGCTTCTCCTAGGTCCTTCATCTAAAACACTTGTTCAAATATTCCTTCACGCTTTCCAAAAACTCTATATCGTTTCCAATCAGTAATATGTCATCCACATATAATATTAGAAACTCTATAGAGCTCCCACTCACTTTCTTGTAAATACAAGCTTCTCCGTAAACTTGTATAAACCCAATCGCTTTGATCACCTCATCAAAGCGAAGATTCCAACTCCGAGATGCTTGCACCAGCCCTTAAATGGATCGCTGGAGCTTGCAAACTTTGTCAGCATTCTCTGGATCGACAAAACCTTTTGGTTGCATCATATACAACTCTTCCTTAAGGAAACCGTTAAGGAATGTTGTTTTGACATCCATCTGCCAAATTTCATAATCGAAAAATGCAGCTATTGCTAACATGATCCTGACGGACTTAAGCATCGCTACGGGTGAGAAAGACTCATCGTACTCAACTCCTTAAACTTGTGAAAAACGCTTTGCCACAAGTCGAGCTTTATAGACGATGAAATTACCGTCCACATTCGTCTTCTTCTTAAAGATCCATTTATTCTGGATGGACTTTCGCCATTCAGGTAATACTTCCAAAGTCCACACTTTGTTTTCATACATGGATCCTATCTCGGATTTCATGGCCTCTAACCATTTGTCGGAATCCGGGCCCACCATCACTTCTCCATAGCTCGTAGGTTCATCGTTGTCCAACAACATGACCTCTAATATAGGGTTACCGTACCATTCAAGAGCAGTACGTGTCCTTGTCGACCAACGAGGTTCGATAGTAACTTGATCTGAAGCTTCATGATCACCATCATCAGCTTCCTCTTCAACTGATGTAGGGTCCACAGAAACATTTTTCTACGCTGCGCTACTCTCTGGTTGAAGTGAAGGTTCAACAACCTCATCAAGTTCTATCTTCCTCCCACTCAATTCTTTCGAGAGAAACTCTTTCTCGAGAAATGATCCGTTCTTAGCGACAAACACTTTGCCTTCGGATATGAGATAGAAGGTCTACCCAACCGTCTCTTTTGGGTATCCTATGAAGTTGCATTTGTCCGCTTTGGGTTCGAGCTTTTCTGGCTGAAGCCTTTTGACATAAGCATCTCATCCCCAAACTTTAAGAAACGACAACTTTGGTTTCTTGCCAAACCACAGTTCATACAGCGTCGTCTCAATGGACTTAGATGGTGCCCTATTTAAAGTGAATGCAGTTGTCTCTAACACATAACCCCAAAATGATAGTGGAAAATCGGCAAGAGACATCATAGAACGCACCATATATAATAAGGTCCGATTACGACGTTTGGACAAACCATTACGCTGTGGTGTTCCAGGTGGCGTCAACTGTGAAACAATTCCACATTCTCTTAAGTGATTGCCAAACTCATAACTCAGATATTCTTCTCCTCGATCAGATCGTAGGAATTTAATCTTCTTGTTACGATGATTCTCGACTTCACTCTGAAATTGCTTGAACTTTTCAAACATTTCAGACTTTTGTTTCATTAAGTAAGGCCCTGTTCGGTATCCCGCCGCTCCCCAACTCTGCTCCCGGAGTTGGAGGAGCTGCAGTTCAAAAAGATGGAGCTGCAGTTTTCCAGCTCCGCGGATTCTTGGAGTTGGAGGAGTACCGAACAGGGTCTAAGGCCCTGTTCGGTATCCCGCCGCTCCCCAACTCTGCTCCCGGAGTTGGAGCAGCTGCAATTCAAAAAGATGGAGCTGCAGTTTTTCAGCCCCACGGATTCCTGGAGTTGGAGGAGTACTGAACAGGGTCTAAATATACCCATATCTACTTAAGTCATCGGTGAAGGTGAGAAAATAACAATATCCACCGTGCGTCTCAATGCTCATCGGACCGCACACATCAGTATGTACGATTTCCAACAAGTCACTTGCCCGTTCCATTGTTCCAGAGAACAGGGTCTTAGTCATCTTGCCCATGAGGCATGGTTCACATGTGTCAAGTGATTCAAAATCAAGTCACTCCAAAAGTCCATCAGCATGGAGTTTCTTCATGCGTTTTACACCAATATGACCTAAGCGGCAATGCCACAAGAAAGTGGTACTATCATTATCAACTCTACATCTTTTGGCATCAATGTTATGAACATGTGTATCATCACTATTGAGATTCAATAAGAATAAACCCCTCACATTGGGTGCATGACCATAAAAGATATTACTCATATAAATAGAACAACCATTATTCTCTGATTTAAATGAGTAACCATCTCGCATTAAACAAGATCCAGATATAATGTTCATGCTCAACACAGGCACTAAATAATAATTATTCGGGTTCATCACTAATCCCGATGGTAATCGAAGAGCGAGCGTGCCGACGGCGATCACATCAACCTTGGAACCATTTCCCACTTGCATCATCACTTCATACTTTGCCAGCCTCCGTCTATTCCGTAGTTCCTGTATCAGATACCCAGGCACTACAACGAGAGTTGGTAAGGTACACATCAATAACATGTATATCATATATACCTTGTTTGGTGTTGGCCGCTGAGGGAGTCCGGGATTAAGGGGTCCTCGGACTGCCGGCCTATCTCTCATAGGCCGGGCTCATGGGCCGCTCACTGAGGATGGGATTGATCGGAGGCCACGTCGTTATGAAGGAAACTTCCGGAGTCGTGATGTATCTTTCAAGTTCAAGGTAGTAGACTAGGCCTGTCTTATCTCTCTGGTGAGCAACCGACTATGTGTAACCCTAATGACCCCCGGCATCTATATAAGCCAGGGGGTTTTAGGTTGTAGGACAGAGAAACTCATCTAGGGTTTTAGCTCGTCGATCTCGAGGTAGATCAACTCTGTAACCTTCATACCATCAATATAATCGACCAGGACGTAGGGTTTTACCTCCATAGGAGGGCCCGAACCGGGGTAAACATAGTCTCCTTCGTCCCCTTGTTACCATCGATCCTAGACTCACAGCTCGGGACCCCCTACCCGAGAGCCGCCGGTTTTGACACCGACATTGGTGCTTTCATTGAGAGTTCCGCTGTGATCGCCCAAAGAATCGATGGCTCGCCTTCTCACAAACCATGGAGTCTGCTGTCAGGATGCTTCCGTCCCTGGACGGACCCCTGCAGGCGGCAGCGCCTTGTCGCATGCCGATCCGACTGACCATCTTGGCCAGATTGGAAATCTCTTCCCCGATCAGGAAATCAGATTTGGGAACCTAGAGTTCGCTGCTGATTCACGGGGAGAACTTGTTTGGATGAGGCCCTCAACTCCCACGGAGGAGCCCGCAGAGCCCGGCTCCTCGACGCCGAAAGCCTCGGGCATCGCCTCTGAGGTGACCTCTACCCTCGGGCTGTCTAGAACGCCCAGCCCAGTCGTCATACCCGGACCCGCCATGGCCGGACATAATCTGCATTCGCTGTCAAGTGGCTCCGGAACCGCGATGCTGCGGATTGACCCCGAGCGCTTCGGCAACACGTACCCCGCCGATGTCTCGTCTTTGAACGAGCTACTAGATCGGATCCAAACCATGGACATGGCTGACGACCAGACCCCGGTCTATGACCGGATCGGGCTTAAACCCGATGATAGGGAGATTCGCACCCCCTTAGTGACCCATCTAGTGTCCGGATGGAGGCTCATCCCTCCAACAATCGGAACTAAAGACGGTTTATATCCCAATTTCCGATCATCAAGACCTCTCTTGTAACCCGGACTCTGGAGTTCTTTCCGGAAAAAGTTCGGGATCTATCCCCGACCTAGCGCGCAATTCGAACCCCGCGCCGAATCCCGTGATCCCGGACTCACATCGTGGCACGGAACTAAAAATTTCCCACCCACCACCCAAGTCGAGCATTCAAGCATCGCAGGAGAGTCTAAGTCTTCGGAGTTACGGGATGTCAAACAATTACCAAGGGAGTCGGTTCATCATTATTGGGCTAGACTCCTCCTCGTTAAAGACAAAGTACCAAGCTCTAGTGACCAGGAGATAATGGTAACCTTCAGTCGCAATTGTCATAATGAAGGGATCCTTAATGTCTTATCCCGTCGACACATTCGCGTTTTCACCGAGCTGTCGGATCTGGTACAAAAAGACTGTGCCATGGAGAGCACCTGGCAAGCCGAACGGCTATTTTCGGGATCAGACTTTACCGAACACCCTAGAGGAGATCGGAAAAAGCACATACCCCCGAATCGGCTAGCCGAACGTGAACCTGCCGAAAAGAGAAATAGACCCCCTACGGGGACCAGAACCATCCTTGACGGACTATTGGACAAGCCATGCCCTATACATTCGGTATTGCTGAACACAAGCCCGACTCACAGCCTTAGAGCTTGTTGGGTCGTCAGGCAGGTCGCAAAAAGCGGAGAGGCCATCCTCGAGGCACTACCTCCGAACAGACGCTCCACAACGCCACCAGAATACAATGCTGAAGTCCTGACGATCTACGAAACGTTCCCCTCTAGGAACAGGAGGAAAAGAGCTCTTAGAGAACTCGAACAGGTCTACCATGTGGCGGCAACAAGTTCATGGGCAGACATACCCATCACCTTCGAAGATACTGATCAACCAACCATTCGTCCCGGTCAAACACCGGCTGCACTGGCCCTAAACCCCATCGTCGATGGCTTCAGGCTACAGAAGGTGCTAATGGATGGTGGCAGCGGTTTAAACCTCATCTACGAAGACACCCTGGAAAAAATGCAGTTCGACCGACCTCGCATCGAGCCCAGCAACACAACCTTCCGGGGAATAATCCCTAGGAAAGAGGTGCGTTGTTCAGGACGTATCACCCTGGACGTAGTGTTCGGCACGCCCGAAAACTACCGATCCGAAGAACTTCTCTTCCATATCGTGCCCTTCCCGAGTGGCTACCACGCCCTGTTGGGGCATGACGCCTTCACAAAATTCCAAGCTATACCCCATTACGGGTACATGAAGCTCAAGATGCCAGTACCCAATGGGGTAATCACAATCAACAGTGATCCGAATACAGCCCTTCGAGCCAAGAACAAAACGGCAGCGCTCGCCCTCGAGGCACTAGCTGAGACCCTTGCTGCAGAGGAATTGACCGCACTCCGGTCAACAGTGGACAAAAACGATGTGATCCTTAGCAAAAAGCCCAAACCCACATCCTTTAAACCTGCAAAAGAAATTGTTAAATTTCAGGTACACCCAACGGACCCTAATAAAACAGCGTCCATTGGAGCTCAGCTGGACCACATGGTGGACGAGGCGCTGCGAGCATTCTTACGAGAAAACTGGGACATTTTTGCCTGGCATCCTTCCGATATGCCAGGAATCCCACGGCGGCTGGCTGAACATAGTCTGAATATAATCCCAGGCTTCAAGCCCGTCAAACAGACTCTACGCCGCTTTTCCGAGCCTAAACGACAAGCTATGGGTGAAGAACTAGCCAAATTGCTAGAGGCCAGATTCATACGGGAGATCAAGCACCCCGAATGGTTGGCAAACCTGGTGATGGTACCAAAGAAAGACAAATCCTGCGGCTGTGCATCGATTTCAAAGACCTCAACAAGGCCTGCCCTAAGGACCCTTTCCCCCTACCACGCATAGACCAGATTATTGATGCCACAGCCGGACACGATTCCCTGTGCTTCCTCGACGCTTACTCCGGATACCATCAGATCAAAATGAAGGAATCCGATCAAGCTGCAATCGCGTTCATCACCCCCTACGGGCCATTTTGCTTCAACACAATGCCTTTCGGGCTAAAAAACGCTGGGGCTACATACCAGCGCATGATCCAGACCTGTCTTGAGAAACAGGTTGGCAAAATAGTCAAGGCATACGTGGACGACGTGGTCATTAAAACCAAACACGTCAGCCAATTGATCGACGACCTAAGGCAAACCTTTGCCAGCTTATGTGAGTACAATATACGACTCAATCCGGAGAAATGCGTCTTCGGAGTTCCCGCTGGTAAACTGCTCGGATTCATTCTTTCCCATAGAGGAATAGAAGCGAATCCGGCTAAGATCCGCGCCCTAACGGAACTTGCAATTCCCACAGAGCTAAAGCATGTCCAAAAACTAGCGGGTTGTGTGGCGGCCTTAAGCCGCTTTATTTCCCGTCTCGGTGAAAAGGCTTTACTGCTCTACAGGTTGCTGAAACGGACTAACCATTTTGAATGGACCGATGAAGCAGCCGCCGCGTTAGAGGAAATTAAAACACTGCTGGCAAGCAACCCCATACTCACAGCACCAGGAGCCGGTGAACCAATGTTTTTGTACATATCGGCCACCAACCAAGTGGTTAGCGCAATGCTCGTTGTCGAACGAGAGGAGGAGGGTCACAAATTCCGGATACAGAAGCCGGTCTACTATGTGTCAGAAGTGCTAACGCAATGTAAGTACAGATACCCGCATTACCAGAAGATAGCCTATACAGTATTTATGGCGTCACGGAAACTAAGACACTACTTTCAAGAGTGTTCTGTCACGGTGGCATCCGAAGTACCCCTGAACGATATAATCAATAACAGGGACGCCACCGGCCGCATAGCCAAATGGGCCATCGAACTCCTTCCCTTCGAAATCGCCTATAAGCCATGACGAGCTATTAAATCTCAGGTGTTGGTAGATTTCCTCGCCGAATGGACAGAGGCCGAGCTCCCCAGGGAATACAGTACATACTCCCATTGGACGATGTACTTCGACGGATACAAGACATTGGCCGGACTGGGGGCTGGAGTTATTCTCACATCCCCCACAGGCGACAACGTTCGATACGTGTTGCAAATCATGTATGCCAATTCCAACAATGCAGCCGAATACGAGGCACTTCTGCACGGTCTTCGAATTGCAGCTTCCATGGGCATACAACGGCTGGAGGTACGGGGAGACTCAAATTTGGCCATCTCTCAAATTAACGGCGAATTCGATGCCAAAAACCCGAAGATGGAGGCATATAGAAACGCCGTCCTTAAAATTTCCGCACGGTTCAAGGGGCTGTAATTCCATCACGTTGCCAGAGACAACAACCAGGCCGCTGACATAATAGCCCGCATGGGGGCCAATCGCAACCCTGTCCCGAAAAACACCTTCCTTGAACGGCTCTTCAAGCCATCGGTGGTTTGGCAGGACGATAATGAGGGTGCCGGATCCATCAGCACGGAAGAAGTCATTCCCCCTATAAACGAGCCAGACGACCAAATTATCGGCGGCTCCGTCATGGACAAAACGCCTTCGGCTGATGAGGTCATGGCAATAATCGCACCATGGAACAAGCCCTTCCTCGCTTACCTTCTTCGCCACAAACTCCCCAACGATCAGATAGAGGCAAGACGGATAATTCGGCAATCCAAGGCCTATAAAGTCCACGAGGGTGAGTTATACAAGAAAAGCACCACCGGAGTACTCTAGCGGTGCATATCTGAGGAAGAAGGAAAGCAGCTCTTGGCCGAAGTTCACGCAGGAATGGGCGGCCATCACGCCGCGGCAAGGGCCTTAGTAAGCAAGGCCTTTCGGGCTGGTTTCTTCTGGCCCACCGCTCGAGCAGACGCCCAATCACTTGTCCAACATTGCGTGGGATGTCAACTCTTTGCAAATCAAAGTCACATGCCCCCAACCGCTCTTCGGACTATTCCGATAACCTGGCCTTTCACGGTTTGGGGGCTGGATATGGTCGGACCACTTAAAGGGGGGACCAAGAAGAATAAATACCTACTGGTCATGGTTGACAAGTTCACCAAATGGATCGAAGCAAAACCTGTCAAAACAGCCAAGTCCGGACCAGTAATCGACTTTATATCCGGCGTGGTACACCATTACGGCGTCCCGCACAGTATAATAATGGACAATGGATCCAACTTCACCGCCCAGGATGTAAAGGACTGGTGCGCAAAAATGGGCATTAAGCTCGACTACGCTTCGGTGTATCACCCACAGACCAATGGACAAGTCGAACGGGCCAACGGCCTCATCATGAGCGGTATTAAACCACGTCTGGTCCAATCTCTTCATGAGGCTGACTGCCATTGGGTAGAGGAGCTTGACTCCGTCCTATGGGGCCTGGGTACCATCCCGAATCGATCAACGGGATACATGTCGTTCTTCATGGTCTACGGGGCAGAAGCAGTGCTTCCCTGTGATATTATTCACGACGCACCAAGGGTGCGCATGTACGAAGAAAAGGAGGCCGAGTTAGACCGGCAGGACGAGTTGGACGCCCTAGAAGAGGAGCGCGACATAGCTCGGGCTCGCTCTACCTTTTACCAACAGCAGGCCCGGCGTTACCAGAGCAGGGAGGTCAGGGCAAAAGCATATAACGTGGGTGAACTCGTCTTACGGGTCCCGGAGAAGCAGAAGCATAAACTCAATCCCAAATGGGAGCGCCCCTTCATAATTGACGAAGTACTCGCAGGAGGGGCTTACCGTCTTCGAAACCCACCGAATAACTGCCTCGAACCGAACCCATGGAACGCGGCTCGCCTTCGGCGCTTCTACGGCTAGACCGGTTTCATCTTACTTTTTATCCTCCTTTTTTTCTTTCTTTTTCATTTCTTTTCCCTCCCACTTTGATTTTTGGCAGGTTCGGATTTTTTCTTCCCAAGTCTATGTTCGGCTAAACCGAGCTAAAACACCTGGGGGCTTCTTCCCGAAGCTGATGAATATATCTTTTAAGCATCTATTGAAATCTATTATGTATGCATGTTTCCTTTGTCGATTGTAAAGCCATTATATGCATCAATTCGAACTAAGGTTTTTGCCAAGCTGTGTTGCCTCACTCCTGTGTTTACCCTCTACGTTCCCGATTGTTCGGCTAGAGAGTAAAGGGAGCACCTCTGCGATTGCTATGGCCGGGTCATCTGGATACGTACCTCAGACGAGTGAAGCCAAAAGCTAGCTATCTTTAGCAGAAAATTGGTCAGCTACGATGGAAGCAACGAATAAAATTACGGTTTTTATTATCGTTTCTTGGGCTTCTTTTCCCAAAAAAGGTCATTAGTCGCATACTAGCAGTATACGGCCTTAACTAGTTAAAATTTCCGTAGCAACCTAAAGGGAGGTCGAAGCCGATGGCCGGTTAAGACAGAGTTTACAACACAGATGGAGCAATTTTTTGATTTAAAAGTACATGGTTACATAAAATCACACATGTGGCTGCCGGTCAAGATTGTCTATTAAGGCATCCAGGGCGCAATCTTCCTGCGAGAGACGAGCGGCAGGCATCACTTGGTCATACACCAAGTGAAGTGGCACTTCCTGCCCATCAGGCCCTGCTGGCCCAACCCGAGCCATAGGCACGGGTTTAATACCAGTATAACGAGTCTTGATCATGGCCCACGCCTCTGGTGCTCCCTCCCGGCAGGCCGATGTCTTCCATAGCTCGAACCGACTCTGGGCTTCCTTGAACCGATTGGCTAGTTCGGTCATCCCTTCCGGAGGCTTCTCGGCAGGCCACAGCGCTTTTATCATGCTCTTCATAGCCTTCCGAGCCCGCTCATGAACGGCGGACAGTCCTTCAAAAGGCTCCCCCGATAGGATCCGATCTCCTCTTCAGGCCGCTCGGTAAGAAGACCTATACATGAGACAAGGCATGTCCATTACACTTCGTGTACGAGAGATACCCTTCACCATATGTTCACACTTACCGAACATGCCCCTCTGTAATTTCTGGTTCTCCTCTTGGGACTGGGCTAATTGAGTCTTTAAACTCTCAATTTCATCGGCCTGCTGCTTGTTTTCCGCCTGGAGGTGTTTCTTCTCCTCCAGGTTTTGTTGCAACGAAAGGCAGCCGGCCTCATACTGGGACTCGGCGTACCTCTGAGATTCTCGGGCCTCGTCTAAATCTTTTTGCAACTGCCCTATAGATTCAGCTGCTAAAGAGTACCCTCGCGTCAGCATGGGATTATATACTAAGATCAGCAGAATAGATCTACTCACCATGCGCCTCCCAGGTAAACTTCTTCACTTGTTCAAGCTCGGCCTTCACGGCTTGCGCCTGTGTTCGGCTCGCTTCCAATTCATTGGTCAATCGCTCGTTCTGCTGCCTTGAGGCCTGCATCAACCATCAAACAACATACGGACCCTTAACTCGGTCGTCCCGACCAATTCAAGGCTCGGGGGCTACTGGGTTTACATATGTGTCCGGATTCTCAAAATCAATCACTCACCTTCAGGCTGGATGACATCAGTTTCTCGGCTTCCCCGAGCCCAGCTCGGGCAGCTTTGATGTGCGCGTCTGTCGAACATAGAGCATTGAACTCTTGTTCAGAAAACGCCGGGTGGCGCAGGGTTTCTCGTCGCCGCCGGTGTTTTATCGCGATCTCTACTTCGTATTTAGTGACTGGCACCGCGTCCCCGGAATCTTCAGGGGCCGGATTGACCACAGGAGCCTCCGCGGCAGGTTCGGCGTGAGCAGAAGACCTTGATTCATTAGTATTGCCAGGCATCCCGGCAACATCCTCGGCTGAAGATGGTTTTACACTTTTCCTGAGTATTTCGACATGAGATCTTCAGTGAGATACTATCGATCATAATAACAGTGGATTAAGCGGCCGAACGAGGTACCTTTTGGTTGGACGAGTGGTCGGCGCCGTCTCCATGGCCGGCTCACATGAAGGACTCCTGTCGATGCCCGGTCCGGGCATTGCTGCCGAAGCCGACGTTCACCGCGAGGACCGACAACGCTTGGGAGCAGAAACCGGCATGTTTGGGCCAACGGAGGACGTCTGCCTTTTACGGGAAGAATTTTTCTTCTTGCCCGTGGTGGAGGAGGGGAGTGATCCGGGGTGGTCGGCTGTGACAGCCACCTTGGATCGATCAAGGATTTCTTGGTAATAGACCCCGTCCTCATACTCCAGTGACAGCTCCGGATCGTCATGGAATCCTGGATCGTCATCGCGAGAGTAATTCTCTGGTTGGGGGGCCGGATAGTTGATTGTCTCGACAAAGCTCCTCCATTCCTGTTTATGCGGATTAAAAGCGTTAGTCAAAGAGGGCGAATAAACACCCGAACTCAGGTCGCAAAGTCGAAAGGCTTACCCATTCGATGGGGTTGTAACTCGAGTAGCCCTCCTTAACCGGTAGCCGAAGAAAGTCTTCTTTCTCTCCTTTGTACAGGTCGGCAAGTGCGGCTGCGAATGCCGCTTAGTTGGCAGGGCCCAGCCGTCGGGAGCGAGTGGTGTCACTCGTTCCGTTGTAACACCACAAAGGATGTATCCTTTGCTGAAGAGGTTGAACGCATCGGGTGATGGCGGCGGCCATCACATCGATCATAGTCAGCTTGTGATGAGCCAGTATCCTGACGTGGGCAGCCAAGCGATGAACTTCAGCACTGTCCTCTTGGGATGAACTCTTCGATCGCCAATTGTACCTTTTCTTCAAAGGGGCGTCGGAGTATTCGGGCAAACCCCTCCGAGTTGGATCGAATAGGGAAACGTCCTTGATATATAACCATTCCGAAGACCATTCTTCGGATTCCCTCTTCGGTGTCCCCACTGGGTACCCTGTCCCGGCTATGCGACATACTTCGGCTCCTCCGACTTCCCGAATTGTCTCACCCCGAGTTCGGGGGACGAGGCAGAAGTACTTCCTCCATAAATCAAAGTGCGCCTCGCAGCCCAAGAACATTTCACAAAGGGCAACGAAACCCGAGATATGCAGAATAGATCCGGGGGTAAGATGGTGGAGCTGGATCCCGTAGAACTCCAGTAATCCCCTCAAGAAGGGATGAATGGGGAATCCTTGGCCCCGCAGGAGGAAAGGCACGAAGCATACACGCTCTCCCTTGTGAGGGTTAGGGAAGTTTTCCGCGAAGGCTTTGTTGTTAAAGGAGGTCAAACCGGCGCGGGTAGCCGCCAGATCCGAGGATGGAAGATACCCTTGGGTCTCGAGGTCACGCAGCCGAAGGAGGGATACAGAGCAACTTGCCCAATCCCCGGGACGAGAGACATAAGGACGCGAGGAAGAGCTGGGGGCGCTCGCCATGTTTTTTGCAGATCTCTCGCTTGAAGTTTTTCTGATGGGGAGGAAGAAGAAGATGTGACCCAGACCACGATTTTCCTTGCTTAAGTAGGTGGTGCCTCCCTTGCGGGAGGGGTAGTCTTGTAAAAATCTGCCAGGCCGCTTGTCTCTCCTCGGCGCCCAAGGATCGAGAAGGCGCTGAAAGTTACTACAGTGGGTCCCGTAAATTCTTGACATTCGAGAATTTTCCGATAATGGGATGGTTGTCGAGCAAGAAGAGACAGAGGGACTCGCCTCGCAAACCAAAGACTTCAACACGCAAGATAGTCCGGATGATATACCTCGGCATTGGAGGCATGTCCGGGGGCTACTAAGGGAGTCCGGGATTAAGGGGTCCTCGGACTGCCAGCCTATCTCTCATAGGCCGGGCTCATGGGCCGCTCGCTGAGGATGGGATTGATCGGAGGCCACGTCGTTATGAAGGAAACTTCCGGAGTCGTGATGTATCTTTCAAGTTCAAGGTAGTAGACTAGGCATGTCTTATCTCTCTTGTGAGCAACCGACTATGTGTAACCCTAATAACCCCCGGCGTCTATATAAGCCAGGGGTTTTAGGTTGTAGGACAGAGAAACTCATCTAGGGTTTTAGCTAGTCGATCTCGAGGTAGGTCAACTCTGTAACCTTCATACCATCAATATAATCGATCAGGACGTAGGGTTTTACCTCCATAGGAGGGCCTGAACCTGGGTAAACATGGTCTCCTTCGTCCCCTTGTTACCAGCGATCCAAGGCTCACAGCTCGGGACCCCCTACCCGAGATCCGCCGGTTTTGACACCGACAACCGCCTTCTTGTCGGCCAGATACTTGGGGAAATTCCACTTCCAGTGGCCAGTACCCTTGCAATGAAAGCACTCAGTTTCTGGCTTGGGTCCAGCCTTGTGTTTCTTCACGGGAGGGGCAACTGCTTTGCCACTCTTCTTGGAGTTACCCTTCTTGCCCTTGCCATTCTTCTTGAAACTAGTGGTTTTATTGACCATCAACACTTGATGCTCCTTCTGGATTTCGGACTCAGCGACTTTCAGCATCGCAAACAGCTCGGCGACTGACTTGTTCATCCCTTGCATGTTATAGTTCAACACAAAGTTTTTGTAGCTAGGTGGCAGTGATTGAAGAACTCTGTCAGTGATTGCCTCTGGCGGGAGAGTAATTCCCAACTCAGCCAGACGGTTGGAATACCTGGACATTCTAAGTATGTGTTCACTGACACACCCGTTCTCCCCCACCTTGCAAGCATAGAACTTATCAGAGGTCTCATACCTCTCGATCCGAGCATTCTTCTCAAAAATAAACTTCAACTCCTAGAACATCTCACATGCTCCATGACATTCAAAACGTCTTTGAAGTCCCGGTTCTAAGCCATACAATATTGCACACTGAACTATTGAGTAGTCATCAGAACGCGCCTGCCAGGCGTTCGCAACGTCTGCAGACGATACTGGAGCGGATGGCACACCGAGCGGTGCATCAAGGACATAAGCCTTTTGGAAGCCGTGAGGATAATCCTCAGATTATGGGCCCCGTCTACAAAGTTACTTCCATCATCTTTCAGCTTGGCTTTCTCTAGGAACTCATTGAAATTCAGGGCAGCTACTGCGCGAGCAATTGATCTACAACATAAATTTCGCAAAGATTACTTAGACTATGGTTAAAGATAATGAGTTTTGTTAATCATATTACTTAAAACTCCCACTCAAATTGACATCCCTCCGGTCATTTGAGTGCTACATGATCAAAATTCACCAACCCAAGTTCGATCATCACGTGAGATGAGGCCGTTTCAATGGTGAACATCTCCATGTTGGTCATATCTACTATATGACTCATGTTCGACCTTTCGGTCTCTTGTGTTCCGAGGCCATGTCTGTACATGCTAGGCTCGTCAAGTTTAACCCAAATGTTCCGCACGTGCAAAAACTGGCTTGCACACGTTGTATGCGATCGTAGAGTCTATCACACCCGATCATCACATGGTGTCTCGAAACGACGAACTTTGGCAACGGTGTACACTCGCGGAGAACACAATTTTATCTTGAAATTTTAGTGAGGGATCACCTTATAATGCTACCGTCGTCCTAAGCAAAATAAGATGCATAAAAGGATTAACATCACATGCAAATCATAAGTGACATGATATGGCCATGAACTTGTGCTTTTGATCTCCATCTCCAAAGCACCGGCATGATCTCCATCGTCACCGGCATGACACCATGATCTCCATCATCTTTATCTCCATCTATGTGTCACCATGAGGTTGTCGCGCCAACTATTGCTTCTACAACTATTGCTAACTCATAGCGATAAAGTAAAGCAAATGACACAAATTAATTAAAGACAACCCTATGGCTCCTGCCGGTTGCCATACTCATCGACATGCAAGTCGATATAAACTATTACAAAACATGATCATCTCGTACATCACATATATCACATCATGTTTCTGGCCATATCATATCACAACATACCCTGCAAAAACAAGTTAGACGTCCTCTAATTTGTTGTTGCATGTTTTACGTGGCTGCTATGGGTATCTAGCAAGAACGATTCTTACCTACGCAAAACCACAACGGTGATATAAAAGTTGCTATTTCACCTTCTACAAGGACCGCCTTTGTCGAATCCGATTCAACTAAGGTGGGAGATAGAAACCCGCCAGCCATCTTATGCAACAAAGTTACATGTCAGTTGATGGAATCGGTCTCTCGTACATGGACTAGTAAGGTTGGTCCGAGCCGCTTCATCCCATAATACCGCTGAATCAAGAAAAGACTAAGGAGGGAAGCAATTTGAATATCAACGCCCACAAACTCCTTTGTGTTCTACTCATGATGTCATCTACGCATAGACCTAGCTCATGATGCCATTGTTGGGGAACGTTGCATGGGAAACAAAAAAATTGCTACGCTTCACCAAGATCAATCTAGCAGATGAGCATCTACGAGAGGAGAGATTGGAACCACATACCCTTGTAGATCGCTAAGCGGGAAGCGTTAAGAAACGCGGTTGATGTAGTTGAATGTCTTCGCGATCCAAATTGCAATCCATCCCGCGATCCAACCACGATCTAGTGCCGAACGGACGGCACCTCCACGCTCAGCACACGTACAGCTCGATGACGTTCTCCGCCTCCTTGATCC
The DNA here is from genome assembly GCA_039707655.1 of Elymus sibiricus. Classification (NCBI taxonomy): domain Eukaryota; kingdom Viridiplantae; phylum Streptophyta; class Magnoliopsida; order Poales; family Poaceae; genus Elymus; species Elymus sibiricus. The sequence goes on along the minus strand of CM077669.1, from coordinate 185,749,598 downwards.
AGCAAGCGAGGGAGGAGAGGTAGATGAGTTCTCCGGCGGCACGACGGCGTGCCGGCGGTGGTGGTGGAGGTGATCCGGCAGAGCTTCGCTAAGCAAAACCGAACCAATCTAGAGGAGAAACAATCTATGAGGGAGGGAGAGGCTGCGCCGTGGCATAAGGTGTTGCAGCCCTCCCTCCCCTCACATATATATAGGGGGGGAGGAGGAGGGGGCCGGCGCCCTAGGGTTCCCACCCCTAGGGGGCGGAAGCCTAGATGGGGCCAACGGCCAAGGGGGCCGCCTTGGCCCCCAAGGCAAGTGGTGCGGCCCCCTTAGGACTTGCCCCACCAGCCCTTGCCCTCATGGGCCTAGGTGGGGGTGCAGCCAGCCCACCAGGGGCTGGTACGCACCCTCTCGCAGCCCGTGGGGCCCTCCGGGGTAGGTGGACCCCCCTGGTGGAACCCCCTGGAACCTTTCCGGCACTCCCGATGAAACCCAGGCGAACCCCAAAACAATTCCGGTGCCCGAACATCAACTTCCTATATATCAATCTATACCTCTGGACCATACCGGAACTCCTCATGACGTCCGGGATCTCATCCGGGACTCCGAACAACCTTCGGTCACCAACATACATAACTCAATAATACCAAATCGTCACCAAACGTTAAGTGTGCAGACCCTACGGGTTCGAGAAATATGTATACATGAACAAGACACCTCTATGGTCAATAACCAATAGCGGGACCTGGATGCCCATATTGGCTCCTACATATTCTATGAAGATCTTTATCAGTTGAACCTCTATGTCAAGGATTCAGTTAATCCCGTACGCAGTTCCCTTTGTTCATAGGTATGTTACTTGCCCGAGGTTCAATCGTCGGTATCTCCATACCTAGTTCAATCTCGTTACCGGCAAGTCTCTTTACTCGTTCCGTAATACAAGATCCCGTGGCTAACTCTTTAGTCACTTTGCTTGCAAGCTCATTATAATGTTGTATTATCGAGTGGGCCCTGAGATACCTCTTTGTCACATGGAGTAACAAATCCCAGTCTTGATCCATGCCAACTCAACAGACACCCTCGGAGATACCTGTAGAGTACCTTTATAGTCACCCAGTTACGTTGTGATGTTTGATACACACAAGGTACTCCTCCGATGTTAATGAGTTGCATGATCTAATGGTCATAGGAACAGATACTTGACATGTAGAAAACAATAGCAATAAACTGACACGATCATATGCTACGTTTATAGTTTGGGTCTTGTCCATCACATCATTCTCCTAATGATGTGATCACGTTATCAAATGACAACTCATGTCTATGGTCAGGAAACCTTGACCATCTTTGATCAACGAGCTAGTCCTATAGAGGCTCACTAGGGACACGGTGTTGTCTATATATCCACACATGTATTTGAGTTTCCAATCAGTACAATTCTAGCATGGATAATAAACATTTATCATGAACAAGGAAATATGATAATAACAACTTTATTATTGCCTCTAGGGCATATTCCAACAATGCTATACCCATGGTTCATGCTCATGTATTGAGTGAGGTTGAAAATGCTGAAGCGCGTTAGAAGTATGATCCAATTGCCTGACTTGACACTGTGGTGCTCATGTTTTGTACTTATGTGGTGAAGACGGAGTCATGCCATGCTAATATGATAAAATGAGCGGGGAGTATCATTATTTAAGGATCGTATATTTTGAAAGTTAATGATTATGTTGCTTATGTTTTGGGATATTATTATCTTGATGTTTATTAGTTCATCATTTCACAAAGATCATACCTCAAAGAGATTACATGTTGGGTAGCATGTCGCATCAAAAATTATGTTCTTATCACTTACCTACTAGAGGACGAGCAGGAATTAAGCTTGGGGATGCCTATACATCTCCAAGGTATATATTATTTTGATTGTTCCATGCTACTATAATATCATTCTTGGATACTTTATATGCATTTATATGCTGTTTTATATCATTTTTGTGAACTAACCTATTAGCCTAGTGCCCAGTGCCAGTTGTTGTTTTCTGCTTGTTTCTGGCCTTTCAGGAGTACTATACCAAACGAAGTCCAAATGCTACGAAACTTTTTGATGATTTTCTCCGGACAAAAATAAGACATGGAAGCTTCTGAGGGAGACCAGAGGCCACACGAGGTGGTGCCAAGCCAACAGGGCGCGCCCAGGGGGGTGGTCGCGCGCTGATGGCTTGGAACCACCTCACATAGCCTCCTGACCTAATTCCGCCTCTATATATTCTAACAAATCGGGAAACACCCGAGAGCCAGCCAAAATACTTTTTCCGCCACCTCAAGTCTCTGTTCCAACGGGAGGCCACCTGGAGCCCTGTTCTGGTTCCCTGTCGGAGGGGGGGTCGGTCACGGAGGGCATCTACATCAACCTTGCTGCCTCCATGATGATGTGTGAGTAGTTTACTATACACCTACGGGTTGATAGCTAGTACCTAGATGGCTCTCTCTCTCAATGATCTTCAATACAAAGTTCATCACATCTTCATGATGATCTATTCGATATAATCTTCCTTTGCGGTGTGTTTGTTGGGATCCGATGAATTGTGGGTTTATGTTCAGATTATTCATGAAAATATATTGAGTCTTTACTGAATTCTTACATGCATGATTGTTATAGCTTCATATTTCTCTTCGATCTATCCATTTGGTTTGGCCAACTAGATTGATTTATCTTCAGCGAGAGTGGTGCGTTGTGATGGGTTTAATCTTGTGGTTCTCTATCCTCGTGACAAAAGGGGTCAAGAAATGTATTGTCTTACTGCCATTAAGGGGAAAACGATGGGGTTTATTCATATTGATTGGATTTACTTTGTCTACATCATGTCATCATGCTCCAAGCATTACTCTGTTTTTACTTAATACTCTAGATGCATGCTGGATAGCGGTTGATGGGTGGAGTAGTAGTATATGCAGGCAGGAGTCAGTCTACTTGCTTATGGATGTGACGCCTATATACATGATCATTGCCATGAATAAATATTGCATAACTATGCGGTTTTTTATCAATTGCCCAACAGTAATTTGTTTACCCACCGTATGCTTTCTTCGAGAGAGAAGCCTCTAGCGAAAATTATGGCCCCCGGGTCTTCACAAACTATATATTATAAAAACTCAAAAATATTGCTGCCATTTATTTAGTGTTATTTTATTTTATATTTATATTATCTATCTATCACTACTTATCGCTTGCAAGTAACGAGTTCAAGGGGCTTGACAACCCTCTTGCCCGCGTTGGGTGCAAGTGTGTGCTCTGTTGTGTGTACGTGCTGAAGACGGGAATTTGCGTGGTCCTCCTATTGGTACAATAACCTTGGTTTTCACTGAGGGAAATACTTATCTCTGGTGTGCTGCATCTCCTCTCCTCTTCGGGAAAATCCCAACGCAGTTTACAAGTAGCAAGCCACCGTCTCACCCTTCCCGCTCGTCGTCCCGGTCTTGCAGCCGGCGCTTCGGCCGCGGGCCGCTGTCTCACACCAGGCGAGGCATGGCATTCGCAATGGAGTGCACAGGATGCAGGGAGGATGAGGGGGGGAAGGGGGATCCGAGACAAGGGCGGCGCGGGGGACGAATGGAGGAAGAAGGGAGGCCCGGACTAAGGCTGGTCCTATCCAGCCGGTGCCCTAAGTCATCGCGGACTAGGCCATCCATGGGCCGAATCCATCCCGCCACACCAGTCGAGCCCATGGTCCGAGAGGTGCCCCCGATGTCTGTGGCCCAGCCAACAAGAATTGGCCCGGCCCAGCTTGCACCTCCGCGAGCAGGAAGGGAAGGGTTTCCCTCTGTACGACCATGGCCAGGCGGCACGGCGGCGGCGATGCATACCAGACCTGCCGTTGGTCAGCCCCGCCGAACCCCGGAGGGAGGGTGGGGGGGGGGGAAGGGCCGAAAGCGGTGGCTACCACCGCTGGTGGCCAGCGCAGAGAGGCAGGGCCTCTTTGGCATGGACGCCCACCATTTCGATCGACGACACGACGAGTCCGTCACGCTGGAGACCCCCTCCGCTGCCACCGGCCGGTCATTGTGCCAATAAACCGAGACCCCTCCGAGATCCGCCTAGCCAACCACCCCCCAAGAGCAAGCCTGGTGACTTCAGTGCCCAAGGGAGGGAGTGGATCACTGACCCGACCGCGATGGGAACGAGGGACGATCCGCTGCCGTCCGATCACATCCACCACTGGGAAGATCCAGCTCTGCCTCCACCACCGCGTCGCCAAACCGTCGGAGCCATAGGGGCTGGCCGGTCGCCACCGCCACCGCCGAGATGTGTTCTTCCTCCATAGCTCAATCCGTCCACCGGGGGCCGATTTCTCACGAAGGAACATGCAGAGGGAGGGGGAGAGATGCTTGGGTGAGGGAGCCGACAAGAGCAGCGGTGGGAGGGTAGGTGTGGGAGGGGGGCAGGGGCGCCGGCGGAGAGGGGGAGGCCGGGTCACCCGGCACGTCGCCAGAGCGTGGAGCCATCATAGTCGCCAAAGTCCACCTCACTGGATCACCAATGCATTATTTGATAGACTGGACAGTGGTTTAGATGTGCCCGACTGCACGACGACATGAAGTGTAGTATGTTGGTTGGCTAGGGCCATACCTTGCATGGTCGCATGAAGAGCCGCCTCCAGTGGGCCATTGCAATGGAAAACAACACGGTAAGACGAGAATAACACATTACCTTCACTGTCCCTTAGGACCATTCCAGTAGCTGCGGAGCCATTAGCCTCCAGGAACGAACCGGCAACTGATAGAGCTAAGGTGCCAGGTTTTGGCGCCGGCCAAGGTGCAACGGTCTCGACGAATCTTGGGACAGGGGTGTAATCAACCGAAGATGGCATTTTCCCTTTCAAAATCTCCTCTATAGAATATCGTCCCACAAGCTTGATGGATTTATAATATTCCCTCTATCCCATAATATAAGAGCGTTTTTTACACTAGTGTAGTGTCAAAAACGGTCTTATATTATGGAACGAAGAGAGTAGCTGTCAAGGAACTCCACCGAAGCAAGGATGAGATGGGAATCCATCCCATGTGTTTGGTCATTGCGAATATCCAACACACTCTGAATCAACAACATTATCATATCACACACATCATCTGAACAACTGCTGAGAAAATGCATGAGCCACTCCTTCCCATTATCTATCAGACGATCATCACATGGAAGCAGCCATCTAGTGCGCATGTTGACCCAGAGAAATCTAGCATGAGGGCATACAATGAGGGCGTGGAAAGTACTTTCTTCCTCCACTCCGCATAAAGGACAAGTGGATCATTTCGAGAGATGTTTGTACCTTTTGCATTGCTTTGTAGGTAAGACCCGTGTCACAACCCTCCATGCTGTTATTTTTATTTTTTTGTGGGACTGATGATTTCCAAATACCATTCCACATCGATCTGGCCCCAGTAGGAGCAGCGCTTGAGGTACCACCTGCATAAGTAGTGTTGTGATCGCGTGTAGCCAACTTGTAGGCAGTTTTGATCGCAAGCACTCCAGATTTCTTAGGGTACCAAGACATAAAGTATGTATGCTGCCGAGGGGACATTCTGATCTTTAATATATGCCCTACATCCATCGGCCAGAAGGACACTCTTAGCCTGTCAACTCTCCATGCACCATTAGCATCCAAAAAGGCAAAGACACGGTTGAAACGGCAATTACCCTTTGTAGTGATTGGCCGGCAAGAGAAGGGACGCGGAATCTAGGCATCACGCCAGGTTCTAATTAAGGTCCCATCTTCCACTCGCCAAATAACTTCTTTCTTCAGCAGCTCAAGCCAGTGCATAATACCCTTTCACACTGCAGAACCATTACTTGAAGAAACAGTATCCAACAACTGACCTGATGGGAAATTTGGCTTTCATCAATCTTGCACACAAACTATCTGGCGTGTCAAGCAGTCTCCAAGCCTGCTTCACCAGCCGGGCCTGATTGAAAGCTCTCATTTCCCTGAAGACCATGCCTCCCATAGATTTAGGTAGTCTCATTTTTTTCCAACTCATCCAAACCATCTTCTTCTTCCCCCTTCTCAACACCCCACCAGTACTGGCATATCACGCGGGTTAACTCGTCGCATATAGAGGATAGAAGCTTAAGGACACTCATCACATAAGCGGGAATAGCCTGAGCAATAGATTTAATCAGAAGCTCCTTGTTGCATGGGGACACATATTGCTCGCTCCAGTCTATGACCCTCTTCCTTAGATGTTCCTAGATTGTTCCAAATTTTCCTTTATGCATTCTACCTTCTCGAACCGGGAGTCCCAAGTACTTCAGTTCAAAAACTTCCTGAGTAATTCCCTGGAGTCCGCATGAGTGAGTAACGACCACGTATGGCTACACTTGTTCAGACGAGTGATAGATGTTCAACTTTCTGACCAGTCAGATAAGATTCACTGGAAATTATCTACAAATGGTACTTTTTCGGTGAAATCGATGTACATGGATTTAATTGACTATGGGCCTCTGTCGAGATCGTTTCATATTTGGAAGATTGAAATGCCGCTTAGGATTAAAATATTCATGTGGTTTATACACAAGGGAGTATTACTAACCAAGGATAATTTGATAAAGCAAAGATGGGTAGGCAGTTCTAGATGCTGCTATTGTGATAAAAATGAAATAATTAGACACCTCTTTCTCGATTGCCCACTAGCAAACTACTATGGTGCACGATGCATATAGCCTTCAACATTCACCCACCAACGGGCATTAATATGCTATTTGGGATGTGGCTCAATGGAGTAGACGAAACTATAGCAAACCATATCCGGATTGGAACTAGTGCATTACTTTGGGCTATATGGAACACTAGAAACGATATGATTTTTAATGGCAAGAACTTCAAAAAGAAATTGCACGTTATCTACAGAGCCACGGCCTGGATCCGTACGTGGTCGTTACTCACTCATGCGAGCTCCAGGGAACTTATGGTTATTGGGTGCAAACAGTGGGAGACGGTCGCACGGGCTATCTTCAGCCGATTTGGATGGCGAGCTAATAATAGGCTAGGTGTGTAGCCTGCTTTTGATCTCGCTGGATGTGCAGTTTTTTAATTTTATGTACTTGTTTTGTTTTGTTCAGATTGTGAGCCCTTTGTGGTTCTAAGACTTTGTTTCCATACTTGCTTAATAATATGGCTACATGCATCTGATTGATACAGAGGCCGGGGGCGTCGTTCCTCCTTTTCCAAAAAAAAATGCAACAGTTGGTAAGCAATGATCTGAAAAAAGGATGGGGCACTTTGATGGATTTATCAACTGGCCCATAGCCATCGCATATTGCCTGTTGTTCTGATGCTTGGAAGAAAAGAGTGAATCATCCGCAAACAGGAGATGAGAAATAACAGGAGCACCCACTACATGTAATCCATAACCCGATTCCACAGATCCTGAACAAAGCACTGATACGTCTCCAACGTATCTATAATTTTTGATTGTTCCATGCTGTTATATTATCATTCTTGGATGTTTTACAATCATTTTATAGCAACTTTATATCATTTTTTGGGACTAACCTATTGACATAGTGCCAAGTGCCAGTTGCTGTTTTTTGCTTGTTTTTTACTTCGCGGAATATCAGTACCAAACGGAGTCCAATCGCGATGAAACTTTTTGGAGATTTTTTTGGACCAGAAGAAATCCAGTGGGCAAAAGAAGCACCCGGGAGGGGGCCCAGGCAGCCCAGAAGACACCAGGGCGTGCCAGAGGCCCCCGACGCGCCCTGGTGGGTTGTGGTGGCCTCGGGACTCCCCTACACCGCCTCTGAGCTCTATAAATACCCAAATATTCAAGAAACCCTAAAGGAGTCGACGAAAAATACTTCCAATTGCCGCAAGTTATAGAACCGCGAGATCCAATCTAACACCATCATAGAGGGGTTCATCATCCTCATTGGTGCTTCTCCGATGATACGTGAGTAGTCCACCATAGAACTACGGGTCCGTAGGCAGTAGCTAGATGGCTTTCTCTCTCTATTTTGATTCTCAATACAATGGTCTCTTGGAGATCTATTTTATGTAATGACTTTTTGCGGTGTGTTTGTTTTGATCCGATGAATTTTGAGTTCATGATCAGTTTCTATCCATGAATATTATTTGAGTCTTCTTTGATCTCTTATATGCATGATTACTTATAGCCTCGTATTTCTTCTTCGGATCTTTGGTTTAGTTAGGCCAACTAGATCGATTTTTCTTTCCATGGGAAGAGGTGCTTTGTGATGGGTTCGATCTTGCGGTGTCCTCTCCCAGTGACAGAAGGGGCAGCGAGTTACGCATGTATCGTTGCTATTAAGGATAACAAGATGGGGTCTATTCCTACATGAATAGATCTTGTCTACATCATGTCACCATTCTTATTGCATTACTCTGTTTTCCCATGAACTTAATACACTAGATGCATGCTGGATAGCGGTCGATGTTTGGAGTAATAGTAGTAGATGCAGAATCGTTTCGGTCTACTAATCTTGGACGTGATGCCTATATAATGATCATCTCCTTGGATATCGTCATGATTAGTTGATCTTCTATCAATTGCCCAACAGTAATTTGGTCACCCACCGTGTGCTATACTCATAAGAGAAGCCACTAGTGAAACCTACGGCCTCCGGGTCTACTTTTTCAACATATTACTTTCTGATCTATCTTTTGTCGCTTTTCTTTTCAGATCTATCATTCCAAAAACCCAAAAATACCTTGCTGCACTTTTTATTTGCCTCTTTTATTTTATGTTCTTGTGCGATCTATCTATCGAATCTATTACAATCTAATCTATCTTTTTACCGTGGAGAGATTGACAACCTCTATTACGCGTCGGGTAGCAAGTATTTGTTCTTTGTGTGCAGGTACCGTTTACATAGTGTTGCGTGGTTCTCCTACTGGTTCGATAACCTTGGTTTCATAACTGAGGGAAATACTTACCGTAGCTGTGCTGCATCATCCCTTCCTCTTTGGGGAAATACCGACGCAGTCTCAAGCCAAGTCAAAGGAATTTCTAGCGTCGTTGCCGGTGAGGAGGTACGAAAGTAGTCTCCCGTCAACTTGCTAGTTTCTGGCGCCGTTGCCGGGGAGACTTCATCAACATCTATCGGGTTCCTAATCACAAATCACATCTCCTTGCAATTACAGTATTTTCAATTTGGCTCTCGTTTTCCTCTCCCCCACTTCACAAATTGGCCGTTTTATTCGCCTTCTTTTTCGTTTGCCTTTTTCTCGTCAGATCTCTTGTTCGCTTGTCATCATAAGTGATTTTGGTATGGCAGAAACAGATGATGGCAGGACCCCTAATATTGGATGTTCTGGTAATCTGGATGCTAAATTATTTGTTTTGGGGCAAGGCAACGTTATAGGAAAAGAAACTATCCAAGAATTTTTCAATTGTGTTGGAAATTTGACTCTCGATGATGCTCCTATACTTAAAAGAACTAAAACTTACACGGAAGCTATTTCAGTGGTAGTTCTGAAACTTGAAAATAGGTTTATTCATACCCATCTTACCTTGCAAAGATTTTTTTATGAGCTACCCGTTATAAAGGATCCCAAAGCTAAGAAGTTAGCCACCCTTGTTCTTATGAATGAATTTGATTACATAGTATGAGAAGCTAGGGAGATTTTTGATTTTTTTGGTATGAGCCGTAAAAAACCGGTAATAGGAGAGATCCTTTACAATAGTGAATACATGTTGAGACATCTGCTTGGAAATAATCAATTTTTTTATGAGAACCTTAAAAAGGAAATCCCCGTTTTATATATGATCCAACAAGTTTTCAATGATGTTAATCAACAATATTCTTGGATTGTGGCCGGGAATCAAAGAGGCTACATATATGGACAACTTGGTAGTGCTAAGATTTCTATGGATAATGTGTTTCAAGTTATGTTTGCAAAACCACTTGACAAAAATACCTCTATGGAAACTAAAGATGACAATACTTGAATCTATGCTTTATGCCTAGCTAGGGGCGTAAAACGATAGCTCTTGTTGGGAGGCAACCCAATGAATAAATTTATTTTCACCTTTTTCTTTCTGTTATTGAGTGTTGACACAATTATACTACTCTTATGATTGTGTTTTTTATGTTTTATTTAGTGTTTGTACCAAGTAAAGCCTTTAGGATGATTCATAAGATGAGTAGAAACAATGCTGAATCTGAAACAGAAACTTTGACTCCAGTGCAGGAATTTTAATTGTTTTTCTGGAGCGTGATAATGAGCTGAAATTTTAACACAGTATTTTTATACAAATTTTACGTTGTCCTAATTTTTCAGAATTTTTAGAGTTACAGAAGTATGGTTAGAGTACAGATTACTACAGAGTGTTTTGTTTTTGACAGATTCTGTTTTTGTTGCATTGTGTGTTTGTTTTGATGAATCTATGGTTTGTGTTGAAGGGTGTAAGCCATGGTAAAGTTTGAATACAGTATATATAATGCAATAATAAAATATGAATGGGTTTGCAACAGTACTTAGATTGGTGATTTGCTTTATTATACTAACGGATCTCACAAAGGTTTTGTTGAGTTTTGCGTGATTGAATATTTCAAGATTTGGGTGAGATCACGACGAATGAAGGAATAAGTGTTGGAAATATGCCCTAGAGGCAATAATAATTTAGTTATTATCATATTTCCTTATTCATAATAATCGTTTATTATCCATGCTATAATTGTATTGATTGGAAACTGATACGTCTCCAACGTATCTACTTTTCCAAACTCTTTTGCCCTTGTTTTGGACTCTAATTTGCATGATTTGAATGGAACTAACCCGGACTGACGCTGTTTTCAGCTGAATTGCCTTGGTGTTATTTTTGTGCAGAAATAAAAGTTCTCGGATTGACCTGAAAATTGACGGAGAATATTTTTGGAATTAATAAAAAATATTGGTGAAAGAATCAAGCCAGGGGGGTTCCACCTGTTGGCCACAAGCCAGGAGGGCCCCCCCCCTGGTGGCTTGTGGGCCCCCTGTGGCTCCTCCGACCTCGATTCCACTTCTATATATTCACATCCGTGGAGAAAAAATGAGAGAGAAGAGTTCATCGCGTTTTACGATACGGAGCCGCCGCCACCTCCTGTTCTTCCTCGGGAGGGTAGATCTGGAGTCTGATTTGGGCTCCGGAGAGGGGAAATCGACGCCGTCGTCATCACCAACCATCCTTCATCACCAATTTCAAGATGCTCTCCGCCGTTCGTGAGTAATTCCATCGTAGGCTTGCTGGACGGTGCTGGGTTGGATGAGATTTACCATGTAATCGAGTTAGTTTTGTTAGGGTTTGATCCCTAGTATCCACTATGTTTTGAGATTGATGTTGCTATGACTTTGCTATGCTTAATGCTTGTCACTAGGGCCCGAGTGCCATGATTTCAGATCTGAACCTATTATGTTTTCATGAATATATATGTGTTCTTGATCCTATCTTGCAAGTTGTAGACACCTATTACGAGTTATGATCCGCATCCCCCAGGGTGACAATAACTGGGATTCTTTCCGGTGATTACCGTAGTTTGAGGAGTTCATGTATTCACCAAGTGCTAATGCTTTGGTCCGGTTCTCTATTAAAAGGAGGCCTTAATATCCCTTAGTTTCCATTAGGACCCCACTGCCACGGGAGGGTAGGACAAAAGATGTCATGCAAGTTCTTTTCCATAAGCATGTATGACTATATATGGAATACATGCCTACATTATATTGATGAATTGGAGCTAGTTCTGTGTCACCCTATGTTATAACCATTGCATGTTGAATGACATCCGACATAATTATCCATCACTGATCCATTGCCTACGAGCTTTTCACATATTTATCTTTGCTAAGTTACTTTCCGTTTGCTACTGTTACCATCGCTACAAAACTGCTACTGTCACGTTTGCCATCGTTACCATTACTTCCATACTACTTTGCTACTGAATACTTTGCTGCAGATATTAAGTCTTTCAGGTGTGGTTGAATTGACAACTCAGCTGCTAATACTCGAGAATACTCTACCCTCGAAAACTGTTGCGATCCCCTATACTTGTGGGTTATCAGAAACTCAAATACATGTGTGGGTACATAGACAACACTGTGTCCCTAGTATGCCTCTAATAGACTAGCTCGTTGATCAAAGATGGCCAAGGTTTCCTACCATAGACATGAGATGTCATTTGATAACAGGATCACATCATTAGGAGAATGATGTGATGGACAAGACCCAAACTATGAACGTAGCATATGATCGTGTCAGTTTAGTGCTATTGTTTCTGCATGTCAAAGTATCTGTTCCTATGACCATGAGATCATGCAACTCACTGACACTGGAGGAGTACCTTGTGTGTATCAAATGTCGCAACGTAACTTGGTGACTATAAAGGTGCTCTACAGGTATCTCCGAGGGTGTCTGTTGAGTTGGCATGGATCAAGATTGGGATTTGTTACTCCGTGTGACGGAGAGGTATCTCAGGGCCCACTCGGTAATACAACATCACAATGAGCCCTGCAAGCAAAGTGACTAAAGAGTTAGTCACGGGATCTTGTATTACGGAAAGAGTAAAGAGACTTGCCGGTAACAAGATTGAACTAGGTATAGAGATACCGACGATCGAATCTCGGGCAAGTAACATACCGAAGAATAAAGGGAACAACATACGAGATTAACTGAATCCTTGACATAAAGGTTCAACCGATAAAGATCTTCGTAGAATATGTAGGAACCAATATGGTCATCCAGGTCCCGCTATTTGTTATTGACCATAGAGGTGTCTCGGTCATGTCTACATAGTTCTCGAACCCGCAGGGTCTGCACACTTAACGTTCGATGACGTTTCGGTAGTATTGAGTTATGTATGTTGGTGACCGAAGGTTGTTCGGAGTCCCGGATGAGATCCTGGACGTCACGAGGAGCTCCGGAATGGTCCGGAGGTAAAGATTGATATATAGGAAGTCCCGTTTTGGTCACCGGAAAAAGTTCGGGCATCACCGGTAGTGTACCTGGAGTGCCGGGAGGGTTCCGGGGGTCCACCGGGAGGGGCCCACTCACCCCAAGGGCCACATGGGCCTAGGGGGTGGCGTACCAGCCCCTGGTGGGCTGGCCGGCCAGCCCCTAAGGGGCCCATGCGAAATAGGAAAGGAGGAGGCCAAGTGGGAAGGAGTCCTCCCAAGACTCCACCTCCCTTGTGGGAGGAGGAATCCTAGTTGGGGGAGGACTCCTCCCCCCTGGTTCGGCCAAACCCTCCTTGGTGGAGGGTTTGGGCTGCCTCCTCCCCTCCCTTCCTCCTATATATACTAGAGGTTTTTAGGGCAGCCCCTAACCAGAAAAGCCACGGCTGCCTCTCTCTCCCTCTAGATCTGTTCTCCACTAGATCGTCTCGGTCGTGCTTGGCGAAGCCCTGCCGGGACAGCTCCACCACCACCGCCACCACGCCGTTGTGCTGGCGGAGAACTCATCTACCTCTCCACCCTCACTTGCTGGATCAAGGAGGTGGAGATCGTCATCGAGTTGTACGTGTGCTGAACGCGAAGGTGTCGTCCGTTCGGCACTAGATCGGAAGGACCGTTATTGGATCACGGGACGGATCGTGATTGTATCGCGGGACGGATCATGATTGGATCACGGGACAGCTTGCGATTTGGATCGCTAAGACGTTCGACTACATCAACCGTGTTTCTTAACGCTTCCCGCTTAGCGATCTACAAGGGTATGTAGATCCACTCCCCCCCCCCTCGTAGATGCTCATCACCATGGATAGATCTTGCGTGTGCGTAGGAAATTTTTTGTTTCCCATGCAACGTTCCCCAACAGTGGTATCAGAGCCAGGTCTATGCGGAGATGAGATCACGAGTAGAACACAAAGGAGTTTGTGGGCGTTGATATTCAGATTGCTTCCCTCCTTAGTCTTATCTTGATTTGGCGGTATTGTGTGATGAAGCGGCTCGGACCAACCTTACTCGTCCACGTACGAGAGACTAGTTCCATCGACTGACATGTAACTTTGTTGCATAAGATGGCTGGCGGGTGTCTGTCTCTCCCACTTTAGTTGAATCGGATTTGACAGAGGCGGTCCTTGTAGAAGGTAAAATAGCAACTTGTATATCACCGTTGAGGTTTTGCGTAGGTAAGAATCGTTCTTGCTAGATACCCATAGCAGCCACGTAAAACATGCAACAACAAATTAGAGGACGTCTAACTTGTTTTTGCACGGTATGTTGTGATATGATATGGCCAAAGACATGATGAGATATATGTGATGTATGAGATGATCATGTTTTTGTATAGATAATCACGACTTGCATGTCGTTGAGTACGGCAACCGGCAGGAGCCATAGGGTTGTCTTTAATTATTATGTATCCTACGTGTCACTCACTAAGCGCTATGTAATGCTTTACTTTATCGCTAAGCGGTAGCAATAGTAGTAGAAGCATGGTTGGCGCGACAACCCCGATGGCGACATGTTGATGGAGATCAAGATGATGGAGATCATGGTGTCATGCCAGTGACGATGGAGATCATGCCGGTGCTTTGGAGATGGAGATCAAAATCACAAGATCATGGCCATATCATGTCACTTATGATTTGCATGTGATGTTAATCCTTTTATGCACCTTGTTTTGCTTAGGACGATGGTAGCATTATAAGGTGATCCCTCACTAAAATTTCAAGATAAAATTGTGTTCTCCCTGAGTGTGCACCGTTGTGAAAGTTCGTCGTTTCGAGACACCACATGGTGATCGGGTGTGATAGACTCTACGTTCGCATACAACGGGTGCAAGCCAGTGTTGCACATGCGGAACACTCGGGTTAAACTTGACGAGCCTAGCATGTACAGACATGGCCTCGGAACACAAGAGACCGAAAGGTTGAACATGAGTCATATAGTAGATATGATCAACATGGAGATGTTCACCATTGAAACCACCTCATCTCACGTGATGATCGGACTTGGGTTGGTGAATTTGGATCATGTAGCACTCGGATGACCTGAGGGGTGTCAATTTGAGTGGGAGTTCTTTAGTAATATGATTAATTGAACTCATTATCATGAACATAGTCTAAAGTTGTATTTGCAAAATTATATTGTAGATCTATAGCTCGCGTTGTAGCTCCCTTAAATTTTGATACGTTCCTAGAGAAAAAGTAAGTTGAAA
Source organism: Elymus sibiricus (assembly GCA_039707655.1). Classification (NCBI taxonomy): domain Eukaryota; kingdom Viridiplantae; phylum Streptophyta; class Magnoliopsida; order Poales; family Poaceae; genus Elymus; species Elymus sibiricus. Next base: position 185,734,466 of record CM077669.1, on the reverse strand, counting down.
GATGATGGTAGCAGTTATGCGGACTGGGTCCGTGATCAGAGGATTGTCCTCATTGCTGCACAGAAGGCTTATGTCCTTGATGCACCGCTCGGTGCACCACCCCCTCAAGCGTCGTCTGTGGATGTTGTGAACATCTGACAGACACGTTCTGATGACTACTTGATTGTTCAGTGCGTCATGCATTACAGCTTAGAATTGAGGCTCCAAAGACGTTTTGAACGTCACGGAGCATATGAGATGTTCCAAGAGCTGAAATTGAGATTTCAGGCTCGTGCCCGTGTTGAGAGGTATGAGTCCTCCGACAAAGATTCTTTGCCTGCAAGACAAAGGAGAATAGCTCAATCAGTGAGCGTGTGCTCAGATTGTCTGGGTGCTACAATCGCTTGAATCAAGTGGGAGTTGATCTTCCAGATAAGATAGTGATTGACATAGTTCTCCAAGTCACTGCCACCAAGCTACTAGAGCTTCGTGATGAACTATAACATGCCAGGGATGGAGAAGATGATCCCTGAGATATTTGTGATGTTTGACACCGCAAAGGTAGAAATCAAGAAGGAGCATCAAGTGTTGATGGTTAGTAAAACCACTAGTTTCGAGAAGGGCAAGGGCAAGAAGGGAAACTTCATGAATGGCAAGCAAGTTGCCGCTCTAGTGAAGAAACCCTAGGTTGAACCCAAACCCGACACTAAGTGCTTCTCTAATAAGGGGAACGGTCACTAGTAGCGGAACTGCCCCAGATACTTGACAGATAAGAAGGCTGGCAACGTCAACAGAAGTATATTTGATATATGTGTTATTGATGTGTACCTTACTAGTACTCCTAGTAGCACCTGGGTATTAGATACCGGTTCCGTTGCTAGTGTTAGTAACTCGAAATAAAAGCTACGTAATGAACGGAGACTAGCTATGGGTGAGGTGACGATGTGTGTTGGAAGTGTTTCCAAGGTTGATGTGATCACCATCCCACGCTCCCTCTACCTTCGGGATTAGTGTTGAACCTAAATAAATGTTATTTGGTGTTTGTGTTGAGCATGAACATGATTGGATCGTGTTTATTGCAATACGGTTATTCATTTAAGTCAAGAGAATAATAGCTATTCTGTTTACATGAATAATACCTTCAATGGTCAGGCACCAAATGTGAATGGTTTATTGAATCTCGATCGTAGTGATACACATGTTCATAATATTTATGCCAAAAGATGCAAAGTTAATAATGATAGTACCACATACTTGTGGCACTGCCGCTAAAGGTCATATTGGTGTAAAGCGCATGCAGAAACTCCATGCTGATGGATCTTTGGACTCACTCGATTTCGAATTGGTTGAGACATGCGGACCATGCCTCACGGGCAAGATGACTAAAACCCCGTTTTCCGGCTTGATGGAGCGGGCAAGTGACTTATTGGAAATGATACATGTTGATGTATGCGGTCCAATGAGTGTTGAAGCGTGCGGTGGATATCGCTATTTTCTTACCTTCACTGATGATTTGAGTAGATATGGGGATATTTACTTAATGAAACCCAAGTCTGAAACGTTTGAAAAGTTCAAACAAATTCAGAGTGAATTTTGAGATCATCGTGACAAGAAGATAAAATGTCTACGATATGAACGTGGAGGTAAATATCTGAGTTACGAGTTTGGTATGCAACTTAAGACAATGTGGAAATTGTTTCACAACTCATGCCACCTCGAACACCATAGTGTGATGGTGTGTCCGAATGTCGTAGTCGTGCTCTATTGGATATGGTGCGTACTATGATGTCTCTTATCGTTTTGCCACTATCGTTTTGGGGTGATGCATTAGAGACAACTACATTCACTTTAAAATAGGGCACCATCTAAGTCCGTTGAGATGACACCGTATGAATTTTGGTTTGGCAGAAACCTAAGCTGTCATTTCTCAGAGTTTGGGAATGTGACGCTTATGTCTGATAAGCTCGAACCCAAAGCGAAAAAAATGCATCTTCATAAGATACCCTAAGGAAACAGTTGGGTATACCTTCTATCTCAGATCCAAGGGCAAAGTGTTTGTTGCTTAAAACAGGTCCTTTCTCGAGAAAAGGTTTCTCTCCAAAGAATTGAGTGGGAGGTAAGTAGAACTTGATGAGGTTGTTGAACCGTAACTTCAGTTGGATGGTAGCACGGCGCATAAAGATGTTTCTGCAGCACCTACACCAAATTGAAGAGGAAGCTAATGATGATGATCATGAAACTTCGGATCAAGTTACTACCGAATCTCGTAGGTCGACAAGGACACGTACTTCCCTAAGTGGTAGGGCAATCCTGTCTTGGAAATCATGTTGTTAGACAACGATGAGCCTACAGGCTATGAAGAAGCGATGGTGGGCCCGGATTCCAACAAATGGCTAGGAGCCATGAAATCCGAGAAAGGATCCATGTATGAAAACCAAGTATGGACTTTGGTAGACTTGTCCATTGAATGGTAGGCCGTTGAGTACAAATGGACCTTTAAGAAGAAGACAGACACTGATGGTAATTGTCACTATTTATAAAGCTCGACTTGTCGCAAAAGAAGTTTCAGACAAATTCAAGGAGTTGACTATGATGTGACTTTCTCACCCGTAGCGATGCTAAAGTTTGTTGGAATTATGTTACCAGTTGCTGCATTTTTCGATTATGAAATTTGGCAGATGGATGTCAAAACATAGTTTCCTTAACGGTTTCCATGAGGAAAGGTTGTATGTGATGCAACCAGAAGGTTTTGTCAGTCCTAAGGATGCTAAAAGGTATGCACGCTCCAGCGATCCTTCTATGGACTGGAGCAAGCATCTCGGAGTTGGAATATACGCTTTGATGAGGTGATCAAAGCTTTTGGGATTGTACAAAGTTTATAAGAAACTTGTATTTACAAGAAAGTGAGTGGGAGCACTATAGAATTTCTGATAAGTATATGTGGTTGACATATTGTTGATCGGAAATAATGTAGAATTTTTGGAAAGCATAAAGGGTTGTTTGAAAGGAGTTTTTCAAAGGAAAACCTGGATAAAGCTACTTAAATGTTGGGCATCGAGATCTATAGAGTTAGATCAAGACGCTTGATAAGACTTTCAATGAGTACATACCTTGACAAGATTTTGAAAGAGATCAAAATGGATCAGTCAAAGAAGGAGTTCTAGCCTGATTTGTAAGGTGTGGAGTTGAGTGAGACTCAAAGCTCGACCACGGCAGAAGAAAGAGAAAGGACGAAGGTCATCCCCTATGCCTTATCCATAGGCTCTGTATAGTATGACATGTTGTGTACCGCACCTGGTGTGTGCCTTGCCATGAGTCTGTCAAGGGGTACAAGAGTGGTCCAGAAGTGGATCACTGGACAGCGGTCAAAATTATCCTTAGTAACTAGAGGACTAAGGAAATGTTTCTCGATTATGGAGGTGATAAAGAGTTCGTCGTAAAGGGTTACGTCGATGCAAGCTTTGACACCAATCCGGATGACTCTGAGTAGCAATCCGGATACATATAGTGGAGCAGCCATTTGGAATAGCTCCAAGTGGAGCGTGGTAGCATCTGCAGTATGACATATAGATTTGCAAAGAACACACGGATCTGAATGTTGCAGACCGTTGTATAAAACCTCTCTCGCATGCAAAACGTGATCGAACCCCAGAACTCATTGGGTGTTAGATTCATTACAATGTTAATCACATGGTGATGTGAGCTAGATTATTGACTCTAGTGCAAGTGGGAGACTGTTAGAAATATGCCCTAGAGGCAATAATAATTTAGTTATTATCATATTTCCTTGTTCATGATAATCGTTTATTATCCATGCTATAATTGTATTGATTGGAAACTCAAATACATGTGTGGGTACATAGACAACACTGTGTCCCTAGTATGCCTCTAATAGACTAGCTCGTTGATCAAAGATGGTCAAGGTTTCCTAGCCATAGACATGAGATGTCATTTGATAACGGGATAACATCATTAGGAGAATGATGTGATGGACAAGACCCACACTATGAACGTAGCATATGATCGTGTCAGTTTATTGCTATTGTTTCTGCATGTCAAGTATATGTTCCTATGACCATGAGATCATGCAACTCACTGACACCGGAGGAGTACCTTGTGTGTATCAAACGTTGCAACGTAACTGGGTGACTATAAAGGTGCTCTACAGGTATCTCCGAGGGTGTCTGTTGAGTTGGCATGGATCAAGACTAGGATTTGTTACTCCGTGTGACGGAGAGGTATCTCAGGGCCCACTCGGTAATACAACATCACAATGAGCCTTGCAAGCAAAGTGACTACAGAGTTAGTCACGGAATCTTGTATTATGGAACAAGTAAAGAGACTTGCCGGTAACGAGATTGAACTAGGTATAGAGATACCGACGATCGAATCTCGGGCAAGTAACATACCGAAGAACAAAGGGAACAACATACGGGATTAACTAAATCTTTGACATAGAGGTTCAACAAATAAAGATCTTCGTAGAATATGTAGGAACCAATATGGGCATCCAGGGCCCGCTATTTGTTATTGACCGTAGAGGTGTCTCGGTCATGTCTACATAGTTCTCGAACCCGCAGGGTCTGCACACTTAACGTTTGGTGACGTTTCGGTAGTATTGAGTTACGTATGTTGGTGACCGAAGGTTGTTTGGAGTCCCGGATGAGATCCTGGACATCACGAGGAGCTCCGGAATGGTCTGGAGGTAAAGATTGATATATAGGAACTCCCGTTTTGGTCACCGGAAAAAGTTCGGGCGTCACCGGTAGTGTACCGGGAGTGCCCACTCACCCCAAGGGCCACATGGGCCTAGGGGGTGGCGCACCAGCCCATGGTGGGCTGGCCGGCCAGCCCCTAAGGGGACCATGCGAAATAGGTAAGGAGGAGGCCAAGTGGGAAGGAATCCTCCGAAGACTCCACCTCCCTTGTGGGAGGAGGAATCCTAGTTGGGGGAGGACTCCTCCCCCTGGTTTGGCCGAACCCTCCTTGGTAGAGGGTTTGGGGCTGCCTCCTCCCCTCCCTTCCTCCTATATATACTAGAGGTTTTGAGGGCAGCCCCTAACCTGAAAAGCCACGGCTGCCTCTCTCTCCCTCTAGATCCGTTCTCCACTAGATCGTCTCGGTCGTGCTTGGCAAAGCCCTACCGGGACAGCTCCACCACCACCGCCACCACGCCGTTGTGCTGGCGGAGAACTCATCTACCTCTCCACCCTCGCTTGCTGGATCAAGGAGGTGGAGATCGTCGTCGAGCTGTACGTGTGTTGAGCGCGGAGGTGCCGTCCGTTCGGCACTAGATCGGAAGGACCGTGATTGGATCGTGGGACGGATCATGATTGGATCGCGGGACAAGTCGTGAATGGATCGCGGGATGACTTGCGATTTGGATCGCGAAGATGTTCGACTACATCAACCACGCTTCTTAACGCTTCTCGCTTAGCGATCTACAAGGGTATGTAGATCCACTCTCCCCCTCGTAGATGCTCATCACCATGGATAGATCTTGCGTGTGCATAGGAAATTTTTTGTTTCCCATGCAACGTTCCCCAACAATAAGGAGTGAAAAGAGCCTAAGCTTGGGGATGCTACAGCACCCCCAAGATAATATCCAAGGAGAAACAAGCAACTAAGCTTGGGAATGCCCCGAGTGGCATCCCCTCTTTCTTCTAACGACCGTCGGTATTTTACTTGAAGCTATATTTTTTTCGTCACATATCATGAGTTTTTCTTGGAGTGTCTTGTATTATTTGAGTCTTTGCTTGATTTGCTTTTAGTTTGTCACAAGTATCCTTGCTGGACACACCTATTTGAGAGAGCCAAAATTATGCTATGATTTGTTAGAATTGCTCTATATGCTTCACTTAATTTTTTTTGAGCTATGGAATTGCTCTAGTGCTTCACTTATATCTTTTTGAGCATGGTGTGCTTTAATTTTTTGTAGAAATACTCTCATGCTTCACTTAGACAAATTTGAGAGTTAGTAAACTTTGAAGAAATTCTCTCATGCTTCACTTATACTATTTTGAGAGACGAAATTTTTATGCTCATGTTCTTCACTTAAATTTGTTTGAGCTTGTCAAAAGCAATGGCAATATATGAAACTAGTCCCAAAGTGATAGATATTCAAGAGTGATATAATAAAAACTTTCATGAAGATCATTGGACAAATTAAACTTGATTCTTTGTAATAGTTTTGAGACATGATGATAGTAATATGTGAGTCATGTTGGTGAGTAATTATGCTTTAGTAAGAATATTTGTGTTAAGGTTTGTGATTCCCTATGGAAGCACGAAAGTCAATAGTTATGCAATGAAATTACATCCTACTTATGGTGCATTATTCGGTGTTAGTTATGCTTAATGCCCATTTATGTGAATATTCGTTTCTTGGTTGGTTGCTTCTCAATCTATTTGCTAACCTCCACTTGTACCAAGTAGAAATACTACTTGTGCATCCAAAATCCTTAAACCCAATTTTGCCTTATGAGTCCACCATACCTACCTATATGCGGTATTTCCATGCCGTTCTAAGAAAATTTGTATGTGCCATCTCTAATTTTCAAAATGATTTCCTTTGTGTGTGCTCGTACCGCCCATGAAACGGTAGGGGGTGTCCGATATTTTTCCATGCTAGTTGTTTTATTCTCAAGATGAGTGATTATTCACTTGTCATTGCACGAGAGTACAGCGGTAATAGGGATGCCTAGTCCCGAAATGAAAAAGAAGTTTACTTTATGTTGTCAAATAATAAATTCCTTGGAAAGTGTTGGTATGGAAGGCAACCGTGTATATGTCTAGCCATGGATTGTGAAAGAATGGTGGAAAAAGGAATAAACTTTATATTATGTTTGGTAACCGCCAATGATGTATCTAGCATGGAAAGTATTGAGAACTACTCGGTCGTTTTTCGTTGACAGTAAAGGCATGCCACCCAAAATATTTTTTCTCTCTCAATTTAAGCTTTGAGCTCTCGCACCTCTACAAATCCTTACTTCCCTCTGTGAAGGGCCTATCTATTTACTTTTTGCAATTTTTATTTTTAATTTGAGTCTCCATCTTCTCTTATAAAGAACCAACTATGGGGCACTATGATCATACTTGTGCATTGGGTGTAGTTAATATTTGAGTGTGTTTCATGAATGGATGAATGACTGAGCATGATGGGCTAGGGATAACTTTCTTTAGTGTTGATATTTTGAAAGACATGGTTGCTTGTTGGCATGCTTGAGTATTAAAGTCTTTATGTCAAAACTGGACTATTTCTTTGAACCATCTAAAAGTCCAAATGTCCATGCTACAAAAGAAAAGAATATGTGATGAACATGTTAGGCAGCATTCCACAACAAAAATTCTGTTTTTATCATTTACCTACTCGAGGACGAGTAGGAATCAAGCTTGGGGATGATGATACGTCTCCAACGTATCTATAATTTTTTATTGTTCCATGCTGTTCCATTATCATTCTTGGATGTTTTACAATCATTTTATAGCAATTTTATATCATTTTTTTGGACTAACCAATTGACATAGTGCCAAGTGCCAGTTACTGTTTTTTGCTTTTTTTTTACTTCGCAGAATATCAGTACCAAACAGAGTCCAATCACGATGAAACTTTTTGGAGATTTATTTTGGATCAGAAGAAAGCCAGTGGGCCAAAGAAGCACCCGGGAGGGGGCCCAGGCGGCCCAGAAGACACCAGGGCGCGCTAGAGGCCCCCGTGTGCCCTAGTGGGTTGTGGTGGCCTCGGGACTCCCCTCCATTGCCTCTGAGCTCTATAAATACCCAAATATTCCAGAAACCCTAAAGGAGTTGAAGGAAAATACTTCCAGCCGCCGCAAGTTCCAGAACCGTGAGATCCTATCTAACACCATCACGGAGGGGTTCATCATCCTCATTGGTGCCTCTCCGATGATGCGTGAGTAGTCCACCATAGACCTACGGGTCCGTAGGAAGTAGCTAGATGGCTTTCTCTCTCTCTTTTGATTCTCAATACAATGGTCTCTTGGAGATCTATTTGATGTAATGACTTTTTGTGGTGTGTTTGTTGGGATCCGATGAATTTTGTGTTCATGATCAGTTTCTATCCATGAATATTATTTGAGTCTTCTTTGATCTCTTATATGCATGATTACATATAGACTCGTATTTCTACTTCGAATCTTTGGTTTAGTTAGGCCAACTAGATAGATTTTTCTTGCCATGGGAAGAGGTGCTTTGTGATGGGTTCGATCTTGTGGTGTCCTCTCCCAGTGACAGAAGGGGCAGTCAGGCACGCATGTATCGTTGCTATTAAGGACAACAAGATGGGGTCTATTCCTACATGAATAGATCTTGTCTACATCATGTCACCGTTCTTATTGCATTACTCCGTTTTTCCATGAACTTAATACACTAGATGCATGCTGGATAGCGGTCGATGTGTGGAGTAATAGTAGTAGATGCAAAATCGTTTCGGTCTACTAATCTTGGATGTGATACCTATATAATGATCATCGCCTTGGATATCGTCATGATTATTGTATCTTCTATCAATTGCCCAACAGTAATTTGTTCACCCACCGTGTGCTATACTCATGAGAGAAGCCACTGGTGAAACCTACGGCCCCCGGGTCTACTTTTCCAACATATTGCTTTCCGATCTATCTTTTGCTGCTTTTGTTTTTAGATCTATTATTCCAAAAACCCAAAAATACCTTGCTGCACTTTTTATTTGCCTCTTTTATTTTGTGTTTTTGTGCGATCTCTCTCTCCAATCTATTACAATCTAATCTATCTTTTTACCGTGGAGAGATTGACAACCTCTCTTACGCGTCGGGTTGCAAGTATTTGTTCTTTGTGTGCAGGTACCGTTTACATAGTGTTGCGTGGTTCTCCTACTGGTTCGATAACCTTGGTTTCATAACTAATGGAAATACTTACCATAGCTGTGCTGCATCATCCCTTCCTCTTTGGGGAAATACCGACGCAGTCTCAACCCATGTCAAGCACCATTGGTATCTTTAGTATCCTAAGTGGAGAATCATGAAAGGACACTGTAAAACAAATTAGTTATAGGTACCAAGATGTAGCTACTAATTTCCCTTCAGACCATATGAATCCTTGCCATACAAAAAATTGTCAAGCAAATACTATATGCATGCAGGATTGCATGAACCTAGTTGTCCATTCATTATACCTTATCTCACACAACACATTCTTAGAACTACTAAAATAGCAATTGATAGTTTTTTTGACCCGAAACCTTAGAACAATCGTTCTACGGTATGATTTTTCCATTAATAAAACAAAAATATTACAAAATACAAACGAAAAAAGAAAACAAAGAAGAACAAAGGAAGAAAGTCTCCAAGGACTTTTATCCAATGCCAGTTCTTTCAAGCATTATAAACCGTAAGAAGTTACTTTGCAGCCAAAGATTGAAACTCTATGAGTGCTTTCTCTTTAATTTGTGCTGCAAAAGAAGATCTTATTTTAGATGAAAGTGCCAAGATTGAATTGTGTGGGGAATCCCTCTGAAGATATTTCCATTTCTTTGCTTCCAAATGTTCCAACATCCTAGGATAATGATCTCAGTTGAGAATTGCTTGGGAAGATGTTCCGCAGCTAGGATTGCCTCTTCATATGTGGATGTGCCTTTCTTCCTATTGAGAATCAAAATGTCCCAGCATTGTTGAGGAAAATTGCAGTCCCACAGAAGGTGCAGAGCTATTTCTTCAGCCTATTGATTGCAGTTTGGGCAGAAAATGTTGTTGATCTGCATACCTTTCCTCTTAAGGAGTGATCTAGTGTTGATTCTGCAATGTGCCGCAAACCAAAATAAAATTTTGTGCTTAAGTCTGCTGGAACTATTCCAGATTATCTTGAAGATAGGATGCCCTTCATCATTGCCCATCAGATGTTTGTACATGCTCGTGCAACAGTATCTGTTTTGGATTTCATTGCAGCTCCAAGTATCCTTACCTTCATTCCCAAGTTTGGAAGAATATCTTTCAGTTGGTTGAACTGTTGAAAGGCTTTAGTAGAAAGAGGCATGCGGAAGTGGGTTGCCAAGTTTTCCAAGCTACAAAACTCTTTGACAGAGATTGTATTCTTCTAAGCAAACGAATGGAGTTCAGGAAATTTTTGCTGTAGAGATTCTCCAGCCCAGTTTGTCGAATTTCGGGCTCCGCAAAACCCTAAGGAATTTAAACCCAGGGGCGTGTGCGAAGATTCCCCAACAGCTTCTCCCCCTCCAAGCTCACAACACGATAACCCCGCTCGATGGCGAGGAAGACGATGGCACGGGAGAGTTTACCCAGGTTCGGGCCGCTGCGAAGCGTAAAACCCTACTCCTGCCTTTGGTGGATTGCCTCACGAGGAGGTGGGTGGATGAACTAGTACAGTGGCGTGTTGCCTTGCCAGTGTGTTTGCGGGGTGGTTGCTTTGTCCCCTTCTACCGGGCTACCTCGTCTCTATTTTATAGTGGCCTGGGTCATCTCCCCTTGTCGCAATGGCAGGAAGGGATCCCACAACGGCCAAATTTGAAGGGGGACAGGAGGTACATCTTATCCTGACGAAAGGCGGTCTTCGCCTGCAAAGTTGGTGGTGGTGACGCGGTGGTGGGCTCGCCGGTGACGTCCGTCCTGCCGCGCTCGCTAACCCGGTCTTGTTGCACCGGAATGGAAACCTTTGGTGGGGCTCCTTGGGAACCCGCGTTCGTCCTTGTCTCCTTTGCACTAAAGAGGAAACTGTTCCCTCTGGCGCGCTGGAGCCCGCCTGGCCTGGCTATCGTCACCCTTGACCTCCTGAGGCCTATCATTGCATAGAGATCTCCGCCACTCGGGAGGAGGCCTGGGGAGGCCTACCTCCTCGCGGGTCTTGGCGCTGCCTCCCTCACGAGCTCGGGGTCTTGCGAGGGCCTTGTGTCGAGTGAGGCCACGCCGGGTCGTAATTGGTCGTTGGGGTGGGCCACGCTTGGGGCCGCAGGCGGGCAAGTCTGGGTACCTGGTATCCAGAACCCCGACACAGTTGTCCTTCCAAAATAAAGCTGATTGTCCTGAGGAAACTGCACATTTGCTCGCCTTTTTTAACTCAGGGAACAGTGCCAAGTGAGCTTTCTACCAGAAGGAACCTTCCCTTCTTTCTGTGGGCAAGTTTGTGTGATAGTATTTTTCCTAGATTAACTTGACCCAAGGCACTTCTTCATTGTTCAGGAATTTGTAAATGTTTTTCATCAGCAGTGCCTTATTATGAACAGCAATATCCAACACTCCAAGACCTCCTTGTAATTTAGTTTTGCTGACTTTGTCCCAAGCAATCAGGGCAGTTCCTGTCACAATCATACCATATTTTCTCCAGAAAAAATGTCTGAGATATTTAGTTAGTTGCTCCACAACTCCCTTTGGTAGAGCCAATGTGCACATAAAGAATATTGGAAGTGAGGAGAAAACTGACTTAATCAGTTGCAGTCTACCATCATAGGAAAGCATAGTGGAGCACCCAGAAAGCCTTCTTTCAACTCTTGTCATTATTGGGTTGAAGTCTTCAATTTTTGGTCTTGAAGTGCTCATTGGGCGTCCCAGATAAGTAAAGGGGAAAGACTCTTGCTTACATCCTAAAGTGGCCAGCAGAAGAGGCGTGCAGTTATCTGGGACATTGATTGGTACCAAGAAGGATTTGATGTAGTTGACTTTCAGTCCAGTGCATTCTGAGTAGTGCAGCAACAAAAAAAATTATCTGCATCAGTTGAGAAGGGATTGTAGGCAACACAATGATGGTATCATCACCATATTGAACAACTAGAAATATTGGGCATGCAAGGCTCTGAATTGGGGGTGAAATCAGATTGTGATGCATTGCTTCTTTGAGGGTTGTTTGCAAGAGATCAGCTGCTAATACAAAAATCAGAGGTCAAAGAGGGTCCCCTTATCTCGCCCCTCTTTTGGAGTGGAAAACTTTCCCAAGGATACCATTGAGTAGTACAACAGAAGTTCCAGAAGCTAAAATCATTTGCATCCATGTCAACCATTTTTCTCCAAATCCTCTTGCTCTGAGAATATACAATATGGTCTTATGTTCAATAAGATCAAAAGCCTTTTCAAAATCTAGCTTGAGCACTACAGTTGGATTTTTTAATTGCTGGCACTGATGGATGTATTCAAATGCCCAGGCTAGGCAGTCTTGAATTGCTCTCTTCTTGAGAAAGCCATATTGATTTTCATGGACAATTCTTAAGATCACTTTCTGTAATCTATTAGCCAGCAGTTTGGTAATGATTTTCATTGAGGTGTTGAGCAAAGAAATTGGCCTGAAGTCATTTGCTGCCTAGGGATTATCCTTCTTGGGTATAAGTGTGATGAAGGAGCAATTAATGCTTTGCAGAGAAATATTTCCCTCCTGGAAATCCTGAAGAAGTTTATAGAAGTCCGGAGGAATAATATCCCAACAACTTTTAATAAAGTCTCCATTAAATCCATCTGGACCAGGTGCCTTATCTGCAGGGCTATTTCTAACTACATCATCAATTTCCTTCTTTGAGAATGGGATCTCAAGCTCTTCTAGTCCTTCCACTCTTTCAATATTTGAAATTAAGTCAAGTGGGTTGCTTGTGTCTGACGATTGTCCTAGCCTATCCTTAAAAGCATTCCACAGAATGGAGGCTTTAGCATCATGGCTTGAGTGCTCATTAGCATGCTCATCCTACAGCTGGTGAATATAATTATTTCTGAATTTGATGGTGGCTTTAGCATGAAAAAAAAATTAGAATTTTCATCTCCAAATTTCACCCATCTAATTGTTGCTCTTTGTCTCCAATAAATACTCTGATATGACAGTATCTTAAGAAGATGTTCTTTTAAAACATTCCTTCCAATGCTTTCATGGGGAGCAAGTTCTCTATATTCTTCAAAGAAATCCCACATAGCAATCACCTCATTAGTAGCTTTGCATATTTCTTTCAAGCTGGATAGTCGTTTGCTCCATATTTTAAGCCCTTTCCTAAGTCTCTTGAATTTGGCAGTAATTATTTTTGCACTATTGGTTTCTATAACAGGTTGAGCCCAGATCTGTTGCACTAAATCTATAAATTCAGTATGATGCAACCAGTAATTTTCAAATCTGAAAATTTGAGCTTTTGGAATATCTGTACCAATGCAAATCACAGAAGGCACATGATCAGAAACTGGTTTGGAAAGGGGAAGGGCCATAGTATTGGGGTAGTTATTGGACCAACTTTCAGAAGTGAATACCCAATCTAACTTTTCAAGCTGTGGGGCATGTTGCATGTTACTCCAAGTGAAGCTTCTCCCTTTGAGAGGGATCTCAACTAAAGCTAGAGAACTTATAGCCTCATTGAACTGTAGCATTTGATTGAAATTTCCATTACCCTGGTTTGTGTTATGGGGATGCCTGATATAATTAAAATCCCCAGTAATGATCCAATCTGTCTCATCTGGCATTTGAATGTTCTTGAACCAATCCAAAAAAGTAATTCTTCTCAGAGTATCACAAGGCCCATAAATGTTTGTAAGAATCCAAGAATTTCCATTAATCAAGGATGTGAATCTGACTAATAAAGAATATTCATTTTTTTAAAAGGCACTCTCCTTGGAAAAGTCTACCATTCCAGATAGTTAACAATCCACCAGAAGCTCCAACTGAGGGAGTATAGTCAAACTTGTTAAATCTCCTTGGACAAAAGTTCTTTAAGTAGTTACTGTCAAAACTTTCTCTTTTAATTTCTTGAAGACATACAATGGCATACACAGATTCATCTATTTTATTTTCTATGGCTAACCATTTATCACTTGAATTTATACCCCTTATATTCCAATTGAGTATTTTCCAGGACTTGTTCATGGGATCAGAAACTTAAAAGCGAGCTGCCTAACTCAAGGGAGGGCACATAAATTCCATACATGATTTTTAAAGAGTCTGCCATCCATGCTTCAAGCAACTTAAAGTACAACAAAGTCTCATACATCATGTCCAAAGTGCATTTCATCCATGCCTCAATCAAAATAAGCACAACAAAAGGAAGGTGGTTTAACTTCTTGTTCCTTGATACAAAAGAGCACCAGATTTCCCTAATAGAAATAATTCTAAAATAGCACTTCAAGCCATCCACAAGCTTTAGTCCTTCCATGCTGGCTGCTTGGCCCCTTTTTTGGCCTTCTTCTTGAGAGATACCCCTTCTCCAGTATCCTTCTCATTCACCTTGCAATAAGAGGAATTGAGATTTTTAACCACTTTACTGTTACAAATTGGAGGTTTAGCTGAGCAGGTCATGCAGTTGGAGTCTTTGCATGTTTTAGTTTTGAACCCTTTAGAAAGTTTTTGTAGTCAGATACTCCTTCTTACCTCAGACTCTACCAGAGGGGTTCTGCCCTTTATCTTTCCTTGTGAAGATTCCTCTACTAGCTCTGGAACATCCAAACCTTGACATTCTTCAGACATAGCATTCTGAATGCACACAGGAGCCATGAGAACAGGGCAATGAGCAGGAATAAAGAAATTAAAGAAATCTTCATTATTCGAGCCCTCTTTTATGAGTTGCCACATGGGGGATTGCAGGAAGCCTTTGGTCCACTCAAATTTATGTAGTGTGAGAAGAGTAGAACAAATAAAAATTACCCAATCAGCAGGTACCTGTATTGGGGGAATTGCTTCATCTTCAGATGAGAAGTATTTTTTCCAAGCAGCAAGACTTTCCTCTCCAATTATTAACTGAGTTGTGTTGTCCTTCAATGCAGGCTCATATACTCATGGCTTATATTTACCTTTAACATCAAATCCTAGAGGAGCTGAGCATTCAGAAGAAGTAGCAAATGACTGAGACTCAGCAGAGAAAGAATAGCCAGCTGGGGATGCACTATTCTCCAGAATTTCTATCTCATCAACAGAGCAGCTGTAGTTGGAATCTCTGTCAGGAGAAGTTGGCTTGACTGCTGGGTCTGCAAGTTGTCGTATAGGGTCCTCTCCCCCTGCTAGATCAAGATCAAAGAAGCTTGAATTGCTATGCAGCTTATCCTGGTTGTCATCTTGGGAAAGTTCCACAGTGTTATATAACTCAATAGTGCTGTTGTGAACTGAATTCAACAGATGAGGTGCAACTGTGTCTTGCCTTCCAATTATCAATTCAGGTTCTGAGTGGGGATTAGCTTCTAGTATTTGGATTGGAACAAAAACAAAATCTTGTAGCTGAGGGCCATTAGCAGGTAAAATCTAGGGTTGTACTGGCACTGCCTGTTGGGCTGGAATGGGCCCAAGAAATAAATTCAGGTCTGGCAGCCCATTCAAGATGATTGGTATTGGCCCAACAAGTTTAAACCTTCATTTCCCTCCAACATTGGAGCAGCCAAGTCCTCTAGCAAAGGTGGAGCTGTCATGTCCACTTCAAAAGCAGGTGGGATGATCTCATTAGAGCCCACAGAGAGAGTTACCTCACTGTTCACATCCATATCTGGCAATTCCTCATGCAAATGTCCATCAAGTGGCTGAACTAAATCAGCTAATTCCATTAGATTTGTCAGTAAATAATCTCCAAGCGCCAATTTTTTGGATGATTACTAACACAACAAGCGTCTAGGTCTATAGGAATTATCTTCACATAGGAGGCGCCCGGTGCTGCAACCGACATGATGGGAAGCTGGAACCAGAGGTGCGGCAAGCTACAACTAGATATGCTCAGAGCTGCAACCGGCACTGGGAAGCTGGAATAGGAGGCGCAACAAGCTAAGATGTGCTTAGTGCTGCAACTGACACGACATGAAGTTGTAACCGAGGGTGCGGCAAGCTACAACTAGATGTCCTAAGTGATCGTGGTGATGTTGCGACCGTGGTTGCCGCGAGCTGGAACCGGCACGCGGTGATGCTATACAACATGCACTTAATGTGTCCTTGACAAAAAGGAAAACAATCGATTCAACTTTGAACTCCTTTATTAAGTCGCTACATTAATGGACATTTTTACAAACATGGTTGAAAGGCAAACAAAGGGAGATTTGCTCCAGCTCCAATTTTCCACTCCTTTATTAAGTCACCACATCAATGGACATTTTTCCATACATAGTCACACCGGTTCCTTTTGTAGTCCAGATGGGCGACTTCTCTTACATAAGCAAAGCATAGACTGGTAGCTACATGGTGTGATAAGTAAAGCAGCTACACAAGAACACATGGGTTAACACGAACAACTGGACACAGGTAAAGATTGTTCTTCCTTTGGACTGAGATGCCCATCTCCTCCGCCATATCCAGCTCGTTGCACATGGCCTTGTCAAGGAAATTCCAGTGAAAATGGTACAATAGTGCCGCGAGCACAATCTCCATATTGGCTTGCGCAAACATGATGCCCGAACATATCCTTTGACCAGCACCAAAAGGAATAAATTCAAAGTCTCTGCCCTTAAAGTCAATCGTGTTGCTCTCAGATCGCTCTAGCTTGAACTTCTCTGGGTTATCCCAGTATTTTGGGTCCTGCTGATCGCCCATGCGTTGATGAACACGGTGGTGCCCTTGGGCACATCGTACCGCATGACATTGCATGTCTCCCGGCACTCCCTCGGGAGAAGCAATGACAACACCGTGTGCAGCCTTAGGGTTTCCTTAATGACTAGCTTTAGGTAGTTTAGGGCAGCCAAGTCATCCTCGGTCACCGTTGATTTCCCTTGGAGGCTATTCCGTAGCTCAACTTGTGCCTTGTGCATCACTAGTCGATTCATCATTAGCTCTGACATGGCCCATTGTAGTGTATTCGCTGACATCTCGCTCCCGGCGTTGAAGAGGTCATGTATGCCAATACGCAACTTATCCATCAGCTTTAGGAACAAAAGTAGTGCATAAAGTAAATCATTTCTTCAGAAATAGTAGTCTCACTTTCGCTAATCCTCCGTACAAATTCTTGAAAATCTGGGCCACATTACACATTTTTTATGTCTGAAATTGTAATCTTTCTATGTGTGCAACTTAACTAAAATGTTAGTTCAATTTCTGGTTTGTAGAGTAGAAATATATGAATTTGCTTTAAAATATGACCGACATTTTAAATTTGATTCCAGGGAAATACTCTCGCTTTTTCTTAGATGAACAGGGAGCTCTCTCCCCGGTTCCATTGCCAAGATGAAACCAAAACATAGTCTTATACATCAGCTCACATAGAGGAGCAGTTCGAAATAAACTGGAAGAGAAAAACTCTAAGAAAGGGAACTGGGACATAGGTGGCGCGCGGGCCAAAAGGTAGCCGACTCCGGAATTTTTACATATGACTACATTATAGCAGCAGGCACCACGACAGATCTCCGGAGCTTTAGCGGGGGAGCAGCCAGCGCTTGTGGCGACCAGCCGGCGATGAGGACGGAGACTGGGCTGTCCAGCAGGCACTAATCTTGTGTCTTGGGTGGAGAGACGTAGCTGGCATCATCATCATCGATCTTGAGCCTGGGTATGCCCTCATTTGAAACCTTCTTCAAGGCTAGCCACCTAGGATCATCGGTGGTAGCTAGGCATGTCTCACCAGTGCCTCCAGGAAGCAGGCCATCTTTTCCTTGCCATGGGCTGGCATCAGGATCTCCCATGATTTGAGAGTTCTAAGGATTGCTCTCCAAACCTGTTCATTAGAAATCCATGTAGTGTCGTTAAAGATAATAGAGTTCCTATTCTTCCAAATGTACCACAGGATAGCTGAACTGATTGTGTTAAGGACAGCAAATTTTTTTGGTAGACAACCAGTTCCTGGCCACGGATTCATAATCACAACCAATAGCAGTATTGAAGTAAGCACCAATGTAAGACCATAGGATATTAGCAACAGTACAATCAAAAAACAGGTGGAAGACAGATTCATCTTCTGTACAATACACATAATCTAGGGGTTTTACGATGTGTCTTTTCCTAAGGTTGCCTTTGGTCATCAATTTATTATTAGAAAGCAACCAAAGAAAGATATGGACCCTTGGCGGGACACAAATTTTCCAAACAGCTGGGACATACACAGGTTGCACTCCTCTAAAGTTGATTACATGGTACAGAGAGCTGGAAGAGTATTTTCCTTTATTCTCTAATTGCCATACCAGATCATCAGAGTCTTCAGTCAGACTCATACTCTTGGCAATTTCTAGCAGTTGGTACTAGTATTCCATCAGTCTTTCACTGGAATTTCCTCTAAAGGAGAGCTTCAGTGTGCTACCATCCCACACTTCACGGATGCATTTAGTCTGCCCATTGAAAGATCAAATACACAGGCCAAAATTGGACAGCAAGGGGGGAGGTACCAAACCAGGTATCTTCCCAAAACCTCACTATATCTCCTTTTCCTACCTTCCGCCAATACCCAAACTTAAGGGCTTGAGTAATAGATTAGATACCTTTCTAGAATCTAGAAGTTTGAGTGTTATGGCCCAGGGCAAATAGGTTTGTCCTCCCCAGTACATATTTGCTATCTATCATAGCCCTCCAAGGCTTTCCTTCACCTTCATAGTATCTCCTGACCCAGGACCCTAGGAGGCAAAGGTTAATGTCTTGGAGGTTGGGTACACCCAAACCACCAAACTCTTTCTTCATGCACACTAGTTTCTAGTTAGCAAGGTGTAGTTTCATATGCCCCTCAAAGTCATTCCACAAACAATTAGCCATCTGGGAATTGATTAAATCAATAGGGAATTTGAAGAATGAGAGAAGGTATATGGGAATGCTAGCCAGACGGGCTTGGATTAGGATCAGTCTGCCCTTATAGGACAGCAACTTCCCTCTTCATCCAGCAATCCTTTTCATAATTTTGTTAATCAGGGGTTGGATGTCCTCCCTCCTCAGCTTATCTTGGTGGAGGGGGATCCCCTGGTACTTAATGGGGAAGGCCCCTTTGGTACACTCAAGGATCTCTAGGAATTCCCCAAATTCACTATCATCTATATTGATGGGTATTAGTTCACTTTTATTGTAGTTAATTCTCATGTCAGAGACCTGTTCAAAATAGTTGAGAACTATCATGAGGTTTGTATCATGTTGGGTGTTCTTATCCAGGAAGAGAATAGTGTCATCAACATACTGGAGGCAGGAGATCCCACAAGGACCAGCCTCAGGGCAAAGCCCCTCAATCAGCTGCTGTTGAGAGGCTTTGATGAGCATCCTAGTAAGAACATCTACAACTAAGTTAAAAAGAAGTGGAGACATAGGGTCCCCTTGTCTGAGGCCTTTGCCCGTGAGGAAGAAGTTACTCTCCATGTTATTGACTTTTACCCCCACAGAGCCTCCATGTGTGATTTGGTGGATCCACTAAATCCACTTATCACCAAATCATCTAGCTTTTAGTAGCTCATCCAAGAAGTCCAGATTTACTTTATCAAAAGCTTTTTCATAATCTAATTTCAGGATCAGCCCTTGCCTTTTGCTAGGGTGAATGGAGTGAAGCACCTCATGTGCAGTCACTACACTTTCCAACATATATCTACCTTTTAGGAATGCAGACTGGTTGCTAGCTATGAGTCTGCAAGACTTTAGCTAGTCTGTTGGTAAGCACTTTGGTGAAAATTTTAAAGCTACAATTAAGCATACTAATGGGCCTGAATTTCCTCATAGATGAGGCATCAGGTTCTTTTGGGATGAGATTAATCATAGAAAAGTTTAACCTAAAAATGTCCAGCTTGTTACTATGGAACTCAGAGAACATTGCCATCAGGTCATTCTTAATTAGCTCCCAGAAATGCTGATAGAAGAAGAAAGGGATCCCATCTGGCCCAGGTGCCCCATCAGGGTAGGAGTCAAAGACGGCTTTCTTAACTTCCTCTTCAGTAAAAGGAGATTCCAGGATCTTATTTTCATCACGCTTGACCATTTCTTCTTCTGAAAAAAGTCATTACCCAAGTGGAATCCCGGATTATCCTCTTTTTTGAAGAGGTCTTTGTAAAAATCACTAGCTATCCCTAACATCCCTACCTCATCAGTAACAGGGCCATTAGGACCTTCTAAAGATTGGATAACTGTCTTCCTCTTCCTTTGGTTAGCTACTGCATGAAAGTAAGCAGTATTCCTATCCCCCTCTTTGATGTCTCTATCACTAGATCTTTGTTTGGCTTTAACTTCCTCCTGCAGCCAGATTTTCTGCAGCTCATCAGATATGAACTTGAGCCTAGCAAATTCTTCTGCAGAAAGTGTGACAGATTTTGATTTAATATCTAGTTTGTCAAATTCTTCAGAGAGCACTTTTTGTACCTCTTAAGATGAGCTTCTTCATTAGAGATCCACCCCTTGGTAACTTTCCTAAGCTCTCTAATTTTATTCTGCCAGGTATCTATGTGAGAGGATGTGTGAGGAACCTTGTTCCAGATTTTTGCTACTATTGTTGCAAAATCTTCTCTCAATATCCACCATTTTTCCATCTTATAGCTACTACTTCTAGGTCTTTGAGAAAGACCAGTGTCCCATAAGATGGGAGTATGGTCATTGCCATGTCTAGGTAGTGCGCTACAAGTAGCTAAAGGAAATATATTATCTAACTCAGTGTTACAGAAGATTCTAGCAATGGTAGACATAATGAAGTCTACTTGATTGTTTTCCCATGTAAATTTTCTACTAGAAAGCTTGATCTCAAGCAGGCTCCAGATTTCAATCCAGGAGTTGAAATAGGTACTCCATTTTAGGTTAATGTTGTCAGTACTCTTATCCTTTGCATACCTAACTAGATTAAAATCTCCTCCTATGAGGGTTGGCCAGGGGCTCTCAATGAACAGGGAATGTAGCTCAGAGATAAAAGCTTCCTTTCCTTCTTCATAGGGAGACCCATACAAAGTAGTGATCCTAAAGAGTTTGCCATCAGTTTTTAGCTTGACAATACAACTAACAGAGAAGTCAAGTATTGACCAAGACATTGCTTCAAAAACATCTACATCCACACCCATCAGGATGCCCCCAGCAGAGCCTTTTGATGGAAGGTGGTTTCATTCAAAGTTCCTACTACCTATCAAAGACTTAATGTAAGAATCAGGAAATTCTTTTTTTTTTATTTCTTGAAAACCAAGAACAGTGGCATGTGTCTGAACAATTGTATCAATAATCAAAAGTTTTCTACCAGGGGCAGCAATGCCTCTCACATTCTAGAACAATACATTCATGGGATGGGAGTTGTATTAGGGTGCTTGCCCTGTTTGTTTTTGAAAACTAACTACCACAGATTTTTAGAATTGACATCTGAAAAATTAACATCATCTACAACTAAATTCTGTGAAAGGCCCCCCCACCTATAAGGTGTTTGGGGCTTTGAGGCAAGGCCCACAGTCTTGTCAGAGCCCCCTTGATCAGGGGTTTTACAATTATCTCTTTAGGGTTTTTAACTATCGCATGGTCAATCTCTACTCCTATTCTAGAAGCAACAGAGATGAAAGAAGCGTCATTGAAATTAGAGAAGTTTGAGATAGGGTTGGGTTTTGTACCTTGGTTTTTGGGGATTTCCATGTTAAGCACCTCTTTGAGTTGTTGAGCTTTTTGCATTATGGTTCTGGTATCTCCAGCATGCCTTGAGCTCATCCTGGCTGCTTGTATTGGTCCCCTTTTCTCCTTGACAGTACCCACCTGGCTCTGAAGTTTGAGGAATTCTGTGTCATACAGCACCTGTGATTCCTCTTCCTCCATCTTGTCCTCTTCTCCATCCAGTTGTTCATCATGTTGTTCTTCCAGAGTTCCCCAATCTGTCATTGACCCAAATTCATCATCTTCCCAGCTGTCCATCTCTCTCAGCAGTGCAAAGCCATCTTGCAGGTCCCCATTCTCACCACACAGCTTACCTAGAGGTCCTGGCCTCATGTTCTGTAGGTCTGCTGGCATTTTCTTTTTGAGTAAAGAAGTTGGTGTGGGAGGTTCAGCTGAATCAAAGCATTGTTGGTGTGTATTATTCCTAGCAGTTTTCCCCACTGAGCCATTGGACGATCCTTTATCTGATGCACTTTTGGTGACATCCTGAGGGCCATTGGCAGCAGATGAAGAGGTGTTCCCTTTGCAAGTGTCCATAGAAACTGTGTTGGTTGGTGGTGAGTTTTGGACTACCACCTCAACTTCAGTTTGAGGGGGTTCCACTTCAATGAGAATCATATACCGTCTTCCATTAACTCCATACACTCTCTCTTGTGGGATCTTGCTGTGGTCCTTGCAAGCAATTTTGACTCTAACAGTCTCATAGAAACTTTGGAAGTTGTGTTGCAAGTCAACATCCAGCAGCACTCCAAAGGTGGAGGTAATCTGATCAAGGATTGTCCAGTCACACCACTTGGGGTTTAGTTTCCTGAGCTCAAGCTAGACTACTTGCAGATCTTCCTCAGCAGTGACATTACCAAGCCATACTTCTACCTTGACAATAGTGTTTTCTTTGGTCAGACCAAAACATGGGTAACTAGCCACATGCTCCACATTAATATCTGGAGGGAACTTGACCAAGAAGGTTCATTCATCCAAGGCATTGATGGGCCATGACCAATTAGTCTTGTAGATGCTTGCAAACTCCTTAGACAGTTCTTGTTTGGTGATATCTCCAAACTCTACAAACACTATGCCCACATTGTTCAGCATCCCTTGGTGTTGATCATTGACTACTCTCGCTTTTGCTAATTCTCGATCGCCAGAAACTTGCTAAAAATCTCAATCAATGTTGCAAATTATTAAGTCCAAAATGGTGTTCTTTAGGGTACAAAACTTCAGTGAAATGCTAGTTTCTGGTTTGTAGAAAGGATATATATGGAGTGTCTTGTTAATGAGGATCGTTGGCTTAGAAATATGATCACTTTTAGTTGACATTCGAATGGTCAAGTTAAAATAATTTTACAGACAAATGGTGATAGTGGTAAAATGGGGCTTACAAGGATAACAACTTTGATGTTGCCCGTGGTGAGAGGCACCTCGAGGCCACCTTCCTTCTGTATCCTAAGGAGCAGGTCCACAAGGTCTTCCTCCTCCTCCTTGGTGTCGCCGGAAGCAACGACCTCTCTTAGCTGCTGGCGCTGCTGGAAGACGCAGTCAATGAGCACGTAGGTCTTGCGGTGGTTCAGCTCCGCGCGGCGCATCATGCCGCCGATGGCCCTCGCGAGCCTCCACGACGGGAACATGTCATCGAAGTTGAATCCTACGCCGATCTTGACGATCTCCGCCAGCTCCTCCAGAAACTCCTCCCGCCTCTCGAACATGTCCCCGATCAGGGCGCACATCGTCGAGTCCGCCATGACCATGATGATCCGCTTGCTGACGTTCATGGCTTGGCCCGAGGACGCCGACTCGGCGACGGCGGCGACAAGGCGGCAGACCTCCTCCTCCCTCGCGCGGCGAAACGAGCGGACGCGCCAGGTACTAAGCGGATCCACGACGCACAGCTTGCGGAGCTGCCGCTACAGGGCACCGTAGCGCATGAAGAAAAGACCCTCACCGTCTGCCCTCAGCAGCCGGGTGGTTGTGTGCCAGGGACACGTCACGAAGCTGGCGTCCTACGTCTTCATGATCTCTCGGGCGGCTGATGTCTACTGCGCAACTTTATTCTTGTAGACTTTGTTGGGCCTCCAAGCGCAGAGTTTTGTAGGACAGTAGCAATTTTCCCTCAAGTGGATGACCCAAGGTTTATCAATCCATGGGAGGTGTAGGATGAAGATGATCTCTCTCAAACAACCCTGCAATCAAATACAATAAATCTCTTGTGTCTTCAACACACCCAATACAATGGCAAATTGTATAGGTGCACTAGTTCGGCGAAGAGATGGTGATACAAGTGCAATATGGATGATAGATATAGGTTTTTGTAATCCGAAAATATAAAAACAGCAAGGTAGCAAGTAACAAAAGCAAGCACAAACGGTATTGCAATGCTTGAAAACAAGGCCTAGGGTCCGTACTTTTGCTAGTGCAATCTCTCAACAATGCTAATATAATTGGATCACGTAACCATCCCTCAATGTGCAACGAAGAATCACTCCAAAGTTCTTATCTAGTGGAGAACATAAGAAGAAATTGTTTGTAGGGTACGAAACCACCTTAAAGTTGCCCTTTCCGATCGATCTATTCAAGAGTTCGTACTAAGATAGCATAAAGTTATCCTTTCCATTCGATCTATCTAAGAGTTCGTACTAGAATAACACCATATGATATGCATCAACCAACTCTAATGTCACCTAGATACTCCAATATCACCACAAGTATCCATGAGTTAATTATACGATACGCATCAAACAATTTCAGATTCATAATACTCAATCCAACACAAAGAACCTCAAAGAGTACCTCAAGATTTCTATTGGAGAAAGTAGGACAAGAACGTGTATCAACCCCTATGCATAGATTACCCCAATGTCACTGCGGGAATCCGCAAGTTGAGTACCAAAATATATATCAAGTGAATCAATAGAACACCCCCTTGTCACCACGGGTATCCACATGCAAGACATATATCAAGTGTTCTCGAATCCAATATTCAATCCAACATAACTATATCTCAAAGGGAAAGATTCAATTCATCACAACATGATAGCAAGGGAATAACATCATATGATCCGACTATATTAACAAAGCCCGTGATACATCAAGATCTTGACATCTCAAGAACACGAGAAGAGAGACTGAACACATAGCTACTGGTACATACCCGCAGCCCCGAGGGTGTACTACTCCCTCCTCATCATGGCCTCCGCCGGGATGATGAAGATGGCCACCAGAGATGATTTCCCCTCTCCGGCAGGGCACTGGAACGCCTCCAGATTGGTTTTTCATCGATATAGAGAGTTGCGGTAGCGGAACTTCTCGTCTAGGGTTATTTTTGAAGGTTTCTATATTTATAGGATTTTTTGGCGTTGGTTTCACGTGAAGGTGGCCCACGAGGTGAGCACAATACACCAGGGCGCGCCGGGGGCGCCTGGCGTGCCCTGGTGGGTTGTGCCCACCTCGTGGCTCTTCTGGCCCTCCCACGAAGCGTCTAGTGCCTCTTTTGTTCCAAAAAATTCGTCAAAAAGTTTCGGTCGATTCCGAGAACTTTCATTTTCTGCACAAAAACAACACCACGGTAGTTCTGCTGAAAACAACGTCAATCCGGGTTAGTTCTAAATAAATCATATAAAGTGCATCAAAACCATATAAAAGTATTGTAAAAATAGGTGAATATGGCATGAATACTTCATAAATTATCGATACGTTGGAGACGTATCAGCGGCATCGGCCGACGAGGCCATAACGACGCGGATCTCGCCAAGCTGCAGGCACATGAGCGGCGGATCGAGTCGGCGCGGGAGGTTGGCCATGGTGTGGTGGACCAGCGGCCCGCCGTGCGCGACTTGGTGGACGTTGCCGATCAACGGCAGCTTCCACGGGCCCGGTGGCAAGTTGAGGCCATTGTTGCTGCCACGCTTCACGAGCTTGAGGAGCAGGGGAGGGAGAAGCGGAGTCAGGGCGATGCAGAGGAGGTAGTATGCGACCTGTTGCACTGCCATGGTGTTCATCGGGGCATAGAGATAGAGTGGGTGCGTGCACGCCTCATCCGAGATGGCCAATTCTTGTCAAGACAGCACGCATCGCTAGAGGGAGTATGGGACAAATAAGCCGCGTCACTCCATGCAAACATTGTTGCTACGTACTCCCTCCGTCCCAAAATAAGTGACTCAACTTTGTACTAACTTTGTACCAAAGATAGTACAAAGTTTTTGTACTAACTTTGTACTAAAATTAGTACAAAGTTGAGTCACTTAATTTGGTACAAAGGGAGTACAACAGTACAAGAGTCAGCTTTGCTGTTGGTAGTGGGCTTTGGCGTCATTGGGGATTTGGAGTTACTTGCCAGCACACAATTGCCTTAAAAGAAGTTGTGACAATGGAAGTGAGTTTTTCTTGTTGTTGAAGTAGCCGGTGGATCACAACTCACACCTTCGGTAAGTGCTCTTATAAATCAACAAATAACGTTGTTTGGTTGTCCGCACCGATTTTAGCTGCATTGCATAATTTTTTTAGATGAAACTGACTAAGGAAAAATAACCTATAAACAACCATCTACACATAGTTTGGTTGTCTGCATATAGGTTAGCTACACGAGGGAACTAATTCTGACCTGCCATTTGGTTGGCCGCATCGCATTAGGCGCACATAGGACACGCTATTTGGTTACTACATGTATAAGGTGCTCTCAGCACTTCTCACTAGTGGTGACCTTACTGTTCGAAATATGCCCTAGAGGAAATAATAAAATGGTTATTATTATATTTCCTTGTTCATTATAAATGTTTATTATCTATGCTATAATTGTATTGATTGGAAACTCAAATACATGTGTGGGTACATAGACAACAATGTGTCCCTAGTAAGCCTCTAGTGGACTAGCTCGTCAATCAAAGATGGGTGTGGTTTCCTAGCCATGGACAAGAGTTGTCATTTGATGATTAGATCATCATTAGGAGAATGATGTGATGGACAAGACCCAAACTATGAACGTAGCATATGATCGTGTCAGTTTATTGCTATTGTTTTCTGCATGTCAAGTATGTGTTCCTATGACCATGAGATCATGTAACTCACTGACACCGGAGGAGTACCTTGTGTGTATCAAACGTCACAACGTAACTGGGTGACTATAAAGATACTCTACAGGTATCTCCGAGGGTGTCTATTGAGTTGGCATGGATCAAGACTGGGATTTGTTACTCCGTGTGACGGAGAGGTATCTTAGGGCCCACTCGGTAATACAACATCACAATGAGCTTGCAAGCAAAGTGACTAAAGTGTTAGCCACGGGATCTTGTATTACGGAATGAGTAAAGAAACTTGCCGGTAACGAGATTGAACTAGGTATGGAGATACCGACGATCGAATCTCGGGCAAGTAACATACCGATAAACAAAGGGAATAGCGTACGGGATTAACCGAATCCTTGACATAGAGGTTCAACCGATAAAGATCTTCATAGAATATGTAGGAACCAATATGGGCATCCAGGTCCCGCTATTGGTGATTGACCGTAGAGGTTTCTCGGTCATATCTACATAGTTCTCGAACCCGCAGGGTCTGCACACTTAACGTTCGGTGACGTTTCGGTATTATTGAGTTATGTATGTTGGTGACCGAAGGTTGCTCGGAGTCCTGGATGAGATCCCGGAGGTTACGAGGAGCTCTGGAATGGTCCAGAGGTAAAGATTGATATATAGGAAGTCCCGTTTTGGTCACCAGTTAAGTTTCGGGTATTTCCGGTAGTGTACCGGGGGTGCCGGGAGGGTTCCGGGGGTCCACCGGTAGGGGCCCACCCACCCCAGGGGCCACATGGGCCTAGGAGGTGGCGCACCAGCCCCTCGTGGGCTGGGCAACCAGCCCCTAAGGGCCCATGCACAGGAGGTGGGAGGAGGCCAAGTGGGGAAAGAGTCCTCCCAAGACTCCACCTTCCTTGTGGGAGGAGGAGTCCTTGTGGGGGGAGGACTCTCCCCCCTTGGTTCGGCCGAACCTCTCCTTGGAGGAGGGGCTAGGGCTGCCTCCCCCTCACCTTCCTCCTATATATAGTGGGGGTTTTGAGGGGAGCCTATACCTGAAAAGCCACGTGCTGCCCTCTCCCCTCTAGATTGTCTTCCTCCTCTAGATTAGTTCGGTAGAGCTCGGCGAAGCCCTGCTGGATTAGTTCAACACCACCGCCACCACGCCATTGTGATGCCGAAGAACTCATCTACCTCTCCACCCTCGCTTGCTGGATCAAGGAGGCGGAGATCGTCATCGAGCTGTACGTGTGCTGAACGCGGAGGTGTCGTCCGTTCAACGCTAGATCGTGATTGGATCGCAGGACGGCTTGCGATTTGTATCATGAAGCCGTTCGACTACATCAATCGTGTTTCTTAATGCTTCCCGCTTAGCGATCTGTAAGGGTATGTGGATCCGATCTCCCCTCTCATAGATGCTCATCTCCATGGATAGATCTTGTGTGTGCGTAGGAAATTTTTTGTTTCCCATGCAACGTTCCCCAACACTTACAACGCAGGGGATCTTAACAGTTTCACTCCTAGCTACAAAACAAATAACGATTCATACTAACTACTATCAAATGACAGTACACATTATTGAGAGTCATATGGCCGAATGGTAAAAGTTCATCATCGAAGTCGATCCTCTTCCTCTTCTTCTTCGGTTGCTGCTGCTAGTTCTTCCTCTTCCTCTTCTGCTGCTGCCGTTGCTTCTTCCTCTTCTTCTGTTCCCGCTCTTGCTCTTCTTCTTCTTCTTCAGATCCTTGTATGACCTTTGTTATCCCAGATTGTCTGTGCCCACTCCATCATTTTATTCTTCCAGGCTTCGTTGTCAAATGCCTCCACACCATGGACGGAGCTGACAACATCGTCATGCCTCACATCTCCCTCCTCAGGCACCAGTTCATCACAACCCCATTGCAGGATCCAGTTATGCAGAACAAGCAAGAACAAACCTAACTTGAGTGGGAAGTGTGGAATGGCTTCTGATCCAGGATCTTAAACCTGTTCTTCAGAGCTCCAAGTGCCCTCTCAATAGTTACTCTAAGGATGTAGTGTCTGAGATTGAACAACTCATGTAGAGTCCTAAGATAGTTCCTATAAGAGAACTCATTGAAATGGTACCTGGCTTTCCTAAAGGGTGGAAGAACACCTGGCCGACAAGCATAGCCAGCATCTTCTAGGTAGAACTTCCCATCGGGGATGTTGATGCCTTCAGGACGACTCATGTTGTCACTGAGTATATTAGGATAATGTGCTGACCCTTCCCAGCCAGCCATCACATATGTGAACTTCAAATCGAAGTCAACAACAGCAAGCACATTCTGGCTTGTATAGT
The DNA here is from genome assembly GCA_039707655.1 of Elymus sibiricus. Taxonomy (NCBI): domain Eukaryota; kingdom Viridiplantae; phylum Streptophyta; class Magnoliopsida; order Poales; family Poaceae; genus Elymus; species Elymus sibiricus. The sequence goes on along the minus strand of CM077669.1, from coordinate 185,705,732 downwards.
CCTTCCTCCCCCTGTATGCTGCAGATTGCTACCTCGGCACTCTGGCACTGACATGAGTACCATCTATTGCCCCAATGTAATCATGAAATGGCAATACAAGATTGTGTTAGTGCTCACCTTGAACAATACAAGCATATGAAGGCATGGATTACATACTCTCAGTTCTCACCTTGAAGTATGGATACCATCTTGTGATTGTGCGAATCTTGGTAGGAGTCCGGTCGTTTGGTGACTTGATCATCTCTCCTCGGAGCTCTCCAACAACATAGAGCACTTGCATCAAATATGGTCTCCATTGATCTCCTGAACGTGTTGTGGATAACCCTGAACCTCTGGTTATGACCAACAACATGAAAGAACATGGCCACTCGCTCTTCCACATTCATGTTTATGCTATCTTGTAGCAGCCCCCTGCTCCTGAAGGTCCGGACAAGTCTGGCAAATGGTGCTCTTTTCATTCTAAGCATCCACAGAGCCTCTGTGTCGTTGCAGTTGTATATGTAGTTCAGATTGGCGATCCTCTCCTGCTCCTGCATAATCATTGGAGCATATCTGATGACAGACCTTACCACGATGAACAACTCTTTTGTGCATGAAGATGGGCCATGTCTGAATCACAGCTATCAATGTTGTTGCCTGAACTACCAGCTGCATCAATGCGTCCATAACCTAGTCGACATTGAGGGTGTGTTCAGCAATGGGAAAACCAATCCTACACCTTGCCTAACAGCCTAACAACGGATCTAATATAGGGGAGAGATATTGATGCTTACAGACATAGGAGACGAAGATGGCGAAGGAGGGGGCATGGCTGAGTCAAGGATGACCAGACGGTGGCCAAATGGAAGGGGAGCACCAGCTCCTGCTGCCGAATAGTGCTGCTTTTGCCTCCGTCGCTTGCGTAGATCTGAGTCGCCGCCGCCGCCGGGGGCGAGGCTAGAGGAAGTGGTTGTCCTAGTGGTAGCGGTGACCAAGTAAAGGAGGGAGTGGGCTGGGGGTGGGGGTGAGGCCAGTTTTGGTACCGTGCGGCCGCGCCCGATTTCCATCTCCTGCCATCCCCACTCGCTTTAGGGTTACTCTCCTGCGTGTGACCTTGCACCGCACTCAGGCTAGTCGCTAGAAACTGTCGATTCAAGGGTTTACAACGATCCATTTTGTGGGCCTCTTTAAGCTTCATGCGCATGCGAGTCAGCCCACTGCGTTGATAACTAAACACACATTTCGTGGCGCAACCGGGCCTGGTTGGAGCAGATGCGAGCAACCAAACACGTCGAAACTGTATGCACATGACAACTACTACATAACTACTGCAGGAATGCCTGGTAGTCACGGGCGGAAAAAGGCCATCAGTGGCAGGCAAGGCTCTCAGGGGCGCCCGCCACTGACCTCCCGCCACTTCTAACATGTCACCAGTGTCGGGCGCGCCCACCATTGTTGAAGATCTAGCAGTGGCGGGCTTTACCTAGTCCCCGCCACTAGTAATCCACACTAACGGCACTAACGACACTAACGGCACACACTACCAATGGCGGGCATCAATATTCACCCGCCACTGATTAATTTTAGAAAAAAAAAACAAATGCACTAGCATGCGGTGCAGCAATGACGCTCCACCTCGTGCACGCTGGATGCACCGCCGTGCACACTCCCGCTGGATCCACCGCGGCACAGACGTCCGCTGGATTCGCCGCCAAGAGGCCACTAGATCCACCGCGAGCATTGCGCCTGCAAGATCCGCCAGCCCGCCGGATCCCTCGCCGCACGCACTGGATCCACCACGCCGCTGGATCTGTCGCCGCTTGTGCTGGATCCCCTGCTGCACGTACGCTCGCTTGATCTGTCGCCCCACTGCATTCGCCATCTCGTCCATTGGATCTACCGTTCTCGCTGCATCCATCGTCGTGCTCGTTGGCGGGAAGAACCTGCGCGGGAGATATGGGGGAGTGAGAGGAGAACGAGGCGGCACTACATCATGCTTGCCATGGGCGAAGATGTCCGGAGACAGCCAGAATCATCGGGTGAAGTTGGTGGCGGAAAGAGGATCTGAGCTTTGAGTGAGAGAGAGAGTGAGGGGGAGAGAACTGGATGTGGCCGGTCAACTGTGTGTCTCCTTCCCTCTCCAACATTTATAATAAGTATATATGGGTGTGGACGCGCAGATGCAAGCCAGGTCATCAATCCGTGGGAGCGTCGTTTCGACCAATCAGAATGAAGCAAAGTACCCGTGGCGGGCTCAATATTAAACCCGCCACTGGTAGCCGTATTAATAGGGATGGGCGAGACAGTGCACCGGACTTTTCCACGATTACCATTTTCCCACCATTGCCATTTAGTACATAACAAAATAAATTACTTACTCTGCGACTTTCCCAATATTGCCACATATCACATTACACAAGAAATTAATTACTCTATGACTAAGTAATTTGTTGTGTTATATGTTAAGTGACTATCATGGTAAAGTCGCAGAGTAACTAATTTCTTGTGTTATGTACTAAGTGGTAATATTGTAAACTCATAGATTAAGTAATTTCTCGTGATATGTGGTAAGTGGCAATCATGGTAAAGTTGTAGAGGAAGTAATTTGTTGTGTTATGTGCTAAGTGGCAATCGTGGTAAAGTCACATAGTAAGTATTTTCTTGTGTTATGTGCTATGTGACAATAGTGTGGTAAAGTTGTAGAGTAAGTAATTTCTGGTGTTATGTAGACTGATTACAAACCAGACCATCTCCATAGAAGAAACTAGGTTTCGAGAGGGAACATGTAAAGTTTACATGTGAATCTAGCGATGCTTTGTTAGTTAACCTTGAAAAACAATTCACATCCAATACACACCACTAAATGTGTCATGTCCAAATTTTGCATTTTCCGAAATTCCTTTGTTATATTTAAGCAACTAAATTAATTTCTAGACATTTGAAATTGACCAATTTGCATCCGAAGCGACCACTTCTTCCTTAATTAGGGTTCAAACATTTTCCACACACAACATACACCATTATATGTGACATGCCAAAATTTGGCATGGTTTCGGGTCTGTCTGCTATATTTAAGCCTTTAACCTCCATTAAATACCTAGAAACCTATTTAATGTCATAAAAATAGTTAATTAACATTAAAATGGCCCAAACTCTTACATGAAAGTTTAAATGATGTACCTTTAATGTAGAATTTTTTTGGCCCATAAGACTAAACATAAACATACTATAATCCTAACATTACGGAAAAATGATAGAAAAAATACTAGTGACGGGCACAAAATAGGGCACGCCATTGCTATTTCCTTTACTAGTGACGGGCACAAAATAGTGCCCGCCATTGCTAATTTTTGGATAGGTTGGCCTTTTAGCCAAAGAATACTAGTGGCACGCATGTACAACCGCCTGCCACTGCTACTTTCATTACTAATGGCGGGCATCTACTACTGCCGGCCACGGGTAGTTTATAACAGATTTGCTGCCAGGCCAAAAAATACCGGTGGCGGGCTCCAGTTTTTGCCTGCCACTAGTAACTCAACTACTAGTGGCGGGCTCCAGTTCGTGCCCGCCACTGGTAACAGTTGTCGCACGGCAAATCTGGAAAGTTGTTATCTGTGGCGGGCACAAACTAGCGCCCGACACAGGTAAGCTTTTAGCAGTGACGGGCAGTTTTTAGCGGCCACCACTGGTAATTTTAAATTACCAGTGGCAGGCGCTAGATTACGCCCGTACTAATTAGGGTTCACCTATAAACCCATTCCCAGCAGTGGATGAACTTCGAAAGACTGGTTTCTACATAAAGAATAATTCCCATGTTTGCTCCATAAACTTTAAAGCAGACTTTTGGAGCATGGGTGCAATGGAGCACGTTTTTTGTAACCATAAAAAATGGTGCTTAAACGTTTCAAACAAATTAGATTTTTTGTACATGAATATGCATGCATCTGGTCTAAGTACATATTAAATTTCGTTTATCCGTTCTTGCAAAAAAAAAAATCGTTCAACAATACAATGTATTGTACGCTACACAAAAAAGACAAAATTCCAGCACCAAAATCAAAAAAAAAAAAGCCCATTTTTTGCATGTATTTATCTTTTTTGTGTCTAACAGCAAACACGTATATTGATGAAAACTTGCACCGATACAGTACACTACTATACCTCCATGTACACAAAATTTTGGAATCTTTCAGGCCATAAAGTTCCATTTGTTTTAACTAGAAAAAGAAGGCCTCAATGTGCCGGTGCTCCAAAGGAATTGTTCGCATAAAGTTTCTCTTCCCAGCTCTCAAGCTTCATTAGAAAAATGCAGGTACAAAGGGATAAGTAGGGATACAATCTGCCCCGCTAAGCCCGCAAAACATGCAAAATTAGAGGCTAATGTGCGCTTTGTCGCGCCGTTCTTCACTCGTAAGACTAATATTTTTCTCTCTGCCAGAATATTGCATTTGATTGTTTCATTATGGTTTTATCTACATTGACTTGAGTTTTAATTATGTTCTAGTGGTATATTTTTTATTCGTATATCATGTTGAGCTACCGTTAGAAATGATGTTTGTTCTTAGAGGAGAGTGGAGTTATTAGGCGTGTGGTCGTGGAATTGTTGCTATAACGCTCACATGGCCCAGCCCATGAATCTCTTCCTCGCTCACCTCGGATTCCTACTCCGCTAGCTTATTTCGGTTTTCCCCACTCGCTTCACTTTTAGCTTAGAAAAATGGCCATCGTATTTCTTTTTATTTGAGAAATTCATTAAGTAGAAACATCCCGTATTTTATAAATCTTGGATTTTAAGAATTATTGCGTTAACAACATGAATTTTAGGAAAATGTTCCTGTACTTTTAAAATATTCATAAATTTTAAAAATATTCAATACTTCGAAAAAATGTTCATGAATTCTAAGAAAATATTAATGCGTTCACAAATTTTAGTAAATATTTATGAATTAAATTATGAAATAATAATAAAAATAAAATAGAGAAGAGAAAAAGGAAGAAAAACAAGAAATGACCAAAAGAAACCTATTAAAATTTGTGAAAACATAGAAAAGGAAGAAAACAATAGACCAGGCAATTCCAAACAAAACAAACCTAGCGAAACACACTGTTATAGGCGGGATCTATAGTGACAGGGATGGCAATGAGGACCCGTATCCATCAAACCCATGGGGATTTCATCAACTAGATAAATCGTTGCATCAATTTTCGCACAAACCAAATTGCACCCCGAAAGTTAAGCGATCTATGTGAAATAGAAAGAACTATTTGAAGAAATCAATTGACCCACTACAACTTGGGAGTTAAATGAACTATTCCCTCCGTCCCAAAATAAGTGTCTTGAGACACTTATTTTGGGACAGAGGGAGTATTTGAAATGCCCCGGTTTGTCTAGCCAGGGCCTCCGTCGCGCTAGCCTTCTAGGGTGCCAACAACGGGCCACGCACGCTGGGTTTGCTCTCAAGAACCCGACACAATCAGGAGTGGATTAAACCATGGCGATGAGCGCTCTCAAGAACGAACCCTACCAGGCACAATCCAATGACGCAGGGTAATGTACCGGTGATCATGTTTCCCCTTCGTTGATTTGATTGATTCCCAAGCAATGCTAAATAAAGCGCCACGATGAACGCTCTCAAGAACAGACCCTACCCGACACAATCCGATGACATAGGGAAACGAACCTCCACCGATCATGTTTCCCATCAGTTGATCTGATCGATTCCCACCTTACCATTTTCCTTGTGAAATAATCAGCAGGTCTGTAAAAATAGCGCGATAGAAAAAGTACTTCTAAAGAGAAACCCGCGGAAACGACATTCGTTGTTTCCGTGACAGACGGAAACGGTTGGCTGGAGGAAAGATAAGTTGCGTTTGACTGGGTTAGGCCCATTGAAATTAGTTGTAAGATTGCTCGTTCTCTTATTCTGGTGCCAGATCTCTTGTTATCCCTTCATGCTCGGCATTCTACTGCTTCCCGGTTGGGATGGAAACGATTGGACGGAGGAAACAACTACAAGAGAATCCTGTGTAAATATCCACGATAGAGCTATTCGACAGCAGAAGAAATAATGATAGCAAAAGACTTAGTTGGCGGCTTGGCTAGTCTTCACAACTCAAAGGACCAGCTGGGGTGACCATCTAGCTTTTCCATGTTCTCCAAAATCTGGCCACGTGCAAGGCTAGGTAAGTACTTTGAATGTAGAGAGCGTTTTTTTGTAGCTGGGGCTACACAAACCCCCTTATATGTACCGTACAATTGCCTCCGAAAATTCGTGTGGATGCGTGCTAGTGTGCTTGGCGCCAGGATGTTAAAACGTAATCATCTGGCGCTGGAGGCTACGAGATTCGAAATTTGGCTGGGCCAACTAGGCCACTATTCACGATATGACTTTGACGCGATAGCCTCCACCGCTGTGTCGGCCCACTTTCCTCTTTTTACACCGTCGACGCGTGTATCGCCGTCAAATCGGACAGCGTGCGATCTCGTTTGTTCCGCCCCCATCCTCGGACTGTCCCCCATCCTCCGTTACGCCATGAATGAACACCACGGGATGGCCTCCATGGATTTGGATCCCGGTGACCCGAGCCCCCCCCCCCCCCACCCCCCCCCCCCCAATGGCTCGGGGAAAAACTCTGCCGCCGGAGGAGAACGGCGCTTCGAGAGCATAAGTGCTGACGAGATGGGGGCCGGCCTTGGTCAAGCGCCCTCGTCTGCAATCTCTGCCACTTGCATCTCTGCTCCGGTTATAAGGCTCGTTCCTATTTTCATCTTGCAATTTGACTATTTTGTGCCTGGTGGTTCTATCTGCGAATATCAAACAGCTGACAGATCTGGGTGGAAAACGAAGGAGGTGAGAGATGGGATACGGCTACCGGTGGCTTCCTGAGCTTCACCGGACCTCGATCATTGCTGCCAGCGGCTGATGGCGGAGATGAGAGATGGGATGGTGCTCTGGATAGGCAAACAGGGGCAGTGGAAAAATAAATGCGCGTCCCAGCACCGCCTGCTTGCCGGCAATGACGATACGCGCGGACGCGAGACGGCTCTGTACGTAGGGGTACTGTTCCCATAGCCATGCTGCCTCTGGCTAAATGTTCTTAACATGCCTGAAACCGCCCGGGCTGATGGCTGCCTTAGCTCAAATCTCGAGAGAAGACCAATGGTACAGATAAGGGTCTCCGCGTAGGTCGGGCTACACTGAAACTTTCCGTTGAATGTACTTGCAAGGCATCTGATTATATAGCAATCAACGAGTAACAAACAATACCAAAGTTTAAGCAACAATAGTCATTCTGAATGTCCGATGTTAGGGTTTCAGCTGTCTGACGACCACGGGGCCCCGCCCCCGCCGTCGCTGCCGCCGCCGCCGGGCTTCGGTCTGCCGGTGGTCGGCACCGCTGCCACATGTGCGCCCCCGCGCCATGGTGGCCCTGTTGCGGCTGCGTCCGCTACCCAGTCGCTTGGCCCCCAGGGGGGGAGCGATCCGCTGTCTACCGTCATGGAAAGCACCAGTCTAGGTTTCCACCAGGTTCACGCCATGAGTCTGGGATGGATTCGTCCTACAATTTCTTCCCCATGAAACTACTCGTGGATGAATATGGCTCTAATCATAGGGGCAACCCGGGGAGGCACCAGAAACCGTGTGATCCGCCCGATCGATCCTTACACCAGATGTTGTCGAAGTTGCTGCGTTCCACTACACAAACAATGTCATCGTCGTCACGAACCTTGGGTAAGGCGCCGGTGAGTGCAGAGGTGAACTTGAAAGGCGGTGGGGGCGATCATGGGGATCCCATAGTGGATGCTGCCCGCCCGAAGCCGTCCGGCGAGGAAACTGAAGCACACCTGACGGCGAACCCGAATGCGGTTGCGCTCGACATTGCGGACAGAAGGAGGACGTCAGTTCGTCCTATTGCACAGGAAGAGGACTGCAGCATGGATAGGCTGGAGGTAGCAGGCCCTAAGGAGTCCTTTAAGACAGTAAACGTTGAGGGAGCGGAAGTGCTTGCAAAGTTTGAAGAGGAAGGAGTGTCCAAGGAATAGGTGAAACCATGGTCTGTCATCATGCTCCTTTACACTCTGAATACTATGGGGAATTTAGTCCGTGTCCCAGTTGCATATCCTGTTTACAATGCATTGGAAGTGTCCGCTGCAATGTTAGCAAAGATTAAAGAGAAGAGTACCAGGGTAGAGTACAGGATACAGTATGAGCAACTTCCTTGGTTCTAGTACACATGTGTCTCCTTCAGCCACCAGGATAAACCTTATGTTCGGTGGACATGGAGGCCACCGGCCTCAACTGCAGCTATGGATGAGGTAGCAGACAATGTGGAGCGTTGGGTGGATATGGAGGCAACCGGCCATGGGGCCGCCGGTGAACTGACAGGGCCAAATGTGGTGCCCCGTCAGCAGCAATGAATTGTTTAAGTTGGAACCGTCGAGGGGCGGGGAACCTTCATACAGTTCGTGATCTCGTAGCACTAGTGGGTGCTCATTCCCCAAAGTTTGTGTTCTTGTGTGAAACTAGACAGCCAAAAGAAAAAAGGCATCGTCTTCGTTCTCGTTTAGGGCTCGCTGGTTTCGAAGGAGTTAGTAGTGATGGTCATAGTGGCGGCCTTGCGCTGTTTTGGCACGACTCTCTGATAGTGGAGGTCAAAGAAGCTAATAATAGATGGATGGATGTTTATGTGCGTGCGTCAACTGATGACCCTCCTTGGCGGATCACTTTTGTGTATGGTGAACCAAGAGTTCAAAATAGACATCTTATGTGGGATGGTCTTCGCCGGCTGCATAGTAGCACTAATATGCCTTGGTTATTAGTTGGAGATTTCAATGAAGCTATGTGGGACATGAAGAAATCATGGTAATTTACGGGAATCCCATGAATGATGTTGAATAGCATGTTCTTCATGATTCCCTCCACTTCTTCTTCTTCAGAATTGTGGCCCTTCTGAGGACTGAGGGTTTTGGTCAGAATGCGATAAACGGTCCTGGGCACATAGAGCAAATCCTTCACAAGGAAGGAAGTCCTTTGAGGTTGGCCCTGAGCCAATGGCTTCATCAGCACTTGCATCAAGTGGTTGGGCAGTTCAGTTTCATCATAGATGCAGCGTGCTCCTTCTGAAGGAATTGCTATTGGCACAGCCTGAAGCAATTCAGTGGCTGGGGCCGTGTAGTGAGTAGATCCAGTCATCCAGTCCAGAATCCATGAATTGACATCAGAAGCATCACCCGAGATATGCAAGGTTGCATAGAATTGAAGAATTAGCTCTTCATTCCAGTCGCATATGTCAACGCAGAAGGGAAGAAGTCCAGCATCATGAAGAACTGCGAGCACAGGTGTGAAGCACGGAATGGATTCCATATCCACATGAGGAATTTGCTGATGCTCAAAGACTTTCTCTTTGTCAAATAGTACTGATGCATAGAAATTCATCTGCGAAGGGGTCCAGAATCTTGTGCGACCGGTCCTTGCTGAGTCATAAGGATTTGGCCCGTTGAAGAAAATGTGCTCCTTGAAGAAATTGGTCTTGATGAATTTGGGGCGCTTTGAGCCTTTGAGGGGCAACTTTGGCTTCGGCTGAAGATTTGGCTTGAAGCGGCCCACAATGTCCTTAATCATAGGAGGAACTTCTTCAGATTGAGGAATTTGAATAGCAGTTTCCTCATTTGCGGTTTGAGCAGCAATTTCTTCAGCTGATGCAGCTGGAATATCTTCAGTATGAATTTCTTCAGTCTGGGCTGGAGACTGAGGAATTTGAGTAATTGGTGTGGTCATTGGAGAATTTGGGTGTGCAGCTTCCCAATATTCATCATTGATTAGAGGAGTTGTGTTGCCAATGTCCACGACCTCTTCCATTTCTTCAACGCCGGCCTCTTCAGCAGTCAACTGAGGCAGGGGCGATGATACCAGTGGAGTTGAAGCATTTGCTTCCACTTCAATTTCTTCAACAATCTGCTCTGTTGAAGCAGCAGAATAAACTTCTTCATCATCAACATTTGGAATGTCATACTTGACACCAAATGGAACTATTTCATAGCCAGGTACTGAGGAGATTGGGGTTGCATCAATGGGTTCAGTTGAAGAACTTGGCAGTGTCTTCAATTTCTTCACCGCTGAGGAATCTGAAGTTGATGCTTTTCTTTTATTAGCAGCAATTTTCTCCGCAGCCTTTGTTTTCTTCGCTTCTGATGCAAAAGGAAGGTTGATGTTCTTCACCCTTGAGGACTTTGCAGTTTCAGCAGAGGGTGAAGGTGGAGCAGTTTCTTCAGGAACGACTGATGCAGTCGCCCTAGTGGTCTCAATTTCAACAGGCGCAGCAAAAGCTTCAGCTGGCCTGGCAGTTTCTTCAGGCGCAACAGTGGAGGTTGCCCTGACAGGTTCTTCAGCAGCCTGAATTTCTTCAGCTGCGCGTGCAGTTTCTTCAGCAGGCTGAGCAGATTCTTCAGCCTAAGGAATTTGTTGTTGCAATTGAGATGCAACCCTTGAGTTGTGATCTTTAACTGCAGCTTGGGTTGCCCTAACAAATCTTACTTTGGTGCCCTTCCATTCTGCATCATATTTTGCTTGTTCATCAGTCACGCAGCGAATCTCAGACTGAACTGTGATGAGTTGAGTAGGAGTCAAATTCATCACATTGTTCTTCAGGAACTTTTCCTTTCTGGCCCTGCTCCTCTTAGCTCTCTGAGCTTGATCTCTCTTCCATTTTTCTTCAGCAATGAAGTGGGTGAGGACATGGTCCACACCAAGAGGTAACTTTAGTGAGGAAAGTGGAGTGCTGGGATCCTCATGCCATATGTCGATGAAATTGAGGATCATCTTAGGATCCAGCATTAGAGGAACAGAGCTGCCCTTGGCAATTGCAGCCTTTTGCTGACTGTTTCTGATGATTTCTTCCAATTCTTCATCATTAGCATCATCATTATCCTCAGACCCTGAGGGTACATTCACAGTAACTTGGCTTTTGTGAGGACTTGGTCTCTGACCTCGTCCAGCAGTTCTCTTTATCTTCATCAAAGTAGGACTTGTTGAAGACTGTTCTTGCGCTGAGGAACTTGCAGAGGCCCCTGAAGCGATTGATAAGCCAGTAGTCCTCTGACATGTTGTAAGATTTACAGGTGTTGAGGACTTTGCAGCAGCAGCTGATGATTGTGCAGCTACTGAAGGCATTGCAGTGGCCTTTGAAGAATTTGCATGAGTATTTTGCAGTGAGGATTTTGGAGTTGAGGACTTTGACTTCACTGCAGATTTCTTCACTAATGATTTCTTCGGAGCACTATCAGAGGCTCCGGCAGAGGCAGCAGCAGCAGCAAAATCTTCATTGAATTTCTTCACTGCAGCTTTGGCAGTTCTCTGAAGTTTTTGTTGATGCTTTGCCCATTCAGCTGGAAAGTCTTCAGCACGAGCAACGCTAGTGGGATCAATTTCTTGACCATCAGCAGGAGGAGCCCTTTTGCAAGGAGGTTTGAGGGCGAATTTCTTCATGTACTTGGGAGTGACATAGCGATAGTCTCTCCACTCCTTTGCCCACCTCCGTTCAATCCTCTGAATTCTGATTTTCCTCTGCTCTTTAGTTTCTTTGCCATGAATGGCCTCATCTGGAGTACAGTAACCAGCATACAGATCCTCAGGTATCTCAAAAGCAGTGTTCTGTTCAGCCTTCTTTCCACCCTTCTGAGGTCTTTTACCATCTGCCATTTTCTTCACTTGATGACTTTGAACTCTTGATGATTCTGAAGATGTATACAATTTTTCCTCAAGAAACGCTGCAAATGAGTTAAGTTGATGAGAACCTAGTGATTCATCAGCAGACATTTTGTACCTGTGAACAGAGTATAGGTGCGAGGAATTTGAAGAGGTCATATGCGTTCTCAGAAATTTTTCAAAATACATCAAGTTGAGGATTTTGACCATAGATGTCTTGAGGAATTTCACTAAGTGTTCTTTGTCTTAGGTTCCAGAGTTGTGCGAATATGTAGATCCACACAATTGAGGAATCTTAAAGAAAATCATAACTTAGAGAAAAACATCAAGGGATTGAAACATGTAAGGTGCTTAAGAAGATGATTCTTGAAGAAAAAACACTTTTGAGGATTTTGTGGAAGACATGAAGATCAAACAAGGGCAGTAAAATTAGATTTTATTTACCCTGATGAAGAACACGACGAACAGAGAGATGAAATCTGGGAAGTTCGTCCGTCCAGATCTCCCACGCCCTAGCTTGGCAGAGGGAGACAGCTACAGCGGCGGCGGGGTGAAGACTTTCGCGGCCGATGCGAGTACGGCGACGGCGAGGTCGAGGCAGTGAAGCTCTTCTTCTCCGGCGGCGATGATTTTAGCGGCGGCGCTAGGTTTGAGCTCGGGAGAGATGGGAGTGAGGAGTAACTCGAGCACAGTGAAGGGGAGGGGGTATATATAGTGGCAGTAAAACGAATCGGCCCGAAGATTTTGGACCAGATTGCCCCTGACCCTTGCTCTCCACACGACAGGTGTCACCCACGTTCTGAGTAGTGGAGATAGTGGGGGATCGTGGCTTATCCAGTCGTGGGAATCGGAACTGTTTGAGCGGGAAGCGCCGAAAAATTTAATAGTGAAAAATTTAAAGTTTCCGTTCGCAAATTCTTCAGTTGTCAAGGATACAGTGAAGACTTTGAACGAGTTTCAAAGTAGAACGCATATGAAGAATTTGTGAACAGACTGGGTTGAGTTTAGCATAGAGGGGGAACGGGTCCGATCACATTCTCTTAGATGAAAATCAACTTGAAGAATTAGCAATAAGTGAATGCTGTTGAGGACATTGAAAACTCAAATATATATATATAGTCAATGAAGAACATCAGTTTCACTGTTTGAAGAATTTGAAAAGTTGAGGAATTTGCAAACTTGAGGAATTTGAAAATTTGAAGAATTTGCAAAATGATGAAAAACTCAACTCTGAAGAATTTCAACTATTGTTGGTGGCGTGACCCACCGTATAAGAATGATGATTTCAGACACCGCGTACAATTGTCGTAGGGTTCTGAGAATCAAATTCTTTCATTAATTTATTCACACTTAGAGAGTTATTCTTCATTGATTGAAGAAAAACGTTACTTTGTGTGTTGCACATCAAAGTCATCAATTTTGCATAAGTGTTAGGATGTGTGTCCTTTCAAAGAACATTCGAAGATTCTAAGATATTTAGCTCACACCGCAACTTGCAAAATCTCTTTTCATCCAAGGGCTTAGTGAAGATATCGGCCAGTTGTTCTTCAGTGGGGATGTGATCGATGGAGATGTCGCCCTTGAGTACATGATCTCGAAGAAAATGATGACGAATCTGGATGTGCTTGGTCTTGGAGTGCTGAATTGGGTTGTAAGCAATCTTGATAGCGCTCTCATTGTCGCAGTAGAGAGGCACATTCTTCACCTTGATGCCATAGTCCTTGAGGGTTTGCTTCATCCACAGCAGCTGAGCGCAGCATGAACCAGCAGCAATGTACTCAGCTTCGGCAGTAGAAAGTGACACGCAGTTCTGCTTCTTCGAGGACCAACAGACTAAGGATCGTCCGAGGAAATGACATGTGCCTGAGGTTGACTTGCGATCCACACGATCTCCAGCATAGTCAGCATCTGAGTATCCGACGAGGTGAAGATTTGAGCCCTTGGGATACCATAATCCAAGCGTTGGTGTGTGAGCTAAGTATCGAAGAATATGTTTCACAGCCTTATGGTGTGATTCCTTCGGTGTTGCTTGGAATCGGGCACACATGCAAACACTCAGCATAATATTAGGCCTAGATGCACATAGATACAATAAAGAGCCAATCATGGAGCGGTATACCTTCTGATCGAAATCTTTACCATTTTCGTCAGTGCAGAGGTGGCCTTTTGAAGGCATTGGAGTTTTGACGCCTTTGCATTCGTGCATGTTGAATTTCCTCAGCACATCCTTGAGGTATTTCTCTTGTGAGATGAAGATGCCATTGTCTTGCTGACGAATTTGAAGACCTAAGAAGAATTTCAACTCTCCCATCATAGACATTTGATATTCTTCACTCATCATATAGGCAAATTCAACACTGTACGTTTGTCAGTACAGCCAAAGATAATATCGTCGACATATATTTGGCATATGAACAGTTCATTGTCATAGGATTTGGTGAAAAGAGTTGGGTCGAGTGAACCGGGTTTGAAGCCTTTCTTCATGAGGAATTCCTTCAGAGTGTCATACCACGCCCGAGGGGCCTGCTTGAGGCCATAGAGGGCCTTGTTGAGTCTGAAGACTTTGTCAGGATGCTTAGGATCTTCAAAACCTGAGGGTTGAGCAACATATACTTCTTCCTCAAGCTTACCATTGAGGAATGCACTTTTCACATCCATTTGATATAAAGTGATATCACGATGGTTAGCATGAGCAAGCAATATGCGAATAGCTTCAAGTCTAGCAACATGTGCAAAAGTTTCATCAAAGTCAATTCCTTCAACCTGTGTGTAGCCTTGAGCTACAAGACGAGCCTTATTTCTTACCACAAGGCCATTTTCATCTTGCTTGTTGCGGTAGATCCACTTGGTACCTATGATGTTATGCTTGCGAGGATCTGGCCGCTTGACAAGTTCCCACACGTTGTTGAGCTTGAATTCATGCAATTCCTCTTGCATAGCTTGAATCCACTCAGGCTCCTTGAAAGCTTCATCAACTTTGGTGGGCTCTATCATAGAGACAAAAGCAAAATGCCCACAAAAGCTAGTCAGATGTGAAGCTCTTGAGCGAGTGAGAGGACCTGGTGCATTGATGTTGTCGATGATTTTGTCAATCTGCACTTCATTTGCAACTCTTGGATGAGAAGGTTGACGTGGCTGAGGATTTTCTTCAGCACCATTTTCTTCAGGTGTATCAGCATGAATGTCTTCATTGATTGGAATGACTTCCTCAGTTGGTTGAGGATTTTCTTCAGTGGGTACTACATCCTCAGTAGCCTTCAACTTAATGGATTCCTCAGGAGTCTTTTCATCTAGCACAGAAGGCAGGTGCTCTCTTTGCGAGCCGTTAGTTTCATCGAACCGCACATCTACAGTTTCAACAACCTTGTGATGGTAGGTATTGAAGACTCTGTAGGTGTGCGAGTCCTTTCCGTAACCAAGCATAAAACCTTCATGTGCTTTCGGTGCAAATTTAGAACTGTGGTGAGGATCTCTTATCCAGCATTTTGCACTGAAGACTTTGAGATAACTTACATTGGGTTTCTTGCCGGTCATGAGTTCATATGATGTCTTCTTGAGGAATTTGTGAAGATATACCCTATTGATGATGTGGCATGCTGTATCAATTGCCTCAGGCCAAAAGCGACGAGGAGTCTTGTATTCATCAAGCATGGTGCGAGCCATCTCAACAAGAGTCCTATTCTTGCGCTCCACGACCACGTTCTGCTGAGGAGTATATGGGGCAGATAGCTCATGAGTAATACCAAGTTCATCAAGATATTCATCAAGATTGGTGTTCTTGAACTCAGTCCCGTTATCACTCCTGATATGCTTGATCTTGACGCCGAACTTTGTTGAGGCCCTTGAAGCAAATCGTCTGAAGACATCCTGCACTTCAGACTTGTACAGAATAATATGCACCCAAGTGTAACGAGAGTAATCATCAACAATGACAAAACCATACAAACTTGAAGCATTTGTTAGTGTGGAATAATGAGTGGGGCCAAAGAGGTCCATGTGAAGCAATTCAAAAGGTCGAGTCGTGGTCATGATGGTCTTCGAGGGATGCTTGGATCTGGTCATCTTCCCAGACTCACAAGCACCACAGAGGTGATCCTTGAGGAATTTGACACCTTCAATGCCAATGACGTGCTTTTTCTTCACGAGCGTGTGCAAGTTCCTCATACCAGCATGTCCAAGTCGTCGATGCCACAACCAGCCTTCTGAGGACTTTGCAAGTAGGCACGTGGCAGGCCGAGGACCTGTAGAGAAATCAACAATATACAAGTCTCCTCTCCTAAAGCCTTCGAAGACTTTGGAATGGTCAGATTCCATGATGACAACACAACGATATTTTCCAAAGATGACAACCATATCAAGATCACAAAGCATTGAGACAGACATGAGGTTGAACCCGAGGGATTCGACAAGCATCACCTTGTCCATGTGTCGGTCCTTGGAGATTGCAACCTTACCTAGACCCAATACCTTGCTTTTTCCTTTGTCAGCGTAGGTGATATGCTTCAGATGAGATGGGGCAAGTGGCATATTCATCAATAGACTCTTGTCACCAGTCATGTGGTTGGTGCATCCACTATCGAGGACCCACTCAGTAGTTTTTGGAGTTTCATCCTGCAGATGAATTAGTACAACTTACGAACTCATATGCTTCAGAGTGAAGAATATGACATCAAATTCATCAGGCAGAATTTCATCACACAACATAGTAAGTAAAGCAGTGTGAGGACGTGAGAAATGAGGGACTCATTTCTGCATGATTAGCTTGCGTCCTTTCAAGCATTTCCTCAGGTCTCCAGCAAATTCATCAGACGTTCAAGTTCGTCTGGAGACCTGACCCTGCATAAGAAGTTAGTTCAATTTCTTCACCACCCACATCTGGAGGGGTGGCAAAGAGTTCATCATTCTGCGAGCTCCATATGAGAAGGGAGGCATTGAAGCTAGTGCACTTCGTTTCACAGGACTAGGGTTAGAGTACTCATATGAATAAGCAGAAAAATTCTTCGAGGACTTATGAACATAATGATTTGAAGAATAATGCACATATTCAGAACTCTTATATTTTTCCAGCGAAACAGATGCATTAGCACGAGAATGATACTTTTGACCATTTGAGGAATTTGGTCCAAGTGAAGACTTTGGTCCATATGATGAATTTGATCTGGGGTTCCTTTTCTTCATGGGTGGTGTCGTGAGGACATTCACTTGAAGATTTTCCAAGCAGCTCTTAGGAACCCAGATTTTCCTCATAGGTGAACCGTTCCTGCAGTTAGTTCCAACAAATCTGGCAAATACTTCACCTTTCTGATTTTTGAAGAATTTGTAGTTGGAGTCAAGTGACTCATCAAAGGAATATGAAGTTTCACAAGTAAAGCCAGATAAAGTGGATGGATCCACAGGAGGTCCTTTTGCAACAACCCATGAGGTTTTGGAGTACTGCTCAGGTGTCCAGTAGGATCCATCAGCATTGAGTTTCCTCTCAAATGCAATACCCTCTTTCCTAGGGTTCCTGTTCATAATCTGCTTTTTGAGCACATCGCAAAGGGTTTGATGCCCTTTGAGACTTTTGTACATGCCTGTCACATACAATTCCTTCAACCCTGCATTTTCGTCAGTGATACTTGTGGTATCCTCAGATGAGGAATTTGTGACCACGGGGATAGTTGAAGAATTTGCAGCAATAGAAGCATTTGAATATTCAGGTGAAGAATTAGCAGTCTCACGTTCGATGCATTTCATACATGGTGGAACAAATTCTTCCTGAGCGGTACTGATCTGTTGAGCCAGTAAGGAATCGTTTTCCCTTTGGAGATCCTCATGAGCCACTCTTAGTTTCTCAAGATCTTGCTTTCTTTGAAGAAATTCATAAGAAAGCTTCTCATGGTCAACTAAGAGGACTTTGGCAATCGTTGAGCCAGTAAGGAATCGTTTTCCCTTTGGAGATCTGTTGAGCCAGTAAGGAATCGTTTTCCCTTTGAAGAAATTCATAAGAAAGCTTCTCATGATCTGTTGAGCCAGTAAAGAATCGTTTTCCCTTTGGAGATCCTCATGAGCCACTCTGGCAATGAAAGCCCGAGCCTTTCTGGAACCTTTCTTCTTGTGCGATGAGGACTTTGCAGATGAATACTTTGAAGTTGAGGACTTTGAAGATTTCTTCTTTTTCTTCGAGTCATCAGAACTATAGTCCTTGTATTTCTTCTTCTTTGATTCTTTTTCCCAGAGGGGACAGTCAGAGATAAAGTGACCAGACTTCTTGCATTTGTGACAAGTTCTCTTCTTGTAATCGCTTGAGGAATCTGATTTCCTCAAACCACTTTTTGATGACTTTCCAAATTGGCCTCTCCTTGAGAACTTCTGGAATTTCCTCACAAGCATTGCCAGCTCCTGACTCAGTTCTTCAGGATCACCAAGGCTGCTATCAGAATCTTCGTCTTCGGATGAGGAAATTGCTTTTGCCTTCAGAGCATGAGATCTTCCATAGCTTGGTCCATAGAGGTCTCTCTTCTCAGCTTGTTGGAATTCATGAGTATTGAGTCTCTCAAGTATATCAGCAGGATCAAGTGACTTGTAGTCTCCACGTTCTTGAATCATCAAAGCCAGAGTATCGAATGAGGAATCAAGAGATCTTAGCAGTTTCTTCACCACCTCATGGTCGGTGATGTCAGTGGCACCCAGAGCTTGAAGCTCGTTGGAGATATCAGTGAGACGATCAAAAGTTTGCTGAACATTTTCATTGTCGAGTCTTTTGAAGCGATTGAAGAGATTGCGAAGAACATCAACACGGGAGTCACGTTGAGTGGAAACACCTTCATTGACTTTGGACAGCCTATCCCAGATAAGCTTAGCAGTCTCCAAAGCACTCACTCTACCATACTGACCTTTGCTCAGATGGCCACAGATGATATTCTTCGCTTGAGAATCGAGTTGCTTGAATTTCTTCGCATCAGCAGCAGTAACAGTCAGAGATGTGCGGGGAACACCATTTTCCACAACATACCAGAGATCATTGTCAATAGCCTCAAGATGCATGCGCATCTTGTTCTTCCAGTAGGGGTAGTCCGTCCCATCGAAGGTAGGACAGCCTGCGGAAACCTTGATCATACCTGCAGTCGACATAACTAGAACTCCAGGTGGTTAAACCAAAATCACACAGAACAAGGGAGTACCTTGCTCTGATACCAATTGAAAGTGCGTTATATCGACTAGAGGGGGGGTGAATAGGCGATTTTTACAAATTCATCATTGAGGAATTTCACCTTGAGGAATTTGAAATGTGATGAATAACTAGCAGCGGAATAAGTACTCAAGTGCATACGAAGCATAGTGATCGCATAGTTATCATGATGAAATAACGCATGCACAAATTACAGGTAGCGTGATACAGGATAAGCAGGTGAGGAATAACGTAGCTTGAGGAATTTGAGGTGAGGAAATTGAGAAAGTCTTCAGTCAAATTCTTCAAACAGTAACGATCAATTTCATCAACAAGTATACGAGGAAATGGAAGGGTTGAGGAAATAGAACCAGGTAGCTCGATGAAGACAATGATTTGATGACCCAGTTCCAACTGCTGTGACAGTCATACGTCTGGTTTGAAGCGGCCTGGTATTTAAACCAGAGGACACACAGTCCCAGGACACATAGTCCTTACCGTATTCTCCTTGAGCTAAGGTCACACAGACCTCGCCCAACACTCGTGGTAAGTCTTCAGAGTAGACTTCCAAAACCCTCACAAACTGGTCACCCGGCGATCCACAATTGACTGCTGGATGCTCTAGACCAAGGTCACTTCGTGATCCCCAATTGACTGCAGGATGCACTAGACCATGACGCCTAACCGTCTGGAAGATACACAGTCTTCAAAGGTAACAAGCGTCGGTTCCACACAGGAACAATTTCTTCAGTGATGCTCAATCACTTTGGGTTTGGTGGTTTGGTTTGGGGTTTTTCCTCACTGATGATTTCTCTCAAAGTCCTCGAGGAATGGGATGCTCTCAAATGACAAGTGTCAGTTCTCTCTCGGAGCAGCCAACCAACTAGTGGTTGTGGGGGGTGGCTATTTATAGCCAGGGTGCAACCCGACATGATAAGACATAAATGCCCCCAATGATATGACCGTTATGTGGATAGGATGATTGGGGACAGCTGGCACTTAGCACAGCAACGGTCGGAATTTCGAACTATGAAAGTCCTCAGGCTTATCATATTCCTCACTTGTAGGCAATTCGCACTGGCGAAATCCTAACTCCTTAGTCAGACCAATTTCCTTAGAGACCAGAAGATCATCGTCTCTGTCACTGAAGAACTTGACTGAACTGCAAGAGATTTCCAAAGGCTTCACTCGAAGGATTGGATAGGTTGAGGCTTTTGAGTTGAGCATCAGTTGGAAATTTTCCTTAGTATTACCTCGGCCCCCTTTAACAGTACGGTGTTTCCTATGACTCAAAGAAAGGAAATGAAACTACGAAAACAAAAGTCTTCATGCTTCATAGTCCTCGTTCATATCTTCAAGGTCACACCAACTTCTTCTTTTTCAAAGTCTTCAGGGAATACCAAAGTCTTCAGCAAAGTCTTCACCAAAGTCTTCAGTTGAAGACATACATTTTTAGGGGTCGATAATCTCCGAATGTATCAAACTCCTCAGCGACTTATAGAGCCTGTGTACACTTACAAACGCATTAGTCTCTTAACCTATAAGTCTTCAATACACCAAGATCACTAAGGGGCACTAGATGCACTAACACAAGGTCTTGGACATATTGCATGAAGGTGCGGCTCGTGAACTGTGTGCCGTTGTCGGTGATGATCCTGTTTGGTACACCAAAGCGGCAAACTATTCCTTTGAAGAACTTGACGGCTGACTGTGTTGTCACCTTCCTCACTGCTTCCACTTCCGGCCACTTTGTAAACTTGTCGATTGCAACGTACAAGTACTCAAAGCCCCCGGTAGCACGGGGAAAAGGGCCCAAGATATCGAGCCCCCAGACCGAAAATGGCCAGGAAAGAGGGATTGTCTGAAGAGCTTGAGCTGGTTGATGCAATTTCTATGAATGAAACTGGCATGCTTCACACTTGGTTACTAGCGCAGTTGCATCCTGGAGAGCAGTGGGCCAAAAGAAACCTTGCCGGAATGCCTTACCGGCAAGTGCTCTTGATCCTATGTGGGAGCCACATATGCCTCCATGTATCTCTGCCAACAGCTCCAGTCCATCCTCCCGAGGAATGCATTTCAATTTCACACCGTTCGGCCTCTTTCTTTACAGGACATTATCCACAAACTGGTACATTTTAGACCGACGGGCTACCTTTTCTGCTTCTTCCTGCTCTTCGGGAAGTTCTCCTGTCTGAAGGAAATGGATGATGTGCTGTGCCCATGCTGGAGCCTGGGGCTCGACGGCAAGGACTAAAGGCATATCTTCTGCCGCGGGAGCAGTCGTCTCGACAACAAGGGCCTGAGACCCTGCCGGAGCTTGCTGTTCCCCGGCAAGCTTGGCGGGAGCGTTTGTCTCGACGGCAAGAGCCTGAGGCCCTGCCGGAGCCTGTCGCTCACCGGCAAGCTTGGCGTTGTTCCCGGCAACTTCTTCGTCGGCGGCTTCTGGGAGCTCTGCCGGGAAGTACTTGCCGGAACTCAACTTTCTTCTCTTCTCTTGTCCCATTGATGGTGTCACGGATGGTTGAGTCAGTCGAAGCACAAAAGTTCCTGGTTCCACAGGTAACTTGAGAGCAGCGTATTTTGACAGGCCATCAGCAATGCTGTTTTCTACACGAGGAACGTGCTCCATTTGCAAACCGTCAAAATGCTCTTCCAACTTTCTCACTTCATCTACATAAGCTTCCATCAACGGGCTTTGATAATCTTTATTCACTTGCTTGACGACAAGTTGAGAATCACCCCTAACAATGAGTCTCTTGATTCCAAGGTCCGCCGCGATCCTGAGACCGGCAAGCAACCCTTCATACTCGGCAGTATTGTTTGTTGATCTTTCCCGGGGAAAATGCATCTGAATCACATATTTGAGGTACTCTCCGGTGGGTGCGACAAGCAGCACGCCAGCACCGGCGCCTTGCATCGAGAAAGCCCCATCAAAATACATGATCCACTCTTGATTTGTTTCCTTGCCGGGGAGAGTTGACTCTGGAACTTCTTCATCTGGCGTTGGGGTCCATTCTGCAATGAACTCTGCCAAGGCCCTGCTCTGGATGGTCGAAGTACTTTCAAACTTGAGACCAAAGCTTGACAGCTCCAAAGTCCACTCCACAATCCTGCCGGTAGCATCTGGGTTCCGCAAAATCCGCTGCTATGGAAAGCGAGTGACAACGGTGATCTCATGTGCTTGAAAGTAATGGCGCAGCTTCCTCGAGGCCATGAGGAGGCCGAAGAGCAACTTCTGCACACCAGAATATCTTGACCTAGCCCCCTGCAAAAGGGAGCTGACAAAATAGACCGGGCGCTGCACCATCTTCTTCTTTTGTATTGCTTGACTTGACTGCGCAGATTCAACCTTGTCGGCACCAGACTCTGCCGGGGAAGATCCCAACTCGTCATTTAGCGGTCCTGCCGCTGGCGTTGCTTCTTCATCAGCTTCTCTCTCTGCCACTAGCACATCACTTACCACTTGATTCGTTGACGCTAGATATAGCAGCAATGGCTCTTGTGGTTTTGCGCGACTAGTACTGGCGGAGAGGAGAGGTACTTCTTCAAATCTTGCAGCGCTGCCTCCGCTTCCGGAGTCCATTTCATTGGACCCGCCTTTTTCAAAATTTTGAAAAAGGGCAGGGCGCTCAGCAGATTTTGAGATGAACCTACTCAAAGCAGCAACGCAGCCGGCAAGACAGCGCACATCCTTGACACGTCTTGGCGCTTCAATTTGCTCAATTGCTTTGATCTTGTAGGGATTTGCTTCAATTCCACGTTGAGATACAAAGAACCCGAGAAGCTTGCCGGATGGGACACCAAACACACACTTCTCAGGGTTGAGCTTTAAGTTGATCTTGCGTAGATTGGCAAATGTTTCTTCTAAATCTGATATGAGCGTTGCCTTATCCTTGGTTTTGACCACTATATCATCCATGTAAGCTTCCATATTTCTATGTAGCTGGGGCTCAAAACCGATCTGGACCGCTCTTGCAAATGTAGAACCAGCACTTTCAACCCGAAAGGCATACGCAAGAAGCAGTACGTACCACATGGGGTGATAAATGCGGTCTTCTCTTCGTCTTCCTTGGCCATGAAAATCTGATGATAGCCTGAATAGGCGTCAAGGAATGACAACAAGTTGCAGCCGGCAGTGGAGTCCACAATCTGGTCGATGCGCGGCAAGGGAAAAGGATCTTTTGGATAGGCTTTATTGATATCTGTATAGTCAATACATAGCCTCCATTTTCCATTCGCCTTGCGCACTACAACTGGATTGGCCAACCATGTTGGATGAAGTACTCCTCTAACCAAGCCTACCGCTTCTAATTTCTTGATTTCTTCGGCAATAAACTGTTGCCACTCCAAAGCTTGCTTCCTGACTTTTTGCTTGACGGGCCGCGCATGTGGATAGATGGTGCTCAATCACCTCCCTGGGAACACCGGGGATATCAGATGGTTGCCATGCAAACACATCGACATTCGCCCGCAGGAAGGCAACGAGCGCGCTTTCCTATTTGCTATCGAGGGTGGAACTTATGGTGAAAGTTCCTCCCGTACCATCTTCCTTGGCGGGCACCTTCTTGGTCTCTGGCGGAGCAGCCTTGGACTTCTTGCTATTGCCGGTGGAACTCTCTGGCACATCCTCGACGGGAGCGCAGCACTCCGAAGAGGTGCGCTTGCCGGAGAGTGCGCGAGAGGTCTTGCCGGTCTTCTTCCCCCTGGGAGTTTCAGCGGCAGGAGCAAGTGCCTTGGCGGCAGATGCTGCAACTGCCTCCCAGTAGAGTTGATCGGTGCAGATAAGCACGTCTTTCTTGTCGGAACTGACAGTGATAACACTCATCGGCCCGGGCATCTTCAGCACATTGTAGGCGTAATGTGATGCCGCCATGAACTTCGCCAGTGCTGGACGACCAAGGATGCCATTATATGGCAACGGAATCTTGGCGACATCGAAGACAATCTTCTCTGTCCTGAAATTCAGGTCACTGCCAAATGTCACCGGCAGCGTGATCTTTCCCTTGGGCTGGCTCCTTCCTGGATTGACCCGTTGAAACGAGCCCTTTTCCTCGAGATCTCCATCAGGAATTTGCAATCTCTTGATTACCTCGGGTGAGATCAAGTTCAAACCGGCCCCACCGTCAACTAACATTTTCGTCACCTTGAGGTTGCGAATCGTTGGTGAGACCAACAACGGCAAACACCCAACCGCAGTTACACGATCAGGGTGATCCTGAATGTCAAAAATGATAGGCGTGTTGGACCATTTCAAAGGCTTCCGGGCGCCAACAGATGGCTCAGTCGCATTAACCTCACGCGCCCACTATTTAAGTTGGCGGTGGGAAGAATGCAACGAGGCACCTCCGTCAACGCACATGGCGTCCGTAGCTTTCTGGAATTCTTGTTCACTGGATTCGTCATCCTCCTCAATGTCATCATCACCCCCCTCTTGCTTGTCGCGGCCTCGAGTGGGCCGGTCCTTCTGTTGCTTTGCCTTGCCGCGGCGACCTCCTCGGCCACCATGCTTCTTGTCGGACCCCTCCACGCCATCCTGGGCCTTCTCCTTGTCTCGCCTCTGGTACTCGGCTTTTTGCTTCTCGACAAGCTGCTCGACTTGCCGACAGTCTTGGAGATCATGGCCCTTGGTGCGGTGGATCTTGCAGTACTGCTTGCCGGAACCGTCTGGCTTGTCGGCAGCCGCCAAGGCCTGGCAGGAGGCGCACCCGGCAACATACTTGCCAGGGTCGTCAACCTTGGCCTTCTTGGCGGTGCCGGGGTTGCCGGACCCTTCGACAGCAAGCACGGCCTTGCCCTTGCGCTTCCTGTTGCGCCGCCGACCCTTCTTTGCTGGGGCGGCGGTGCCCTCATCCTCAGAGTCGGCCTCTGCGCCGGCGTCCTCGCCGGGGAGCCTCCTCCCTTCTTCAGCTCGAGCACACTTATCTGCCAGAGCATAGAGCTCGGCAACATCCCTGACCTTGTTCATCGCCAGCTCTTCCCACATCCTGCGGTTGCGCATGTTCTGATGGAACGCGCTAATAACAGCGGCAGGATGAACGTCTGGAATGTTGTGATGTATGCGGCTGAACCTCTGGATGTACTTGCGCAAAGTCTCGCCTTCCTTCTGGGGGATGAGATGCAGATCGCTTTCTTGGCCAGGAGCTTGGTGGCCTCCAGTGAAGGCGCCAACAAACTCATGGCACAAGTCTGCCCAAGAAGAAATGGAATTCTCCGGCAGGTGCATCAATCACGACCTGACGTTGGGCTTAAGCACCAACGGGAAGTAGTTGGCGAGTATCTTGTCGTCGCGAGCCCCGGCAACCTGCACCGCAATGGTGTAGATGCTCAGGAACTCCGACGGGTGGGTCTTGCCGTCATATTTCTCCGGGACCTCCGGCTTGAACGTGCGGGAATTGGGCCACTGGACTCGCCGCAGCTCATGGGTAAACGCTGGACAACCCACCTCGTAAGGTATATCGACAGGATACCCTGGCGCAGGCTTATGTACAGTGGGTCCCGCACGCTTATTAGATTGATGGCGCGCTTCCCGACGCCGCTCGATGGTAGTTCGTGCGTCTTCCTTGCCTCGCTCCCGAAGAAGTTGACGTTGATCGCGGCGAGTTCGCGGATCGGACGACGGCGTGGAATCGTCATCACGGGTGTCGACCTGTCGAGTTAGCGTCCGCTGCTGCCGCTGTGGGGGATAGTACACCGTAGTTGTACCGCCCACCGTCTTCTCACCGCCGACGCGTGCCGGCTCGATGGACTGCCGCCGCGAGGGCTCCGCCTGCTCCGGCTTATGTTCGTTGGTGAGGCCGACGAGGCTCTGAATGGCAGCTCTCCATTCGTCGAGCTTGTCCGCAGCAGGAGGAAAGTTCAGAAGCAGCTGTGCACGTGCCAGCGCTTCTGCTCGTGTAGGCGGCGGCGATAGGTGCGAGGAACGTGAGGTGCTCTGACTCCTAACCGTGTTAGAAGGAGCTCCATCACGGTCCCGCGACCGCGCGCCGCTTCCACCAACATGTTGGCGTGCATGCTGGTCCCGCGCATCTCGAGGGTGATGCTCAGGAGACTTTCCGTGGGGACGCCTAGTACCACCAACGTCGCGGCGCTGCTCATCGCGCACGACCTGAGAAGGCCGCGGCGCATGCGCCAGCGTGGGTGTCTTGGAAGGCGCCCTTCCATCCCTGGATTTCGCTACACCGCCTGCTGGCAGCGCAGCTCCGTCCTTAGATCTGGCGGCGCGAACGACGCCGCTCGCCTGGCTATGATTACCAGAACGTCGTGGAAGCTCAGAACCTCCGCCTCCTCTGCCCGCGTCTACACTGTCTCCCGTCTGTGTAGCCACGGGGACAGCGGACGTGGATGGACCAACCGCCATGAAACCCTTCTTCTTGGGGGCCATGGCGACGAAGATGATGAAGAACTGGCGTGCTAGTCACCAGATCAGGTCCGCACAACCTTCTTTCCCCTACCTGGCGCGCCAAAGATGTCGGAGAAACGACACCTATGGGATCACGAGGATCCCTTTACGATTCGGCAAGGGGAAGGGTTTGTACAGAGAGCAGATCTGATGATCAACACGCGAGAATTTTACCCAGGTTCGGGCCGCAAAGATGCGTAAAACCCTACTCCTGCTTGGTGGTATTAGATGTGTTCTAGCTCAAGTTCTGGGAGCGCTACAGTACTCAGCTGCTACTCATGCAGAATGGGCTAGAGAAGATCCCCCTGTAGCTATGCCTTGGGCCTCCTTTTATACGTTCGAAGGGGTCACCAACAGTGGCATACAGTGCATACATAAGGTGTAAAAGTAGCTACAGTGTTATCATACCTAACACTGACGGTTTAGGACAAGAACATTAAATGCTCCGTTGAGGTGTCCCTTAGCGTCTTGGGGATGGGAAAAGAAGCCGTCCCATCAGCACCGCTTAAGCCCTTCTACCACTAGCATCTGACACGCACCCAGGAGGACAACAGCTAAACGACAAGCTAGTCGCTGCACTGGAGCGGTGACAGAGTGGCGAGGTCTTGCCGGGTGCGAGCCTTGCCGGGGTCGTGAGCCATCCCGGCAAGATCTTGCCGGGGCTCCAGCCTTCAGTCTTCTATCTTCTGATTATTGCCTTGTCTTGGATGCCTCCTTGACTTTATGAACTTGCATTCGGTTGTTCTCTGGCAGGCCTTGCCGCAGGTGTGGCTACAACTATCCGTGCACAAGTACGGGGTACTAAAGGACCCAATCCTTAGTGCACCGACACCCGGTCACGCCTAGAAGAGCTCATGCACATGAATGCCGACCAAGCAGAACTGAGGAAGGAAATGGATGCTATGAATGAGTTGTTGTATCGAGAGGAGATGTTGTGGCTCCAGCGGTCACGCATTGATTGGCTGAAAGAAGGAGACAAAAATACGAAGTTTTTCCACCGTAAAGCAGTGTGGAGAGCTAGAAAAAATAGAATTAAGGGGCTGATGGATAACCATGGAACATGGCAGCAGGAACAAAATGCCATGCTGAAAATGGCACAAGAGTACTTTGAGAATATGTTTACAACTGATCCTAACATTGATCCTGAGGATGTTATCCAGCTTTTTCAGGCAAAAGTGACTGTGGATATGAATGAAAAATTGTGTGACCCATTCACAGATAAGGAAATCAGTGATGCTATCTTTCAGATAGGGCCCCTGGAAGCTCCAGGTCCTGACGGCTTCCCAGCTAGATTTTTTCAGCACCATTGGGGTATTATGAAGGAGGAAGTGATTGTGGCTGTGAGACTATTTTTTGAGTCGGGTATCATGCCTGAGGGAGTGAACTCCACATCCATAGTGTTGATTCCAAAGGTAACCGACCCAAAACAGCTCTCCGAGTTTCGTCCCATAAGCTTGTGCACTGTTATCTATAAAGTGATCTCTAAGTGCCTTGTAAACCATCTAAGGCTATTGTTGGATGATATTGTGACCCCGGAGCAGAGCGCTTTTGTGCCAGGTAGACTCATCACTGACAATGCTTTTATTGCATTTGAGTGTATTCACACAATCAAACAAGAAAAGGACCCGGATAGAAGTGTATGTGCGTACAAGCTTGATTTGTCCAAGGCATATGACAGGGTGGATTGGGAATTCCTAAGGCGAATGATGCAACAGTTAGGCTTTGATCACCGTTGGGTGCACTGGATTATGACGTGCGTAACCTCGGTGACATATAGCGTTAAAGTCAATGGAGCCAACTCAGATTCGTTCGCACCGTCACATGGCTTACGGCAGGGAGACCCATTATCACCATTCTTATTTTTGCTTGTGGCTGATGGACTCAGTGCTATTCTGAAACAGAGGGTACAACAGACACATATCACACCCGTGCGAGTATGTCCAAGGGCACCCGGCATTTCCTACTTTCTATTCGCGGACGACACTCTACTGTTTTTCCTGCCATGGCAGCGGAGGCTATGGAGATCAAAGATGCCTTGGCTACTTATGAGAGAACTACTGGACAGTTCATCAATCCCTCGAAGTGCTCGATATTTTTTGGCAGTAGATGCCGACCTGAGGACCAATCCGCGGTCACCCAAGCATTGCAGGTCCAAAACATGAATTTTGAGGAATGATACCTGGGATTACCTACACCTACAGGACGCCTGTCCAAGGGACGTTTCCGGAGTCTACATGAACAACTTACAAAGAGAATTCTAATTTGGGGTGAAGGTGCATCACAAGGAGGGAAAGAAATTCTTATTAAAGCAGTGGCGCAATCATTACCCACATATTTGATGGGGGTGTTCCGGCTTCCTCGTAGTGTGTGTGATGATCTTACTTGCATGGTGAGAAATTTTTGGTGGGGAGCAAAGGAAGGAAGAAGAAAGACCCACTGGAGGGCATGGGATACTATGATCAGGACAAAAGAGCAGGGCGGCCTTGGCTTTCTGGATTTTCGGCTTTTCAATCAAGCCTTGCTTGCTCGGCAAGCTTGGCGACTTCTCTCTAACCCTGACATCTTATGCGCGCAGGTTCTCAAGGCTAGGTACTACCCTGATGGGCGCCAGAGGATACCGTCTTTTCCGGCAACGCGTCTCCGACATGGCAGTCTATTGTACACGGCCTGGACCTCCTTAAAAAGGGGTTAATTTGGCGCATTGGCAATGGCGCGACCGTCCGCATCTGGCAAGACTAGTGGATCCCACACCCGGTTGCACGAGGCCCGATTTCCCAGCAAGGGCGTTGTTGCCTACGGCGAGTCAGTCAACTCTTGGATGACCATGGCAACTGGGACGTACATCTTCTTCAGCAACACTTCTTGCATGTGGACGTCATGGAGATACTAAAGATTAAAGCTTCTCCGAGTCAAGCTGGTGATTTTATTGCATGGGCGGCTGAGCGTACATGCAATTGCTGATGGTACTCTGGCGCTCTTGGCATGTTAGAAATGAAATCGTCCACAACAAATATCCGCCCCCAGTCGAAGCATCATGCCGATTCTTACTCAGCTACGAGTCGTCATTGCTCGCTATCAAAAGGTATCCTTCAGGTGATCTTGTGAAAGGTAAAATGGTGATTGATGATGCAGGTCAGCTATCGTTGCTTTCACATGAAGAGAGCACTCAGGCTTCCCCTACCAAATGGCAACCTCCAGTCCATGGTCGCGTAAAATTAAACGTTGATGGGTCATACTGTGAAGCTTCTGGAGAGGCACGTGCGGGCATGATACTGCGTGACAGTAATGGTGCCATCATTTTCTCGGCTTGTAGAAGCCTGCTTAACTGTGTTAGTCCCTTGCAAGCTGAACTTGCGGCCTGCTTGGAGGGGCTAAACTTTGCTATGCAATGGTCGACACTTCCTGTGGATGTTGAGATGGATTGCTTGGTTGTTGTGGGCTCTATTCAGGCACCAGTGGAGGATAGGTTGCTGCATGCGATGATGATAAATGATGTGAAGTCGCTTCTTGGTCATAGGGATTGTTCTATTGCTCATATTAGTAGGTGTCGAAATGTTGTGAGTCATAGGTTGGCGATATTTGGTCATGTAGAAGCTAGGACGGCAGTTTGGCTAAAATCTGGCCCTGCTAATGTACCACAACTTTGTTTGGAGGAGCTTCCTCCAGGTTGAGCAATGAAATCCTTTTAACCCTGCAAAAAAATAACACCAATATCCATACATGACTATAAATAAACTTACTGCCAAACTAGGAAGTAAATACACCGCATTCACTGAGACCTCGTCACGCGTGCAGTCCGATAAACTCTATGCCTTTCTCAGGCCAAAACCATCTTACTGTGATAGTGGTACAAGTGTACCGAACAAAATACCATCACTCAATTTTTTCCCCAACTTGACCATTACTAAATTAAAGTTGACCTAATCCAAGTGGTCATAACTCAACTCATATGGCCTTATCTATTGGTGTAACTGATACCATGTCCCATTATTCTTTTCTACCAAGTGGCCTTATATTAAAGTTATCGTAATCTAACATGGCCTTACATTCGTCTTAAATCTCAACATAAAATACTTTTCTTAACTTCTTAAAACTATGCTATGACAAACCCAAGTGTTACCCTTACATTTAGAGTTTTCTTTGTTATTCAGTGAATGACAAGTTAGTGGCTTACTTCCGAACTTGTCAATGACCGTGGACGCGTCTATTCGAATAGGTTTAACACACTCTACAGAGGTTGTGGGACTCACAGTCTGACATACCTTGTTTACATCATGGCACTCTTACCATATCAATGAAATCCCATAGGGTAATCCTAGGTCGAGGGGATCTGGGACCTTGCCACCCCGTAGCCCTACTCTTAACTCAGGGAATACAACTACAATTTCGGATTTGTCCTTAACCATTCTAGGCCCTCTAGCTCTGAATGCAAATCTCCCGACCAAAGGAGATACTACACTCCAAGCCTCCCACTTTATCGATACATGGAAGAGAGATAACTATAACCCAAGCTAAGGCCTCTCCACTAAGGGACATAACTATAACCCAAGCTAAGGCCTCTCCACTAAGGCCACTTGCAAGGATTACTTTTGATAGTGATAGATAAATAAATTAAATGTTAAAGGAAAATAAAGTAAATACATTGTAGCAATTATTTAAGGTTTTAGTAATATGAATTAAATAGATCGGGGGCCATAGTTTTCACTAGAGTCTTCTCTCTCGAACACATTGCATGCGGTGGGTAGACAAATTACAGTTGGGCAATTCATAGTAAACACATAGTTATGATGTTATTCATGGAAATGATCATGTATATATGCATTATGTTCATGACAAGTAGACTGAAATGATTCTGCACCTACTGCTATTACTCCACCAATCGACCGAAATGATTGTACATCTATGGTATTAAGTTCATAACAAACAGAGTAACACAGTAAGCAAGATGAGATGATGTACACGAAGTAAGACAAGCAATATGTTCACACCCCGTTGTTTTATCCTTAGTATCAACAATACAATACGTGTATTCTCCCCATCTGTCGTTGGGATATAGATCACTGCAAGATTGAACCCACTACAATGCACTCCTCCCACTGAAGATAAATCAATCTAGTTAGCCGAACCAAACGGATATATCAGAGAGAATTACAAAGCTATAATAATCGTGCATAATAAAGTTCAACAAAGACTCAATTACTTTCAATGAATAATCTGATCATAAACCCCACAATTCATCGGATCCCAACAAACACACTTCAAAAGAAGATTACATCTGATAGATCATCACGACAATCGTGAAGAATATGGTATCGAAGATCAAAGAGAGAGAAGAAGTCATCTAGCTACTAGCTATGGACCTGTAGGTTTGTGGTGAACTACTCACACATCTTGATGGAGGCAACAAGGTTGATGTAGATGGCCTCCATGATCGATTCCCCCTCTGACAGAGTACCGGAAAAGGCCTCCAGATGGGATAAACTGCGTTGGGATTTTCCCCGAAGAGGAGAGGAGATGCACCATAGTAGAGATAAGTATTTCCCTCAGTGAGAACGAACACTACTAGGGAAAACCCTAGCAGTAGCACGGGTTAAAGGTGTGTAACACCCCCTGTAATCAAGCTACAGTAACCCTCTGTGATTAAGCTAATCATTTTGCTAAACAGTACTTGGTTATCTTTGGGATCATATCTCATTTCAAATTCCTTTAAATTCAGATTCATATAATAAGTGGATTAAAGAATTTGAGAAATATGAAAACTAAAATCATGGTTAGGTTGCAAATATTCTTTAAGTATTTTTCAAATAGAACCCAACGTTTTGCAAGGTATTTAAATGCCCTAAAATATTGAAAACAGAAACCAAATTAATAATTTAAATGACTTCCAAAAATTTGGGAAATCCAAACCTGTTCAAATGATCCCCAAACTTTTTGTGCGGGTGCTAAATAATGCAATGGAATTGTTTGGCCAGTTTCCATATTTTACAAAAGTTAATTGGTTAAGTAAATTAAACAAAACAGAAAAGAAATATTAAAACAAAAATAAAAATAAATAAATAGAAAAGGCCCAGGCCAGACTGGGCCTTAGGCCACAGTGGCTGGCCCAGCCCACCTAGACCCCCTTCTCCTTCCTACTGCTCACAAGGCACTCATGGCCATGCCCGATGCGTGTGACGGCCATGGCCGGTCGCCGTGGCGGCCATCCGCCGGCTACAAGCCCCCTCAAGCCCCGTGAGAAACCTTAGCCCCGTCACTCCCTCCCCCTTGCGCCGCCTCCTCCCTTCCGTCGCCATGACCGCTTCGGCCATCACCGTCGCCCGCTCGCCCACGTAGCCACCGGCCCTCCCCCACCTCGCCGCCATGCCCACAAGCTCCGCTGGCCTCGTCTTCTTCCTTCTTGCCGATGAGATAAATCCAGGGAGCGCTACATCGCCGCTCCGCCTCCTTCTTCCTCCTCGGGTGCCTCTGCATGTCGCCGACAAATTCGCCGCCCTCCATGGCTCCCGCTCCTCCCCGTGCCTTCTCTGCAACGCCGGTGATCCTCCGCTCCTCCTACCCCTCTTGCCCCGCTCGGTTCCATGCCGTAGCTGCCCTGTTGTAGCCCCCACTGTCGTGGTTGAGCTCGCCGGTGTGCCCCTGTGGCTGCAGCCCGTCCCCGAGCTCACCGTCGAGCTCCTCGGGCTTCCAGGAGCCCAACGCACGCAACCGCACGTTCCCCCGTGCCCCGTAGCCACGCGCCTGCTCGTGCCCGAACGTCGCCGCCTCTCCACCTCGTCGCCGCCGCTGTTTCTGGCCGCCGCCGGCCAAACCACCACCACAGATCGACGCACGGCCCTGCCCGTGTTCGATCCCGCCAAGCCGGGCGCCAAATGCCCCCCTATAGCGCGTTTCTGACGAGGGCCGAGCCCCTCCACCGCGTTTGTGGCTCGCCGGAGTAGCTCCGGCGATGCCCGCCGGCGTGGCTGACCTGGAGCCACCCCGAGGGTCACTGCCAGTGGGCCCGAGTTGACTGGGTTGACCCCGGTCAACTGCTGACTGGGAAGCCCCAAGTCACTGATTGATGGGCCACACCCCCCTGGGCCACTCGCATGTGGGCCCAGGGTCATTAGGCCCCTAACAGCATATGACATGTGGGCCACCCACCCTTTAATTAACTGATAATTAATTTGAATAATTAATTAAACAAATAATTCACTAACATGTGGGCCCACTCCCCTAATTAATTAGTTTAGTTTAAAATAAACCTCTATTAAAGCCCACTGTCTATGATAGGTGGGGCCCAGCTGTCAGGTTTGACCTGAGCTAACTGGGTTGAGTGCTGACATCATGCTGATGCAATAAAGATATTTTTTGAATGAAATTAAATATGTAAATTCCATAATATTATTTAAAACTTTGAAAAATCATATAAAATAATCTATAAGTCAGATGAAAATAATTTATATATGAAATTTGCTCAGAAAAATCCAACAAATCCAAATATTCAATCCATTCATTTGTCACATGCCTCTAGCATGATGAACATGGAACTTTCCCTCCATTTCATCTGTCGGGTAATTGCCTAAGAACCGAGAAATATCTCCGGATATTTTCCCGCTCCGTCTGCAACACATAGCATAGCGTTATTTCACACCTAGCACTGCATGTTGTCATGTCATGCATCGTGATGCATTTGTTTGCTTTATATTTATTGTTTCTTCGTCCTCTTCTCTGCGGTAGACACTGAGACTAACCCTGCTGCTGTGTGCGACTACACCGCTGACGTCCAGCCACTTGCAGCAGAGTATCCTGGCAAGCAAAACCCCTTGAGCATTCCTATATCGCCCATTCCTTCTATCTCATGCTTGCATTAGATTTTGCTACTGTTGTTGATAGGTCCTATTCTAATGCATAGCCTGATTTTGATAAACTGCTATCGTACCTTACATGTATTCTATATGCTTAGTATAGGCTGGTTAGTGATTCACCAGTGACCCCACTTGTCCCTGTGGGCCCCCGCTTCATCGTCGATGACTCGATCAACGTGATCGACGTCCTGAGCCCGAAACATCACCTCACACCCCCTTAGTTGTACGACTCTACAGAGCTACTATCGAGTACCGAGGGTGATACATCGTAACGTACTCCTGATGCTAACTCTATAGTGTAGCTAGTCGGTCGTGGATTTTGGAGGGTGATTCCTCCTTCACCACTTCCGACAACGACTCTGTCGTGCAACACCTCAAGCATGAACCATCGAGGGTGATTCCTCCCTGGTCACCTTGACGGTTACATCGAGTGGGATCCATCGAGGTTGATTCCTCGGATTCCCACTTGATGTTATGGACACACGGTTACTTTGAATTTACTACAGAACCATGTTAAGGTCGGGTTGACCTGGAGGGTACTCATGTAATCATGACGAGGCACGGCCGGGCATTCTTGGCCCTTGTCGTAAGTCCTCTAGATGGGGCGATGGGACCACAGATCGTGGGTCATTGATCGTCACCGCAGCTAATAAGACATTAATGGGTTTGGATATGTGATCTGAGTAGGCCTCTGGCCGATTTCGCACTAACCATCACGCGGGAATCAGTATGGGCACTCTACGTCGTACATTCGCCCGAAAGCTCTTCAGACCTCATAGTTGAGCAGCACATGCCCGGGTGGACCACGTAAGGACCGTCTTTGTATTAAGAGGTGCCAGGACTGACATCGGCCGTCCACGTAATGCGCAGGATTGCAAAGGACGATTGGCCCATGACTCCTTCTCGATTAGGATGTAGACCGACGTGTGGCCTCTCTGTTGAGCCTAGGTAGGACTAGGGCATATCGATGAGCCGAGGCCAAGCATGACCCAGAAAAGTGTGTTCGACAGAGTTAATCGAGCGGGTTGGGCAAGTTGGTGCGCCCCTACAGGGAAGTATATTTATTCGAATAGCCGTGTCCATGGTAACAGATGCTCGGAGTTGTATCCCGATCTAATACAACTAGAATGGTGATTTTAAAATGAAATGTTGGCTCCGAGATTGCTTTCTCGCAGAGTGTTGAGGAAGGATCTCTACCATTACTAAATAAACTTGCTACTTATAATATGCTAATCTACAATCTTCTAATGCTGCAAGATGCTTCAAGATGCGAGTCTTCGATAGGCTAGGCTTTCCCCCTCTATTCTGGCATTTCTGCAGTCAGTCCAAAGATATAGCCCCATTCCTTTGATATAGTTGCATACTTAGCATAGATCTGATGTAAGTCTTGCGAGTACTTTGGATGAGTACTCACGGTTGCTTTGCTCCCCTTTTCTCCTCGATACGATTACTGCAATCATATGACGGAGCCCAGGAGCCAGCTGATCCCGTCGACGACTACTACTACACCGATGGAGCCTACTACTACGTGGAGGCCGCCTACGACCAGAAGTAGTTAGGAGGCTCCCAGGCAGGAGGCCTTGCCTTTTCGATCCGATGCTGTTGTTTGTGCTAGCCTTCTTAAGGCAAACTTGTTTACTTATGTTTGTACTCAGATATTGTTGCTTCCGTTGACTCGTTTGTATTCGAGCTTATGTATTCGACCTCTCAAGGCCCCTGGCTTGTAATATAAAGCTTGTATGACTTTAAGTTGGGTCTAGAGTTGTGTTGTGATATATTCCCGTGAGTCCCTGATCTTGATTGTGCGCATTTGTGTGTATGATTAGCATATGACCAAAACGGGGGCGTCACAAGGTGTAGCAGTAGCGTGCCCCCCCCCCCCCCCCCGCGCTACTGCTATGGTGCTACAACTAACTTTTAGCAGTAGCGCTGGTACTACCCCGTGCTGCTGATAACTACTTATAGCAGTAGCGCATGTTCGCACCGCGCTACTACTAAAAGCTACAGCGCGCCTATCTATCATGCGCTACTGAGAAAGCATCATTACTGCTACACTCATACCCTGCATTACTGTTATCATTTTCTGCTACATATTTACTCTGTATTATACATGTTTTATACAATATTCTCTATCATATCATGCAGACAATAGTCTCATCATATCATACACATACAAATCTCATCATATCATGCAGACACATATAATAGTCTCTCATCGTATCATGACATCATCATCATCATCCAACACAAATGATCGATGTCTCTCTTCATCATCTCAAAATATATAGTGGTACAAGTTATAACATGTATCGAATACATGCAACTACATGGTCATCCCATACACATGTTCAATCATCCATCTAAATATCATATAGATGAGAGGAGCCATCACTACAAGCAAGAGCGGAATTATGCAGTACCTGAGGCGCATGTTCTGATTCCTCTCTGGCGCTAGCATGAACCTCAAGTAACTAGCTTCCGCTTCCCTTCTGGTATCGAACCCTCTCTGGCTGCTGCCCGGGAACCGGTACACTTGGGCCTGACACTCTGGCCACTCGTCATACACTCCCGGAACCCTCCCTATGTACACGTCATAGAACTTCTTCACCATCAAAGACCTATGTACCTATTAGAGATGCATCTACATCAAGCGAATTCAACAATAATATGCAACATAATATACTTGAGCAACACGAAGAGAAAGAGTGAGCGAATAGTTGAAACATATAGTAAACATAATCTACGCAGTTCATCGTACCCAAACTAATTAACTAGCTAGCGTTACACAAGTTCAGCAGGACCGTTTACATCACAGAGTTTCATCTCGCTACAGAAAGTAAAAATTCAACCCACGCATCATCATCGACATCGTCAATCACTGCATGTTCCATCCATTCAGATCTGGTAGGACACAACCAAGCTTCGTGAATGGTGTCATATCCAGACGTTGCATGGTTATGCGAATTTGGACAGCAGCTCGTGATATAGGGCCGTGGTGGAACATCCGTTTCTCTTCGATGACATCTTTCATGATGATCGCTGCAATGTCCCTCTGGATGCGAAAGAAGACATCTCTGAGTTTATAATCCTGTTCGGCTCCTAACGTTTCTGCCCATTTGCGGATACGATCATCGTTTCTGCTTGTCATGCGAAGTTGTTGGCAATCCCTTTTGAACTCCACCATGAGGTAGATGTCGTAGAATCCATAGTTCTTACTTGCTATTAGTTGATGGACGCATTAGAAGTGAGTTTTATGGTCGAAACTTGACGCGCCCTTCCTTGTTTTCCTGATCTCGATGTGGCCACCCCTTATGCTGAAGCCTTGGAGAGCACTATTCCGAATTTACCATTGTGTCGGTGTAGTCCTTCTTGTTGAAGTTTCTAGACGAGTCGAAATACACAGCGTGGGATACTCGTAGGAAAAGAACGATAAGAACGGCGTTGTCGTTGCTGCGTAAAATAAATTCACCTCAAATTAGCCTCCATATGAGAGAGCAGAAATGATTGAAATGTACAAAAGAGCTATCAGGCAATGACTTACTTTGGATGATAAGGCATAAGCACTATTTACTTGTCCTTTTTCATTACCATGAACTCTTCGATGTAATCCTTTCTATTTTCATTTTCTTTTCATTTTCTTTCTCTTTTCATTTTCTGCTATTAATTTTTTTCTTTTCATTTTCTTTTTTTCCTTTGTCCTTTTTCTTATCATTTTCTATTTATTTTCATTTTCTTTTCATCTTCATTTTCTTTTCATTTTTTCATTTTCTTTTCATTAATCTTTCCTTTCTCTTTTATTCCTTTCATTTTTCTTTTCAGTTTCTTTTTTCCTTTCTCCTTTTACTTTCCTTTTCCTTTTCTTTTCATTATCTTTTTTCCTTTCTCCTTTCTCTTTTTTCTTTTCATTTTCTTTTCTTTTCCGAAAGATGACCGAGCCGGACCCATGTGCATGCTGTGAAGAAGAGTATACAATGTATACACACACACACACACACACACACACACACACACACACATAAACACTATTCTGATCACGGGATGGGAATAATATTTTGATAACGACATAACCTGACGCAGCAGTAGCACTTGAACTTCCCTAAGTGCTAGGTTGAACTTCCGCCAAAAGTGTCCAAATGGGGACTGCGATATACCGTTGGAATGCTATGGACACCAGTATAACAG
This sequence comes from Elymus sibiricus, assembly GCA_039707655.1. NCBI lineage: Eukaryota > Viridiplantae > Streptophyta > Magnoliopsida > Poales > Poaceae > Elymus > Elymus sibiricus. Next base: position 185,667,470 of record CM077669.1, on the reverse strand, counting down.
CCTAGCTTGAATTTTTGGCAAAATGTACACGGTTTAAGAGCAGTTTTCAAAACCGTTTTTCTTCATAGAAAAAAACGTGAATCGTATTTTCGACCCTATTTCTAAACTGTTTATCGGAATGAGGCAAATGAGATGGCGTTGGGTAGCTGCTGCAAATCCGCTCATTTCACATCTTGAACGTTTTCTCAAATTCCCTACGGTTAAAGAGAAATTTGAAAAATGGTGTAATTTCCGAAATCGAATAGTCTGGTTCGTATTTCGGGGTTAATTTGAAAACGGCTAGTCCGATCGACGCAAATGATATGGCCTTGCAAAGCTTATGAAAATTCACATCTTTTCACATAAAAAGTTTCATCCAACTATGAACGGTTTAAAAGTAATTTAGAAAACGGCAGAAGCTGTACTGAGTTCATATTTTCGTGATATTTTCTCAAGGGTTTGTCGGAATGTGGCAAATGATATGGCGTTGGAAAGCTTGAAGAAATGCGAAACTTTTATACGTAGATTGTTTTTTCCAATCCTTTATGGTTTTAAGTCAATTTTGAAAATAGCTAAAATAGTTTTTTAGCCATAATTTCTACAAACTTGTATCGGAATGGGGCAGATGATATACCGTTGAAAAGCTACGGAAAATGCGAAACTTTTTCATGTAGATGGTTTTCTCTGATTCCTAGCCGTTTTCAAGTAATTTCGAAAACAGCAAGATCATGCGTTCTGCATTTATCGCGAAACACAGCTTTCGAAAATGCACCGCGTGAAGAACTTGAACTTCTCGCCATGTGTACCCGAACTTCACTCTATTTTCACGTGCTGTTTTTTTGCTCGTAGCTGTCCATCCACTCACCAGAATTGAGCAAATGATATACCGATGGAAAGCTATTGTAATCACACAACTTTTTTGTGTTGATCATTTTTTCATACTCGCGACGGTTTAAAAAACAATTATATGACATTCATTAAGTGTAGTAGTCGAATTTCGCGCTGTTGTCACGGTGAACTTCTGTGACATATTTTCGTTTGTAATTTCTCACCCATTCGTTGGTGTTACAGAAATGATATTCCTTTTTGAACAAACCTCTCTCACAATATTTTTTTAACTTTCTCCGACCCGAGGACTTGAACTTATAGCAATAAAAAAATTGGACCTTGTCTTTTTATTCATTTTTCTCATATTGAAAGAACACCATGTAGTACGTGAACTTTCTTCGTTTTTATAATTTGAATTTTTTAATTTTTTTTTGAAATCTAATTGCTCCCAAATAATAACTGAACTTCTTTGTGAATTGAGAGAATTATTTTAAAACACAAAAAACAATTTTTGTGTGTTTTCGAACATGGAAATTCAAGGTGAACCTCTCTTGCAAGAATTTTTGAACTTCCCCGGGCAGAGCACGTGAACTTCTTTCAACAAATCTTTTAAGATTTTAATTTTCTATTCTTTTATTCTCACCTGAAATGCATTCTTTGTAGTACTTGAACTTCTCGTTGTTTTCACTATGAACTTCTGTCACGTTTGTGTGTGAAGTTCTCAGTTTTCCTAATTTAGTAAAGAAAAATCCGGATTGCTTTACACGTCGAACTACTCCATTATTTTAATTTATACTTCTAAGATTTTTTTATTTTGAACTTCTATGTATTTATTTTATAAACATGGAAACTAAAACTGATATGTTTTCCGTGTAAGGAATTTCACGAGTTTAATTTAAACTTCTCATCTTTTTTATTTGAACCTTTTCATTTTAATCTTTAGTAACGGGAAAAAAATCTGAGTTTTTCATAAACTTCGAACTTCTCTGGTATTTTAATTCGAACTTCTCAGCATTTTTTATTTCAACTTCTTCATTTCATTCTTTAGTAACAAGAAAAAATCTAAGTTTTTTACATACTTCGAACTTCTCTGTTATTTTAATTTGAACTTCTCGGTGTTTTTTTTACCTTTCTTCATTTTATTCTTTAGTAACGAGAAAAAGTGAGTTTTTTAGAAACTTTGAACTTCTCGGCTATTTTAATTTAAACTTCTTACTTTCTTTTTATTAAATTTATTTTTATTAACTTTTATTCTCGTGATTTTTTTTTGGGTTCACACGTTAAACTTACTCAAAAATAATAATTTCTTTTATTCTTCAAACTTACTGTGTTTTCATGCAGTGATCCTTTTTGATTTTTTGTGCTGTGATACTTTCTTCCTTTTGTTCTCGTTTGAACTTCGTCGATTTTTAATGTTGAACTTCTAGCGTGAACTTTTACATGGTTTTCCCCGATGTGCTTTTGTTCTCGTTTGAACTTCGTCGATTTTTAATGTTGAAGTGTTTTATTGATGGACATCCAAAAAGTATAATTTATCCACACCATGATTCAAATGATCAAATAGGCAAAATAAGAGAAAGAGGTACACGAGCACGTTCCATACAATTATGCCAACCAAAATTTCAAACTTGCACGTGGAACTGACAACACATTCACATACCTCAGTGTTACTTGCCTACATCCTTCTGTAATCACAGGAAGTACATCCATCTATCCACACAACTATGCCATCCCAAATTTAAAACTTGCACTCAAAGGTTGCTATGGAGTTTCAACTGTTGTACATTGAACTCCCTCGCTGGATAAACGATAACAAAAGAGATCAACATATGAAGTTACAAAGATCCAAAAAATTATAAGGCCACAAGCAACCACATTGAACTCTCTTAGAATAAATATATGAACTTCCATAGTTTTCTATTTCTCTGATAAAAGCATCAGCCGTTGTTGTATTGCAACTCAAAATGCATTATGTACATCTCTCTCGCCGCAGGATGCTTTCCAGAAAAAAATTCCTTGATGGTCTGTTTCCACACGAGATTTCTGATCATTCCTCCTCCTCCTCAAATCAGCTGCTCTGTTTCCTGTCTAGTAGTATGTATAGATTTCTCCATCCAAATCGAAACCAGGGTCTCTTGGTGGTGAGATCGCTTCTTGTGTCAAGCGGTCGACGGTAGACAGCAATGAGGAAATCTAGCATCCAGAAAAAAATTCCTTGATGGTCCAAACACAGATGCGTCTGAAGTTCAGGAGATAGCATCTGGCATCAAGTACATAAGATCAAACATCTAGCATGCCCCAAATAGGGAGCACACAGATTTTTACATCTATCATCAAAGAAATTCCTGTGAACTGGAGATTCACCAAACAAAAAGCAACCAGAACAAAAAATCATAGTGTGAACATCCTATGAATGTTGTTCGTCGAAGCAACAACAGAGAGAGGTGTGGTGGCCCAAGCCATCAAGGAAATCAGGAGGAGTTTGGTGGCGCGGTGGTGAAGATACAAAGGGAAGTGATGAGAAGAGAAGTGCGGTGCACGGGGACGGGGCGTGGTGTGGTCTCTAGCACTGGTGCGATCCGGGGAGGTAGTCGGCGGTGGTGGCGGTATCCGGGGAGGCAAGCGGTGCGTGGAAGGAAGAGTGGCACCGGCGATGGGGAACCAGGTGCAACGCCATGGAAACAGATGGAGGGGTGTGGACGGCGGCGGCGGTGGATGGTGCGCTGGGGAAGCTAGGAGCCACAGCGGTGGCACATGGGCCGGCGGTGAACTGGATCCACAGCGGCGCACGAGGCTCCATTGCCTGGCGGCATCGTTCGGGGATCCAAAGCCTGACGACGAAAGGGGGTCCAGGGATGGCGGTGACCGGAAGATGGCTTGGTGTGGGCGGCGGCTTCAGTGGCCGGTAGCACACGCAGGTGGGGCGGCAAGTCCGGTTGCCGGCAGTGCTGCGGGGAAGGTGGGGACTGGGTGGGGGATGGGCCGGTGGCCGGCAGCGCTGCGAGGAAGGCAGCAGCCGCACAGTCCGGGGAGAGAGGCGGCGGCGCCGCCGCCATCCGGGGAGGGTGGCGGCAGCGTGATCTAGGGAGAGTGGCGGCAGCGTTGGGGAACGGGATCGGGGGAGGTCAGGGGTGGGGATTGGGGCAGGCGGTGGGGTGTTGTCTGTTTTTTTATCGGTCCGGTGGTTTTCTCGCGATCTCAGGAACAATCCATCGCGTAGTATATAGGCGGTGCTGTGATCAGAATATATATGGTGGCACTATTCTAATCCCAGGATTAGAATAGTTATTATGATAACTCAAGCCCCTATATAGGGCCGATGAGATCTTTCCGTGATCCGAGAAACACACCATACCGATATAGAAAAAACCCACCCCACCCACCCCACCCGCTTCCCCGATCCCCACCTCCCCCGATCCGCTCCCTGGATCTCGCCGCCGGCGCTACCCTCCTTGGATCTCGCCGTCAGCATCACCGCACATCTCCTCACCCAAGGCCGGCGAGCCTACTCCCCCATGTTCGGCGTTCCTCCTCCCCAACGGCCACCGCCCTTCGCGTCAGCCTTCTCCCCACCACCATGTGCGCCGTCACCACCGTCCAGCTGTCCTCCCCTGGATTTGGCAGCCGCCCCGCCTTCCTCCCCCGGATCCGGCCGTCGTCCCACCTTACTCCCCTGGATCCGGCCGCTGCGCCACCATCAGCCTCAGATCTGGCCACCGCCCCGCCCCACCGCAGGAATCGGTCGCTGCACCGTCATCATCCATCGCCCACCGTATCCCTCTGTCATGCCATCATCGTCTCCGGTTCCGGCGTCCCACCTCCACCACGCCACTTGTCGCCGGTCGACCATGCTTGAGCTCTATCTTCTCCGACCCTGGTGCCCCCCTTCCCTCCTAGCGCACCTCTAGTACTGCCCCTCCCATCCCGGCGCTCCTCCGACGATGCCCCACCCAGCCCAATGCTCCAAATGGGTCGAGGGGCATTGCCCCACTTCGTGGACGTTCGCCTGCTCATAGAGCGTCGCTTCAGTCCATCTCCAAGCCGTCGATAGGAGCAGCACCAGTACCGCCTCTCGTCCGTCCAGTGCTCCAAGAGAACCAAGTCAGGGCAGAAAATATCGGTCAATCTTCTCATGAGCCCAACAGGAACCTATGTCCCTACCTCTGTCAGCTATTGATGGGCACCTAGTGTGAAATTGATCTAGAGAACAAGTTCTGATTATATGCTCTGTACATGCTTGTTGATATGTCAATGAGAACAAACTTTTTTCATCAGGTTGTTTTGATGAGGTTTGCAAGTTCAAAACTCCTGGTTATGAAATTTTGAAGGATGTGAGACTTATTTTGACCTTACACTGCTAAAAGAGCTTCCAGAAATTTCTTACATGTAGATGCACCCATGTCCACATCTTTGACCATCTTCATATGCGTTATGTGTTTAAAATTGCTCAATGAAAAATATGTTCTGAGAAGTTAATATGTTACTGAGTGGAAAGGTCATTTATTATAACAACCCAGTAAGCGAAATTTATTATCGAAGTTCAAATTAAAAATGATGAGCAGTTCTGTGATAAAAATAAAAGACATAGAGTGTATGCGTACAAAAGGGAAGAGAAGTTCAAATTAAAAACAACCAGCGGTTCAAATAATACATAGAGTGCGTTTCGTATAACAAAAAAAGAATCAAAAGGCAAATTATTAAAAGAATTTTGCTAAAAACAAAAGTGTCACCTACAAAAAAAATGTTAAGTCTCGAAGTTCAAATTTAATCAATTAAAGAGTTCCAAGAAATTGTTACACAAAAAAACCTAAAAAGTTCAAATAAAAGAACTACTCCGATTTTTCTATATAAAAACAGATTTTCCACGTTTGTATAAAAAATTCACAGAAGTTGATGTTGAAAAGAGCAACATTTCAAAAGAGTTTTTATAAAAAAAATATTATCCCCGTTCTTCAAAGACAAGAAGTTCAAATTAATAAAACAGTGTGATTCAAAATTTATAAAAACAATACTAACAAATAAAACTAAGAAGTTCAAATTAAAAACATGATGAAGTTCGATGTCTTTAAAAAATCAGATTTTTCTTACTACTAAGAGAATAAAACCGAGATGTTCAAAACTTTATGAACAAAAAACTTCAGATTTTTAACAAGAAAAGAGTTGCGCCTTTTTATGGCTTCCTAACAGTATATTTTTTGCTCAATTTCAATTAGTGTTTTATGAGTTATGGGTAAAAACGAGAGAGAAGTTTAAAGTGAAAACAACCACAAGTTCACGTACTACATTGTATGTGTATTCATATGAGAAAAAAAGAATAACAAAAGGCAAAGTACAAAAAGTTTGTTGCTAGAAGTTCAGATTTTTTTCTCGTTACTAAATAATAAAATGAAGAAGTTGGAAAAAAAGGCTGAGAAGTTCAAATTAAAATAGCAAAGAAGTTCGAAGTTTATGAAAAACTCGGATTTTTTTCTTGTTACTAAAGAGTAAAATGAAGAAGTTCAAATAAAAAAGCCGAGAAAGTTCACGTACTATACGGTGTGTGTGTTTAATATGAGAAAAATGAATAAAAAGTCAAGGTCCAATTTTTTTTTGCTATAAGTTCAAGTCCTCGGTCGGAGAAAATTAAAAAAATTATTGTGAGAGAGGTTTGTACAAAACGAATATCATTTGTGTAACACGGATTAATGGATGAGAAATTACAAACGAAAATACGTCACAGAAGTTCAACATGAAAACCGCAGAAAGTTCAACTACTACACCTAATGAATTTCAAACGAAAATCTTTTAAACCGTCGCGAGTATGAAAAAATTATCAACACGGAAAAGTTGTGTGTTTACAGCAACTTTCCATCGGTATATCACTTGCTCAATTCCGGTGAGTGGATGGAGAGCTATGAGAAAAAAAGAGCACGTGAAGAAATAGAGTGAAGTTCACATAGACATGCTAATGAAGTTCAAGTTATTCACGCGGTGCATTTTTGAAGACTCTGTTTCGCGGATAAAAGACACAACGCATGATCTCGCTGTTTTCAAAATTGCTTGAAAACGGCTAGGAATCAGAGAAAACCATCTACATGAAATAGTTTCGCATTTTCCGTAGCTTTACAATGGTATATTATTTGCCCTATTCCGATAAAATTTGTAGAACTTACGGCGAAAAAACTTTTTTCTCCATTTTCAAAATTGATTTAAAACCGTAAAGAATTGGACAAAAAAATCTACATAAAAAAGTTTCGCATTTCTTCAAGCTTTCCAACGCTGTATCATTTGTTGCATTCCGATAAACTGTTGAGAAAATAACGCAAAAATACAAACTCGGTGGGACTTCGGCCATTTTCAAAATTACGTTTAAATAGTTTAAAATTAGAAAAAACTTCCTCTATGAAAAATAAGCGGATTTGCAGCATCTATCCAACGCCATCTCATTTGCCTCATTCTGATAAACGCTTTAGAAATAGGATCGAAAATACGATTCACGGTTTTTTGTATGAAGAAAAACGGTTTTCAAAACTGCTCTTAAACCGTGTACATTTTGCCAAAAATTCAACCTAGGCTGTTATACTGGTGTCCATAGCTTTGCAACGGGATATCGCAAGCCCCAATTGAACACTTTTTAGCGGATGTTCAACCTAGCACTCGGAGAAGTTCAAGTGCTACTTCTGCGGCAGGTTATGTAGTTATCAGAATATTATTCTCATCCTATGATCAGAATAGTATATATATATATATCCTTGGTTGAACTTCCTGAGTTGTTCAAACTAAACTGCCCCCTGTAAGAAACTGACCTTCCTGCTATCTTCGCATCCGTGGTTTCCCTAGACAATTTGCGTGGTGCTTCTTGTTCTTTGTGATGTAAGTGTAATCTGGACATGCTTTCCAGCATCTAAATGTTTCGTTTTGATTCGAAATCTAGCTCGTTGGCGGATTTGCTCTCGGGACGTGATGAACTTGGGTCTGTTACAAGTTTGATGCATGCACTGGATGTTCTAGAACCTCTAACACGATGGCAATTGGGTTTAGGTACGAGTTTAGTGGACATTTTGTTGTTATTTTCAAACGAATTTGATTTCGTGTTCTGTTCTTCGTCCGCGGGAGTTTTTTCCGCCGCTTCTGCCGATTTTGTAGCTTTTCTGTGAAGATTGGCGCCTGATTTGCATGCGTTAGTGAGACTGAATCCTTCCCACGTTGTTATTTTGATTTGGTGGGCACATACACTCCGAAATAGGCCGATTTTATCTTCTGCCTCCCGCACGTGGTTCGTTCTTTGAGCGGACAACAAGATGGCGCATCACTTTCATGTTTTATCTGGAGCATGATGACGTTCGAAATGGCGGCTGACGCGTTGGAGTCGACCCAAACGATTAAATCTGGAACCTAATTCGATTGGGGTTGTTTTTTCAATCATTTTACGTTCTGTTGTACAAGCTGGACTTCTATAACATTTGTACTTGAATTCCGTGGTTGCTTGGCGGTGGCTGAGTTGGCGAGGGACAAGGATGGAATGCATACTCTGCTTGCGTCACTACTAGGAGAAACCTTATAGGCAGGACACTATCAGTAGCGCTGGAATGTAACAGGCGCTGCTGCTAATTACCAGTAGCGCTGGATTTAGACAGTGCTACAAGTAAAGACTTAGCAGTAGCACTGGAAACATAAAGAGCGCTACTGCTAAGCGGGACCCGACGAGCCCACCGACACTATTGGTTGTAGCAGCGCTGTCCATAATACAGCGCTACTACTAAGACTTTAGCAGTAGCGCTTTATTTGGTGGAACCGCTACTGCTAATGGGCCCCACTTAATAGTAGCGCACTTTCTGGAAAGCGCTACTACTAAGTGACATAGCAGTAGCACGTTCTGGAAAACAGCGCTACTGCTAAGCGTGGCTGGTGCCATCTTTTCACCCCCCTCCCCCCTCCTCCCCCCTTTGCCCGCTCTCCCCCTCCTTTCCCCTCTCCCCTCACCATTGTTGCCCTTCTTCTCTCTTCCTCCTACCTCTCTTCTCTCCCCATTAATGCCCCTCCACCAAAACTCTCCTCCATAAATGGCCTTCTCATCTCTAGCTAGCTCCATAAATGCCCCCTACCTCATTTGTTTGGCTCTCCCTCCATTCCATTAGATATAGATCTAGCTAGCTCATCTCTCTCCCTCTCCATTAGTTACCTAGAGTCATCTCTCCTCCCCAACAACTTGATCTAGCTAGCTATTGACATGTCCCCAACAACTAGATCTAGCTAGATCTAGCTAGATATAGGTGAGTAAAAAGTTGTTCATTTCAAGAATGGGAATATGTGTGTGAATGGGAATATGTGTGTTTGGGATATGGAGAGATTTGTGCGAGTGACATGCCCCCGAGTTGCTTATGTTCTGCCAAAATGTCGATTTATTTCCGTTTCGGTGAATTTTGAGCAAACTCGATATGTCCTATTTTTAGGCAAGGTCATGCCAAATTTTTATATGACTTTGATGCATGCATGCATTTTGTTTATAACCCTTTTGCTTGTTATACTGTGCATGCAGTCGGTCATGAAGGTGAGTGGATGGAAGGTGGAGCGATACATGCAATCCGCGGTGATGGACATGCATGCAAATAATCGGACTAGGATTAGATGTCCGTGTACAAGATGCAAAGAAGGAGTCCTTTTGGACCCTTTTGATCGTGGCAGGTTGAAGGCACACCTGCTGATGAATGGTTTCATGGATGGCTATACTCGGTGGATAAGTGAAGATGATGATGATGAGGACGTCCACATGGCAGGGAATAACGACATGGCGCTAGACGAAGAGATGACCGATCGACACGAAGACGATGGCGTCGGACATGGCAGCGGGGAAGAGTTAAATGACGGCGGCGGAGAAGATTCCGAACATGGCGGCGGAGAAGATTCCGGACACGGTGAAGAAGAGTCCGGACATGGCGGAGAAGCAGAGGCGGCGGTCACGCCGTAGTATTCGACGCTACTAAGTGCAGTCGTGTAGGACTCTCATGTTCGAGACCTCCTTCGCAAGAGTACGACTAGCGAGAGAGCTGCGTCTAGAGAGGAGGCCAAGCTGGCGCAACTTGAAGTAGACTCGAAGACTCCATTGTATGACGGTTGCGATCCCGAGGTGACCCGCTTGAGTTTCACGCTCGAACTTCTAAAGACGAAGGCCAAAAACAAATGGACAGACAAAAGCCTCGATGAGCATTTGAAGTATCTACATAATAAAGTTCTTCCCGCGGGGATCCTGTGTCCTACTAGTGTCGATGAGGCCAAAAAAATCGTTTGCCCTTTTGATTTTCCGCACATTAGGTTCCACGCATGCATCAACGATTGCATCATTTATCGGGGGGAGCATGCAGAAAAAACCAGCTGTCTAGTGTGCAATGCTTCTCGATACAAGAAGGCAGGAAAGAAAGCTCCTCAGAAAGTTGTATGGTACTTTCCGATCACTCCCCGTCTGCAGCGGTATTTCGTAGATCCTAAGGAAGCAAAGCTCATGCGCTGGCACGCGGAGAGGAAGAAGCCCGACGATGGAGATGATCCGAAGCTGAGACACCTCGTAGATGGTAGCGAGTGGAGAGCATTCAACACCGTATATGGATTTGCTGCAGAAGATCCAAGGAACATCGTGCTTGGTGCGAGTACCGATGGCATGAATCCGTTTGGAAACCAAAACATCAACCACAGCACATGGCCCGTCTTTGTATGGATGTACAACCTCCCTCCATGGAAGTGCATGAAGACAAAGTACATACACATGAGCATGCTGATTCAAGGGCCGAAACAACCGGGAAATAATATTAACCTGTATATGGGGCTTCTGAAAGAGGAGCTAGACACGTTATGGAAAACACCGGCATGGACATGGGACGCCAGCAAAGGAGAGTATTTCTATATGAGAGCCGCGCTGATGACGACGGTGCACGACTATCTCGGTTATGGGTACACCTCAGGCCAGGTGTGCCACGGATACTGCGGATGCACGAGGTGCATGGATGATACAACGTCTCAGCAGCTTACGTCAACGAAAGATGGCGGGTCCGGGAAAATCGTGTACATGGGGCATCGTAGATGGCTCGAGAAGGATGACCCATGGAGAAAGCCTGGAGATCTATTCAATGGGTTGGCTGAGCATCGAGGACCTCCACGTAAGAGGAGCGGCGCCGAAGTCAACGTAAGAGGACCTCCACGTAAGAGATCGTTGTCATACTATGTGAGCTTGAGATGTACTTCCCGCCCGCGTTCTTTGACGTCATGATGCATCTGTGTGTCCACATCGTGGACGACATCATCGACCTCGGGCCGACATTCCTTCACAGCATGATGCCGTTCGAGAGGATGAATGGGGTCATCAAAGGATTCGTTCGTAACATGTCCCGTCCCGATGGGAGCATCGTCCAGGGGTATCTGACGCATGAGTGCATCTCCTTTTGCGAGAATTATATAGGCGTCGGAGACCCTGTTGTTGGTTTATCCGTCAAGAAGCACGATGGGAGGCTCGGAGGAGAAGGTCACAACAACGGCCGGAGGGAATTGCGCGTGGACTACTCGAATCGACGGAACGACTTTGACAGGGCTAACTTAGTAGTGCTACAACACCTAGATGTGGTAGATGATTATGTGGCACGGCATAAATAAACCATCGCAAATAAGTACCGTGATAAGGGGATGCTCAAGACGGACGACGAAGTTACTGTAGAGCACAACGCAACTTTCTTGCGTTGGTTCAAAGAGCAAGTTCTTGAAAATCCCACGGAAGAGGGCAGTTCATACGGATTGCTCATACACGCCTTAGCACATGGCCCCGCGCCCAAACTCGCGACCTATCAGTCATACGATATCAACGGGTACGCGTTCTACACGGAGGCCAAAGACATGGACAGTGATTACCAGAACTCTGGGGTGACGATTGAATGCATGACCGAAGCCAACGGCACAACTAAAAGATTCTACGGAAGGGTCGAAGAGATCTGGGAGCTTGACTATACTGGATTGCACGATGCGACGATGTTCCGTGTCAGATGGGCTAAGGACGTCGTAAGAGAAAACAAGTATTTCACTACCATGTCTATACCCGCTGACGCGAAGAGCGCAACCGTGAACATTAACGTCATCACCAAAACTGAGCCATGGGTACACGCTAAGCACATGACGCAATGCTTCTTCATAACCGACACGACCAATCCCAGCCGTGTTGTCGTGAGGAGAGGCAAAAGCAGCATCGTCGGAATGGATGGAGTCGCCAACGAGGAAGACTACGACCAATACGGCAACCCGATGAGGGAATATGACGATGACGATGAAGCATACGTGAAAAGAAGAATCAATACTACATTACATAAGAAAGATCGTACTCCATGGTTCCGGAAAAGTCACAAGGAGGGGCTCAATTATTCGGCAATGAACAAGAAAGGGAAGAAGCTCAATGTGAAACGTCGTCGACGCAGCTGAGAAACCATCATTTATATATATGTATCTATTTTGTGTACGCACTTAAGTAACCGTTATCGGTCAACGGATATATATGTTACCACCACATGCATAGTTCCGGTGATATTCGCGCAGTGTGGGAGGGAGACGCCGTCGTAAATAGAAAGGAAGAAAGCAATACAAAAGAAATACAAAAGGGAGAAAGCAATACAAAAGAACAAAAACAAAATCGAGAAAGTAATACAAAATAAAAAGAAAAGTAAACAGAAAAGAAAAGGGAGATAATAAAAACTAATACATATCAGTAGCGCTGGATTATGAACCAGCGCTATAGCTCATATAGTTATAGCGCTGGATCCTAACCCAGCGCTACTACTATGTGTATTTTAGAATTAAAAAAACTGAAAATTAAAACAGTTAGCAGTAGCGCTGGATTATGAACCAGCGCTATTGCTAATTTAGCTATAGCGCTGGTCCTAACCCAGCGCTACTACTATTTTTGAGTTAACCGCCGCGCGTGCTCAAATTTTGCCAACTCCCATCCCCCCCACTCTCCCACCTCTCCCCCTCCTCTCTGTCGCGCGCCGCCGTCGCCCCTGCCCGCCGTCGTCGCCCCTGCCCACCGCTCCGACCTCCTCCTCGCCGCGCGGACGCCCGAGCCCTCCCATTCCCCCCCACTCTCCCACCTCTCCCCCTCCTCTCTGTCGCGCGCCGCCGTCGCCCCTGCCCGCCGTCGTCGCCCCTGTCCGCTCCGGCCTCCTCGTCCGCGCCGCTTCAGGTACCCCCCTCCCCCCACCTCCCCCTCTCTCTAGTCAATTAGGAAAAAAAAATCTAGGGTTCATATCTAGGGTTAAAAACAGGATTGTTGCTACTTAGTAATAGAATGTTGGTTGCTTTGTATATGTTTGAATGTTGGTTGAATGTTTATAAAAAACAGTAGCAAATTGTAGGTATAAAAAACTACCTAGGCTTTGGTTGAATGTTGGTTGCTTTGTATATGTGCTCCTGTTGGTTGAATGTTGGTTGCAAATTGATGTTATATATGTGCTCCTGTTGGTTGCAAAATGTTTGTTGCAAATTGATGTTGGTTGCAAATTGATGTTGGTTGCAAAATGTTTGTTGCAAAATGTTGCAAATTGATGTTGGTTGCAAAATGTTTGCAATGTTGGTTGAATGTCGAAGAATATCTGAGTGGCCTATGTTTTGCCGGAATGTTGATTCATTTCCGTTCCGGCAAATTTCAGGCGCTCCATATGTCCACTTTTTAGCAAAGGTCATGCCGAAAATTTCCATGATTTTTGGCATGACTTGTGCTACAAACTAGGACATATGGAGAGCCCGAGATTTGCCGGAAGGGGAATGAATCAACATTCCGACCAAATATAGGCCCCTTTTTTCTCTTCATTATATCTTTTATTTACAATTGTTGAATAGGAAACATGTCTAGCCACGCCTCAGCCGGGGGTTCAGCTCGCCTCGAAGAAGACCCCATCGAGGCAGCAAATCACTATTTCGATTACCTGGACGAACACCAGATGGGAGTGCATGGTGGCGGCAGTGGCACCAACCCCGACGCCGACACCGAAACCGGCACCAGCACTGGCACCGACACCGACACCACCCTCGAGACCGGCAACGATGCTGTCGTAGCCGGTAAAGCACCGAAGCAGAAGAGGTCACGAAGACCAAACGAGCTTGGCATCGGACAAATTGTGGTCACGGAGATGCACCCCAAGAAATTAGAGCCAACAGCGCCGGATGAAGCGCGCTCGTGCTGGGGCAATCAACTAGGATGCATCCTCAGGGAAACCGCCAACCTCAACGACGAGAAGTTGAAGAAGATACCACATATGGAGCACATGCTCCTAAAGAAGTTGCACAATAGGTTCCTGTTCCCCGGCCGCACAGAAAGCAAAGAACCGTGGGATGATGATGCCATGACAAAGATAAACAACAAGGCGATGGTGACGTTCACCAACGACTTGTCCGCCTGGAAAGTTCGGGTGAAAAAAGCGATAGATAAGAATGAACCGTGGTCCAAGATTCATGCTGACAATCCGTCACTTACGGAAGAGGACTTTGAAAAATTCAAGGAGACTTGCGCTAAAGATGAAACCAAGAAAAAGTCAGAGAAAATGAAGGCGCTCCAGGCCAGGAACACGCCTCCCCACGGCCTCGGAAGCCGTGGTTACGAGGGGAAGAGGCACGTATGGGCCAAGGAGGACGCCGAACGTGAAAATCACAGAATCCCAGACCCCTTGGCGGAGTTCACCGACCCGCTGGAGCATGACTGGATCAGGGCCCAGTACAAGTGGGACCGCGTCAAGAAGACCTTTTACACGGACCCGAACACGAGGGAGTTCATGAGACTTCTGGTAATTGTTATATTACCACATTATCATATTAGCTTCCAATCAATTCGACTACAAGTTTTGTCACATTATTAGTAAACCATCGACGTTCCTTTTGCAGAAAGAGCAGCACCAAAAGGCAGCCGAAAGCGACGAGTCGTCACAGTCGTCGGCGAGGCCCAAGTGGGACACCCATTTCAACCGGGCCCTGAACATACTGAAAAAGGTCCCGGAGGACACACCGCCGTCCTATGGACGTGTGCACGGCGTCGGAGATGGCGCCTCGTGGAAGACGTGCTACCACGAGGAGCTAGAGGAAAGAAGGAAGAGAAAGTTGCTTACTCAACAGACCATCGACCAGAAGGTCACGCTTGCGATCAATAAGTCCAAAGCTGAGACCAAAGCAGAGTTGGAACAGATAGTCGATGCAAGGGTCAGTGCAGCGGTAGCTGGCGTCACGACTGACTTCACATCTTCCATTTCCAGCTTGCTTCCGGCATTTTTTGAATGGACGAAGAAAAATCCAGATAAAGGGCCAGCGGACTTTCCCCTTCCCAGCTACGTCGAGAGCAATTCGGTGAACATCGCACCACCAGCACCTGCTCACGCCACCGCACATGCTCCCGCTCCTATTCATAGCAGCCCGTCCTCCGTCTCTGGACTACTCGGCGGGCCTTCGTCTATGGCTATGCTCGACGCCCTCACGGTAATTACGCGTCATACCCTTTTCACCAGCATGTCTATATAGTCTTCCATTTCAATTGCCTTTCGGATGTTTGACGTCGCAGACATGTCTTCGTAGGCCAGCGATACCCCGTGCACCCTACTGTATGACATCAAGGGCCAGAAGGTGGCCGTGGGAAAGGCAACGATCGTGAAGCCGAAGGACCGCATGTTCCACAACCGAGAGATGCCCGATGGCATCTTCAAGGTTAACGTGGCCAGTGTCTTAGCGGGCTTCGAGGATTTGCCTCCTCCGGTACCAGTCGATGACGAGGAGACCCCTCAACGGATTGGCGCATGCAAGAGCTGGTTCTTGCCTTGGCCGAAGACTCTTCTTCGTGTCGAGGCGCCCGGTATCACACCAACGACAGCTTCTCAAGAAGGTATGAACACCACCCCACCTACCAAATTACCTGCAGCTCTCGTGGCGGGTGATAGCGGACGACGCGAGGGAGAGCCTCCATTAGTGCCAGATGACGTCGCCCCCGTTGTCGAAGAAGCAAATGCTGATGATGACATGGAGGATGATGATGATGACCCAGACAAGTATTTCAATACCGCTTATGATGATGGAGGATTGATGGCTCAGGACGACGAAGACTCAGGCTATGAGCGTGTAGATGATGACTTGATGCTGCCTGATTTGCCGGAGCCGGAACGTCGTAATAAGGCGGAATGCAAAAAGTCTCTCTTCAAGCGATCCTCGCAGGAGACGCCTCCAGATGCCGCCTCTACCCAGCAACAACCCGAAGGCCGTCCACTGATTAGCCCGACGACACTGGGGGTGACAGTTAGGGAAGGTATGGTGGGCTCACTACCGCCACCCGCCAAGAAGCAAAGGAGGAGACCGGGCAAGAAAGGCCCTAAAGGCGCCAGAGCTGCTTCAAGTAGCCAGCCGCCTCTGAAGCCCCGGGAGGTAGACAGAATACCTGTCGTAGGTGCGGGGCGTTTCCATGTCGTCGGCCACCCGATCCTACCTCAGAAAGCGCTAGAGGACATACTGAACAATGATCTAAGGAGACTTCATGATGATGTGCTGGCCAGAGAGAAAAGCCTTCTCATCTCGGGAAAACCGGGATACCCGCTTTACGCGGCTTAGGTGCCGGGTGGGAAGTTGTACGTCGAGGGATGGCCCGCGGATAAGTTCATCCTGCGATTTGACTACATCTACGACATGTTCCACATGACCAAGCTAGATTTCTAGTTCATCCGCATGTATGCGTTGTATCTCAACTACATCATCAGGATCGAGAACATAAAATATATCTGCGTCGCGGACCCGTACCATATGCACGAGAGCTTCTTGGATGTCTGCAAAGAGCACCGTGACTATGCGAGCAAGTACATCGGTGGCTTCATGGTCGCTAATAAGGACAAGGAAGCGATTCTCCTGCCTTATCATCCCACGTAAGTCATCCGCGCATATCCTTTCGTAAGTGTTAATCATTCCTTTGCAAGCATGGAGGCTAATTTGAGGTGTACTTAATTTGCGCAGTGGGGGGGGGGCACCGTCCTCATCGTTCTGTAAACAGAATACTCCCATGCTATATACTTGGACTCATCGAAGAACATCAAGAAAAAGGATTACAAGCACATAAAGAGTGTTCTCGATAGTGCCCTGTTAACCTTCAGCATGTCTGGTGGATATATCAAGGTGAAGAAGTTCAGGAGGAACGGGCTGGTTTTTAGCCATAAGACCGACTTCTGCTGCAACCAGCAACCGCACATCAGTAAGGCTGATGGATTCTACCTCATGCATCACCTGCTCGAGTTTAGAAGGGATAATCAACGCCTTTGCATGTCAGCTACTACCAACGATGCCGAGATTGTCAACTGGGCCACAAGCATAGGAAAGACACCGGATCATCGAATCCGAGCTGAGTTTTATCACGTGTAGTGTGAACTTGCCCAAGTGATCATGAAGCAGGTCCTCGAACCAACAGGGATGTTCTACCATGGGCCAATCACGCGGGATGATGTCCGAGCACTGCTAATCGCTCAGCGTCTGGACCTGAAGCCTTTCAAGAAGCTCGTGTGCTTCCTCCCTGACTATGAAGATTGGACCGAGGACTGATTGTCGTTGAAAAAATATGTGTCACTAGCGTCCAGACGAAACTATGTGATGTAATTAAACCGTGGTCCTGAACTAGCGTGGATCGCTCTAGTTAATTAGTTTGGGTATGAGGAACTTCGTCATTTATGTTTACTATAGGTTGCTTGTATGTTGCTAATTATGCCTCTTTGTGTTCTTAAGTACATTATGTTGCATATTATCGTTCACGATGCAGGTACATAGATCAGAGATGGCGAAGGGCTGCTACGTCATGTTCGTTGGGAAGGTTCCAGGAGTCTACGACCACTGGCCAGACGCTCAGGCCCAGGTGGACAAGTACCCGGGTGCTAGCCACAGAGGGTTCGACAGCAGAGCCGAAGCGGAAAGTAGTTACTTGAGGTGGACGCTCCAGCAAGAGCGGGGGCGGAACCGCCGGTGCCTCAAGTACTACATAGTCGCGGTCTTGCGCATGCTGATCGCTCTTCTCTTCTACATCATGGTTTAGATAGAGATGATCAAACTTGTGTGTGTGCCATGACCATGTAGTTGCACTTATTCGAGACATGACATGACTTGTGTATCGCTATTTTCGAGATGTGATGATATTTGTGTTGAATTATGATGATGATGGTATGACGAGACTACTGTATGTGTATGATATGATGATAATAGTGTATGTTTATTGTGATCTGATGAAACTACTGTATAGAGCCTGTATAAATACAGCACGAATACGTAGAGGGGGTATGAATCTGTGAAAGCAGGAATACTAGCAGCAACGCTGGAAGGCATCTAGCAGCAGCGCTGGATTAGCAGCAGCGCTTGCCTTTCCACAGCGCTACAGCTAAGTTGTATCAGTAGCGCTGGTCAGTGTAGCGCTACTGCTAAGTCTGGTTAGCAGTAGCGCTGCACCAACCAGCGCTACTGCTACAACTTAGCTGTAGCGCGTTAGCAGTAGCGCTGGACCCAGCGCTACTGCTATAGGTTTTTCAAGCGCTACTAGTAGGGTTTCTCCTAGTAGTGCGTGCTAAGGAAGGGTTCAAGAAGTGAACAGAGTACGTACTGCCGCCGCTTTTCTGTGGCTTTATAGTGTGAGAGGGGACTCCCGCCTCCAGCTAGGGCCGCTCGCTCTTTCGCGTAGTTCTGGCCGAAAGCAAGAGGATGGCTGGAGAAGCCAGTCGGTAGCAAAAAGAAGCCGAGCAGAGAAGCGTTCCACAAGCCACAAATTGACTAATTTTTACAGGAGAAGAGATTTGCTAACACAAAGATATAATTATTTTTTCATTTAATCTATCTTTGGGGATAGTTTTTTGATCATCCACGGTCTTCAGTAGAAGCTGGACTTCTTTGTTGTTTAATGGTTGAACTTCTGGTTTTCCACATTGCAAGGTGAATGTGCATTGTGATCTATATTTCTCTTGTTTGTTTGTTTGTTTTTTGTAATTTTAATTCTTGAGTTGTTTTTGATTTTTGGACTTTTGTCCCATGAGCAACCATGGGATTAGCCCAAGTATGCACTTTTTTTTGTAACATGTTTTCGTACTTCGAACAGTGGTAGAACTTCAGTACGTACGTAACCTGAACTTACTAGTATTTTCATACAACATAATTTGTTTTTTTAACATGTTCATCTTATGTGTTTCCAAAACCCTGAATTCTGTATCTTTACTTTTTGAACTTCTTATTTAGATTTTCATTTTAGTTGGATTTAAATGTTTTGAATCATTGAAACCACCGAAGTTCCCCCTCTCTTGCTCCGGCATTGCGCCTGTCAACCAAGCGCGCACTGCCGCGTTAGCGCGAGACCGAGCCGGGGGGCGGAGGGGGGGGGGGTCGGGACCCCCTCCCCTTCCCCTGCGAGGCCGAGCCAGGAATGAGCCGGAGCAGGCGACGACGCGGCGTGCTGCGTCGTCGCATGCGGAGGCGAGTCCGTCACATCAGTGGCCCCACTATCTATCTTAGGGGTGTGGCTCTGGGTTACGTGCGTGTGGGGGGTGGAAACAGAATAACCGCATTGCGCCTGTCAACCAAGCGCGCACTGCCGCGTTAGCGCGAGGCCGAGCCGGGGGGTGGGGAGGGGGGGTCGGGACCCCCCTCCCCTCCCCCTGCGAGGCCGAGCCAGGAACGAGCCGGAGCAGGCGACGACACGGCGTGCCGCGTCGTCGCATGCGGAGGCGAGTCCGTCACATCAGTGAACCCACTATCTATCTTAGGGGTGTGGCTCTGGGTTGCGTGTGCGTGAGGGTGGAAACAGAATAACCGCATTGCGCCTGTCAACCAAGTGCGCACTACCGCGTTAGCGCGAGGCCGAGCCAGGAACGAGTCGGAGCAGGCGACGACGCGGCGTGCCACGTAGTCGCATGCGGAGGCGAGTCCATCACATCAGTGACCCCACTATCTATCTTAAGGGTGTGGCTCTGGGTTGCGTGCGTGTGGGGGTGGAAATAGAATAACCGCATTGCGCCTGTCAACACTATTGAAAATTGGACTTAGGGTGTCGGTGAATTTGAAATTTTCCTTTTGTCGTCCTTTATTTGTGTATTTGAACTTCTCCTTAGATAAAGTTGTATAAATTTATATTTTGGATTTCCCTTGTTGGTTCATTTGAACTTCTGTTTTCTTCTGTTTATTGGTTTGTAAGGGTTGCAAACATTTATTTTTTGTGTGTGTTTTTTGTGTTTTTTCTTGTATTGATTGTGTTTTAATCTTTTCTTATTACATACATTGCATTTATTTTTTAGTAGATGCATTTATTTTATGGTTGTTGGTTTAGTTTGTAATTGCCACCTCTCCACCACCAACTCCCCCTCCAATCGGCCCCCTTGTCAGAAAACCCCCTCCCTCCCCATCCTCTCGCTCGCTGCCTCTGTCTGTCCGTCGCTCGCTCTCTCTTCCACAACTTCCCCTTCTCTCGCCAGCATCAACTGCCCCGATTTGGTCTTCGCATTCTCCTGCGCTTGTGGGTGGAGTAAGCGGCCGCACACCCCGCTCCTATTTCTGCCCCCACGCCCCGCTCTTCCTCCCTCGGGCTGCTGTCTTCTGATTCGAACCGCAGCGGGCAACCGTCTGGGCGGTTTGTAGATGGTGGTGGCTTCGTGGGGTGGAATAACTGCCGCAGATTCGTTCATCAGCGTCGTCTGGAGAGGTACAAATGATGCCTCCCCCAAATGCTCCCTCTTAGGATTTGCTAGATCTAGCCCGTGCTGTGTGTTTCTTCTGTGCGCTCTCGCATCCGCCTCCCCCTTTCTTCTGATGGTTGGATGCAAGGGTAGGTAGAGTTCCTCTGCAAGGTTGTCGGTAGATGCTTCGATTTCGTGTCTGTGTTCTATTTTAGCCTTTAGTATTGTGTGAATTCAATTTCCCCGTGGGCATTTCTACCTGTCATATGTTTGTAAGCAGGGTTTGATGTGCTGGTTGCTGCTGGATCTGATGCGGCTTCAACCTTTTTCCTCTTATTGATTTGGCAGTATAGTTTGTGTCAATGGCATACTTATTAAGGATGATGAGTATTTGTATGTTGCTGTGCTTTCCTTGATGTGCTGCTGTTCATCTTCATAGTTGTTGCTGCCATTTAGTTGTTATATTTTTTGGGTTTGATTTAGTTGCTTTTCGAAGTGTGGTTTGATTTTCTACTTGCTAATAAGATGTACTTTCTCCCCTGTTTTTTGTGTTTGTTTTTGTAGGTGGATATAGGGCTTGGAGTATCTTGCATCAGGTAGTGGTGTTGTGATGTCTTCAGGACCTTCTTCAGGTATGTATATGTATATGCATCTTGTCTTATAATAGGAGTTTTCTTTTATATGGCTGCCATGATCTTTACTTTCTTGTCATGTTTTGAACTGCTCATGTTTGACAATGTGAACTTCCTACATAGTTTATGTGTATGCATTCTACCAGTAGCTGAAGTGAGCAGATTGTACCTTAGTGGATTTTTCATGGAATTACCACTGAACTATATTCCTTAGGTGTGTTTGGACTCCCCAGTGTTTTAATTATAGTATATAGCTTTTTATTTTGTGTATCATGTTCATGGTAATGAAAAGTGGTAGTTGGGCTTTCTGGTTGTACATTATTGGAGTTATGTCAATAATTTTCGTGGTAACTTTGTTGTGCATTGTTTTGAATTGTTGTACATTGTGATAATTTTAATGGTAACTGCATATTTTCCTGTTTGTCTTAGTGAATTTTTGTACATTGTTTTACTACTCACGCTTTCTTTGTTTATGGAGTGCTTCCTAACTTGAAGTTCTGGTATTTATTTTATTTATTTACTATGGAATATTTTTGAACTTCTGGTTGTTCTTTTTGGTTTACTGCTTGGTAAGGTATACTTGAACTTCTGGCTATTTATAGTTTTATTGCTTTTTTAGTTTATGTAAAACTTTCTGGATATTCATTGTTTCACTTCTTTTGCTGGTTTTTGTTGAACTTCTGGCTAGTCATTGTTATGGGTTTTTTCTCTGATGCTCCATCTTTGTTTTATGTGGTACTGGTTTTGGCTTTTGTGTTTTCATTTGGAAGGGCAATTTCCTTTTTAAAACACAGCTGCCTTTTTCCCTTTTTGTAGTTGGTGATGAGATGAAAAATTCGGATAAAAGTGTCTGTGATCAAGATGGTGGTTCAGAAGTTAATGTTGCTGACCCAAAGTCTGATGCAGCTAAGTCATCTATCAGTTTGAGTTTAGTTGCTGAGGTTGCTTGCATTCTTGACAAAAATTTAAACCTTGAAGATCTCGCGTCTGCAGCTGTTGCATCAGCTAGTATGTGCTACTCAGTTCTTGCTTCACCTTTTTACTTCTTTAATTCTAAAGCCATGATTTTTTGAACTTGTTGCTATCATGTGTTTTGTATTTGTTGTTTACTCTTTTCCTTTTTGTTTTCTTTTTTGTGTATTTGCAGATGCAGACAGAGAAGAAGCTATTAATACCACCAACGATGTTCTGTCTGACCTGGGTGGGGTTGAGAAGACTGTTGAGCCTGAGCAGGTGGCTCCATCAGCTGAAAATTGCGATCCCGTACAGGATCCTTTGTGCTCTCTTCAGTTGTCAGAGATGCAGTCCCAATCTATTGATGGCACTGAACCTGTCACACAGGCTGAGGACGAGCCCTTGCAGCTTCTTTTAGAAGATCAACGGAAGAGGAAAAAGCTAGCAGAATATGAGAGGAAGAAGGCGGCCCGTCTACAAAAATCTGTTGATTTTGCTGAGCCTACAGTTGGGCATGTGTCCGGTGCTGATGAAGACGTTGCGCATGACGGTGATACCATAGTTGCCCCTGTGACGAAGAAATTCAAGCGGATCTCAACAAAGAAGCGTCTCGTTGGTGTAGTTACTCCTCGGAGGAGCCCACGTGTTTCAAATGTTGCAGCTCCAACTATAGGTGAACTTCCTAAAGTTGATGGCCAAGCTCCTGGTGGTACCCCACGCCGTAATCCACGTGTTCTTGCGTATGCGAAGTCGACATCGTCTCCGCTTGGTGGTGCTGGTTCTGGGAAGGGAAAGAAGTGTGGAAATAAGCGCAAAGGTGGGGTTGCAAAAGTTAATAAGGGTCTTAAGAAGCGTGCTCGTGTTGATGGGGATGAACAGGTTGATGAGGATTTTGACGCTGATGACGAGGATGTTGATGATGATGTTGCTGATCAGGTATGAATCTGGTGTATTAATTGTTGTTTTATGTTCCTTATGCTAGTATTTTTTTAACAAAACCATGTTTGTATGCTCTGTATTTGTGTATGTAGTACTGTCTTGTTCTTTATTGTTGAACTTCTGGTATAATGTTTGTCGATGCTGAGTAAAGTAGTTGAACTTCTGGTTATACATGGTTGTGCTGCCTTTGCTCTTGACTGTTGAACTTCTGGTGTATAAATTGTTATACATTTATTTTTTGTATTTCTCTATTTGTTTATGTGGTTCTTTCTTGTTCAACGATGCTGAAGTCCTGGTTTATTTTTATGAACACATTGTTATGCCATGGTCTCTTATATTGCTTTTTATGCAGTATGAGCTTGTGAAGAGACCTATGAGGAAGAATAGAGGAGGCAAAGCAGTGGAAGGAACCGATGAAGGAGGAGACGATGCGAAATGTTTTAACAAGACGATTCGCTGCTCACTGAAAGAGGTCAAGGCGTGCACAAAATTGCTAGAGCCAAGGCACAAGGAGAGGGTTCTCAAGT
Organism: Elymus sibiricus; assembly: GCA_039707655.1. NCBI lineage: Eukaryota > Viridiplantae > Streptophyta > Magnoliopsida > Poales > Poaceae > Elymus > Elymus sibiricus. The sequence continues at coordinate 185,643,953 of CM077669.1, read as the reverse complement.
CTGGTTTTGGTTGTGTCTTTGATTTTAAGGTTGATTAGAATATTTCTCGTCCTTTGATGGGCCACCTTTACACCAGGATTGACCCTTCAACTATGATTCTAGACATGGGCGAGCCAAATAAGAAATTTCGCATTACAAGTGATGCTGTTCATCTTCTTTTTGGTTTCCCTCAAGGTGATCGTACCCCTCCTAGGCCCTCAAATGATGGATTCGATGACGCTGTCATGAGGCTGAAGGGCAAACTTGCATATCAGAGGAGTGATGATATCAAGACAAAGGATCTATGGAAGATTCTCGAGGATCTTGTGAAGGATGACAATAAAGATGATTTGGCTCTTCAGGTGTTTTACCTGACTCTTTTCATGAAGGTTGTTATTCCTAGTATGTCTACACGGGTTTCCAGGGAGGCAGCAATGGCTGAGAATCTTGTCTCTGAAGATATGGCAAATATGGACTATTGCCAGTTGCTTGTTGATGATCTTCAAAGGGCTGTAATTAGATATCAACAAGGGACTAGCAGGGGAAAGGCTGTCACAGGCTGTGGCATCGTGCCGCTTCTTATGTATCTGGGCTGCGTTATCATTGGCAAGAAGCCTGTTGTTGACTTGAGAACTCCTCGCATCAATTTCATGGATCAGGCCAAGCTATCCGAGCTTGCTGCTGCTGACTTGGTTAAGAAGGGTGATGATGACCCAGCCAACTGGGTTTTTGGGAATCTGCCTGTGAGTCCTATTTTTTATGCATCATTATTTCCTTTGTACTATAACTTGAACTTCTGGTATTATCTTCAATTTTGTTACTTGTCCCTTCATTATTATCTGACCTGTTTTGACTTTTATTTTGTGTGTAGTGGAGGACACATGCTGAGGTTGTGTTCTTTAGGCATATCGAACGACCTGTCCTTACTATGGCGCGTGCCACCGGTCATGGCAGTGAAGCTCCCCTCAGAATTGAATGCTCCTAGGATGCCAACATTGGTGCTCCCCCTGTAGATCCTGGAGGTTCTTCTGCCCATGTGAATGCTGAAGCTGGCATTTCTTCAGAGTCTGCTAAGAGTTTCTTTGATGCTGCCAGTGTTTCCCTTGGTAGGATCGATGGTCTTTTGAGCACAGTTTGTGGGGAGATTGCCCGTGTTCCGACGACAGTTCATCGTCTTAGTCGTGTTGATGGGATTCTTCCACCTGGTCATTGTTTTGATGTCAATTGAAGCTGGAATTCTTGCTGAGATTTGTCAGAGCACGGTCCACCTCCGTACCAGCTTTGGATTGTTCAAGAAAATGCAGGATGCTCGTTGCAAGCCTTTTGAAGATGAGGCTAGTGTTTACTTGAGTGAGATTGGGAGGCAAGATTCTGTTCGTTTGGGTTGTGAAGGAGGGAACGAGGAGCGTACTGAAGAGGTAAGTCTTGTTGAATTTATAGTTATTTGAATTAATGTTCATTCTTAGCTTTTCAGTTATTAATTGTTTTGTCATATGTGACCCTTCTTGATTTCATGTATTATGAACTTCTTTTTGTCAGTAGTGATGTTTCATATCTGAACTTCTTAGTTTACATAATCTGAACTTCTATGTATACAGTATCTGAACTTATTTTGTTAAACATAACTGACCTTCTATGGATACTCTAATATGTAATTAGTGTTTGTTATTTTTGACCTTCTATGCTTAATGTCTTTGGACTTCCTTCATGTGTCAGTGGTCGTATTTGACCTTCTTTATTTAGTTGATGTGAACTTCTGCTAATTACATAATGTTGTACGTAGCCTATCAGGTCTTTTTATTCCAATGTTTTCTATGATTTATTTTGTAGGCTGTTAGGGTTGATGATGATAGGGTTGATGAAGATATTTTACCTGAAAGTGCAACTGCGCCTCTGCATGAATCTGCTCCTCCAACTGATTCCATTGTTGATGTTGTTCATGGCAGTGATCCTAAGGTATCATTTTTTCTTATCCATTTTTGTTTTTTTTTGATGAGGTTCACTTTCCCATTTTTTATTGAGTGTTGTCTTTGCTGCAGAATGACGATGTTAGTTTTGCTTCAGAGGAGCTTGCAAACAAGGATGCATCAGGCATTGGCCGTTTCGATGGGCTGGATCAAACTAAACCTCATTCTATTACTGAGCAGGGCAAGTCAGCTACATCTGGCATTGCTGGCATTGCTGTTGAGAGTGGTAGTGCTCGTGCAAGGCCGGCGAAGTCTCCTGCTGCTGAGCCATCGGTGGTTGTTGCTGCAGATTCTCCAGCTCCTGCTACTGCAGGACAACCTACAGTTTTTGTTGTTTCAGATTCTCCAGCTGCTACTGGTGTACTTGAAGATGATAATGCAATGGCTGCTGGAGATGGCGATGATTCAGAAACTGAAACTGATATTTTGGGAGAGGAGGATGATCTTTCCAGTGCTGCTACTGGGTTAGGCAAGAATCCATAGAGAGGAGCATGCTTCTCTCTTCTTTCCCCGCCCCCCATTCCTTTAGTTTATGGTTTGGTTGTTTGATATCCCTATGTACTGTCTGTGTGGTACAAGTTGAACTTCTGGTTTGGTCTTTGTCATGTGACTGTAAATAAAGTGAAGTGCAGTTGTTTTTATGTGGGGGAATGTGTGTACTGCATGGGTTGTGATGTTTTCAATCATGTGGTTCTCTTTTTTGGTGTAGCAGCTGAGATGTGGTTGTGTAGTTTGCAGCAGCTGTAGTGATGTATGTGTTTGAATCTGATTTTTGTTAGTTGTGTGCACGGCAATCTCTTATTTTTCAGGGAACACTTGCGTCTATGTGATGTATTGCTTATCCCATACCTGAAATCGTTTGTATATATGTATGTTTCTCTTATTTTCTATTATTTTGCTGAGCAAATAGTGACCTTGCTGTCATCAGAGAGAAGGTTGATGACTTTTATTTCTGTGTGACTAGGCTAAAGAATGATCGTTCTAAGAGGTGAGTCCAGTTGGTCCGAATTTATGTGCATCTAACTTATGTACTGCCTATGGTTATGTAGCCGAACTTCTGGGCTTTCTAATGATGAACTTCTTGGCTTTTCTAATGCTGAACTTCTTAACTTTCTAATTATGAACTTCTTGACTTTTCTAATGCTTAACTTCTTGGCCATTGTAATGCTGACCTTCTTGACTTTGTAATGCTGAACTTCTTGACTTTCTTTTTATTTGTACTCTCTAGTTGTTATTGAAGCACACATGGAATATAAGGCCATTTGTTTTTTGTTTTAGATCAAAGGTTATGTTCCTAAACAATGAGTGTGAAGCTACTGTTGAAGAAGTCGCATCAACTTTTGGTCCTCGTGGAATGCTTGGATCTTCTGTTGCTGAGGTTGCCCTTTATTGCATACGTTGCAAATATCAGGGGTCAGACAAGCTTATCCTGCCGTATTGGGTTTGCGTAAGTGAACCCTTTAGTTTTCTCTTTTCTCTTTTAATTTTCCAAATTAGTTTAAATATGTCAGTCTCATTTATATTTTATATGTACCTATTCTTGCTGGCACTTATCTTTTATTTTGCTGCTATCTGTTTATTAGGACAAGATTTACAGAGGGCAATTTGATTCCCGTGTGAGGAAGTTTTTCAATGCAACTGGTCCTGATAGCATGGATGCCCACAATTCAATGTTGATGCTCTCTGTTTTGTTTTTGTTTTATTTGTGCTGTTCATGTTAATATAGTTTTAATGATTTGTGTTTTTATCTTGCTTCAGATTATTTTCCCTACTTTTGACCCACCTGAAATCCCTGCCAGCATGGGTGGTGTTGGGCATTGGGTTTCTGTATTTCTTGACTTGAAGAATGAAAGGTTTCAGCTTCTCGACTCCTACTATGGACCAAATGACGAATGTGCAGTGCGTCTCTTTCGGCGGATGACTGATAACATCAAGAAACTTTAGAGCGATGCCAGCAAAGACAGGGAGACACCCTTCAGTCCACTCTCTATTGACCACTACCCTTTGGATTGGATTGATGTCCCCCAGCAGAATAACAAGTATGATATCGAGTTTATGTCTATTATTTTTGTTTACATGTATGTGCACCGTTTTGTTAAGCTTTGGCTTTCTTTGCTTTTTACAATGTTTCTTTGTTTGATGCCAGTATCGACTGCGGGTTGTTCATGCTTACGAATGTTAATTCATTTCATGATGGAGTTCTTGCGAATTATTCCCACGAGAATATCTTGGATATCAGGAAGACATGTTTGTATTCAATTGCGTCGTCTAACCTGTTTAAAACAGATTACATGGACCTGTTTGGCTACTACACATGTGAGTCTTGAAACTTACAGTTCTGGCTACTTCATATCTCCTTTTTTGTTATTTCTATCTTGATACAATGTTTCTTTATTAACTTGTATATTTTGTTTTAAAAGGATTTCATGTCTATGCTTTCTTGAACTACAACTTTTGGTGTACTTGAACTTCAGTGATGATACCTTGTTATGTTGTGGTAGCTAAGCTTAAATGATTTTTATGTCACTAGTTTCTGTTGAAACTGTACCTTTTTGTGTTGCACATGAACTTCATTAGTTTATAAATGCAACACTTTCTTTTTAGCTCAAGTTTTTAATTTGTTTGGTAGGTGAAACTAGAGTAGTGATCATGTCATTTGTATTTGTTGGACTGAAGTATGTGTTGTACCTGAACTTCAATTTGTTTTTTTGTGGTTTTTTTTCTGACAGTGGAACCGTTGGATTTGACCGACTATCATTATGCATTCCTCGGGACACGGGATTACCAGCCTAGGGAGGAATCGATGAGTACAAGTCCAAGTCATGACGCGAGCGCTCGAACCTCTGTTCCTTCCAGGGTTGGCAAGCAGCCTGTCGATACTGGAGTTTCTAAAACCCCAGGGAGTGCCGCTCCAAAGACCCCGTCCATTGGGAAGGTGGATGTAGTCCAAGCTGATGATATTTCATTGGATGATGATTTCGAGAAGATTGCTGGCATGAGTTAGGGTAAATCTGTTGCTGCTAAAGTTGTCGGGAGAGGTGGCAAGAATGTTGTCATTGCTAGGAGGTATCCGGCACTTGAGTCTGGAAACATAACATCCTCAAAGAGAGCAACAAGATTGCCTCTGAAGTGGCGTTCTGCCGTCCGTCCCCTAAAGAAATACATATACCCTCATCTACCTAAGGCCCGGAAGTTGAAAGAGTTTGTGCTTAGTGAAGATGGTCTGAAGAAATATTCTAAGTGAGTTTTTCTTCTTCTGTTTTTGCTCCCTGACATGCTCTAGTGTGTACTTATATTGTGATAATGACCGAACTTCTCTTAATTTTTTTTCTTTTTCTTTCTTATGTAATTGCGCTTCTAATATTTTCCCATGCTTTTGTTCTGCATGACAACCTACTGCATGTTAGCTCTCCCTGGCAATGTGATTGACTTCACTGGACGTGTCCTTCAAACTCTTTTTGATAAAGGGGAGCAGATGGGAGGAGACGTAATGGAATTTCTCATAAACCAGTGGAAGGATATGCCGGACATCGCTGATATCTTCTCTTGTGTTGACAGGGTTGTTCTCAGTCCTTACTTCATACAGGTTTTTGTTTTTGTGACCCTATCTCCCTATTTTTGCGCTAGTTTTTGGTATTATGAGGTATTTTTTCATTTTTTCATGTTTTTATGTCCTTTAACTTTATTTGATGTTGTGTTTTGTAATGCAGTACTGCCTGGATTATGATGTGTTCTCTTCGCCAATTCCAAAATTCGATGCAAAAAAATCAGTGGGTCTGCTTCACATGTTTGTCCGTAAGGCAGAAGACCTTCTTAATGCAAAGCTGGTTAGGTTTTTATAACTATTGGTTTTAAATTATGTATATCCTTTCCTCTGTTTTCCGAAAAGTTATTGTCCATTTGATTTGTTCACTACTTATGGTTTATAGTTTTTGCTCTCCGTGTTTTGTAATGTTTGCAGGTTTTTATGCCATTTTTCAAGCCCATTAATAAAGTAGCACACTACAGTGTGTACATGGTGAATAGATATCGTGGGAGCATTGACATCCTTGACTCGCTTCCTTACTCTAACAAGGGCATGTCACAAACCTGTTTCCATGAAGACTGCACAAATATCGTAAGTTTTCATAATTGAACCTCCATCATAGTTTAACTTCTGATAATACTGCATCAGAGTTGTGTGCTTGAATTGAGTATCATTTGATAGTTGAACTTCTGATATCTTTTAGTTGGATTTTATGCAAGTCTCAATAGATGTACCTGAAGTTAGTTATTTTCGCAATATGTTTTTGATTTTAGTGTTCGTGTCATGTCTGGCAGTTCAAAAGATTCATTGGGTTGCTGGAGGAGTTGCACGACAAGGCTGAGTACAAAGCGAGCAAGCAGCCTAACTGGGTTACTATTGCAAAGAGGCCGACTTTTGTTGAAGTTCCTAAGCAAGGTGCTAATGAGTGTGGTTTCTTTTGCGTGAAGTTCTGCTCTACATATGATGGCGATGAGCTTATCGAAGATTTTGGTGATGTGGATGTATGTTTCCTACTTATTTTTGTTCTCGTCATCTTTTCATGTCCTGATTTCTAGTTTTTTCCCACATGCTCCTGCTGTGCTTTAGTTTGTGTTGTTTTTAGCCTTACTCTTTTTTTGATTCTTCATTCTTTTTGTTTTGCAGGCTGCCGTAGATGATTGGAAGGCCGAATACATGCACACTTTAGTCTTCAGCCCAAAGAATGAAGTTCTGCGTGGAGAGCTTCCAGCTGAGATCCAGGACTTGGCGCCGTGAATTCTGCATGTAGAAACATTGGTTTAGTGTAGATTTGATTTGTAAAGATTTGGTTTGATAATGATTGGAACGATTTAGTTGCATGAGCTGTGTAAGAATTGTTTAGTAAGAATGATTTAGTTGCAGCATTGTTTTTATGTTATTGATGACAAATGTATCGGGAATCAAGTATGTTTGGTTTGTGAATTTCAATGTATTGCATGGTTTTCAATAATCCAGTGTGTTTTCTTTTGCCCGAACATATGAACTTGAACTTCTGCCTGTGTTCTGGCTGAACTGCTGGTTTAATGTGGAGAGAGTTTTTTTGTCCACAAAATCCAATGTTGTTTTGATTTGCAAAATCATATGCACTTGAACTTTTCTGCTTGAGATCTAGCTGGACTGTTGGTTTAATATGGAGAGATATTTTGTGTTGTAAAATGTATTAACTATTTTTCAACTCCTTCAAAATGTAGCCTTTTGCATAGAAGACTCTTTTTTTGGTAATTCTTGAACTGCGAATAGTTTCAACTTGAACTTTGTGTAAAAATATTTGTCATACACTCCTTTATGTTTCTTTATCATGTCGACATTGTTTGGTGAACTTCTCTGGGTATTCAAATAGAACTTCATAACTGCACGCGTCGCCTTTGGGCTTACTAACTTAGTTTATGCGGCAATACTTGTTTGTCAAGCATATTCTTGCTACACCGATTATTCGATTATTATGCCAGAACTTCTGCAGTAAGCTTACTTGAACTTATACAATTTATTCTTTTATTGCTGCTTGCTCTTTTTGGCAACACAGCACCAGCACCTCCTCACATGTTATACCAGAACTTCCACAGTAAGCTTACTTGAACTTCTACAGTTTATTATTCATTCTTGCTTGCTGTTTTATGTAACACAGCATCAACACCTCCTCACATGTTATAACAGAACTTCCACAATAACAAAAATTCTTTTCAATAGTGGAATAACATAATAGATACTGACATGACATAAGTTTGCTTTGTTCAATCGACCTACTCTAATTGTTCCTCAGCCTTGCGCTCCTCCTAAGCTTTGCTGCTTGCGGTTTATGTTTGACATGTACCTCTTCCTCTTCGTCTTGCTCTTCGTCTTCCTCTTCGTCTTCCTCTTCGTCTTCCTCTTCTTCGTCTTCCTCTTCTTCGATGATGTCTTCATCTTATTCTTCTTCCTCGTCCTCGTCTTCAAAGTCTTGCTCGTCTTCATCTTCCACCACTTTCTTTGTGCTGGCTCTAGGTTTTGTTTTCCCTTTCTTTTCTGGCTCTTGGCTCCTCTTTTCAGCTACTTCTATGCGCTTTGGGCATGTTCTTGCATTGTGTGGTTCATACTCCTTGCATATTCTACAACGCCTACTGCTAGCTTTCTCTGGGTGTGGTCCCTTGTTCTATTTCTGAGATTTGGGTTGCTTTACTTCCTCGGTATCTCTTCTTTCCAGAAGTGTTTTACAAGTCAGATTGTTGTGTCCCGCAACCTGTTTGCATACACTGCATTGCCTTTGTCCAAGTGGCACGCCATTTTCATCGAGCTTGACCACTCTATCTGCAGGTGGTGCCTTTATTTGAGCTCTTTGTTCACTTTTCTTTGCTGCAGAATGTTTCTTCCTACCCTTTGTCTCAGAGTATAATGGCGGCTTCATCACCCCTTGCTGCGGCTGTTGTTGGTTCTGCTGTTGCATTGAATGACCTGCACCCTCCTTGCATTGATCGGCTTGAGCAGCGGTCTGGAGCATTTCAGCTTCGTAATAAGCAATGTCTTCTTCAATTTTAGCATCCTCTTCATCCATTCTTTCGTCAATATCTCCCTGATTTGCTGAATGTACGGCATCAAGTTCTTCTACGAGCCTCTTGAGAACATAGAAGGCTCTGTCATATTGTTGATCACATCTCATTGCTTTCTTGTTGACCGTCAAATTTAGCTGCAACTGGATGTCTTGCTTTGAGAGTTTTGAGCTGCCATCTGATGCTACTGTGTTGTAGTCCCTTGTATCAAATGTGGGCTGTGATTTTGCAGTCTTTGTGTACCGTTTCAGGATATACTAGTCTGGAATTTTATGAGCCCTCAAGTAGTCTAGGATGTTCATTATGTGAAGGCAGAACAGACCTGCATTGTGATGAATGCAGAATACATTGTTTGGTGAGCCAGCAATGAGTTTCATATAGTGATATCATACTACTAGTTTAGCTATTTAATTACTTTGTTTTTTAGCTCACCTATGTGTGTCCAAAGCTTGCATTCGCACTCGTATATTTCATTCACTGGGTCAGCTACAACCTGGAATTCATGCTTTGACCAGGCAAACCTTCGTTCCTCATCATTCTCACCCTTGCCGTGGTAGTACACAAGGTACTTAGTGTCCTCTGCTGTTTTTTTGCATGGAATAGTGTGCTCTTTCTCATCCTATCCCTCATCTCGGCGTATACGGCTCTCGTGTACTTGATAGCCATGTCTTCCTCATGGCCGTGATATGTTTGTATCAGTGCGTGTTTCTACATATGTCAAAAATAAGAGATTAGTCGAGGAGTGTAATTGAATTTTTTTGTAGATAGCAAGTGCACATGTTCAAGGAAGTCAGAATAAGAGGTTTCTTTTTTTGGTCTTAGTACCATGCTGGCTATCGTTTGCTCATTCTCCTTCTGCATCCGAGCTTGTATGCAAGCATTTACCCGCCTAGCAAACTTGTGTAGGTTCTGGGTCCCCTTGACAAATACTCTTTTCAGCACGTGATTCATGCTCTCGCTTCGTTGTGTGGAAGTCATTCTAGCACAGAAATGTTCTTGTAATATGCTGATATCCACATTTTCCTATCACTCCACAGCTGCATCATCATCGGCTCGTTCTGCAGCTTGTACTTCTGCACGAGTGCAGCCCAGGCATCTTCAAACTCCGTTGGCATTAGCGGCCAGTTCAAGATGGACGTGAACTCCTCTTTGAATGTTGTATACTTTTTGTACAGCAACACGAGGTATTCCTTGAACTTCTTGAGGATGTGCCAGTGGCATAGCTTGTAGACGGTGTTTGGGAATGATTGTGGTATAGCTTTTGCCATTGACGGGCACTGGTCTGCATGAATATAAAATCAGGATATACAGTTGTTATTGAACTTCTTTGAGCTACCTAGTATGTAAAATGTAAATTGCTTTGTTGCACTGATGTTGAACTTCTGTGCTACAATTACTTGAACTTCACAGCTAGTAGTAGGTCTATCTAAACATGTGCCATGTATTTTTGCTTTGTTGCGCTGATGTTGAACTTATGTGCTACCATTACTTGAACTTCACACACAGAGGCAGAAGTACATTTCTCTAAACATTTTTACATAATTTGTTTTTCATACTGCAGTGTGGTTGAACTTCTATGAGTCCTGTATCTGAACTTCACACGTAACACTATATTTTTTCTAAACATGTCACACATATTTTTGCTTCTTGTATTTGTTTTTGTTGGACTTCTGTGCTACCGGTGTTTGAAATGCATGGTTTACTTTCTTTTCAATTCTTAACCAATAGACTAAACATACCTGTGAGAATGCAAGTTGGGTGTTTGTTGTTCATGCACAGTAAAAATGTATCGAAGAGCCACTTGAATGATTTTGCATCTTCGTCTCTAATCAGGGCAACAACAAATATCGTTGACTGCAAATGGTGGTTTGTTCCAACAAACACTCCCAAAGGCATATGAAACCTGTTAGTCTTGTAAGTCGTGTCGAATGTTACGCAATTGCCAAAGTCTTGATATGCTCCTCGGCAGCTTGCATTGGACCAGAAAATGTTTTTTATCACATTGTCACTGTCTACTTGTATGTCATAGAAGAACTCATCATTGATTGCCTTCATGTCTTTAAAGAAAGATACCAGTTTCAACACATCATCCAAGTCATCTTTTCTTGCATTCATAGCTTTCCTGCAAAATATATACAAACATGCATCTGTTACTTTTTCCTAGCAAGGGTGGTGATTTAGGATGCTATGTACATTGCAGTATGTGCATTTTCCAATACTTACTGGTTTAGTAGGTCTCGTCCAGTCATACTCAGGAAGTAGCTTCCATCTTCATTTTCTGATAGCATGGATATGATTGTTGTATGTTTGACATCATGGTACTACAAGAGCTTTACGTACTCCAAAATAGTGGGGTCATAATTCTTGTGTGAGTGCAAGAATACCAGCATGTCATAAGTTTGGATGAGGTGGTGATTATGATTGTATTCAATGTCCACCACCACACAAGTGTTATCCTCTTGCACCTTCACCCTCATTCTTGCATTGCAGCCTGTCCTCTGTGATGTTTTGTTTCACTTCCTGTCAGCTCCTGAAACAGTAGGATTGTGTTTCCCTTGGAACGTGCAAACAAAGTACTTGTTACTATCATTGCCCCCGTCTTCCTGATGCCAAAACCAGCGTGCCTGGTGTATCGGTTGTAAAATTCCCCGCCTTTGTCTACATTCTTCAATGGCATCTTAAGTCTTGGTATCAGATAATCTGGGAGATCCGGCATCTGTAGAAAAACAAAAAAAAATCAAATGGTACGTTAAAATGCAGCTTTATAAATATGTTATGCTGGTGGTGCAGAAAAATGTCAGATCAGAACAAATGTGTATATAAGTACTTCAATTTTTGTTCACTTACGTGTGTGTATGATCGCAACTCCATCGGAGTCTGCTGCTTGGCCGCTGGGATTGGGCAGGGCGGGGTTACCATAGCACGGTGCAGGAGTGGATCACAAGGAGGTAGGAGGTTTGAAGATGGCATCTCTCTTGTTTGTGTCCTTTTGGGTTGTGGTGGTTGTGGAAGTATGGCAATCTTGTATTTTGTTTGCTCTTTTGGTGTGTGAAACAATCCACCAACCTCATGTCCCGTACGACCATGAGTTGTAGCAGGAGCAGCAGCATCAGCATCCCTCGGCGGTAGTGTGCAGAGCACTTTCCTCCATGAATGTGTTACTGATGGAATTGTCCTGCCATCTGGTTTACTTGCTACTCTTTCACATTGACGAGTCACACCAGGATAAGCTCCAGAGTTATACGTAGAACCTGATCTAACACCCTTCCCCCTTGGTATGCTTGGAAGTCTGCTGGTGGATACAAAGAATCCCCGAGGGATTTCCGGCGTCACCCAATTAGGTGGAGGTGCAAAATGGTGCGGATCCGGTTGTGACCCAGCATGTTGGAACTTTGCTAGGTTTTCGGGTGTCACCCAATTTTGGTGTGGAGCAGATTGAGAATGCTCATGGTGTGTTTGAGGTGTGACACATTGAGAGGGCGGCGCAACGCGTACATGCTTAGGGTTGTATACTTGCTGCTGGGAAGTTCTAACCTTCTTTCTGCGTCTCTTATCCTGCTGTAATGAAAAAAAATGTGTTAGCACAAGTCACATCTGCCTATGCTGGTGTAGCTGAACTGAGCATTCTTCAGAGTCTGAACTTCACATAAAATTGTTTGTTATAATATAAAAATTTGCAAGGGAAAGAGTGACAGTTCACTACTAGGGAAAAGCCTACTAGTAGCGCCGGTTTCTGTACTAGCAGTAGCGCGGGTACCCGCGCTACTGCTACGGGGCTACAACTAAATTTTAGCAGTAGCGCGTGTTCTACCGAGCGCTACTGGTAATATCCTATAGCAGTAGCGCTCCTCCTCCCAGCGCTACTGCTAACTATCTGCAGCACGTTCTGCAGTGGAGCGCTACTGTTACAAGCGCGCTGCAGGTAATATTTTTCCAGCGCTACTACTAATATTTTATGTTTTTTTGCGTTTTTTGCTCTATTTATACAGATACAACTTCTATACGATAACAACATGCATATTCATGGAAACAGATATGAATAAAATAAGTTCTTTCATCTCATATCATCATCATCACTAATAGTCGAAGACGTTCATGTCTCGAAGATATAGCGATACAAGTTATTAGAAGTCTCGAATACATGCAACTACCCATGATCACACTCATGTTTCATCATCTATGTAACCTAGCTATGATATGATCGCATACAAGAGAAGGACGACCACGATGAGCACAAGAGGGATTATGTAGTACTTCTTGAGGCGTCGGTTCTGATTTCTCTCTCACGCTAGCGTCCATCTCAAGTAACTAGCTTCTGCCTCATTTCTTCTAGCAAACCCTTTCTGGCTGCCGCCCGGGAAGCGATACACTTGGGCCTGACACTCTGGCCACTCCTCGTACACTCCCGGAACCCTCCCAATGTACAAGGCATACCACCTTGGCATGGATGATCTATATACCTGTCAGAGATGCATATATTATCCAGTGAATTCAACATTATTATGCATCATAATATACGACGTCGGCCTACGGCGAGAAATAGTTAGCAAATAGAAGCACCATAAACATAGATAACTAAATAGAGTGCGATAGCGTTTACATCTAATAGTTACGTCGTACAGATAAATTCCAAGTTTCGGTTGTAGAGAAAGTAACAACTAAACATGCATAATGTCATCGTTAATTTAAGCATTGCACTCGTGCCATTCGTCCATATCCGGGAGGATGCACCCAAGCTTGGCGAAAGGCGTGGTGTCCTGACGTAGTAGGGCTATGCGGGTGCGGACGTCACGCCGCGATATTGGACCGCCGTAGAACATCCCATTCTATTCAATGACATCTTTGATGATGATCGACGCAATTTCCTACTGGATGCGGTAGAATTCATTTCGTAGTAGATGATCCGATACGGTTTCTAAGGCTTCGGCCCATCTCTGGATGTGGGTATCAGATGTAGATGTCATGCGAAGTGACTGTTGATCCCTTCTATACTCCAGCATTAGATGGATGACATAGAATCCATCCTTATTACTTGTTGCCAGTCACTGGACGCAATAGAAGTTAGTCTTGTGGGCGAAACACACCCTGCCCCTAAATGTCTTCTTCAATTGGATGTAGCCACCCCGCATGCTGAAGCCCAGGAGAGCTTGTCCAGAACATATTTGATGTCTGTGTAATCCTTCTTCTGTATGTTCATGGACGGGTCCAAATACAGTGCGCGGGAGTAACACGGGTAAAGAACGATGAGAATGGCGCTCTCGTGGCTGCGCAAAATAAATACACGATCAACTTAGTGTTCATGCATGCAAAAGTAACGATTGAAATGCACGAAAGGATGTATGTGCTATAGTGGCTATCCGCGGATGACTTACCTGGGATGATAAGGGACGAGAATCGCTTCCTTGTCCTTATGGTTGACCATGAACTCTACCATGTACTCCGTCGCATATTTGCGGTTGGCTTCGTCAACTGACAAGTAGCCCTCACGCATGTAGTACGGGTCCGCGAACGTAAGACCACTGATTTGCTCTTTCCTGACGATGTAGTTCATATGAAGCGCATAAAGACGGACGAACGAAAAATCTAGTCGCCTCATTAGGAACATCTCGAAGATGTAGTCAAATCGCAAGAAGAACAGGTCCGTAGGGCAGGCGTGTACGTACTCCTTGTCAATACACGGCACATGGACCATATAAAGCGGGTATCCTGGATCATTCGAGGAGAGAAGGCTTCTCTCCATTGACAGCACATGGTCATGCAGTCTCCTAAGATCCCCTGTTATGGCGGCTAGCGCATCCTCCGGTAACGTTGGCTTTCCCGCGATATGGATTGACGGTGCACCTTTGATCGGTACACTGTCTACAACCCGGGTATGCTGAGGCGGCTGGCTCCTAGAAGCCACTTTCGCAGCTTTGGCGGCAACCGGGTCTTTCCTCGCCGGTCTCTTCCTCTGCTTCTTCTTGGTGCGATCAGGTGCTGGTGGGCCTATCAGACCCTGTCTGACCACCGGCCCAGTGTCGTTGGGCGAAGCATTGCACGATCTTGTCTTAATAGTTGAGCTTGGGTTGAGGCGACATCTGGTGGGGTGTCCTGTGAGGCTTGCATGAACAAAGACTTCTTGCACTCCCGAGGACGTTCCTGCTCCGGCTGTTCCTCATATGGCTGACTCATCACTACGTCCTCATTGTAGGTGTCGGCGCCGGTATTGAGCCACTGGAGAGGGTCCCCGTCTTCAATGTCATGAACCATATCCTCATCCATGTGGACAACATCATCAGCCGGGGCCGGAACGGTTGGACCCCCTTCCTCATGTCGCTCGCCCTCACCCAGCAGCGCAGATGGTAGTTGTAATTGCGTAGGTGGGGTTGTGGTCATACCTTGCTCAGGTCCCTTTGGATTGCTCCCAACCACCTCCAAACGAATATGATTCTTCGGCCACAGGATAGGCCAATTTTTTGATTCGCCAAGTTGCATCGGTGTCTTGTCATCCTCTCCACCTATTGGTATGGGAAGGCATAAACCTTTGTAGCCATGTTCCACACTCGCCACGGAGACCCTTAAGGCGTTATCGAGCATCTACCGGCCATGGAACGAGCGATCCTTGGGCTTCATTATAGTAGCCTTCCCCACAACCACCAACCCGCCGTTCATGTGGTAGAGGAGTGTGCACGGAATGGAATCGGCATGCAAAGACATGTGTGCGGCGTCAGAGATCCGAAAGGCAACGGGAACTAAAGATTAGTTACTTATGTTGATGAGCATGCGATGCGTATTTACCGTGAGGGCATCGAGCTCGGCCAATCTCGATGGCCCGACATTTAAGCCAGAGACGGAGCATGGGCTACTGTCAGAGAGTGCAGGTGCGGGAGGAGGTGCGGGAGCTGGTGCTGCTGGAATAGGTGCGTGTGCGGTTGCCATAGCAGGTAAGGGTGCGGGTGCGAAGGTTAACGAGTTGCTCCCGGTGAAGCTGGACATGGGAAATTCATTTGCGGGGTGGTGTGGATTCTGTTGCACCCAACTGACCATAGATGGAATCAAGCTTGTTAATGCAACTGCCACATCATTTCTGCAGGCATCTACCACAGCCCTTCTGGCCTCAGCTACGGTTTCAGCTTTGTTTTTCTCCAACGCCAGTGCCACCTTCTCGTCGATAGTCACTTGACTAAACTTCTTTCTCTGCTTTTTGGCCTCGGGGTCCTCCCTATAGTAGTACTTCCACGTGGCGCCGTCTCCGACGGCGTGCACACGTCC
The DNA here is from genome assembly GCA_039707655.1 of Elymus sibiricus. Taxonomy (NCBI): domain Eukaryota; kingdom Viridiplantae; phylum Streptophyta; class Magnoliopsida; order Poales; family Poaceae; genus Elymus; species Elymus sibiricus. The sequence continues at coordinate 185,628,189 of CM077669.1, read as the reverse complement.
ATACGAAGGCAGCTTATCCAGTGGTTTTCCGTACATTATGTTGAGTGCCCGGTTGAAAGGGGTGTCCCACTTGTACTTCGGCACCGACAACTGAGTCGACAAGTCGCTTTCGGTTGCAAGCTTGTGTTGCTCTCTCTGCAAAATGAGCGCGAATCAATTACGAATGTTGACTAGAACGTCGTCAACTTGATCAAAAGCTAATATAAGGTGGTAAAATGATAATTACCAATAGTCTCATAAATTCCCTCGTAGGCCCGTCTGTGTAAAATTCCTTTTTTATTCGGTCCCACTTGAACCGGGCCCTGATGAAGTCATGCTCCTGCTGGTCGGTGAACTCAGCCAAGGGGTGTGGGAGCCCTAGACGTTCATGTTCAGCGTCCTCTTTAGCCCACACGGGCCTCTTGCCCGTGTAACCACGACTTCCGAGGTGGTGGTTCCCCATGTTCCTTGCCTGAAGCTCCTTGCCTTTCTCCGATCTGGCCTTGGCAGCTTCTTCAGCGCAAGTCGCCTTGAACTTTTCAATGTCCTCTTCTGAAATTTTCGGATTGTCTTCTTTTATCTCGGCGTAGGTTTGATGCTCTACTTCAATCGCCCTTTTCACCCTTGTTTTCCAGGCGCTCAATGCGTGGCTGAACTTTCCTAGGGCTTTGTTGTTTATTTACTTCATGGCAGGATCTTTCCACGGGTATGGACGAATGAATCGACATTCCGGCAAAACATAGGCTAATCAGAATAAGTTTCCCTGAAACAAGAACGGCCTCAGGCCCACAACACATTGTATCTGGTCCAATTTGGACAACAACTTCAAATGGATAGCAAGAATTCCATTTTCAGAAACATATATAAAACATTTTCTTCCCTACAAGAACCCTAATTTTTTGTTTTACTATCTAATCAGCCCTACCAAATAATCAGCCCTACAAGAACCCATATCAACCCTAATTTTTATTAGTTTTACATGAACCCTAATCAGCCCTACCAAATAATTTCAACCCTACCAAATAAGCAAGCTAGGGAAGGGATCGAGAGCGCGCTCACCTAAGACGGAGACGGACGGAGAAGGTGTGGGGATGCAAGCACGGTAGCCAGAGGAGAAGGAGAGGCGCAGCAAGGTCGAGGTCGAGGTCGCCGCGCGCGGGGAAGCAGAGGCGCAGCGAGGTCGAGGTCGCAGCGAGGGCGGAGGAGGCGTCGGGGTCGAGGTTACCGCGCGCGGGACAGTAGAGTTGCCGGGGCAGCAGAGGTCGCGCGGGGTCACCGGCTGGGGCAGCAGAGTGAGAGGGAGAGATCGAGTGGGGGTGGGGATGAGATGGGGTTCGAACGGCCGGGCTATAGCTAACTTAGGTATAGCGCGTTTCTTAGAAACGCGCTATAGCTAACTTAGCTATAGCGCGTTTCTTAGAGGCGCGCTATAGCTAAGTTAGCTATAGCGCATTTCTTAGAAACACGCTACTGCTAACTATTTTGTTTATTTTGTAAATTCTATAGATATGTTGTTGTTTTCCCTTTTTCTTTTTCTTTTTCTTTTTCCTTGTTCTCTTTATTTTTCCTAATTGCTAATAATAATTTGACCAATACAATTAGTGCATAATACATATATATATATATATATATTACATCATTTAACTGATAACGGTGTTAAGTACTCATACAAAATAGGTACACACAAATTATGGTCGTTTCTTAATTAGCGTGTGGGCGACGATGCTTGAGTGTGATCTGCTTCTTTCCTCTTTTGTTCGTTGTTGAATAATTGATCCCCTCATTGTGACTTTTCCTTTTCCAGGGAGTACGATCTTTCTTAGGTAATGTTGTCCTGCTTCTTCTTTTGATGTATGGTTCATCGTCATCATCATCTTTTCTCATCGGGTCACCGTACTGGTCGTAGTCTTCCTTGTTGGCGACTCCATCCATTCCGATGATGCTCCTTTTGCCTCTCCTCACGATAACACGGTTGGAATTGAGAGGGTCTTTTATGAATAAGCATTGTGTCACGTGCTTAGCGTGTACCCATGGCTCATTTTTGGCGGTGGCGCTCACGGTATTGGCATCGGGTATACACATGGAACATGGTCGCTCTATGCAATCCAGAGTATACAAAGTCCCAGATCTCTTCAACCCTTCTGTAGTATCTTTCAGTTACATCGCCGGTCATGGCTTCCATCGTCACCCCTGAGTTCTGGTATTCACTGTTCATATCTTTGGCCTTCGTGTAAAATGTGTATCCGTTGATATCGTATGCCTGATAGGTCGCGAGGTTGACCGTCGGGCCATGTGCTAAGGCGTATATCAACTTTCCGTCTGGACATCCCTCTTCCGGGGGATTAGCCACAACTTGCTCTTTGAACCAACGCAAGAAAGTGGAGTTGTGATCTCTAATAACTTCAGCATCCGTCCTGTGCAGTCCACAGTCATGGTACTTCTTTGCGATGGTCTCTTTGTGCAGTGCCACAAAAGGATCTACCACGTTTAGGTGTTGTAGCACTACTAAGTTAGCTATGTCAAAGTCGTCCTGTCGGCCCGAGCGGTACACATCCAATTCCCTCCGGCCGTTGATGTGACCTTCACCTTTCAGCCTTCCACAGTGCTTGTTAATGGGCAAACCAATAACAGGTTCTCTGATGCCTAGATAATTATCGCAGAAGGAGATGCACTCTTGGGTCAGATAGCCCTGCGCGATGCTTCCATCCGGATGGGATATGTTACGAATGAATCCTTTGATGACCCCATTAATCCTCTCGAACGGAATCATGCTGTGTAGGAATGTCGGCCCTAGGTGTATGATGTCGTCCACGATGTGGACACACAGATGCACCATGACGTCGAAGAACGCGGGCGAAAAGTACATTTCTAGCTCATTTAGTATGACAATGATCTCTTCCTGTAGCCTTTTCAGTTGCTTCACACTGGTCGACTTTCGAGAGATAGTGTCGAAAAAGTGGCATAGATCAATAAGTGTATCACGGACGTGTGTGTCCAAAATCCCTCTAAGTGCAACCGGGAGTAACTGCGTCATCATCACGTGACAGTCATGAGTCTTCATCCCGCCGAACCTTTTTTTTCTTGGTGTCCAGATATCTGCTTATCTTCCCACAGTATCTGGAACTAACTTTGATTCCAGCAAGGCACTTGAAGTATTGATCGACCTCCTTCGGATCTAAGGTGAAGCAAGAGGGGGACAATATTCTTCTCCCTTCTTTTTTGCTTTTTTGCCCCTATCTTCCGTCTCCGTCTCCGTCTCCGTCTCTTCCGATGACTTTTTACCGGGCATGTGGAGATCTTTCCTGATATCCAAAACTTCCAAGTCTTTTCTTGCCTTCGGCCCATCTTTGGTCTTCTCCGGCATGTTCATCAATGTTCCATCCAAACTCTCTAGGATATTCTTCGTGATATGCATTTGATCAAGGCTAAGAGGCGTGTCTAGTTTGGGCCAGTACTTCAAGTCCCAGAAAACAGACCTCGTTTTCCATACCTTCAGCAGCGGCTCCGACGCCTTCTTATTCGTCTTTCCAGGCGAGGGGCACTGTTCCCAGTTCTTCAACAACTCATCAATTTCGATGCCTCTCCGCTTACGTGGAGGTCCTTGATGCTCGACCTTACCATTGAATAGATCTCCACGCTTTCTCCATGGGTCATCCTTCTCGAGCCATCTTCGATGCCCCATGTACACGATTTTTGAAGAACCGCCATCTTTCAATAGCTGCTGAGACGTTGTATCATCCATGCACCTGGGGCATCCACAATATCCGTGGCACACCTGTCCTGCGAGATATCTGTAACCGAGATAGTCATGCACCGTCGTGATCAACGCGGCTCTCATGTCGAAATACTCTCTTGTGTTGGCGTCCCATGTCTTTGCCGGCGTTTTCCATAATGTTTCTAGCTCCTCTTTAATAACCCGAGATACAGATTAATATCATTTCCCGGTTGTCTTGGCCCTTGAATAAGCATAGTCATGTGTATGTATTTTCCTTCATGCACTTCTAAGGGGGGAGGTTGTACATCCATACAAACACGGGCCATGTGCTATGGTTGGTGTTCTTCTTGCCAAACGGATTCATCCAATAGTACTAGTGCCAAGCACGATGTTCCTTGGATCATCTGTGAAATATTTATATTCAGCATTTAATGCTCTCCACTGACTAGCATCTGCGATGTGTCTCAACTTCGGATTATCTCCATCGTCTGGCCTCACCCTATCCGCGTGCCATCGCATGGGCTTTGCTTCGTTAGGATCTACGAAATACCGCTGCGGACGGGGAGTGATGGGAAAGTACCACACGACTTTCTGTGGATTTTTCTTTCTGGCCTTCTTATATCGTGAAGCATTGCACTTTGGGCAGATGGTTTTTTCTGCGTGCTCATTCCGATATATGATGCAATCGTTGATGCATGCATGGTATCTAATGTGCGGCAGATCAAGAGGGCACACAATTTTTTTGGCCTGCTCGACACTAGTGGGACACAGGCTTCCCTCGGGAAGAACTTTCTTTAGATACTTCAAAAGGTCATCCAGGCTTGCGTCTGTCCATTTGTTTTTTGCCTTCGTCTTGAGCAGTTCTAGTGTGAAACTCAAGCGGGTCTCCTCGGGATCGTAACCATCATACAATGGAGTCTTCGAGTCTAGCTCCAGTTGCGCCAACTTGGCCTCCTCTCTAGAAGCAACTCTGTCGCTAGTCGTCCTCTTGCGAAGCAGTTCTCGAACATGTGGGTCCCCCATGGCTGAAGTTAGTAGGGACGAAGACTGCGGTGTGTCCGCGTCTTCTCCGCCTGGTCTGGCCTCTTCTGCGCCATGTACGACGCCATTTCCGACGCCCTCTTCTTCGGGCCCATTTTCAATCATCTCTTTGTCTTGGCCCATGTCGTTATTGCTTGCCCCGTCGACGTCCTCATCATCATCGTCTTCACTTATCCATCAAGTATGGACATCCATGAAACCATGCATGAGCAGGTGCGCCTTGAATTTGCCAGCCTTAAAGGGGTCGAGCCATACTCTTCCTTTGCATTTACGACACGGACATAAAACCTCCTTCCGGGTTTTTTTTCATAAATGTCGTCCATCGCGGATTGCTAGTATATTTCCACCTTCCTTCCATGGACCTTAATGATTGCATGCGCGATGCCTAATAATTATAACCACTTACATGCATGCAACAAATTCATACAAAAATTTGACATGACCTTCCCTAAACATAGGACATGTCGAGTTTGCCCGAAATTCGCCGAAACGGAAATGAATTGACATTTCGGCAAAACATAGGCAACTCATGTCATGCACATTTCAACAAATACATAATATAGGCAACTCACACATGCCACACACACAATCACATAGCTCGGTCCTATCGCGAGCACGCGCACAAACACATATACATATTTCCAATATTGCATGTTATCTCTTCTTTTTCCTCACCTATGTCGATAGAGATCAGGCCCGCCGGTACGAAGATATATATTCAAGTCTCTTTCTTAATTAGCTAGTAGATCTAGATAGTGAGGTAACTAGGAAGAGAGAACAAGCTAGCTAGTGGTGGGATAAAATATTAAAGAGAGTGGTTAGGTAATTAATTAATGGAGGTGATGGTGGAGGGCAAAGAAAGAGAGAGGGGGTGGAGGGCATTAATGAAGGTGGTGGTGGAGGGAAAAGAATGAGAGAGGGGGAGGGAGGGTATTAATGGAGGTGATGGAGGGGCAAAGAAGAGAGAGAGAGGGAGGAGGGGGAAGAAGAGGGGGGGGAGAAGAAGAGGAGGTGGGGAAAAGGTGGCAGATATTTAGTGGCTAGCGACCATAGCAGTAGCGATGGTGGGACGATAAGCGCGCTACTAGTAGCTAAACTAGCAGTAGTGCCTTTTCTTCCAGCGCGCTGCTGTTAAGTGGGGCCCACCAGCACAACCGTTGGAAATTAGCAGTAGCGCCCTTTTGATGAAGGGTGCTACTGCTATCTCAACTAGCAGTAGCGCTTTTGGCAGACACGCGCTGCTCATATAAGGGTCCCACAGGCTTACCCGTAGAATCTTAACTATAGCGCTCCTTGGGGTAAACGCAGTACAGATATTGTCTTAGCTGTAGCGCTTGTTTTCGGGCCATCGCTGCTAATTTATGGCGACCCTGGGGCACCCTTTGGCCCACTTAGTAGTAGCGTTTGTTAACAAACATGGCGCTACTGCTAATTTCTACCAGTAGCGCCCTATTTCGTGCGCGCTACTAGTAATTAGTAGTAGCACGTGGTCCATAACCGGCGCTATTAGTTACATTCTACCTATAAGCTTTTCCCTAGTAGTGGTTTTTTCTGTAGTTTGAACTGAGCATTCTTCACTGTTTGAACTTCTGGTTTGCAAAGGGGGACAGGCTGCAAAGATATTTTTGAACAAGAATCACATCCATGTGAATGCTCAGTTCAACCTGACCTTCATGTGACTGAATGGTTGAACTTCCAAGTACATTTACAACCTGAAATGCTTGTTTTCATGTTTGTTTCATGTGTGCAGTTCAGTTTTATGGTGTTCTTCACCTGTTTGTTTTATTTTCCTTTTTTGCACACAATCATATGCATACCAACATGACCTTTGGCTCATTTACTAGAAGAACTTCACATGTTGTTTTACCCTCCCACATTTTTTACATATGTAGGCAGTCTGATATTTTTATTTTTGCAGCCTGGACTGATGCTCACACACTAGCAGAACTTCACATGTCGGAAAGAAATTAACAGAAACAAAATATGAGGAAGTTCAACCATACCTTGGCTAGAAGTTATGCTAGCCTTTTTCCAGCAGTAGATAGGCCATCTTGAGAGCATTGCGCCGGAGAGTTTGGAGAGGACTCCCATGGCATTCCATGGCTTGCAGATGGCACGAAGTTCATCTGGTTGCAGCAAGAAGTTCAGGTAGGAGGTACAACTCAGGAAGATGCAGGAAGTTCAGGTACAGTACCGTACCTGTGGCCATGGTACATCAGAAGAAGCCTGCGCAGCTAGATCATCCATGCTACCTTGGTCGCGCCGTTCGTTGTACCTGGCGCCATGGCCGTCGTTGGTGAGACGTAGGTAAGAGGTCAGGAGGGAAGGAGGAGGCCTCCGGCTATTCATGGAGCCCGCAGAATCTCTGGCGGCTTCGCCGCCTCCAGCCGCCACGGGCTCCCTCCCGCCGGCGTCCGCCGTCGCTCGCTCGCCCGCGCCGGCGGTCGGATAGGAGGTGGCGATGGAGGGGGCGGAGCTGGATCCAGTCGGCGACAGTGGTAGAAGGGATGGGAGGGGAGGAGCTAGATCCGGTCGGTGGCGGTGAGTCATGGCGGAGGCGACGGCCGGCCGGTGGTCGTGGGGACGAGAGGGGAGGGGAGGCGGGGACGAGAGGGGTAGGGGAGGCGGGTCGGGATCCCGATCGGGGGTGGCCGCAAATCACGGCACCTGGTCGGGCAACTGGTCGGGCCAAGGGGTTTGGAAGTTCGGGAGGGCCCTGTCGGGCCCTATATACGGCTGCTATGATCAGAATAGTTATTCTAATACCATGATCATAATAGTGTTGTCCTATATATATATATATGTATGCATAGTATGTAGTATATAAGAAGGTTTAGGTAGTATATATACTACCTTTTAGGTAGTATGTCTCTTATTTTGAGCATACACTTTTTTACATACAAATATGTACGTATTTTATAAATATAATAAAAATATGAGTCTACATGCAATTTTTTTTTCATATAACTCACTTTGGAGTATCTTAGATATAGTATACGAAAATACTAAAAATAATAAAGTAGTATATACACTACCACATGGTAGTATATGAGACATGGGAGTAACTACACCCAGTAGTAGGATGTATTTTCCCTATATATATATATATATATATATATATATATATATATATATATATATATATATATATATATATATATATATATATATATATGGTTAACGCGGAGATCTTTGTGCTTGTTTATGGGTGCATGGTTAACGCGGGTGCACTGCATCTCACACACGAGTACTGCAATGCGAGACGAGGGAACTTCTTCGTTTCTGGCTGCCCACCTATGTGTTCTGAAGGGAATCGAGTGTTGCGGGATGTTTATGCTTGTTTATGGGTGCTCTTAGTCCCTTATTGTGTGTATTTTACCTGTATGCTTACTTAATTCTGCAAAAATCGATTGATTTGGCGGGCGAGCTTTCCTCTGTTCGTCCGTGCTCGCTGTCATCCGTTTTTTTTGCTGCGTAACGTGGTTTCTAAGTATAAATTATTAGATAGTGTTCGTTTATTATCCCCGTTTGCCCGTATATGTGAATAATTTGTAGTTAGTTGTCAATTTTTGGCGAAATCGATTGCGCGGGCGTTATGAGCTTCGTCCGCTCGTGTGTAATTTTTTGTTTTTTCGCTTTTGTGCGTCGATGCGGTTTGAAACTAGTAATTTGTGTCTTTGTTGCGTCCTAATATACCCGATGTCATCTGTAATTGCTGTATTTTAGGTTGAATTTTTTTTAAAAATATGGTTGTTTATGCGCTTCATGGGCTTCTTTCATTGCACTGCATGCTTATAAATACTGGACTGCAATGGAAGTGCAGTTAACATTACAGTATGTTGGATTTAATTTTTGGCAGACGCATTCTTCTGTGAAGTGAACTGCATTGTTTTTATTGTAGCACTTCATTATGTTATTAAAAGAACTGCATGCGTCGACAATTTTTTTAACCATCGTAATCGAACTACATGGTTTCGATAATTGCACTGCAGTGTTATTTTTGGTGCAGTTTTTTATTTGGCCACCATGAATTTCTTTTAAAAAGGATGCAGGTAATTGGTAACAGTGATTCCACAAGCAAGTTTGGAAAATAGCCTTAGATTGATGCAGATCAGTTCACACACATTAAAAAATTGACCGTTCTAACTGACTGAGGAACATAGATTTTCGTTGTCCGACAAACATAAGTTTGAAAGCATGCAGCATAAGCAAGCATTACAGATCAGCAACAATGTGCTTGTTTTAGCTTACACATCCTACAGACCAAATATCATAAATTTCAGAGACTGTTCTTCTCTGTAGAACATCACTATCACCGCCTCTATGTTGAAGCAGCCATCAGAGTCAATGTTGTAGTCAGCTTGCATTTCTTCATACCCATTCTTGTGCACTGTCTCCAACATAAGCCTCCCTGAGCTTGGAGCAGCAAACATTATTGTGGATGGCGGTTTCTGTATTTGGGCATGCATAGAAAATGAATCTGCATGAGTATGAAAAAGAATCTATATGGCTAGTACTAATAAAAGAAGTTACAGTTTTGTGAATGAAAATGTGAACGGACTTGGCTGGTATCTCTGGTAAAATACATAGTATTGTTTTTTAGTAGTACCGCACTGCGAGATATTTTATAAGTACTGCAAATTTTCGCAAATAGAACTGCATCGAGGAGCGTTGGAACTGCTTTCATCAGGTGTTGTGTTTAACCTTCATAGATATGGATCTAATTAGTATGTAGAGCTAACGGGTTTGGGCCGAAAGGAAAATAGATGTAGGAACGCAGTTTTAATTACTGACATTGTTGGAAGACTAGATAAAGTGACGGAGATATACATTTATTTCTTGATTTGCAAGCTAAGATGATGGAGAATAATTTGTTGAAAGACATACCCATGAATCCTGCAGATCTGCGTCCGTGAGGCGATGCAGATATGGGGCCCTGAACCCACGGTTCCCGGTGAGTAGACACGAGAGGAGGGCGCATCGTTCAGTCTGGGGAGCTCCAGACCATCAGAGTACCGGCATGCCTCCGCTATGGACACCATCCTTGCCAGGAAGCCGCATGAACAGTCTTCCATGGCGACCTCGGGTGAACTGCAGGGAGCAGGAGCGGGAGTAGGTCGAACCCTATATCTGATTTTTGGAGATAAGAAGAAGAGGGGTCTGTTTGTGTTGGTGTGGTGTGGAGCACGGGTGGGTGATCTTTATGTAGTCAGTTTTACAGTAGTAGTTGATGTTGTAGGTGGCAGGCGGTGGATGGAACTGCATTTATTAGGTGAACCGCACTGCTGTATTTTAGCAGGAGGACTACATTGTAAATGTGAAAGAACTACTTAGTTGAATATAACATATTTTCATAAGTAAATGCTTCGAACTGCATTTGTTTTGTTACATATACTGGCCAGTTTTTTTATGTGGACTTTTTGGAGTTAGTGGTTGTAGGGCGTGAGGGGGAGAGGGGGGGGGGGGGGGGTTGGGGGGCCCCCAATGTTTTTTTAGGACTACATTGTATAACCTCCGAAATTTATTTTGCCGTTTGATTCCGTTGTGTACTGCAGTTGTCAACCTTCTACACTACATTTATTTTGTCTTTTAATTTTTTGTAGACGGGTAACTACATACTAAACAAATCAGCACTTCCCTCCCTGTTTTACCTAACTTCATAGCTAAACGCACTGGCAGGGAAGCACATTGTTGGGCCTTCTTATTGCCCTAGTAAACTACATTCGGCCCATAAAGGCCTGCCGGTACTGTTGCTTCTCGTTGTGGTGTGCGAACGCGCGTACATTTAGTCCCACCTCGCCCGCCGAGGGCGAGCGGAACCTGTTTATAAGCGCTAGCCAGGCCTCCCTTCCGAACTCCTCGATACACTTGTTGGGCGCTTACACATGGCAATCACTGTACCATGACCTGTGGGCCCTTGTGTGCCTGTCCCCATGCATCGTGTCTCAGAACGGGTGTGCGCCTGCGTATGCCAGCTGGCTCGCTGCCTTACTAAGAGACTGGCTGGGTTCGGGTCTCATCTAGGCGGTCAATTTTTTTTTGGCGCGCAACTTCTGTTTTCTTTTGAGCTTCCGTTGTGTACTGCAGTTGTCAACCTTCTGCACTGCTTTCTCTCTGAGATAGAACTGCATGTTTCTTTGCCTTTTAATATTTTTGCGTGGGTTATTCAGGCAACCGCTTTTTGATGAACATATGTGTACTGCCGTTTTAAACAATCCTAACCGCGTTTTATCTTAGAGAGAACTGCATGTGTAATTGCTCTTTAAGCTTCCGTTTTGTACTGCAGTTGTCAATCTTCTGAACTGCACTATCTCTTAGAAAGAACTGCATGTTTCTTTGCCCTTTAATATTTTGCGTGTGTTTTTCAGGTAACTGCTTTGACGTACTGATGTGTACTGCATTTTTAGACATTCATATATGCGTTTTATCTTATAGAGAACTGCATGTGTAATTGCCCTTCAAGCTTTTTTGTGTGCTATTTAGGCAACTTGTTTGACTTATTGATGTGTACTGCAGTTGTCAACACTCTGAACTGCATTGTTTTCTTAGTTATCTGCATACCTTTAGTTAATTTATAGTTTTTTTGAGACAAAGTTAATCACATGTGTTTTCTTATCGTGCATTAGTTCTTGAGTTTGTGACATGTGAAATGCCAGTGTTTCCCCTTTTATTCGGGGCGTACTGCTAGTTCCCTATGGGTGAGATTCTTTGTGCGGCCTGGCATTCCGGCCCATGAGTGGTTGCTGCTCCAATTGGGCCGGCTATTCCAGTCTGGCCCGTTTTGTAGCTGTACCGCACGGTCGTCTCGGAATCGTTAGTCACGTGGAGGGATATAGCGAGAAAACCCTCTCCCCTGGCTTGCAGTAACGCCTGGAGCAACTCCCCACCCCTCTCGAACCCATCGTCGCGTGCAGCAACCGGTGTCGCCCGCAGCAACCGGCGTCGCCTGCGACAACCGCCGTCCTGCGAAGCATCGGTTGGCACCCGAGATCCCTTTTTATCGGTGCGTTGTTGTAGATCTGTCTATTCTCTTGCCCCTCGCCGGTGTCCGCTCCTCCCGCGCGCCTCCGAATCGCCCAAATCCCCCCACCGCCGCCGCTCACCCCCTTTTTATTGGTGCCGTTCCCGTCTGTTCTTATAGTTCGTCGCGGATTTAGTTGTTAGATTGTTTTTAGTTCATATGCGTTTGTGCTGATGCAGTTGATTTGTCGTCCTTTTGAAGGTTGTTCTCGTGGGTTTTCCGTGCGGAGAAAAAAATTGTCCCTAGGGTTTCGTCGGATTTTCTCGACGTGTTGCTGGTATCTGTCACACCGTCCTATGGCGTTCGTACAAACGCGATGTCTTCGCCGAGCAAAAGAGGCGGGGAAGATCAAGGTAAGTGGACTGCTTGCTTCCCCATGTATTTTTTGAGTATTTGTTCATGTTAATTGTCTTGTTCATCCTGCAGATTAGTCATTCATGTGTTAGTTCTTAGCATTGATGATATTTTTAGGCATTTGATGTTATTATTTACAAGCTTTTCATGATTTATTTGTTGTGTATGCTGTTTAATTGATGCTGTTCAATTTTCTGTTAGCCTTGCTGTATGCGGTCATCCATTTTTTCGTGTGAACAAACATCTGCTTATTGTATTTTTCAAGAAATTGTACCCTTTGCATTTCTTCCATGGAGCACTGTATTATAATGATAGGTGAACTGCATTTGTTCCTATGTTCAGTCCTTATTTAACCATGTATGAACTTTGTTTCGACGCAGAATCTAATTTTTATGGTGGGTTTGCTGGGTTTGAGGAGGTTACTCATTTGATTGACCATTATTTCGCAAAGGGTGCTATTGGTGTGAGTTCTGAGCATGCCTTTAGTCGCCCTGTCTTGTCAGAAACACAATCACAATCTGTTGATGGTATGGAGCAAGTTACGCAGGCTTGGATGGTTTCGGATCAGTTTCCTACATATGAATTTAAGAAACGTGATATGATTTTGCGATTTGAAAATGAATCAATGTTGTATGAGGAGAAAGAGAAGCTTAGGAGGGCTACAGATGCTGTGAAGGGTGCGAGATGTCGTAAAGGCAAGCAGCATGATTTGCAGAAGAAGAATTTGAGTTCTATTGCTGAGCAAGGTGGTACTCCTCGGCGGAGTCCTCGTGTTGCTTCCATGGATAAGAACCTCGGTAAGAGAACTGTTGAAACTGGTGCAGATGATTTGAAGCGGAAGCGACCAGATGCATATGGCGAGGCTGACTCTGACGACGATGACTTTGTGCTTGCTGACTTTGTGAGGAATGCGCAGTCTCCTGCCATACGGAAAGACTGTGGTACATCCAAGGGTCAGCGCAAGTGTCCTCGTGTTGATGCTGATTCTGATGTTGTTCCAAAGGTTTGTTGAAATACTACATTTGTTTCTTCCAATGACATTCTAATTTCCTCTTTCGTCTGTTATTTTGCTTAGTTTGTTAGTGTGGACTGCATTTTTTTACACAGAATAAGACGAACGCTGGCAAGAGGAAGAGAACTGAAGATGACGGTGATGACGATGATTCATGTTTTAACAAGACCGTACGCTTGTCACTCCCAAATGTGTGCAAGGCTGCTGATTTATTGAGAGCTCCGCACCGTGGTCGTGTGATTGATGCTGGTTTTGGTGTTGTCTTCAACTTGACCTTAAAGAAGAATGTGTCCCGCATTCTCATGTGCTATCTGATGGGAAAGATTGACCCGGTGACAATGAAAATTGACCTTGGTCCTGGCAGGGTTCTTAATATCAACCGTGCTACTGTTCACCACATTTTTCATTTTCCTATGGGATCTCGCACTGCACCAACACCTGCTAACAGCGGTCATGATGAATCGTTGTCTGCCCTCAAGGATGAGCTCGGTTTCGACCATTCACGAAGCATAGGTGTTAAGGACTTGCTTGCACTATTGAAGGATTTGGTGGAGAGTGAGGATCCGGTGACAATTGATCTTGCTGTCAAGGTTTTCTTCCTTATTCTTTATCAGAATTTGCTATGCCCCAGGCCTGCAGTTCGTTTGGGCAGGGTTGCTGCCATGGTCGAGAAGATGGATTATTTTGCTATGGCAGATATGGACTTTAGCCAGCTTGTCATTGATGAGCTGCAGTTAGCTGTGGTGAAGTGGCAGTCAGAAGGTAGCAAGCAGAATTCTGCTGAGGGATGTGCCATTGTTCCCCTGATTATGTATTTGGACTCCTTGAAACTTCACAAATTTTCATTGCTTCACACGTTGACGCCACGTGCTTCATACCTTACGCATGAGGTCCTTTTGAAGATATACAGTAAGAATATTGTTGTCAAGGGAAAGATAGTTTTCGAAAGTTATAGATTTGGGAAACTTCCGGTTAGTTGATCTTTTACAATAGTTCAAACCTTCATATTTTTTAATTTTAGACTCGTGATATATCTGAACCTCCTATATTTCTCATGTGGACTTCTTTGCTTTTTTTCTTTCATCTTTTTTGTAGTGGAAGGCATCAGGTGATATTGTCTACGGTCGTCCTGTTGCGCTTGTTTGTGGCAACTCTGATGCTGGTCCTAGAGTCATGCTAGATACGCTAGGATCAATGAGCCTATATGCAGCCAGCTTCCTTTCCGTGATGGCCACACGCTGCCTACTAGGGGTTTGGCGGCTGGTCGTAATTTCAATACTGGAAGGTCTTCTGATCAGGCGTTTGGTGGCAGTACCAAACACGGGGAGATTGATGAGTTTCTTCAGAAGGTTATCAAATTAACTGAAGAGTTTCCAACCTCCGATGATCGGTTGAGGGGAGTTGCTGGATTTTTCCATGTTGGCCATGGCCCATGTGAAGAAGAAATTGTTGCTGCTCACAACTTTGAACGTGGTGTGCTTGAGGGGTTGAAGTTTTCAGTGATGAATATTCGGTCTTCATATTCTCAGTTGAAGGATTCACAGGATGAAAAGTGCGCACGGTTTGAGAAGGATGCCGAGCACATTATCAATCAAATGGACCAAGAGGACACTGGTGCTGACGCTTATACTGTATGTTTTCCTTTTTTTCTTTTCTTTTGTACCTCCTTTTTATATCGTGTGGACTGCATCTTAATTTGTAGTTTTTCCCCCAGTTAATATTCTTTTCTTATTTGTTGTTGTTGTTGTAGGGTGGAGAGGGAGATTTTGATATTGTTGCAACTCAGGACGATGGCATTGATGATGTATAAATTCTTTGTCCTGTCACTTGTGTGGACTGCTTGTGATTAGTTGAAGTTTTGTTTGTTACCCTATTTATTTTGTGATGTTGTGTGCTGTATTGTTGGCTGCTACAGAAAAAGGTTGTGATGTGCGCCAGAACTCGAGCGATGGTGTTGATAAGGATGAGCACTTGGTTGATGCGTCGTCCCCTCGTGGTGTTGTAGCTAATAAGGTACGTTGGAATGAATTTTTGTATTGTTGTTTTGTAATCTATATTTTTTGCTAGTATAAGAAAGATTGATGTTTTTCTGTTTACCGAAAATGCAATTTTTTACTTAACATTGGTGAGCTGTAGTCTGCAACATTTGTGAGCTTTGTGCTGTTTGTCAGTGGACTACACTGTTTTACATAAGTGAGCTGTAATGTCTAACATAAGTAACCTTCGTTCTTTCGTACAAGTGAGCTGCATGTTGGTGTGTTGGTGAACTGCGTTGTATTACATAAGTGAACTGCATGTTGTTGTGTTGATTCTTTTCACGCTTGTTTATGTTCTAATGATTTTTTCAACTCCTTCGCTAGGCTGGAGATAAAGTTGAAGAAGTACATGAACAGGTTGACGTTGCTGTTGCTGGTGATGGTGATGATGCTGTAAAGTTGCCTGTACCAGCAGCTGATGGTAGTCCAGATCCTTCTATAGCTCAAGATTCTGGTCCTGTAGACGCTCCTAGCAAGCACGAGGATGTTGATGTTGGTGTTGAAAAGCAGCAGGAGACTGTCGTTCCTGTTGATAGTGTTGCTATTTCTCCTGTTTGTCTAGCCGCCGGAAATGTTCCTGGCAATTTCAATGTGAAGCCTTGTGTAGATGAGTCATCTCAGGACGTTGCGGTTGTGCATACTGATGAAATTCCAGACAACGCTGATGCTGATGTAGTAGGGCAGTCTAGCGAGGGTGCGGTGCTTTCAGTGCAATCTACTGGTGAAACTACATTCGACGGCTATGAAGAGCAGCAGGACATAGACTCTGAAACTGAAGGCAAGTATTTATTTTTTCGAAAGTGAACTTCATTTTTTTGTCAGACATTTTTTAATTACTATGGTTTATTGATCACATGTTTTTTGTTAAGTGAACTTCTCCATTTGAAATTGTTTGTTGTGTAGTGCATTTCCTTTTTTGATGTAGTGAACTTCTTCTTTTTTATAATTCTTTTCCAAGTTGCCATATGTATTGAACTTTTTATTCCTGATTAGTGAACTTCATCTTTTTACTTCTTTCTCTGTTTTATATTTTTGATTGCAGATGATGATCTTCCCGTTGTGGCACATTCCAGCATTGATCCAGCTCTTCTCAGAAGATACAATGAGTTGTACGATGCTGTTTCCAGGGCTCGTAGGGACAAGAAGAACAAGTATGATGTTTTTAAAAACTTGTGAATTGTTATTTTATAATATGTGTTTTTAATCGCATTATTTGCCCTTTCTTTGTTATTGGTATGCTTGTAGTACCTTATATAGCAGCTTTTTAAAAAACATTCAGGGACATGATTGCTTTTGAAACTGAGCTGGGTGATATTCCAATTGGCGAAGTTGGTCAATTTTTTTGGACTTTTGGGATGCTGACGACCCGCCTTGTAAATTTGGGGGTTTCTTTGCTGGTGGATAAGTTTAAGGGATCTTCGACGATGGTTGTGCCCTACCATATTTGTGTAAGCATGCAGAACTTTTGTTTGTCGTTTGTTTCATTTATCTGTTTTTTATGTTTTTCTTGGCCTTATTGCTTTTTCTAACTTTTGCAGTCAAGCATTTGGAACGGTGGTAGCGTAAGCAAGACGGTGAAATTGTTTTTCTCTTCAAGAGCTGAGGAACGTGTTGATGAAAAGGATATGGTGAGTAGTGTTTTATGTAAAAAAATCATTTGTTTTTGTGGTGGATTTATTGTTTTTTGCTTGCCTGTTTTTGTAATTGTTAGATGGCTAAGACCATGACATATATTTTATCTGCAACAGGTCCTGTTTGCAACAATTGATCCGCCAGACAGGAATGATGGTGTTGGACATTATTGTCGTGTTGCCTTGAATTTGAAGGCAAGACGCTTTGAATATCTCGACTCTGTGCATAAGCCTGGTAGTAATGAAGCAAATAGGGTTTTTAGGAGGATGGTTAAAAATATCAAGCGTGCATGGAGAGAAGGTAGCGCTAGTTGTGATGAGGCGCTAAGTCCTCCGACACTTGACGGCTTTTCGTTCAAACATGTGGTTGTCTCAATTCAGCCAAATGGGTATGTTTATTGGAGCGCACTCTCCCCCTTACCTGCACAAATGCATTTTTATATGCATGTGAAACTAATGTTTTTTGTTTTTTGGCAGGCATGATTGTGGGTTCTATATGTTCCAATTCTTGCAAACATGGGACGGGGTATGTGTTGCTTGGTTTAATGGGAAACACATTGGCTACATCAGGAAGGCCATGCTGTATAGCTGGCTTACATCATCGAAGTGTTCCCTTGATTTATCATCACTTCTAATTTTTAAAGATAAAGGTTGTGTTAGTGAACGGCTTAATCGCTCTTTTTTTGTATATTGCTTGCTGGCCCTACTTGTGTGTTAGGTTTTAGTGTGCTACTGAACTTCGTTTATTGGCATTAGGGAGCTGTGCATTGTCTTGTTTAGTGAGCTTCATTGTATATGTAAGTGAGCTGCTTTAGTCTGTCTAAGTGATCTTCATGCCTGTTATAGAAAGACCTGTGTTTTTTAGCTTCAGTGAGCTGCATGTCTGTTTATGTTGAACTGCATTTTTTTCATTAGTGAGCTGCGTTTAAGGTTTAGTGAGCTGCATGACCATTTCTTGATGTTTTGTTTTGTATGGACTTGTCAAGCGAGCTGTGTGTTGACATGTCGTTTGCCCTCATTTTTTTCAGATTTTAATTATGGTCTTCATGAAGGCCGTACATCTCTGTTTGAGACCCAAGTTTGTGAAGCAAGATTGGAGGATTGTGTTGTTGAAATATCTCCTGACAAATCTTGTTCTCTGTCTGGAGTTGATGCGAAGACGGATGCCCTGCCTGGCTCTTCACGTGAGGTATTTGATGTCGATGATGATTTCATTACGGCGCCGCCACCCATTGCAAGGAGGACTAGGGGTGCAGCGATCAATCCTCCCACCGTTGATCCGGCTGCTGTAATATCGAACAAGAGGGCAATAGAGAGGCCTGTTAAGTTGAGATGCTCGATGCAGAAGTTGAATCCTACGAAATTCAGGTATCTATTAGAGGCGAGGGAGATTAAGGATCTCATTCTCAGCAAAGAGTTCAGTACCAAATACAAAGAGTAAGTTGCATGTGCATGTTCTTCATCCTTTTTGTGTGCTTGGTTCTTGTTTTTAAATTTATTTTTGATCTGATCTGTGTATGTGTCTTGTGATTACTTTTACTGCAGCAACGTGCTGTTCATGGTGAAAAACCTAGCTGATGAATTGGACCAGAGCACGGTTGACTATGTGTGTGATACATTTGGGAAAGGATCTTTCATGGACTCTTATCTGATAGATTATGTCATTAACTACTCGAAGCAAGATCCTGATATGAGTATAGTTTATCGTTCTGGTGAACGCGTGCTTCTTTCACCTTTATTCATCACGGTAAATGTGTCTGCTATCTTTTATTTTTGCTTCTGTGTATTTTTTTTTGTACTGAATTTTTAGACCTTTTTCTTTCTTTCATGTAGTATGTTCTTCAAATGGAAGCGAAGGTGAAAAGAAGTCTAGAAGGAAACCCTCTGTTGCCGGTTGTTCACAGCCCGTTTATTCTGGAAGATGCAGCCAGTCAGTTCAAAGCTTTTGTTGGCGATGATAACCTGCTCGATGCGAAACTAGTAAGTCCACCATTTGCATCATTTCATCTTAATCTTTGTTGCGATTCCTTTATAGATATTTTTTAGTAGTTATCCTGGATCTATGTGCGTAAAATGAACTCCCCTGATTTGTTTTGTTTTTTGCCTCTTCCTGTATGTTTCTCCCTCCCGACAGATTTTGATGCCTCGCTTGAAGGACGACCATTACACCCTATACACTATGAACCGCTTTCGTGAGACCATTGATATCCACGACACTAGGAAGTACACCGGACCTGCTGACCAAAGGACAAGGTGGCGCAGGTCTGACTACCACGCAGACTGCACTGAAATGGTATGTCACGTTTTCAATTTCTCTACCGTTAATCCTTTTCTGTTTTTCCCCATATCTTTAGCCAACTGCAATTTTTTTTCTCGTTCTGCATCTTTTTCCGCATAACTGAACTGCATGTATGGCATATTTTTTGAAATCATATGTGGGTATTGGAAGGTCTTTAATACGCTTTGTTACTTGTCATTGAACTGCATTTCTTGGTATTGTGCACTTCATTATCTGTGACATATAACTTCATTTATACCACCACCAACCTTGGCTGAAATAGAAGTAAACCCCTGAACCCACTATCTATCTTAGGGGTTTCGGGGGGTTGTTGCGGTTGTTCTTGGGGGGGAGGGGAAACAGAATAACCGCTCTGCGCCTGTCAACCAAGCGCACGACCCCCCTCCCCCACCCACAGCGAGGCCGAGCCAGGAACGAGCCGGAGCAGGTGATAACGTGGCTTGCTGCGGCGTCGCATGCTTCGGCGAGTCCGTCACACCCCTGACCCCACTATCTATCTTAGGGGTGTCGGGGGGTTGTTGCGGTTGTTCTTGGGGGGGAAACAGAATAACTGCACAGTGCCTGTCAACCAAGCGCACTGCATGCATTAGCGCGAGGCCGAGCCGAGGGTGGGGGAGGGGGCACCCGGACCAACCCTCCCCCACCCCCCGCGAGGCCGAGCCAGGACCGAGCCGGAGCAGGCGACGACGCAGCTTGCCGCGACGTCGCATGCTCCGGCGAGTCCGTCACACCCCTGACCCCACTATCTACCTTAGGGGTTTCGGGGGGTTGTTGCGGTTGTTCTTGGGGGGGGGGGGGAGGGGAAATAGAATAACCGCACGACGCCTGTCAACCAAATGCATTGCGTGAGTTAGCGCGAGGCCGAGCCAGGAACGAGCCGGAGCAGGCGACGACATAGCTTGCCGCGGTGTCGCGTGCTTCGGCGAGTCCGTCACACCCCTGACCCCACTATCTATCTTAGGGGTGTCGGGGGGTTGTTGCGGTTGTTCTTGGGGGAGGGGGAAACAGAATAACCGCACTACGCCTGTCAACCAAGTGCACTGCGTGCGTTAGCGCGAGGCCAAGCCGGGGGTGGGGGAGGGGGGGTCTGGACCCCCCTCCCCAACCCCGGCGAGGCCGAGCCAGGAACGAGCCAGAGCAGGCGACGACGCGGCTTGCCGCGACGTCACATGCTCCGGCAAGTCCGTCACACCCCTGACCCCACTATCTATCTTAGGGGTGTCGGGGGGTTGTTGCGATTGTTCTTGGGGGGGGGGGGGAACAGAATAACCGCACTGCGCCTGTCAACCAAGCGCACTGCGTGCGTTAGCGCGAGGCCGAGCCAGGAATGAGCCGGAGCAGGCGACGACGCAGCTTGCCGCGGCGTCGCATGCTCCGGCGAGTCCGTCACACCCGTGACCCCACTATCTATCTTAGGGGTGTCGGAGGGTTGTTGCGGTTGTTCTTGGGGGGAAACAGAATAACTGCACCGTGCCTGTCAACCAAGCGCACTGCATGTGATAGAGCGAGGCCGAGCCGAGGGTGGGGGAGGGGGCGTCTGGACCCCCCCTCCCCCACCCCCGGCGAGGCCGAGCCAGAGACTCGCCGGAGCAGGCGACAACGTGGCGTGCCGCGGCGTCTCATGCTCCGGCGAGTCCGTCACACCCCTGACCCCACTATCTATCTTAGGGGTTTCGGGGGATTGTTGCGGTTGTTCTTGGGGGGGGGGGAGGGGAAACAGAATAACCGCACTGCACCTATCAACCAAGTGCATTGCGTGCGTTAGCGTGAGGCCGAGCCGGGGGTGGGGAAGGGGTGGTCTGGACCCCCCTCCCCCACCCCCGGCGAGGCCGAGCCATGAACGAGCCGGAGCAGGCGACGATGCGGCTTGCCGCGCCGTCGCGTGCTCCGGTGAGTCCGTCACACCCCTGACCCCACTATCTATCTTAGGGGTGTCAAGGGGTTGTTGCGGTTGTTCTTGGGGCGGGGGGGGGGACAGAATAACCGCACTACGTGATGGGGATATGTACCTAGGGTAGGGTCATAGGCCTGACCTACATACCCTACCTAAGGACACTACATTGGAGAACTTAAAGATTACAAGGAAGACTCCGACTGAAATCACCATG
Organism: Elymus sibiricus; assembly: GCA_039707655.1. NCBI lineage: Eukaryota > Viridiplantae > Streptophyta > Magnoliopsida > Poales > Poaceae > Elymus > Elymus sibiricus. The sequence goes on along the minus strand of CM077669.1, from coordinate 185,606,993 downwards.
GCGCATGAGTCACTCGACAAAAAAGTCCACTCGGAGGCTTCTCTCTCCACTCGACAGTTGGCTTTCACTCGGAAGAACCAGAAGTCAGTCGACCACAGAAGACCAGAAGCCACTCCAGGGAGGCCAACGGACAGGCGTTCGGCTTGTCGTCATTAGTAGCATTTATTATATACGTTATCAGTAACGTAAGCCTTTATTACCACGATCGAACCCTTGGTTTCTGGGTATTCATTAGGGGCAGCGCACTCTATATAAGCCGCCCCTCCCCTCTGGCACAAGGGTTTGCACCCCCTGTAACTCAAAGTTTCCACACGACAGAAGCTCCCGAGCACTGAGACGTAGGGCTGTTACCTCCACGAGAGGGGCCTGAACTCATATATCTGTGTGTATAATCTCGCCGTAGCTAGGACTCTGCCCTCTCCTTACGTACCCCTAACCTCTACTGCCAGGCTCGTTCCCACGATAGTTGGCGCCCACCGTGGGGCAGGCGTCTAAGTGACTTCCGGCGAGTTTGCAATTTTCTTCTTCGTCATGTCTTCCGGCGGCGGTTTGTTCCTGGGCCACGAGATCCGTATCGGTGCGCTCACCTTCGTCACCGACGACTCGACATGGCTTCAGGAAGCGCCTCTGGATGTTGAGGCCCTCCCGATCCACGGGACGACGCACTTTCGTGCAAGCTGCTGCGGCGTTCTTCTTCGGCAGCCGTCGACTCCGTACCTGTCGGCTCTCCCCGTTGTTCGTCGCCACAAGCGATCTGGTCGCTCGCAGCTCCAGCGTTGGGTCAGGCATGTGGCGGCTCGCCAAGCGTCATCTCCTTAGATTGCGGCTATCGAGCCCGCCGAATCACTTCACGGCGCGTTTGACTTGGCGTCGGATTAGTCTGACGTTCCTTTCGATTGCGAGAGTTGCGATCCAGCGACTGAAGTTCTCATGGCGGGTTCGCATCAAAGCCCGCCTGGCTTCGGAAGCGGCAGATGCGAGGCTAGAGGACCATCGAATGAGCAGCAGCATCAGGATGAGGAGATTCTCCATACTCCCATCGTCGGTGCGACTGCTGAGGCCCAGGCCTTGGAGGCCACGCGCCTTCGGCTCGAAGAGATGCAGATGGCACTCGACGACCGTACCCGCCAGCGTCCGCCCGTTTCCAGTCGACGTCAACGATAGTTGTTTCCGAGTGGATCTCATAACAACGTCAAGGTATTCCGTACTCTAGTTCTGAATGTTGCAGCCGCTGCTAAGATTGCAGATTCTATTCAACCGTCACGATCAGAGGCTGGCAGAGGTTTGCAGCAGATCCGAGCGCTGCTTGATGCAGCAGAACAGCATAATTCGGCTATTTCTCAGTCGCGCAACAGATTGCACAGTAATTCGCCCAGAGCAGACACAGTCCTATCGGCGCACAGCCTGGGGTCACCTCTGCGTCGCAGGGGCGGAGATTGCCGTGAAGATCAGTACCAAGATCAGGAGCAAGATCAGTTTGCTCCTCGTTATCACCGTGATGACCGCCGTCGAGTTCCTACTCCTCCGCGGAGTGGTTCATACTCGGCACCATGACAATAGGCGCCCGTTCGGCGATGAGCGGAATCCTGGGTTCGACGCGAGGAATGTCCTCGCACAGAGGCGGATTGACAGGGGCAGGGCTCACAGGGATGGTTATGATAGAGACTATCCGAGTGGAAGTGGTGCCCTTGTCTCTGGACCCGAGTGTTTCAGCAGAGCCATTCGATCTGCTGAGATTCCCCCCAACTTCCTGTTGGCGGCTGGAATAAGCAAGTTCTCTGGTGAGTTGAAGCTAGAAACGTGGCTAGACGATTACCGAGTGGCGGTGCAGACTGGTGGAGGAAATGACAACATAGCCATGAAGCATTTGTCTTTGATGTTGGATGGTTCGGCCCGAGCATGGTTGAATCGTTTGGCTCCTTCTAGCATCTACTGCTAGGAGGATCTCGCCCGAGTGTTCATCAGAACTTTCGAAGGCACATGCAAGCGTCCTGCTGGTTTGATTGATCTACAGAATTGTGTGCAGAAACCCAATGAAACTTTGAGAGATTACATTCAGCGTTGGACTACCCTCCATCACACGGTGGAAAATGTTTCCGAGCACCAAGCCGTCTGCGCCTTCAAGGCTGGTGTTAAGTACAGAGAGCTTTATTTGAAGTTTGGTCGGACAGGAGATATTTCCCTGAGCAAGATGATGGACATTGCTACTCGGTACGCCAATGGTGAAGAGGAGGACCGCCTCCGCAGCGGCAAGGGAAAAGCAGTCGACAATGATGCTGGCGGCGGCAATTCCAGTCGTAAACAAAAGCGCAAAGCTGATGGTTCTGCTCAGGCAGAGGCAGCCGCTCTGGCGGCGCAAGGAAAGAATAAGGGGAAACCCAAAGGGCAGTTTACCCCCAAGAAGTCAAAGAATCAGTTAGGAACGGACGTCCTAGATTTGCCGTGTGCAATCCACACAAAGAAAGATGAAGAAGGTAATTTGATATTACCCAAGCACACCACTCGACAATGCAGACTATTGATCCAGCAGTTCAAGGAAGGATAGTCGAGTGGGAAAACTACTGAGAAGGAAGATGATGAAGATAAAGAGGATTTCCCTGAGGTCAATGCCACTTTGATGATTTTTGCTGATGTAGAAAGCAAAAGTCGACTGAAAGTTATTAACAGGGAAGTCAACATGGCTGTTCCTCCCACCCCTACATTCCTCAAGTGGTCTCAGACTCCTATCACCTTTAACCAGTCGGACCACCCTGCTCATGTCGCTACCTGTCAGGGAAATATCTTTCGGTGAGACCCGCCCGTTTAGGGCCGGGTTCTGGGGATCTTTATTGAAGATAGGCTAGTTGGGCCGGAGCGTTCTCAAGAGGCCCAGAAGAAGAGCCGCCCAAGGAAGGGCCGGCCCAAGACCCTCCGTGAGAGGCGGTATGTGCGAACCGCCTCGAGGTATAACTTAGGAAACAAGTAAAGGAGAATTGGGCTCGGATTGCTATCCCGACCCGGACTCTTATGTAAGCCCTGGACCTCCGCCTATATATAAAGGGGGAGCCCTGGGGCTAGAGAGATCACGTTGAAACCTTTCGAGAGCTAGGGCTAGACAAGTTCCAAAACCCTTGTAATCGAGATCTTCAATACATCTAGCAGGAGTAGGCTTTTACCTCCACGAGAGGGGCCGAACCTGGGTAAACCTTGCCTCCCGTGTTCCTCGTTTAACCCCTTCGGTCTACTACTTACGCGATGGCTTCGAGATCAAGTCCTATGAGGACATCTGCCGTGAAAATACCACGACAGTTGGCGCCTACCGTGGGGCTATCGCATGGTGGTGTTGAGTATTCGAAGGGTCCTCCCCAAGGACTCGAGGGATACATGATTGGCCGGATAACCAAGAGTTGCCGCGGCAATCTGCTCATCGACGACTCAGGCTGGGGCCCCGAGGCCGACTCTCTTGAGTACGGGTACCGGGTCCCCTTTGGCGGAATTCATGTCTTCATCGGGAAGGCCGGAGGCTCTAAGCCGGCCACCTCCACGGAGGTCGTTGAAACGGCCCGCCGCGCGCAACCCGCCGTGGCGAGAGCCGCCCCTAGGTTTCCGGCTCCTGTGCAGGCCGGCGGATCTTGATCTGGGCCGGATATCTTCACCGACATCTTCAAGCCGGTCCAGGACACGCAGCCCGCCAGGCGAGAGCACGTCTTCGTTGGCTTCACTCAAGGGGTGGAGTATTCTGGATTGTCGGCCCCCACGGAGGGTTCGGCGACTTACGTTGATGGTGGCTATTCCTCTGGCGGAGAGTCGCTTTATTCTCTTCACCAAGAGGATCTTGGGGGCTTTCAGCAGAACTCGCCGGCGCAGGATTCTTTAGGCCCGCCCGCTCGCCCTGTTGTCTACATGGCGGGGGCGGCTGATACACCAGACCCGGCAGCGGATGCTGGAACCTCCAATGCGGTGTCAAGAGTTTTGCCAGCACAGACCCTGGTGGGATTGACGGCTACGTTGACTACACTGCTGGGCACACAGGTCACTGCGGAAAGTCAGGCACAGCTCAATGCAGAGATCGTCAGGATTAAGGATCAGATGGTACATGCTCAAGCTGGCATTGATGCGGAGAACGTCCGTCTGGCGACTCGTGAACGAGAGTTACGGGAAGAATCGGCGCGTCTGCAACAGGAGAATTATCATCTGGAGCAGCGCCGGGTGGAGTCTGACGCGGTTCATCACAGACGACACCGGAGCCGGCTTACGGCCCAGGTTGAAGGTCAGGCTCTGCAGTTCAGCACCCCGCCAGGGGAACGCCTTCGAGGTCCAGCAACAGGAACTCCCCAGAGGTCGCCAGACCCGGGAACCCGACGCTCGGCGGGTCATGGGGAGCGGCCAGAGGTACCGATGCTTACGGCACAAGGGCACTTTACGAACCCTGTGGACAACCTCTACGCGGCTACCACGGCGCTGGCACGTCTGCCCATCAATGGAGACACGCCCCTTGAGATCGAGGTTCGCAATGCAATTGCAAAACTGAAAACCGCCGTGGTCCAGCGAGCGAATTATTCGTACAGCCGGGAGCGACTGCATTCTACACCCGCTCCTAACAGAAGCCGCACTAGAAGCCGCCACGCTGAAAGCCCTGCGGTGTCTAGCACCCGCCGTCATCGGGGTGCGCCTGGGGGCTTGCCGTATTCACCAAATCCCATGATCCTAGGGCACGGAGTACATGAGACTCACGCAGCACATACGGCGGCTCACGCGGCGGATCAGGAGGCGGCTCATGCGGCGGCTCTCGCGGCTCAGGAGGCGGCTCTCACGCCAGTCGTGACTACAACAGTCACCCCAACAGGAAGATCCATTGGAGTGCCTTGCTTGAGCCCGGCTCTCCGCAGCGCACCCCTGCCCAGGGATTTCAAGGGCCCGCGGAAGGTGTCCAGTTATACACCAGACCAGGACCCGACTCAGTGGATAGAAAGTTATGAGCTTGCCATGGATATGCAGGGGGTCAGCGATGAGGCTTGTGCAAGATATTTCACCATGATGTTGGAAGGAGCAGCGCGTACGTGGGTGAAGAATTTACCCCCAAATTCCATCAATACATGGGGCGAGTTAAGGGAACGTTTTATCAAAAACTTCCAAGGTACCTGCAAGCGTCCGAAGACTGTCATTGATCTTCAGCATTGTGTTCAGCGGCAGGGAGAGTCGGCTCACCATTGGGTCAGCCGAGTTGCAGAGATCATTCATTCTTCAGATAATATCTCCGCCCCTCAGGCAGTTTTGGTGCTGGAGAAGGCTTGCCACTATGAGCCTCTCACGCAGAAGTTAGGGCGGCTCAAACGGAGTGTCAAAGACATGGGGGAGCTCATGAATGCTCTCACCAAGTATGCTGAGTCTGATCCTACGAAGGACTCAGGAGTTGATGAGCCAGAGGTTCCTGATCCGAAAGGTAAAAAGCCTGTTGGTGGCAAGAGTCAGCAGCAGAACAATGATAAGAAGCGTAAGGGTCCAGAAGCCGGATCTGAGCTGGTGGCTAATACCAATGCAGGGGCTAAGTTTCAGAAGGGTGGTTCTGGTAACAGACCTTTTAAGCCACAAAACTTCGATGAGTTCCTCAAGGGGCCGTGTCCAAAACACGGTACCAAAGAGAGACCAGCAAGGCATACTTGGGAACAGTGTCACATTATGGATGCTTTCGCTCAGCGCTTCCAGAACCCGCCGGGTGGCGGGGGTGGCGGATACGGACCGGGTTCCGGGCCCGGGTTCGGACCACCTGGTGGAGGCCCTCCTGGCGGCTTTCATCAATAGTCGCACCACCCGAGCGGGTCTGGTAGCGGCTTCCAGGGGAATAACAGTGGTCAGCAACCTCAAGGAAACCAATACAACAGTGGCCAACACTCTCAACAACAGCAGAACAATCAGACCGGGTTCCAGAGTAATCCTAAACAGTTGAATAGTGGACAGTATCATGTGTTCACTACATGTGCAGATAAAAGGGAGCGCAAGGTCAGGAGACGTTCTGTTAATGCGGTAGAGCCGGCTATTCCAGAGTATCTGAAGTGGTCAGAGATGCCAATTACTTGGAGCAGGGAGGATCACCCGCCCAGAGTAGATAATCCGGGTCATCTGGCGCTTGTGGTAGCACCCCAAGTTGGAGGATATGCTCTCACCAAGGTTCTGATGGATGGCGGAAGCAGCATCAATATTCTGTACTATGACACTTTCCGACGTATGGGATTGACGGAGAAAGACTTTACACCATCTAACACAGTTTTTCATGGGATTATACCTGGCAAATCAGCATACCCGGTTGGAAGGATCAAGTTGAACGTGGCCTTTGGGACATCAGAGGATAACTCCAGATGTGAATCATTGTCGTTCGAAGTAGTCAGGATCAAGAGTCCCTATCATGCTCTCTTCGGGCGGCCGGCTTATGCCAAATTCATGGCTAGGCCCTGTTATATTTATCTCAAGCTCAAGATGCCGGGTCCCAAGGGTCCAATCACAGTTCATGGAAACCAGAAAGTCGCCATGGAGTGTGAAGAAGGAGATGCTGCTTATGCTGAAGCGGCTTGTGCCTCGGAAGAGCTCAAAATCTACACAAGCAATGTAGACCCGGCGGATATGACGCCTCTCAAGAAGCCCTCTATAGAAGGAGAGCCGCCTCTCAAGTTTCAGGCTCACAGAGACACCAAGGAAGTGGAATTTACCCCTGGCGACTCTTCTGCTAAGTTCACTATAGGGTCCAACATGGACCCCAAATAGGAAAGCGCGCTCGTCGTGTTTATCCGTGAGAATCGGGACATCTTTGCATGGAAACCTTCTGACATGCCGGGTGTGCCGAGAAAACTCGCCGAGCACCGCCTTAATGTGGATCCTAAGTACAAGCCTGTCAAGCAGTATCTTCGCCGTTTTAATGAAGAGAGACGGAAAGCTATCGGGGAAGAGATAGCCCGGCTTCTGGCTGCCGGGTTTATCATAGAAGTCTTACACCCGGAGTGGTTGGCTAACCCGGTGCTGGTTCTGAAGAAAAATGGCACTTGTCGTATGTGTATTGACTACACGGATCTTAACAAAGCTTGTCCAGCTGATCCATTTGGTCTCCCTCGCATTGATCAAATCATTGATGCTACAGCGGGGTGTGAGAGGTTATGTTTCCTGGATGCATACTCTGGTTATCATCAGATCAAGATGGCAGTGGAGGACCAAGAGAAGACGGCTTTCATTACACCTTTTGGCGCCTTCTGTTATGTTTCTATGCCTTTCGGGCTCAAGAGTGCCCAGGCGACTAATCAACGTTGCGTGCAAAATTGTTTTCATGGACAGATTGGCCGCAATGTGCATGCCTATGTGGATGATATTGTGGTCAAGTCAGAAAAGCAAGAGACCTTGTTAGATGATCTCAAGGAGACCTTTGACAATCTCAGAGTTTACCAGATGAAGCTTAACCCGGACAAGTGTGTCTTTGGTGTTCCTGCAGGAAAGCTTCTAGGTTTCATGGTCTCTGAGCGTGGAATTGAAGCTAACCCGGAGAAAATCAAGGCCATCACCTCTCTGGCTGAGCCTAAGTGCATCAATGATGTTCAGCGCCTGGCGGGTCGTATTGCAGCTTTGAGTCGCTTCATAAGTCGCCTGGGGGAGAAGGCTATTCCTTTATATCAGATGCTGAAGAAAGCGGACGACTTCCAATGGAGCAAAGCTGCTGGGGAGGCCTTTCAAGCTCTGAAGAGGCAGCTGGCAGAGCCGCCCATACTGGCGGCTCCTATCACCAAGGAGCCGATGCTTCTGTACATTGCAGCAAATAACAAGGCTGTTAGTGTTGCAATGGTGGTGGAAAGAAAAGAGGCAAACCGGGAGTATCCTGTCCAGAGGCCGGTCTATTATGTTAGTGAGGTCCTGACTTTGTCTAAGCAGCGTTATCCACATTGGCAGAAGCTGGTCTTCGGAGTTTTCATGGCAAGCCGGAAGCTGAGACATTATTTCCTGGAGCATCCTATCACGGTGGTATCTTCAGCCCCTTTGGGGGATATCATTCATAACAGGGAAGCTACAGGGAGAATTGCAAAGTGGGCCATTGAGCTTGGACCTCATGAGATCAAGTATGTGCCTCGCACGGCCATCAAATCTCAGGCATTGGTGGATTTCATCAATGACTGGACAGAGCTTCAAGCCCCGGAAGAAAGGCCGGATAACACATATTGGACCATACACTTTGATGGGTCTAGGCAGCTGGAAGGCTCGGGGGCTGGAGTTATAATATCTTCCCCTCGAGGTGACAAGTTCTGCTATGTTTTGCGGCTTATGTTTCCTTGCACTAACAATGCTGTAGAGTATGAGGCCCTGCTCCATGGGCTCCGGATTGCAAAGGAGATGAATCTCAGCCGGGTTAGGTGCCTAGGTGACTCTGATCTGGTGGCACAGCAAGTTTCAGGGACTTGGGATTCTAAAGACCCGCTCATGGCAGCTTACAGACAAGCTGTTACTAATGTGGCTGGTTGCTTCAAGGGTTATCAGGTGGATCACATTGATCGGCGGCAGAATGAGGCGGCTGATGCTTTATCACGACTTGGTTCGCAGCGAAAGCCGGTTCCTCCAAATGTTTTCCTGGATGTGCTCCATAACCCGTCAGTTAAGCTGCCAACGGAGGAGGACCTTGCTGTCCCAGACCCGGAGGCCCAGCTCGTGGCGGCTCTCCATGAGATCCCGGATTGGACTGTCCCATACTTGGATTATCTGACTCGTGGCGTCTTGCCAGCTGACGTGATGGAAGCCCGCCTGATTGTGAGAAGGTCCAAATCCATGACCATTGTCAATGGCGAGTTGCACCGAAGAAGTGCCACAGGCGTCTTTCAGCGCTGCGTATCACCTGATGAAGGCCGGAATATCCTCAATGAGATACACTCCAGCGACTGTGGTCATCATGCCGGCTCTAAATCATTGGTGGTGAAGGCTTTCCGCCACGGTTTCTTTTGGCTCACGGCTCATGCTGATGCAAAGGAAATAGTCTGGAAGTGTGACGGTTGTCAGAGGTTTTCCCGCCAAGCTCATGTGCCGGCTTAGGAACTTCGGATGATCCCTATCACATGGCCCTTTGGGGTCTGGGGGCTGGATATGGTGGGGCCTTTCAGAGCTTCTAGTGACAAAAAGACTCACCTTTTGGTGGCTGTTGACAAATTTACCAAGTGGGTAGAGGCAGAACCTATCAGCAATCTGGATGCCGAGACGGCTGTTAAGTTTGTCAAAAAGTTAATCTTTCATTTCGGGTACCCGCACAGCATCATTACTGACAATGGGACAAACCTTTCGAAAGGCGACATGAAGCAGTTCTGTGATGAGGAGCACATCAGACTGGATGTGGCGGCTGTTGCGCACCCACAGTCCAATGGGCAAGCTAAGCGCGCCAATCAGGAGATCCTTCGAGGAATAAAGCCCCGGCTTATGGCTCCTCTTCAGCGTACACCCGGCTGTTGGGTAGAAGAACTTCCCTCCGTCTTATGGAGCTTACGGACAACTCCCAACAGATCAACGGGTTTCACACCTTTCTTCATGGTTTATGGGGCAGAGGCCGTTTTGACAAGCGACATCCGCCATGACTCGCCCCGGGTCTCAGCATATGTTGAAGAGGATAATGAGTTGGCTCGTCAGGACTCTCTGGACGCCTTGGAGGAAGAGCGGGATTTGGCAGCCGCCCGATCTGCTATTTACCAGCAGGACCTGCGTCGCTATCATAGCCGTAGGATCAGAAGCCGGACTTTCCAAGAAGGAGATTTGGTGCTTCGTTTAATACAAGACCAGTCAGGCATGCATAAGCTTTCGCCTCCTTGGGAAGGGCCCTTTGTCGTCAGCAAAAATCTTCATAACGGGTCTTATTATCTGATTGATCTCCGGCCTGGGAAGGAGTCTCGAACATCTGAAGAAGAGACCAACAGGCCCTGGAACATAGCTCATCTGAGACCCTACTACACCTAGAGTTCCGGCTCTGGGAATCTGGTACATACCTCTCATGTATATATTATCAATAATGAATAAAAGCCGGCGGCCCTGAAATTCGGGGTATCTGTCGTTTTCCATCCAACATGATGAGTAAGTTTTATTACATTATTACTTGTGCTTTATCAGACATATATTGTGAAAGTGCAGAAACAAAAGACCCACTTCGGATGAGCTTCCTGGTAATCCAGAAGCCTTCAGCATCATGGGACACTTAACCCTATGGGCCGAACTTACTGGTAAACCAGAAGTCGCCACCATATCGGGTCAAAGTCCTAATAAGCGGGCTGTGTCACTGGTAATCCAGAACCTTCATCCGTGTACAGGCACCTAATAAACGGGCTGTGTTCTTGGTAATCCAGAACCTTCATCCGTGTACAGGCATAAAAGACTCATGTGGGTTGAGCCTCCTGGTAATCCAGAGGCCTTCACCATCTTGGGACCTTCAGCCCTTATGAAGCTAAACTTACTGGTAAACCAGAAGTCGCCATATTGGGAAAAAGACCTAACAAACGGGTTGTGTTACTGGTAATCCAGAACCTTCATCCGTGTACGGGCACAAACGATTTAGATGGGATGCTGCCTGCCGGTAATCCAGAAGGCTTTACCATCTTGAAATAATCAACCTTATGGGCCGAACTAACTGGCAAGCCAGAAGTCGCCACCACACAGGAAAAGAAATAACTAATCTGGTTGGGGGTGATCCAAGAGTCGCCACCATACTGGGGACTTTGCAATCTTTAGAAATTCGCTAAAGCTTTTATTTAAGATATACTGCTTTAAAGAGTTTTATGACCTCTCTTATGAGCTCTTTTTAATGTTCGTATTTGGCCAAGAGCCGCCAGTTGTATTATATTGGCTACACCGTAAGCATCTGCAAGTTTACTGGTTATAAGCCGCCATGACTGCTTTAGTTATTGGTTTAATACTTGTTAAAAATAAATTATACATCTTATCAAGCTTTATGACTGTCTTGATGTTTGGCCAAGAGCCGCCAGCGTCAAAGGATTCAATTTCTTCCAGAAGCAGCCAGAATAACTTTTCATAAGGAAGCTTCGGGCAAAAGAAGCAGACTTGCTTCCCAAGGAAGCCAGTATGAATTTAAACAGAATTTTTTCTAAGTCTATTACAAAAGGCCACTAGAGGGCATTTCAGAATCATTGTTCAAGACATATATTACAAGCAGTTAAACAACTGGCGACTTTCAAGGTTCCGGTTTTACTCCCGGGTCTTGCTGCCTCCGGCTTGGGCTGCGTCTGTTGAAGGATCTGTCTTGGCTTGATCGGCAGCCCAGTCAACAGTGGCAAAGGCATCAAAAATTTCTCCATCATCAATAAGATCTGAAGACTCAATGTCCGGAGCAAACTCGTCCTTACGGCCTTCAGGAGTAAGATCGAGAGGCGGAAGAGGACCGGGCTTTACGCGTTTCCGTCTTCGCTGTAGGCTGACTGAAACCTTGTAAGCTTCATCTCTTGGACCAACTGGCTTGCAGGGACAAAGGTCTCCTTCTTCAAAGCGTTATAGGTAAGCTGATCAAGAGCTTGCCCCTTATAAGTTTCGGGAAAGCCACCAACTAAAGTTGAAAGTTCTAAATCCTCATAATGAGCTTTAGCGCGGGCCATGGTGTGCATAGTGGCGATGCGGGCGCTGGACTCTTTCATGATCTGCAGCTGAGCAGGCAGAGTGGATAAAGTCTTCCGGACTTCCTTGATGGTGGATGGGTTTTCTTTTCCATAGAAGGCATCTTGAATAGCCCGCCGACTCCCAGTGTATAACTGTTCAAGGAAGTCATAAGCCGCCTTGAGCTGCATTACGGGTTCTTTTGCCAGTTTATCACTTCTAGGACCTGCAAGGGAAAAGTGTCAGAGTTATCAAGATTATCAAAATAGGGATTATAAACAGGCGACTTACCAAAGATGGCGCTGCTCATTTGCTGGATGTGCAATTTTAATCCGCTGAGCTCATCGGAGGCAGTCTTCAGGCGGCCTTCAGCGTTTTTAGCACGTTGAACAAGGAGCTGCTTCTCCTTCTCATGCTCAGCGGTCAAAGCAGCCAGCTTGGTGGCCGCCTCAGACGCGGCTTCCTCCAATGTCTTCACCCTTTCTTCAGCGGCGACTCTTAGCTCTTGCTCAGTTTTCAGCTCTTTCTGACTGTCAGCCAGCTGGGTGTGAAGGGAAGTTATTTGAACCTGAAAGAAAGGAAAAGTTCAAGTTATTTATGCAGATGAAGTTCCATATTGATTACGAGTAATCCTCATGGCACTTGGGGGCTAATGCAATCCCGAAGTTTTACAAAGGAATATTATCGAATAGCTGGAAGCATTTAAGACTTGGACACATGTGGTTCTTTGCTTCTAAGACCCGGCTGTTTCAAGAAGACAGCCGGCTCTTGGGGACTACATGTGGTTCTTTGCTCTAAGACCCGGCTGTTTCAAGAAGACAGCCGGCTCTTGGGGACTACATGTGGTTCTTTGCTCTGAGACCCGGCTGTTTCAAGAAGACAGCCGGTTCTTGGGGACTATAATTGGCTCTTTGTTCTATATAAGCATGTGGTTCTTTGCTCCATGTAAGACCCGGCTGATTCAAGAAAACACCCGGCTCTTGGGGACTGCATGTGTGTATTTACGTATTTTCAAATATGTAAGCTTACAAACCTTCATGCAACTATGAAATCAGTAATATGCAGGTTTGGGCGACTAATAAGGGCCATAAGTAAATTATGACTCACCTTTGGTTTGTTGGCCAAGGTCTTGGCAATCTCCTGACTCTCAAGTAGTCAAGTCTGAAGGGATTCATGAAGATCATTTAAATCAGTGCTCTCCAAGGAGGAGAGATCTAATTTATTCTTCTCTTTAGAAGACATGGCTTCAAAGGAAGATTTGCCCAAAGCCGCCGACGAGTCTGGGGCGGTGGCAGTGGCAGTAGCAACAGTACCCTCTTCAATATCGAAGGAGGGGATAATAGTATCCGGCTGTTGTTCAATGTTATCAGCCGGCGCTGCCATCTCTGGTTCTAAAGAAACCTGAGTTTCTGGAGCGGTGGAAACATCTGGCAGAGGAGGATCATTGGCCCTTTCCTCTGTGTCTTTGGCCTGGTCTTCAGAACCTTTAGGAGGCGGAGACGAGGCAGAAGTTGTGGGTTTTAGTTTCTTGGAGGTAACCCTGCATTTTCGACAAAGATCTCAATAACTACTATCTTTTGCTTTATGTAAGAGGAGTGAGAATAAGGGTGATCATATCTTTACCCTGCTTTAATAACAAAAGTCGTATCTGGCGACTCTGAGGCGTCATCATCAGAGGATGTGTCCTGATAGTCCGGATCTTCGGGATTAAGAGGTTGTTTAAACAAGCCGGCTTTGGGAAACAGAAGAGTCGGGTGAAGAAGTACCTCACGAGGGCGCTTATGAGAGCCGCCCGCATCGGCGTCAGACCCGCCCGTACCAGTCCTAGAGCCGCCACAATCAGTTTGGCGGAGCTCGGCGTGCTGAGACGTCTTCCATGAATAATTTGGGTCCAAACGAGCAAAAGGATGAGAAAAAGGGTATTTTCTCACAGCTACTCTGTTTTTCTTAGGGTTACGAATGTCGAAGTCAGACAAGGTCGAAGTTACCTCAGTTTCATCCTGGTCTTCTTCTTCTTCTTCGTCCTGGAAAGTTACAGATTAAAATTATTAGCAGAAAGTTGCAGATGAAAGACAGATTGATTCAAGTTATATACTTGCCTCTGACTCATCTTTAGAGGATTCTAAGATGGACGGATCCACCTCTAAAGAATTGATGGTATTCTGCTTCTTCTTCTTAGCGACGGCTTTTTTCCCCGTCTTCTTCTGGCCCTTCGTAGCTATTTCTTTCAACATCGGCCTCGCTTGCCAGAAGGAGCTATCCGCCTGTGGTTTATCAGAGAAAAGGTTTTCATGATATGAAAGTTTAAGCAGAAAAATGAAAGATTGCTTGAAAGTTTCTTACTGCTGGTGGCGGGTTAGTACTGGTGAAAGGCGCCAATCCAAACTCGCCAGTGTATTTGTCTGGCAAGTTAACAATAATTCTCATCTGATTGATTACAGATGACAAGGAGATGTCTATAGCGCTGATCCTTTGTGGATCCTGTAAGCCGGAGTATTCATGCATCAGTTTACTCCGGAGACTCAGTGGCTGGATTTTCCATGATAGCCAGCAACGGATTAAATCGGCACCTTCCAGGCCGTTGGCGGCCAAGGCAGATATCTTATCCATCCAAGGTTTCAGCTCTGCTTGTTCCGCGGGTGTAGGCCTGGGAGGGTATTTCTTTTTGTGATCCAAGTGCCCTGGCCTGAAACCCGGCAATGGGTGCTCTCCTTCAGGAACAGGCGCCTTACAGTATATCCAAGACTTGCCCCAGCCCTTGGGGTGGCTTAGCAGATCAGCTCCGGGGAAGGTGACTCCTCGTCATTTCTGGAAAGAAACGCCACCAAGCTCTTGATGACGGCCTTGGGCGGTTTCAGTTTGTTTGTTGACATAGAAGCATTCCCGAAACAATAGAACTGTAGGTTCTATCTGAAGATAAGTTTCACATATCACTGCAAACTGGCTCATGTTGACAATTGAATTGGGGGAAAGATCTTGTGGGTGCAACCCATAGAAGTTCAGAAGGTCCCTAAAGAACTTGGAGCCGGGAGGGGAAAATCCCCTCTCCACATGATCAAGGAATATAATAACTTCTCCTTCTTTAGGCGTTGGGGGACATTCGCCTCTTCCAAGTCGGGTGTTGGTAGCCCCTTTCAGTATGCCTGTCTGAATGGCATTTTTGAGAAAATCTTTGGTGATCTCAGAAGGAACCCAGTTGCATTCAATTGTTTTCTTTGTCATCCTAGTTAAGGGAGCAAGGAGTTGAGTTAGCGGCTTTCGGCACAAAGTAAGGGATGTTACAAGAAATGAAAGACGGCAGTTGGATTATGTTCCTAGGGCCTGAGACATATGGTTGGAGAAATCATTGAATATATACGGCGGCTTACATAAGTCGTCACAAGTGAGAGCTGCTTGGCGAGGTGAAATTTTTTACTAAGCCTTTGATAACAGTTTTCTACCGAGGAAGGTGAAATTTTGGATCAAGAAGCCTGTAAAAATAAGGAAAAGAGCAGTTCATGCTACTGTTCGTCCAGCCGCAGCAAGTCATCACTGATGGATTTTTCTTAGATCTATTCTAATGCAGATTTGATTCCTGGGATAAAGGGGAGTTCAACGGCGCCGTTTCTATGCCGAGGAAGCCTTAAGATGAGGCCGGCGGCGGCAGCCACGGAGAAGCCGAGGTGGAGTTGAAGCTCTACAATGGCGGAACCCTAAGAGAGATGAAAAGGGACAGGGATTACCTGGATTGACGGCGGCGCAGCGCGGTTGCGCACGGGCGACGGCGGTGCGTCGGGGCTGCTTCTCCTTCCAGTAGCCGGTGAGCTCGAGAGGTGGCGCAAGGACGCGACGGTTCGGGTGGCAGGAGGAAGAAGACGAGGAAATGATAAAGTAATGACCCGAGGGGGTACTTATAAGAGGATGGGACGCTCAAGAGTCGGGGCGGAAATTATGGATCTACAGTACCCCGACGCCCCGATTTTCGTGCCTAATCGATTCATTTGAGACATGGATGATGTCATGGAAATATCCGTTTTAAAGATTCGGTGACGTCACAAGGCGAACAGGTTTAAAAGAAAAACAATTAAGAAATATTCAGAAGTGGCGGGTTCTGCGGAGACTCGCCAAATGTCAAAGACAGTTTTGTATGAAGACAAGGTTGTCCAGAACCAGTTCAAGTCAACCTGAGGGCTAATGTCAGGGAAATATCTTTCGGTGAGACCCGCCCGTTTAGGGCCGGGTTCTGGGGATCTTTATTGAAGATAGGCTAGTTGGGCCGGAGCGTTCTCAAGAGGCCCAGAAGAAGAGCCGCCCAAGGAAGGGCCGGCCCAAGACCCGCCGTGAGAGGCGGTATGTGCGAACCGCCTCGAGGTATAACTTAGGAAACAAGTAAAGGAGAATTGGGATCGGATTGCTATCCCGACCCGGATTCTTATGTAAGCCCCGGACCTCCGCCTATATATAAAGGGGGAGCCCTGGGGCTAGGGAGATCACGTTGAAACCTTTCGAGAGCTAGGGCTAGACAAGTTCCAAAACCCTTGTAATCGAGATCTTCAATACATCTAGCAGGAGTAGGCTTTTACCTCCACGAGAGGGGCCGAACCTGGGTAAACCTTGCCTCCCGTGTTCCTCGTTTAACCCCTTCGGTCTACTACTTACGCGATGGCTTCGAGATCAAGTCCTATGAGGACATCTGCCGTGAAAATACCACGACACTACCCCCGGTCGGCAAGCTCTAGTGGTGGATCCTGTTGTAGGAGGCACTCGACTGCGCAAGGTTCTCATGGATGGAGGGAGTGGACTGAACATCTTGTATGCAGATACCCTCAAGGGGATGGGCATTCCGATGTCCCGACTCAGTGAGAGCAACATGCAGTTTCACGGAGTCATCCCTGGGAAGAAGGCCAAATCACTCGGTCAGATTGCATTGGATGTGGTGTTCGGCACCGACAAGAATTTTCGCAAGGAAAAGTTGACATTTGAAGTTGTAGACTTCGAGAGCGCATATCACGCCATCCTTGGTCGACCGGCTTATGTCCGTTTCATGGCCCGCCCATGTTATGTGTACTTGAAACTGAAGATGCCCGGGCCCAAGGGTGTGATCACAGTCACAAGGAATCGACAGAGGGCTGAGGAGTGCCTTCAGAAGGGCTCCAAGATTGCCGACCAGCAAATGGTTGTTGTCGAGTTGGAAGAATACAAGAGAAATACTGATCCTGCCGATCTGCTGCGCGCCAAGGAGCCCGCCTCTGAATCTTCTTTTCAGTCGGCAGGTGAAGTGAAGCAAATGAATGTTTACCCGACATATCCTAATGCTGCCCCGACCAATATCACGACGACAGCAGCCCGTCAAGATTCGTCTCCGCAGATTGCGGCTATCGAGCCCGTCGAATGACTTCACGGCGAGTTCGACTTGCCGTTAGATCGCTCTGACGTTCCTGCCGAGTGCGAGAGCTGTGATCTAGTGGCTGAGGTTCCTATGATGGGTTCACAGCAAAACCCGCCTGGCTACGGCTGCTGCGGGCGCGGAGTCGGAGGGCCGTCGAACGAGCAGCGGCGCCGAGATGAGGAGATCCTCCATATGCCCGTCGTCGAGGCGACTGCCGAAGCCCAGGCCTTGGAGGCCACGCGCCTTCGGCTCGAAGGGATGCGGAGGACACTCGACGTGCGTGCCCGTCATCGTCTACAATTTATCATGCCTTTTGGTCTGAAGAATGCTAGCGCTACTTTCATGCGCATGGTCCAGAAATGCCGGCTCGAGCAAATCAGCCGGAATATTGAGGCTTATATTGATGATATTTTAGTCAACTCTCGCAAAAGTTCCGATCTGTTCGACTGAGTTGTTTTGATGTAATAAGAGTACTCCAGACAATGTTGTTTATCAAAATTATGACCTCCACAGTCTTTTGTCGATTCCGATCGCACAATCTCATATTCAAAAACACCCCGAGTGGTGAGCAACCCTCTCACACGGGGGCTTAGCTGCGAACCAGTTTTCGCCTAAGTCAAAAACTCTACCGAGTGAATAGAATCCTATTCACTCGGAAACTTAGCTGCGAATCAGTATTCATCTAAGTAGTAAAACACCCCGAGTGGTGAGCAACCCTCTCACTCGGGGGCTTAGCTGCGAACCAGTTTTTGCCTAAGTCAAAAACCCTACCGAGTGAATAGAATCCTATTCAGTCGGAAACTTAGCTGTGAATCAGTATTCGTCTAAGTTGTAAAACACCCCGAGTGGTGAGCAACCCTCTCACTCGGGGGCTTAGTTGCGAACCAGTTTTTGCCTATGTTAAAAACTCTGCCGAGTGAATAGAATCCTATTCACTCGGAAACTTAGTTGTGAATCAGTCTTCGTCTAAGTTGTAAAACGCTCCGAGTGATGAGCGGCCCTCACACTCGGGGTCTTAGCTGCGAACCAGTTTTCGCCTAAGTCAAAAACCCTACCGAGTGAATAGAATCCTATTCACTCGGAAACTTAGCTGCGAATCAGTATTCGTCTAAGTTGTAAAACACCCCGAGTGGTGAGCAACCCTCTCACTCGGGGGCTTAGCTGCGAACCAGTTTTCGCCTAAGTCAAAAACCCTACCGAGTGAATAGAATCCTATTCACTCGGAAACTTAGCTGCGAATCAGTATTCATCTAAGTTGTAAAACACCCCGAGTGGTGAGCAACCCTCTCACTCGGGGGCTTAGCTACGAACCATAATTCGCCTAAGTCAAAAACCCTACCGAGTGAATAGAATCCTATTCAGTCGGAAACTTAGCTGCGAATCAGTATTCGTCTAAGTTGTAAAACACCCCGACTGGTGAGCAACCCTCTCACTCGGGGGCTTAGTTGCGAACCAGTTTTCACCTATGTTAAAAACTCTGCCGAGTGAATAGAATCTTATTCACTCGGAAACTTAGCTGCGAATCAGTCTTCGTCTAAGTTGTAAAACGCTCCGAGTGATGAGCGGCCCTCGCACTCGGGGGCTTAGCTGCGAACCAGTTTTCGCCTAAGTCAAAAACCCTACCGAGTGAATAGAATCCTATTCACTCGGAAACTTAGCTGCGAATCAGTATTCGTCTAAGTTGTAAAACACCCCGAGTGGTGAGCAACCCTCTCACTCGGGGGCTTAGCTGCGAACCAGTTTTCGCCTAAGTCAAAAACCCTACCGAGTGAATAGAATCCTATTCACTCGAAAACTTAGCTACGAATCAGTATTCGTCTAAGTTGTAAAACACCCCAAGTGGTGAGCAACCCTCTCACTTGGTGGCTTAGCTGCGAACCAGTTTTCGCCTAAGTTAAAAACTCTGCCGAGTGAATAGAATCCTATTCACTCGGAAACTTAGCTGCGAATCAATCTTCGTCTAAGTTGTAAAACGCTCCGAGTGATGAGCAGCCCTCGCACTCGGGGGCTTAGCTGCGAACTAGTTTTCGCCTAAGTTTAAAACCATACCGAGTGAATAGAATCCTATTCTTTCGGAAACTTAGCTGTGAATCAGTCTTCGTCTAAGTTGTAAAACACTCCGAGTGGTGAGCAACCCTCACACTCGGGGGCTTAGCCGCGAACAAGTTTTCGCCTAAGTTAAAAACCCTACCGATTGAATAACATCCTATTCAATCGGAAGCTTAGCTGCGAACCAGTCTTCGTCTACGTTAAAAATCCTGCCGAGTGACGAGCACTCCTCTCACTCGGAAACTTAGCTGCGAACCAGTCTTCATCTAAGTTAAAAATCCTGCCGAGTGACGAGAACTCTTCTCACTCGGGGACTTAGCCGCGAACCAGTTTTCGCCTAAGTTCAAAATTCTTCCGAGCAATGAGCATCCGCCTCACTCGGAAATCAAACAAACTTAGCCAAGCAAATGGAAGCAAAATGCGGATAAATCTAGAATCTCTAGCGCGGAAAAAAGTTGCCCACGCAAACGGAAGTATTTAGGCTTAAGGCCTGAACGAAGTTTTAAACGGTTACACCATCACTCGGCATACCGAGGCAAATAAAGTTTCAACTACAAGCAAAGTTTTCTTCAAGCACCGGTGGGGCTCGCGGGCTCGACGAAAGTGTCCAGATCAATCACATCAGCGATCCGAGTGGCTGCTTCGATGAAGGTCTCCATGAAGTCTTCGAATTGAAGTTTCTTCGTGTTGATCACCCGGAGAGCCTTCAATTTGTCCTCCTTAGCCTCCTTGCAATGGACCCGGACGAGTGAAAGCGCCATGTCAGCTCCGCAGCGAGCAGCAGATTTTTTCCATGCCTGCACTCGACCAGGAATCTCATTGAGGTGGGTCATCATCGACTCGAGGTCAGTCTAGAGGGTGTCCTCTAGCCACAGTTCTTTGTCGACCTTCTCTAGCACAGCCTTCAGTCGAGTGATATACCCTTGAACACTTTTAATATGAGAATCAAGCTGAAACATGTTCATGGCCACAACATCCCCGACGGGTGACTTGGTGGGGTCCAGGTTTGGCTCGATTTCTTCAGTCTCCTTTTCAAAATCTTCGCAGAATTCTACACGAAGGGGAAATGAAAAGCTGGTCACGCTGCTGTTCTGAAGAAATTAAAGAAATTCACTCGACCGAAGAAAGTTACCTTCAAGCATGCCGAACATCTTCTTCGCGAACTCTCCCAAGTATTTCTCCAGACCGTTACTTTTCTTGGTCAGCTATTCAACCTTTTTGATCCAATCGGCCTATTCTTGCTTGAGTTTGGTGTTCTCTTCTTCCAACTTCTTGGCTGCGGCAAGCTTCTTCTCAGCAGCCTCGGTTTTCTCCCTCGCCACCTTCTGAGCATCAGCTAGCGCCTTGTCTTTATCTTCTAGCGCCTTCTTCATGGTATCTAAAGAAATAACATTGTTGAGTCGCGCTTGGAGTCAACGGTTCTCACCAAGAACGTCTGTTCGAGTGAGGACACTCGGTTTAAAGGATAGAAGATGAAAGTGATAGTGCAATTGGTCGACAAGGATTACCTCCCAGGGTCTTCATCTCGGTCTATGCACGGTCTAGCTCGTTCTTGGTCACCTCCAGATCCAGCTGAATCTGGTTTTTCTCCTTCCCCAGATCGACATACTTAGTCCCAAGCTCACAGGCTTTCTGAAATCAGCAAAGAAGTAGTTCAGCCGACACTGATATTTCTCCCCTCCCGAGTGGAAAAGAGCAAGTTCAGTCGACTGGATGGCAGCCCGCCGCCCCACCCCACACCCCTGCAAAGCGTCATATCATGGTTGATGGAAATGATGTCCATGAAACCTGTAGGACAGGTCTTGCCGGTTCGGACCTTTCCATCCCTAAGACAAGCATTCAGAGGTGGAGACACTAAGGAAAATAACTCACTCGACAGACCGAGTGACAAGCGTACTCCAAGTACAAAAAAGGACCCCGAGTCCAAGTTCTTAAGACTACTGCCCATCGTAAATGATCGACAGTAGTCTCGGGGACTACACCCAGTGGGTGCACTCAGTGTGCCCCCACTGGATACGAAACCACTCGACCTGGTCCCACCTGTCCGAGTAAAAAAAAAGAACACAAAAGAGCAAACATTGTCTCTATCAAACCCCCGCCGATGCAAGCACTCGACGGTGGTCTCGGGGACTACACCCAGTGGGTGCACTCAGCGTGCCCCCACTAGACTTACTATCACTCGACCTATCGAGTGACAAGCGACTATCAAAGCAAATCTAAGACCCCCGCCAATGCAAGCACTCGACGGAGGTATCGGGGACTACACCCAGTGGGTGCACTCAGCGTGCCCCCACTGGACCAGAAACCACTCGACTAAGACCTGATCTACTCAAGGAGAAAACAAGCAAGTATGCAATAAAAGAAAACACCCAGTGGGTGTAGAGTCAAGATGGACAGGAATTCAATCGGAAATGAACTTACAATCGCACTTACTCGGACATTGGCACAAAGCGCTGAGCTGGCATCATAAGCCAACTTGCTGGCCTCATACGCCTCCTTCGTACGCAGCATCATTTGCCCAGCCTGGATCATGGCTTCTTTGGCAGCTCCAGTCTGGTCCTCTGGGACATGGTACAAAGGGTATGCGGGCGTCGGATGAGTCAGTGCTGCAGCTGAGGTCACAAGAGTTGCATGAGGTTGCCCAATCGGTGCTGAAACCACAAGAGTTGAAGTTGCTGGCAGGGCACTCGACAGCGGAACCACAAGATCAGCTCTGGCTCGGGAAGAGTCGCCAAGTTCTTGAGACGATGCAACAATCGTCCTACGAGGCGCTTGTCCCGACGATGTCCTCCGAGTGCGTACGCGTGGAGTGTCCAAGGGCACAACTTCACCCTCTCCTCCCTGCTGCGGCTCCTCATCGTCTTCCACGTGGATGACGTCGTCAACTACCAATCGACAACATTAAAGTCAGTCGACGATTCTTCTCCAAAAAACATAGTAGAGTGAAGATTTGTTATACCTCGTTGAGAGGTGGCCGCATCAGGAGTGTCCACTTCCATATGTTCCTCTTCATCTCGCAGAGGCGACGTCACTGAGGTAGCAGCTCTAGCAAATAAATTCCACTCGATCAACAAAGACATGAAGTTCCACAACAGCAAAAAAAGGAAAATGAACACTCACGTTGAGGCGATGGGCACGGCGATCTTTATGCGGGGCAGAGCCTTCCGAGGTTTTGGTGCGTCAGACCTGGGCTGTTTCGCAACCTTTTCAGTCGACTCAGGTGTCGCAACCCGGTCGCGCTTCGGATTCCTGGTGCTCGATACCAAAGTTTTGCTTGGGACAGCTTCTGGGTCTTCGCGCTGCTTGGTACGACGCTCGATGCGCTGCGGCGCCTGGACTTCTACCTCACCCTCCTCCAGGTCGTCGTCGCTGCCTTCACTATTATCGGCGTAATCAGCATCTACCTTGCCGCCTGCGCTCTCTTCTCCGTCCTCAGGCTGTCCTCCATTCGGCATGGGCGAATACATGTTCGTAAACTCCTTCAAGATACAAACATTAAAGTCAGTCGACTGAAGACCAAATCACTCGACGAAATATGAAAGCATTCGACAAAGATGTAGCTCACCAGATTCGTTGGCAGGTTCTCGGCAGAGAAGGGCAAGATTCGCTTGGCTCCCAGAGGGTTGTCACAGGCTCCGGTGATGCTTCTGAGCCACTGTGCAATAGTCTCCTCAGAGACTTCTTCTGGATGTGTCCGAGTGGTGTCTTCAGGGCCCGAATAGTGCCACATAGTGTGGTCCCTCGCTTGAAGGGGCTAGATTCAACAACTGAGAAATGCATCCAGCAGGTCCATGCCAGTCACTCCGCCACGGATCAAGTCTACTATTGCGTTCACTAGAATTCCTACCTGGACTTTCTCTCCCTCTGTCACGGATAATGATCTGGGAGTAGTGGGCCGCTCTAATGTGCAGGGGGGAAGGCCAGTCGACATATTGGGAGATGCAACATCTTTGCAGTAAAACCAAGTCGACTGCCAACCCCGAACAGATTCAGGAAAGGTCATCGACGGAAACGCACTCCTGCTCTTCTTTTGGAGTCCCAGGCCACCGCATAGCTGGATGACGTGGGTCTTACTATCACTAGGGTTGGCCTTTTTGACTGTTTGAGTCCGGATGGTGAAGATGTGTTTGAACAAACCCCAGTGAGGGGAACAGCCCAAGAAGCATTCGCACAGAGTTATGAACATAGCAATATATGCAATGGCATTCGGAGGGAAATGTTGAAGTTGTGCGCCAAAGAAATTCAAGAACCCACGGACGAATGGATGGGGAGGCAGAGAAAAACCTCGCTCGACGTCGGTGACGAGGAGGACTCGCTCGCCTTTGCGCGGCTCCGGCTCGGTCTCTCCCTCCGACAGCCTCCACGACCCTTCAGCTATCAGCCCGTCGGCGACGAGGTTCTGGACATCCTCCGCCGTGACGGTCGACCGGTGGAAATCCCCTTGGATCCACCCCGGTGGCGCCAAAGACCGGGCGCCCGACGGCTTCTTCGTCTTGGATCCCTTCTTGGCGCGCTCAAGCTTCTCCGTCTTCCCCTTCGTCATCGCGGTGGAGGTTGTCGAGGCGGAGCTGAGAGGCGCGCGTGGAGCAGAGGAGGCGGACGAAAAGAGGGGAATGGAGGGCGAGCACTGTACCGGCCTTAACACCGTCCCGTCTTATAATTGCCCGAGTGAGTCGCTGACTTGCGGGCCCGCCGGATCTCTGGATATCCCGATTTCAGAGGAAGCACAGTACGTGGCGATAAGGGCGGCGCAAAAATCGAGGCATCGTGCCCCCACTTGCCCCAGTCGTTGCGTCATCTTCGCGTGGCGCGTGCTTTCCAAATTTTTGAATCCCGTGAAATCCGGGCCTGACGAAGCGACCCGTCGCATCAAGAGGTCCTGCTGATCACTCGAATTTGAGTCCACGCTCAAATTCACTCAGACAAATTTCAAGACAGAATCGATCAGGGTGAATGACAAAGATTCCAATCGACGCAGACTTCTATGAAGCCCTAAAATGCACTCGGAATTTTTGTGTCTTATCAGAACCTGCATCGATCCCTTTTCACTCGAACCCCGATCCATTCGGGGGCTAATGATGGGGATATGTACCTAGGGTAGGGTCATAGGCCTGACCTACATACCCTACCTAAGGACACTACATTGGAGAACTTAAAGATTACAAAGAAGACTCCGACTGAAATCACCATGGCGCATGAGTCACTCGACAGAACATCCACTCAGAGGCTTCTCTCTCCACTCGACAGTTGCCTTTCACTCGGAAGAACCAGAAGTCAGTCGACCGCAGAAGACCAGAAGCCACTCCAGGGAGGCCAACGGACAGGCGTTCGGCTGGTCGTCATTAGTAGCATTTATTACATAGGTTATCAGTAATGTACGCCTTTATTACCATGATCGAACCCTTGGTTGCCGGGTATTCATGAGGGGCAGCGCACTCTATATAAGCTGCCCCTCCCCTCTGGCACAAGGGTTCGCGCCCCCTGTAACTCTCACTTTCCACACGACAGAAGCTCCCGAGCACTGAGACGTAGGGCTGTTACCTCCACAGAGGGGCCTGAACTCATACATCCGTGTGTACAATCTCGCCGTAGCTAGGACTCTGCCCTCTCCTTACGTACCCCTAACCTCTACTGTCAGGCTCATTCCCACGACACTACGCCTGTCAACGAAGCGCACTGCGTGCGTTAGCGCGAGGCCGAGCCGGGGGTGGGGCAGGGGGCGTCTGGGCCCCCCTCCCCAACCCCGGCGAGGCCGACCCAGGAACGAGCCGGAGCAGGCGAAGACGTGGCTTGCCGCAGCGTCGCATGCTCCGGCGAGTCCGTCACACCCTGACCCCACTATCTATCTTAAGGGTGTCGGGGGGTTGTTGCGGTTGTTCTTGGGGGGCGGGGAAACAGAATAACCGCACTGCGCCTGTCAACCAAGCGCACTGCGTGCGTTAGCGCGAGGCCGAGCCGGGGGTGGGGGAGGGGGGCCACAGGAACAATCTTCCATGGCGAGCTCAGGTTAATGGCAGGGAGTAGGAGGGGGAGTTTGTGGAACCCTAGATCTGTTTTTTGGAGAGAAGAAGAAGAGGGTTCTGTTGCGTTGGTGTGAAGCGTGAGTGGGTGGGTTTTATGTAGGCAGTTTTACAATGTTAAATGCTATTGTAGGTGACAGTTTTACTGAAGGGAACTGCATTTCAAACTAGTGTCTGTCATGCGAACTTCATGTCTCAAAGGGGAGAACTGCGTGAGCATATGAGAACTGCATTCTAAAAGAATCAACACTGCATTGCCTATCGTACATTACTTCATGACTACATTTACTCGCACTAAATGCCTCGCATGCACCATGGTCTGTGGGCCCATGGGTGCCTGTCCCCGCACATCTTGGCTCAAAACGGGTGCGCCCACATAACTGCATTGGTCTATCCTCAGCACT
Organism: Elymus sibiricus; assembly: GCA_039707655.1. Lineage (NCBI taxonomy): Eukaryota > Viridiplantae > Streptophyta > Magnoliopsida > Poales > Poaceae > Elymus > Elymus sibiricus. The sequence goes on along the minus strand of CM077669.1, from coordinate 185,581,569 downwards.
TCATTCTCTTACAGAGTGAATTGCATACTTTTATGCATTGCTTTTGCATCATGTTTTGTGTGTGTTTGTTTTCTTCATCGCTTGTCTGAAGGTTTGTATCTTTTGTACTGGCGTGCGCACGTTCTTTTTATGTATTGCTTTGCATCACATTTGCAATTGTTGTGCACTGCATTATAATCTTACTCGGAACTGCAGCGTGTTGTGAAATGTAACTGCAATATTGTACATGGAATAAACTTGTTTCATACTTAAGCAAACTACATGGTTCGAAAGGAAATTAACTACATCACAAGCACACCTTGCTAAAGCGCAAACTACAAACTCCAAAGCAAATAAAGTTTTAACTCGAAGTCTAAGATGACTAGAAAGGACAAGCACAAGCAGAAGCAACTCCAAGGCCAAATTTTGATGTTTTCGTCATCACTGGTAGTTGTAGTAGGGGTTGTCATAATCCTCCTCCTCCTCTCTTGCTTTTGCGCACTCTAGACCTTCTCTGATGTTTTCAGTTCTCTTCCATGTCTCGTTGGTGGCGTATGCATCTATCGCTACGTACTCGATGATGTAATCTGGCAGTGGGCTGATCCCCCACAGTTTATGGTCTTCTTCCCTGTTGATCTTATACTTCATATTCTTGTAGAATGGGTCGATCACGCTGCCTGCAACATCAGCCAAAGAGTGGAACCTCTTTTGTCCCATGTATGGAACTCTCCATTTGCGCTGGATGTCGATGTACTTGTTGGGGTTGATCTCCAAACCAGATGCCTGCAGCTTCTGTTTGTCACCTTCAATGCTGAAGCCGGCAAAGGTGTACAACTTTTCCTCGTTCAGGAGCGGGTGGAGGCCCTTGGGCCTGCAAGCGGGAAGACAAATTGAAGATGAATCCATCAAGTAGATGCTTATATAGTATAATTCATGATTGAATTAATTTCAGAAACTAGTATACAAAGTTCAGAAATTAAATTGAAGCACAACATGTTATTTTTCTTTTGGTATTTACAGTTGAGTCAATGATCTATCTGCTGCTTAGTACTAGTTTATTTTTCCTTGTTGAAAAAAATAACATATACCAGTGCTTCACCAAGTTTCTTTACGTTTTTTTTGCTGATGAAAAAAACGTCAGGCAAAGTTCAGAAACTAGTTTACTACATCAATTCCAGAAACTATACTATTTCATCAAGATCAGAAACTACACTAGTACATCAAATTTCAGGGTGCATCACTAATTAAACAATGCATGAAGAGGATGAATGAGTAGGATGGTTCACCATTTTGTTACCGCGGTGATGTGGTATACGAGGCAGAGTTCCTCCACGCATAACTACATAACTGCCCTCTGCGGAGGTTCGTCTTCTCTAGTATACTCCACATCAACGCCGATGTAGCGAGGGTACAAGCCGCCGACCCTCTTCCTGATCATGTCGATCATCTTGTTGGCTTCTTCTGGATTGCTGGTGCATACGACAACCAACTTCTCCTTGCCGTGGATGTCGACCTAATTGAGGCGCTTGGTGTAGTCGTCCTTCCGACCGGGGACCTGAACGTCGTCGAGCTCACTGGTCTGGTCGGACGTCTCACCACGGTGACGCTTGGCAGATGGTTCCTCCACCATTGCCCTCCTCCAGCGATGGCAGGCTTGACACAGAGTTGTTGTGGGGAGTTGATAGTTGAGATGGAGTGGCAATGGTGTTTTCGGAATGGAGCGGGAATGGAAGCGGATGTGCCTTTTTGTGGCGTGGTTTAGGGTCGTGGAGGAGGTGGTTGGACGTGGGGTCGCTGTGGTAGTGGGGGTAGTGGACGTGCGCTCACCGTTTCAGAGAGTCGTGGCAACTGCCGAGTGGCAGTGCTTGCGGCTGCCTGGAAAAAACAACCGTCCAAGCGTCGTTTTTAGGACGGGAACAAACTGTTCGCACAGACCCGTCGTGTCAAGATGGACTGATTTTAAAGCCGTATTTAGTTCAAAGAAAACTGCAATGCTTAACTGAGAGCATTTCTTTCATCAAGATATAGAACTTCATTCGTTGGGTCTGCGAACTGCATTGTTCTATGCGTGAGCGAACTGCAATTGATTGTTTTTTTTTACAAACAGCAGTTGCTTGGTAGTTGTGGGGCGGGGGGCTTGGTGGTTTGGGCCGTGAGAATGTGTTGGGCCCATTGGGGTGTAAGTCACGTCCAGCCCAATTAGGCCTCTGCCTTTCTCTGCGTTGTGTGTATGCGGTAACATTTAGTCCCACCTTGCCCGCCGAAACCGCCCAGGACGGCTTTATAAGCCCCGGCGAGGAAACCATTTCGAACTCCTCTGGTTATTGATTGGGCGCTTATACACGGCGCTCGGTGCGCTATTTCACCTGACCTGTGGGCCCTTTTGAGCCCGTCCCCACGCATCGAGCCTCACTTCCAGACCGTCTGGGGACTGGTTGCACCTGGCTGTCATTTTTTTCCTTTTCGTATTGCAAGTATTTTTTTGCACTTCCTTATTAGAACTGCATTTGTTCATTATTAGAAGTGGACTTCTTTGATGCATTTGTTAATTGTTATATTTTGCACTTCCTTGATGCAGTGTATCTTCTTGTTCTGTACTGCATTTGTTCTTTATTAGGACTGCACTTCTTTGCTGCATTACATCATCTACTTTTCTGCACTGCATTTATTTTTTATTCTAACTTCTTATATTTAATTTCTGTACTACAAGTCTTAACATTTGTCCATTGGCTTCGCAGTGCAGTGTATCTTCTTGTTTTTTACTGCATTTGTTCTTTATTAGGACTGCACTTCTTTGCTGCATTACATCATCTACTTTTCTGCACTACATTTATTTTTTATTCTAACTTCTTATATTTCATTTCTGTACTACATGTCTTAACATTTGTCCATTGGCTTTGCAGTGGTGTTAGAACATAAGTATTTGATCGTTTCTTTGTATATTTTTTTTGAAAGTATCAGAATGCATGTAATATAATTTTGTTAACACATCATTTTACAAAAAAAAGAAATAAGCACCATGGATTGAACATACTTGTCTGAATACAAACACCCTAGCTACTTGTCTGAATATAAACTTCCTTAATAGTGCTGTAGTGCATACATTCAAGGTTGACAAGGTGCAGCACAACTACAGCAAATTCACAACTATATCACAAAATAACAAGACCCAACACATTTCAATTTTCTTATGATTTTTCTTTTCCTAGTTGCTGCATGGGATTAAATCCTTGTTCTTGTTCCTCGCTTCTTTTTCTTCTTTCGCTATCTGTAGCCCCTCGGCTATATCATCAATGCGTCTCCATGAATCATAGCTGGCATATGCATCTATTCCTGCATACTTGATGAGCTTCTCTGGCAACGGGCAGAACCCACACAAAGTATGGTATTCTTCCTTGTTGATTACCTTCTTCATGTTCTTGTAATGATCGTCGATCACGATTCAGCAACGTCAGCTAAAGAATCAAAATCCTTTCTGCTATATGGGTTTCGCCATTCCACCTGGATATCAATGTATTTGTTTGAGTTGATTTCCAAATAAGAGAGCTTCAGCTTATTTTTGTCTCCTTCGATGGTGAATCCGGCAAAGGTGTATTCATCATTCATCAGGAATTCCTCCAGTTGAAGTGGCCTGCAATTTGTTAGAGACAAAAAAATTATAGTGAGATAGTACAAATTATTCAGTTTGATCAAGTTTGTTTTATAATTTGTAAACTGAACTGCACTGTGAAATTATGATTTTGTTTTAATAAGAAGGTGCTGATACTTTTTTATTGTATGATTAAGATCATTCTACTGTATTGCAACAACAAGTGCATGTAATTTATTCTGAATGGAAATTCATACAGCATGGTTCGTATACTCTGTTTTTTCTTTGTTTCAGGACATTTTTGTCTGTTTCAGGTCGTACTATCCCTAAATCATTTAATTAAATATTAAACACAAGAGTTGCATGGAGACAGTCCTGAAAATTCTATGAATCGTTTGAAATGGTTAAAAAAAATCAGAATCCAATTTTAAATTTTTCCACATCAGGCTGGAAGGGCTTCTTCAGATAAATAAATTAAAACCATAGATTGAGAACGAATCATTCTAACCTGTCTTTTGCTGCGGAGATGTGGTATACAAGGCACTCGTCTTCTACGCAGAGCTGGAGTACCGCTGCCTTCTGCGGCTCTTCGTAGTGTGTGTACTCTACATCAACGCTTATTCTCTTGGCCGGCAGGACGACGAGCTTTCTCCTGAGCTTGCACAGCATCTTGTCCACGTCGCGACCCTTGCTTGTGCAGACGACGTGGAGCTTTTTGTTGCCGTGGATTTCGATGTCGTGAAGCTCCCTGGTGTACCTGCGGTGCCGTTTGTACAGAGGTGCGTCTGCCATGGCTCTGCTTCTGCTTCCTTTCGCTTGATTGGGGTTAGAGGTGTTGGATGAAGCGACAATGGTGATTGATGGAAGAGAGGGTTGAAGCGGCAGTGGTGATTTCGGGCGATGAATGTGAATCGAAGAGAGGATGAGAGGGGGTTTTCTATAGCGGTTTGGCTGCAGGTCGTGCGTCGTGGGAAGTGGTGGGAAGCGTGGTGGGGTGGTGGTGTCAGCGTATCCTGGCAACAGGAGGCAGGCTCTGATAGTGGCCTCGTAAACTGAACGGGCGTCCCCTCATTTTTCGCGCGCACTTGATGACTGGCCTGGATACCATTTATTGAACGGGCGTCCCCTCATATTTCGAACTATTAACTGAACGGGCGTCCCCTCTGTAGTAAACTGAACTGGCGTGGAAATATAGAAAAGGACTGTCTTATTGCATACACTGTACTACTTTGTAGCTGAGTGTTTTATGTGCATACTGCATTATTCCGGACACTTTTTCCGAAATTTATTTTGCCCTTTAATTCCATTGTGTACTGCAGTTGTCAACCTTCTACACTGCATTATCTATTAGATAGAACTGCACGTTTATTTTGTCTTTTAATTTTTTGTAGACGGATAACTGCATACTAAACAAATCAGCATTGCCCTCCCTATTTTACCTAACTTCATAGCTAAATGCACTGGCAAGGAAGCACATTGTTGGGCCTTCTTATTGCCCAAGTAAACTACATTCGACCCATAAAGGTCTGCCGGCACTGTTGCTTCTCGTTGCGGTGTGCGAACGCGCGTACATTTAGTCCCACCTCGGTCGCCGAAGGCGAGCGGAACCTGTTTATAAGCACTGGCCAGGCGTCCGTTCCGAACTCCTCAATACACTTGTTGGGCGCTTACACATGACCTGTGAGCCCATGTGTGCCTGTGCCTGTGCCCATGCATCGTGTCTCAGAACGGGCGTGCGCCTGCTTATGCCAGCTGGCGCACTGCCTTACTAAGAGACTGGCTGGGTTCGGGTCGCACCTAGGCGGTCAATTTTTTTTGTTCATATGAACATGTTTTTGTCACGTTCTGTACTGCATGTACCATCGTTGCGCACTGCTCCAGTCATTATGCACATGGATTACCCCTGTGAACTACATGTGCTTGAAGGTCGGACTTCTAGGGTATCATACTCTAAACTGCATTATGCGATAATTTATAAATAATAAATTGCTGCGTTTGCGGTGGTGATGCGTGAAAATAGGATCTTTATCACTAGTAATCGTTCGATTCCACCCAAGCGGTCCATCGAATATGCAGAACTGCTTTGGCTTACTTATATGTACTGCAGTTTTCGTCACACTGTTCTGCTATCTCTTTCATAGCAAACTGCATGTCTCTTTGCCCTTTTAGTTTTTGTGTGTTTTCTTATTCCCTTGTCCGCAGTCTTGTCGGTTATTTACTGACGTACTTTGCATTCTAGCGCCCTGCATTATAGTGTAAACCAGAACTGCAGCGTGCTGTAAAGGGTAACTGCAGTAATGTACATCAGACTAAGCTTGTTTCGTACTTAAGCAAACTACTACAAGATTCCAAAGCAAATCAACTACATCACAAGCATACTGGGGAAAGCAAAAGCAAACTAAAAACTCGAAAGCAAATTAACTTGTAATCTAAGATGACTACGAGCAATCTTGAAGATACTTCTTGGCGTGCATCAACTTCATCTTCACCAGTTCCTGGCGTGCTTCATGGACTTCTCCAGCTTTGCGCGGCGAAGTCCGTCCTGGGTGATGGTGAGGCGGCGCCATATCTCGTACGCGGCGTAAGCGTCCTTTGCCGCATACTCGATGTGCTTCTCGGGCAGGGGCATCTTGTCCCAGAGCCTGTGATCTTCGTAGGCCAGCTTGTACTTCATGTCAATGTAGTAGTCGTCGATGAGCATGGTGGAGACGTCGCCAAGCGAATCCAAGTACTTGGTGCTTTTGGGCACCCTCCATTCCTTCTGGATGTCGACGAAGTGGTCGATCTCTAGGCCGACGCGGTCCAGGTTCACGATGTCCTGGTCGATGGAGAAGCCAGCAAAAGTGTACCTTGTGTCTGCGAGGAAGTTGTCAAACGCCGTGCACTTGTCTTCAGCGGCGCTCAGTTGGAAGAGCAGCACCGGCTGGGTCTTGCCGATGGAGAGCTAGACGAGTGCGGCCTTCTGATTGTGGGCTGGCTCGTCGGTGTACTCGACATCAACACCGACGATCTTGTTGCGCTGGTACTTGAGGTGCTGCTCGTTGTGCTTGATCGTTTCCTCCACCTTCTTCAGGTCGTTGGTGTGGATCGCGTGCAACTTGATGGTGCCGTGTGCCTCCACCTCCTTGAGTTCCCTGATGAAACCCATCGCCGGGAGCCCTGGAGAAGGATTCGTGGATTTCTCGTGGAGAGGGAAGAGTGGTAGGGGAAGTGATGGCAGCGCAATGGTGATCTATGTTGTTCTGGAGGTCTGTATTTATGGGCGGGATGGCCGCAAGGGAGGAACTGCATGATCTCCCATGGTGATGCAGTCGTGGAGATCGTGGGTTGTTCTTCTTCTGTGATCGTGGGTTTTACTGATGCAACCGATGGGACCGTGGGTTCGTGTGTGATCGAGTGTTTTTTTGATCGTGTTTTTTATTTGATCAATATTTTTTGTTAACCACCGTGCTATCCACAGGCGCGCGTTTGTTTGTAGTATGCGGTATGCTGTACGGGCATCGAGCGTGATAGAGTTATCGAACTGCATTGCGTAATCTCACTAACTTCATTCGTTCCCATCTCAGAACTGCACTTATTGTGGGTGTGTACTTCATATTTGTTTTGATATAGCTGCAGTTCCTAGCCTTGGGGGAGGAAGCACACATATTACTGAGCATATTGTATTGTATCACGTCCGTGGGTGTGTTCTATAGTACAGTTTTTTGTATAGATCGAACTGCAGAAGGAACGAAAGTTAACTTTTTCCTTTACCCATACGCACTTTATTTCAGAAAGACGCGGACTGCATGCTTGTTGTGTCTTTCTATTCGAGGATGTTTGTATGTGAACTAAAAATAATAATTCGGCTCACCCTCCTCTGTAACGAAGCGCCCATTGTGATTGTGCTTTCTCACTGCTAGTAAATCTGAATCGGCCCAATTAGGCCCATCTCGCTCGCCGAAGGCTCCCGAATAGGCCCATCCGTCGGTTGGGTGTGCGAACGGTGGAACATTTAGTCCCACCTCGCCTGCCGAGGGTGAGCGGAACCTGTTTATAAGTGCTGGCCAGGCGTCCCTCCCGAACTCCTCCATACACTTGTTGGGCACTTACACACGACGCTCGCTGTACCATGACCTGTGGGCCCTTGTGTGCCTGTCCCCATGCATCGTGTCTCAGAACGGGCGTGCGCCTGCGTATACCAGCTGGCGCGCTGCCTTACTAAGAGACTGGCTGGGTTCGGGTCGCACCTGGGCAGTCAATTTTTTTTCATATGAACATGTTTTTGTCACGTTATGTACTGCATGCACCATCGTTGCGCACTGCTCCAGCCATAACGCACACGGATTACCCCTGTGAACTGCATGTCCTTGAAGGTCGGACTTCTAGGGTGTTATACTCTGAACTTCATTCTTCGATAATTTTATAAATAATAAATTGCTGCGTTTGCGGTGGTGATGCATGAAAATAGGATCTTTATTACTAGTAATCGCGCCATCCACCCAAGCGGTCCATCGAACAGTCAGGGCACTTCGCTTTTTGTTTATGTAACATAACTTTTAATATTTTCCCTCCATTACTTGTTGGAAATGTGCCCTAGAGGCAATAATAAAAGTAGTTATTATTATATTTCCTTGTTCATGATAATCGTTTATTATCCATGCTATAATTGTATTGATTGGAAACACCGATACATGTGTGGATACATAGACAACACTGTGTCCCTAGTATGCCTCTAGTAGACTAGCTTGTTGATCAAAGATGGTCAAGGTTTCCTGGCGATAGACATGAGATGTCATTTGATAACGGGATCACATCATTGGGAGAATGATGTGATGGACAAGACCCAAACTATGATGGTAGCATATGATCGTGTCAGTTTATTGCTATTGTTTTCTGCATGTCAAGTATCTGTTCCTATGACCATGAGATCATGCAACCCACTGACACCGGAGGAGTACCTTGTGTGTATCAAACATTGCAACGTAACTGGGTGACTATAAAGATGCTCTACAGGTATCTCCGAGGGTGTCCATTGAGTGGGCATGGATCAAGACTGGGATTTGTTACTCCGTGTGACGGAGAGGTATCTCGGGGCCCACTTGGTAATTCAACATCACTACAAGACTTGCAAGCAATGTGACTAAAGTGTTAGCCATGGGATCTTGTATTACGGAATGAGTAAAGAGACTTGCCAGTAATGAGATTGAACTAGGTATAGAGATACCGACGATCGGATCTCGGGCAAGTAACATACCGAAGAACAAAGGGAACAACATACGGGATTAACTGAATCCTTGACATAGACGTTCAACCGATAAGGATCTTCGTAGAATATGTAGGAAACAATATGGGCATCCAGGTCCCGCTATTGGTTATTGAACATAGAGGTGTCTCGGTCATGTCTACATGGTTCTCAAACCCGCAGGGTCTGCACACTTAAGGTTCGGTGACGTTTCGGTAGTATAGAGTTATGTATGGTGGTGACCGAAGGTTATTCGGATTCCCGGATGAGATCCCGGACATCACGAGGAGCTCTGGAATGGTCCGGAGGTAATGATTGATATATAGGAAGTCCTGTTTTGGTCACCGGAAAGGTTTCGGGCATTTTGGTAGTGTACCGGGAGTGCCGGGAGGGTACCGGGGGACCATCAGGAGGGGCCTCTCGACCCAAAGTGCCTCATGGGTTGTGGGAGGAGTCAAGCCAGCCCTTAGTGGGCTGGACAAGCCCCCCACTAAGGTCCATGCGGCTAGGGGTGGGAAAACCCAAAGGTGGAAAGGGTTTCCAAGTGGAGGAAGAGGAATCCTACTCCTAGTAGGATTGGAGTAGGACTCCTCCACCTCTCCCACTTCGGCCGCACCAAGGGGCAACACTAAGGCCGCCAGCCTCCCTTCCCTTCCTCATATATATACTAGAGGGAGAGAGAGCAAAAGGACTTCAACCCTAAGCCACGGTGCAGCCCTTTCTCCCAATAGATCAAGTCCTCTAGTTTTCAGCAGTGCTTAGGCGAAGCCCTGCTGGAATAGTTCCACCACCACCGCCGCCGTGCCGTCGCTCTACCAGAGAACTCATCTACTTCTCTGCTCCCTCTTGCTGGATCAAGAAGGCGGAGATCGTCATTGAGCTGTACGTGTGCTGAACGCGGAGGTGCCGTCCGTTCGGTGCTAGATCGGGACGGATCGTGATTAGATCGCGGGACGCTCGGCGATTTGGATCGCAAAGACGTTCGACTACATCAACCACGTTTCTTAATGCTTCCCGCTTAGCGATCTATTAGGATATGTAGATCCACTCTCCCTCTCGTAGATGCTCATTACCATGAATAGATCTTGCGTTTGCATAGGAAATTTTTTGTTTCCCATGCAACGTTCACCAACAGTGGCATCATGAGCTAGGTCTATGTGTAGATGAGATCTCAAGTAGAACACAAAGGAGTTTGTGGGAGTTGATATTCAGATTGCTTCCTCCCTTGGTCTTTTATTGATTCAGCGGTATTGTGGGATGAAGCGGCCCGGACCAACATTACTCGTACGCTTACGAGAGACCGGTTCCATCACCTGACATGTAACTTCGTTGCATAAAGATGGCTGGCGGGTGTCTGTTTCTCCCACTTTAGTTGGATCGGATTTGACAAAGGCGGTCCTTGAGAAGGTTGAATAGCAATTTGCGTATCACCGTTGTGGTTTTTGCGTAGGTAAGAATTGTTCTTGCTAGATACCCGTAGCAGCCACGTAAAACATGCAACAACAATTAGAGGACGTCTAACTTGTTTTTGCAGGGTATGTTGTGATGTGATATGGCCAATTACATGATGAGATATATGTGATGTATGAGATGATCATGTATTGTATAGAATATCACGACTTGAATGTCGATGAGTACGGCAACCGGCAGGAGCCATAGGGTTGTCTTTAATTATTTTGCCGTTTTGCTTTACTTTATCGCTATGAGTTAGCAATAGTCGTGGAAGCAACAGTCGGCGCGACAACCTCATGGCGGCACGTTGATGGAGATCAAGATGATGGAGATCATGGTGTCATGCCGGTGACGATGGAGATCATGCCGGTTCTTTGGAGATGGAGATCAGAAGCACAAGTTCATGGCCATATCATGTCACTTATGATTTGCATGTGATGTTAATCCTTTTATGCATCTTATTTTGCTTAGGACAACGGTAGCATTATAAGGTGATCCCTCACTTAAATATCAAGATAAAATTGTGTTCTCCCCGAGTGTGCACCGTTGCGAAAGTTCGTCATTTCGAGACACCACGTGATGATCGGGTGTGATAGACTCTACGTTCGCATACAACGGGTGCAAGCCAGTGTTGCACAAGCGGAACACTCGGGTTAAACTTGATGAGCCTAGCATGTACATACATGGCCTCGGAACACAAGAGACCGAAAGGTCGAACATGAGTCATATAGTAGATATGATCAACATGAAGATGTTCACCATTGAAACCATCTCAACTCACGTGATGATCGGACTTGAGTTGGTGGATTTGGATCATGTGACACTCGAATGACCGGAGGGATGTCAATTTGAGTGGGAGTTTTTATGTAATATGATTAACTAAACTCATAGTCTAAGTTGTTTTTGCAAAATTTATATTGTAGATCATGGCTCGCGCAGTAGCACCCCTGAATTTTAATGCGTTCCTAGAGAAAGCTAAGTTGAAAGATGAAGGAAGTAACTTTGAGGACTGGGCCCGTAATCTAAGGATGAACCTTACGGCTTCCCAAAAGGCTTATGTCCTTGATGCACCGCTTGGTGAACCACCCGCTCCAGTAGAATCTCAGACGTTGCGAACGCCTGGCAGGCACGTTCTGATGATTACTCAATAGTTCAATGTGCAATGTTGTATGGCTTAGAACCGGGACTTCAAAGACGTTTTGAACGTCATGGAGCATATGATATGTTCCAGGATTTGAAGTTTATCTTTCAAAAGAATGCCCAGATCGAGAGGTATGAGACCTCCGGTAAGTTCTATGCCTGCAAGATGGAGGGGAACGGGTCTGTCAGTGAACACATACTCAAAATGTATGGGTATTCCACACGTCTAACTGAATTGGGGATGCCCCTTCCAGCAGAGGCGATCACTGACAGAGTTCTTCAATCATTGCCACCTAGCTACAAGAGCTTCGTGTTGAACTATAACATGCACGGGATGAAAAGTCAGTCGCCGAGCTGTTTGCGATGTTGAAAGTCGCTGAGTCTGAGATTCAGAAGGAGCATCAAGTGTTGATGGTCAATAAAACCACTAGTTTCAAGAAGAATGGCAAGGGCAAGAAGGGTAAATCCAAGAAGAGTGGCAAAGCAGTTGCCCCTTTCGTGAAAAAACACAAAGCTGGACCCAAGCCAGAAACTGAGTGCTTTCATTGCAAGGGAACTGGTCACTGGAAGCGGAACTGCCCCAAGTATTTGGCTGACAAGAAGGCGGCCAACAACAAACAAGGTATATATGATATACATGTTATTGATGTGTACCTTGCCAGCTCTCGTTGTAGTGCCTGGGTATTTGATACCGGTGCGGTTGCTCACATTTGCAACTCAAAATAGGAACTGCGGAATAGACGGAGGCTGGCAAAGGATGAAGTGACGATGCGCGTGGGAAATGGTTCCAAGGTTGATGTGATCGCCGTCTGCACGCTCATTCTTCGATTACCATCGGGATTAGTGATGAACCTGGATAATTGTTATTTAGTGCCTGCATTAAGCATGAACATTATATCTGGATCTTGTTTATTGCGAGACGGTTACTCATTTAAATCAGAGAATAATGGTTGTTCTATTTATATGAGTAATATCTTTTATGGTCATGCACCCAATGTGAGGGGTTTATTCTTATTGAATCTCGATAGTGATGATACACATGTTCATAACATTGATGCCAAAAGATGTAGAGTTGATAATGATAGTACCACTTTCTTGTGGCACTGCCGTTTAGGTCGTATTAGTGTAAAACGCACGAAGAAGCTCCATGTTGATGGACTTTTGGAGTCACTTGATTTTGAATCACTTGACACATGTGAACCATGCCTCATGGGCAAGATGACTAACAACCCGTTCTCTGGAACAATGGAACGGGCAAGTGACTTGTTGGAAATCATACATACTGATGTGTGCGGTCCGATGAGCATTGAGGCGCGCGGTGGATAACATTATTTTCTCACCTTCACTGTTGACTTAAGTAGATATGGGTATATTTACTTAATGAAACACAAGTCTGAAACATTTGAAAAGTTCAAGCAATTTCAGAGTGAAGTTGAGAATCATCATAACAAGAAGATTAAATTCCTACGATTTGATCGAGGAGGAGAATATCTGAGTTATGAGTTTGGCAGTCACTTAAGACAGTGTGGAATTGTTTCACAATTGACACCGCCTGGAACACCACAGCGTAATTGTGTGTCCGAATGTCATAATCGAACCTTATTGGATATGGTGCGATCTATGATGTCTCTTGCCGATTTGCCACTATCGTTTTGGGGTTATGCATTAGAGACAGTTGCATTCACTTTAAATAGGGCACCATCGAAATCCGTTGAGACGACGCCATATGAACTATGGTTTGGCAAGAAGCCAAAGTTGTCGTTTCTTAAAGTTTGGGGATGTGATGCTTATGTCAAAAAGCTTCAGCCTGAAAAGATGGAACCCAAAGCGGAGAAATGCGTCTTCATAGGATACCCAAAAGAGATAGTTGGCTATACCTTCTATCTCAGATCCGAAGGCAAAGTGTTTGTCGCTAAGAATGGAACATTTCTTGAGAAAGAGTTTCTCTCGAAAGAATTGAGTGGGAGGAAGATAGAACTTGATGAGGTTATTGAACCTTTACTTCAACCAAAGAGTAGCGCATCGCAGAATGATGTTTCTGTAGAGCCTACAGCAGTTGAAGAGGAAGTTAATGATGATGATCATGAAGCTTCGGATCAATTTGCAACGAACCTCGTAGGTCGACAAGGACGCGTACTGCTCCTGAGTGGTACGGCAACCCTGTCGTAGAGGTCATGTTGTTGGCCAACGATGAACCTACGAGCTATGGAGAAGCGATGATGGGCCCGGATTCCAAGAAATGGTTAGAGGCCATGAAATCCGAGATGGGATCCATGTATGAAAACAAAGTATGGGCTTTGGAAGTATTACCTGAAGGGCCTAAGGCCATTCAGAACAAATGGATCTTTAAGAGGAAGATGGACGCGGACGATAATGTCACCGTCTATAAAGCTCGACTTGTGGCAAAGGGTTTTTCACAAGTTCAAGGAGTTGACTACGATGAGACCTTCTCACCCGTAGCGAAGCTTAAGTCCGTCAGAATCATGTTAGCAATAGCTGACTTTTTCGATTATGAAATTTGGCAGATGGATGTCAAAACAGCGTTCCTTAATGGTTTCCTTAAGGAAGAGTTGTATATGATGCAACCGGAAGGTTTTGCCGATCCAGAGAATGATGACGAAGTTTGCAAACTCCAGCGATCCATTTATGGACTGGTGCAAGCATCTCGGAGTTGGAATCTTCACTTTGATGAGGTGATCAAAGCGTTCGGGTTTATACAAGTTTACGGAGAAGCTTGTATTTACAAGAAAGTGAGTGGGAGCTCTATAGCATTTCTAATATTATATGTGGATGACATATTGCTGATTGGAAACAATATAGAAATGTTGGAAAGTGTGAAGGAATATTTGAACAAGAGTTTTTCAATGAAGGACCTAGGAGATGCTGCTTTCATATTAGGCATCAAGATCTATAGAGATAGATGAAGACGCTTAATAGGACTTTCACAGAGCACATACCTTGACAAAGTTTTGAAGAAGTTCAAAATGGATCAGTCGAAGAAGGGTTTCTTGCCTGTATTGCAAGGTGTGAAGTTGAGTAAGAGTCAATGCCCAGTGACTGTAGAAGATAGAGAAAAGATGAGTGTCGTCCCCTATGCTTCAGCCATAGGCTCTATCATGTATGCAATGCTGTGCACAAGACCCGATGTCAGCCTTGCCATAAGTATGGCCGGAAGGTTTCAAAGTGATCCAGGAGTGGAACACTGGACGGCGGTCAAGAATATCCTGAAGTACCTGAAAAGGACTAAGGACATGTTTCTCTTTTATGGAGGTGATCAAGAGCTCGTCGTAAAGGGTTACGTCGATGCAAGCTTTGACACTGATCCGGATGACTCTAAGTCTCAAACCGGATATGTATTTATTCTTAATGGGGGTGCGGTAAGCTGGTGCAGTTCCAAGCAAAGCGTGGTAGCTGATTCTACATGCGAAGCGGAGTACATCGCTGCCTCGGAGGCGGCGAAGGAAGGTGTCTGGATGAAGGAGTTCATTACAGATCTTGGAGTAGTGCCTAGTGCACTAAACCCAATGACTCTATTCTGTGACAACACTGGTACCATTGCTCTAGCCAAGGAACCAATGTTTCACAAGAGGACCAGACACATAAAGCGACGTTTCAATTCCATCCGCGATTACATCAAGGAGGACGACATAAATATTTGCAAAGTACACACGGATCTGAATGTTGCAGATCCGATGACTAAACCTCTCCCAATTGCTAAACATGATCAACACCAGAACTGTATGGGTGTTAGATTCATAACAATGAAAATCACATAGTGATGTGAGCTAGATTATTGACTCTAGTGCAAGTGGGAGACGGTTGGAAATATGCCCTAGAGGCAATAATAAAAGTAGTTATTATTATATTTCCTTGTTCATGATAATCGTTTATTATCCATGCTATAATTGTATTGATTGGAAACACCGATACATGTGTGGATACATACACAACACTGTGTCCCTATTATGCCTCTAGTAGATTAGCTTGTTGATCAAACATGGTCAAGGTTTCCTAGCCATAGACATGAGATGTCATTTGATAACGGGATCACATCATTGGGAGAATGATGTGATGGACAAGATCCAAACTATGAACGTAGCATATGATCGTGTCAGTTTATTGCTATTGTTTTCTGCATGTCAAGTATCTGTTCCTATGACCATGAGATCATGCAACTCACTGACACCGGAGGAGTACCTTGTGTGTATCAAACGTCGCAACGTAACTGGGTGACTATAAAGATGCTCTACAGGTATCTCCGAGGGTGTCCGTTGAGTGGACATGGATCAAGACTGGGATTTGTTACTCCGTGTGATGGAGAGGTATCTCGGGGCCCACTCGGTAATACAAAATCACTACAAGCCTTGCAAGCAATGTGACTAAAGTGTTAGCCACGTGATCTTGTATTACGGAATGAGTAAAGAGACTTGCCGGTAACAAGATTGAACTAGGTAAAGAGATACCGACGATCGGATCTCGGGCAAGTAACATACCGAAGAACAAAGGGAACAACATACGGGATTAACTGAATCCTTGACATAGAGGTTCAACCGATAAGGATCTTCGTAGAATATGTAGGAACCAATATGGGCATCCAGGTCCCGCTATTGGTTATTGACCGTAGAGGTGTCTCAGTCATGTCTACATACTTCTCGAACCCGCAGGGTCTGCGCACTTAAGGTTCGGTGACATTTCGATAGTATAGAGTTATGTATGGTGGTGACCGAAGGTTGTTCGAAGTCCCGGAAGAGATCCCGGACGTCAGGAGGAGCTCCGGAATGGTCCGGAGGTAAAGATTGATATATAGGAAGTCCCGTTTTGGTCACCGGAAAGGTTTAGGGCATTTCGGTAGTGTACCGGGAGTGCCGAGAGGGTTCCGGGGGACCATCGGGAGGGGCCTCTTGACCCAAAGGGACTCATGGGCTGTGGGAGGAGTCAAGCCAGCCCTTAGTGGGTTGGCTGAGCCCCCCACTAAGGCCCATGCGGCTAGGGGTGGGAAAACCCAAAGGTGGAAAGGGTTTCCAAGTGGAGGAAGAGGAATCCTACTCCTAGTAGGATTGGAGTAGGACTCCTCCACCTCTCCCACTTCGGCCGCACCAAGGGGCAAACCTAAGGCCGCAGGCCTCCCTCCCCTTCCTACTATATATACTAGAGGGAGAGAGGGCAAAAGGACTTCAACCCTAAGCCACGGTGCAGCCCTTTCTCCCAATAGATCAAGTCCTCTAGTTTTCAGCAGTGCTTAGGCGAAGCCCTGCTGGAATAGTTCCACCACCACCGCCGCTGCGCCATCGCGCTGCCGGAGCACTCATCTACTTCTCCGCTCCCTCTTGCTGGATCAAGAAGGCAGAGATCGTCATCGAGCTGTACGTGTGCAGAACACGGAGATGCCGTCCGTTCGGTGCTAGATCGGGACGGATCGTGATTAGATCACGGGATGCTCGGCGATTTGGATCGCGAAGACGTTTGACTACATCAACCGCGTTTCTTAACGCTTCCCGCTTAGCGATCTACAAGGGTATGTAGATCCACTCTCCCTCTCGTAGATGCTCATCACCATGGATAGATCTTGCGTGTGCGTAGGAAATTTTTTGTTTCCCATGCGACGTTCACCAACATTACTCTCCTGTGCAACCGCATCTGCTCGCCTAGACCTTTTGCATTCGTCATCTATATATTAGGGCAACTTTTGACGCACTATATCACGAACTAGTCTCCCGTGCTGCCACCCTCTCTTTCTTTTCAGTTTCTATATTTTTTTGTCATGTCGCCAGGCCCCTGCGCCAGAGTATCCTGCTGTGGCCATGGTTGTGGTGTGCCGACGCAGTGCGACTGCTTGGCTTGCACAAAGGCCCGGTGTGCTCGCCGAAGGGGCAAGGTCTTGTGCCAATCTGGGCGAGCAGAGCAGCTTGCATATGGCACTGTTTTCAAAGAGGGATTGTATCTGGACCAGATCAATGTTGGTGTGTTCTATTCAGCTCTGCTTCGTCGTGGCCTTGGATGCACAAGCCCATTTGTCCATCGCCTTACGCCCACGGACGTGGAGACTCATTTCAAGATGGTAAGCTTTGTTTGGTCTCATTTATTTTTGTGTGATTTATCTTTATGTTCATACATCAATACGGGCTGCTATTAGTGTGATTTATCTTGAAGTGCACCACTTTAATCTATTAAGGTATACGGTGCAATGTTCTTGTGCCTTGATAATAGTTTTTCCAAGTGTGTGGAGCAACATGACCTACAGCATAAGTGATACTTGGACTGCATGTTAGCATGATGCATACTACATGTATCTGCTTCCGGTAAACTTCATGTATGATGATAATGATCTGCTTGTGATGTTGCTCTGAACTGCTTATATTCTAATTATGCACTTCATGTAGCTGTCATCTGTTCTACATAATCTATAAGAAGTGCATTAATAATATTTTTATTTTTTTTACAGAAATTCCCCCATCGAGCTATTAGGTATCTCCATCTTAGGAAGAAGGGTATCCTCCAAGTTGTTCTCGGTGAAGGTTACGCACAACCAGCAAAGTATCGTGTTGGTGTTGATGGGCGGTTGTATCTTCAGAAAGGTTGGAAGGAATTCGTTATTGGGTGTGGCTTGAAGCCTCGCCAAGTTGTTGTCGTCAACTTTTTTGAAATTGAGGATCGTATGTTTGAAATCATGTTTGACGTGATTGGTTAACTTGTTGAGGTGGATGGATTGTAATAAGTACTTTTTCGTGGACAGAAGACTTTGTGGTCTTTGTAATAATAAGTCGTATCGTATTCTATCTATGAGACACGCGTGTCTGATTATTAAATCAATTTGCAGTTTGTTTACATTATCCGAACTGCCTGTTTTGTAGAACAGGACTTCATTCTTTCGACTTGTTTTGTTTTCGTTTACCGTCAAACTGCTTTAATATATGGTTCATACATCCATTATTACTTCACTTTACTCTCAGTCAGTGGAAGAATTTGTGTTTCTACAAGTCTTACTTAAATGCAAACGTTAAATGCGAATGGCTATATAAATCTTTTATAGAAATGCAAACTGCTATGCATGTATTACAGATTACCACCAAACTACTGCTATATGAACCCTATCTATTTTGACGTCAACCTGCTGCTTCTTCTTGGTGACTTGAGTGAGTCTTTTGGTATCTTTTGCCTTGTTGTTCATGGTTGTGTTGCAGTTTCTTATCTCTGCACTTTTTTGTTTGTATTTCCTCGCATGTTGGTTGTTGCCTGTTTCTGTTTTCCATTGGTGTGAACTGCAGTACTCGTTGCTACTCGCTTGCTGGTTGATGTCAGTGTCAATTTTGCACCACTCTGAACTGCATCCTTTTGTGCTCCATTCCAGTTTTTTCGATGTGTCATAGTTGCTTGTTTCTGCACATAATTTCCCTCTGTTTTCTGTCTTTTGTTTGGTTGTCTTGTAGTCATTGTTTGTTCAGTTTCTTCTTCTTCTTCAGTCTCTTCTTCTTCTTCTTTCTCCTCCTCATCCTCCTCTTCTCCGTCCTCCTCATCCTCCTCTTCTTCGTCCTCCTCCTCCTCCTCTTCTTCCTCCTCTCCTTGCTCCTCTTCTTCCTCCTCTCCTTGCTCCTCTTCTTCTGCTTCATCATTTTCATCCTGACTTTCATTTACTGTCTGTGTTCTTTCGGGGCAAGTTCTTGCATTGTGTCTCTCCCTCTTATTGTAGATGCTGCAGAGTCTTGCTTTTGGTAATTTTTCAGTGTTGGCAGTAGAACTGGGATTTGTTGGTGGAACATTTCTGTTTTGTTGCGCACTGCCAGGGCCATGGATTTGTTGTTCAAGTTTTTTCTTACATGTCCTGGAATTGTGGCCGTTGATTTCATTGCACGTCAAGCACCTTCTTATTTCGAGTGGCCGACCATCGCTGTCCAACTGAGGCTGTGGCTTACTTTTTGTTTCAGTATTTTTCTCAGTGGATGTAGCCTTTTGTTTAGCTTTATCACCCCCCTTCTTCCTTCCTTTCGTGTTTGAAACAGGAGGCGGAAGAATTATTTCCTCTTTGATTCGACCATTAGTATTGCGTCCGGCATCTTCTTTTGGCTTAGTACTGTTGTCAAGAAGAATCTTCTCTTGTTCTTGAATTTTTGCTGCTGCTTCTTCTTCGTTCAGAACATCAACCTCCTCTAACAGTGTTTTCATACCAGCAATTGCTCTGTGGTACCCAGCGTCGGACAAAGTCGCTCTGTTTGCAAGGTGCATGGCTGTTTCTGTTAGCGTTTTTCTACGACAGAATAGCGAACTACCATCCGGTGCTGTTTGTTCGTAGTCTCGGCGGTCAAATGTTGGATTGGACCGTGCGTTCCTGGTGTATCTTTTCAAGATGTACACTTCAGGTATCTTGTCCACTCTCAGCAAATCGAGCATGCATATCACATGGACGCAAAACAGACCTGTAGACAACATAGATTTTTTCGTGTTTGTGAGTGAACTGCATTAAATTAATGGACCATTCTTCTTTTATTGAGAGTGAACTTCACTTGTATATGGAATGTTTTTTTACCCAAATGGACTTCATGCAGGACAAGATGAAATTAGGGTTTTTATGCTAGCGAAGCTCACCTGTGTGTGTCCACAGTCTGCACTCGCATTCGTAGACACCCTTCTCCTTATCGGCGATCACCTGGAACCTATGCCTTGCCCAATCAAGCAAATCTGATTGGTTGTAGTGGTATACAAAGAACTTTGTTGGGTTGTTGTGGCAATTTTCAGCTCTGAATGCAGTGCTGCGGTAGCGAGTCAGTTGGAACTTAGCAAAAACGGCCCTTGTGTATGTTTTCGATAGCTGGACTTCATACCCAATTTGTGTTCTTGGCTTCACCTCCGACTGCGTTATCAGAAAATCAACGTTAGACACAAGGGAAAACTACAGTATTAATTTTTGGGGGTGTTGCTGAACATTATTATTTTACCTCGTTTCCGATTGTCTCTGCGTGCTTGATGCCCCTCCTGGTCTGAATGCACTTGTCCACTTGTTGAGCAAAGATATGTAGATCATGCTTCTCTTTGACGAAATTCTTCTTCAATATGCGGTTCATGCTTTTGCTTCTCTGAGTAGAAGTCATCCGTGCATAGAATACGTCCTTGTCGTAGGCTGAGATCCACTCTTCTCTGTCAGCCCATAGCGATTGCATCACTTCATCCTCTTGCAGGTTGTACTTCTGCATAAGGTCCTTCCACGCACGTTCAAATTCCGAAGGCATCAGTGGATGGTTCAGCACATTATTGAGGTCAGCCTTTAATGTGTCGTACATCTTATAAAGCAAGGCGAGATGGTCTTTGTATTTCTTCATCATGTGCCACCGACAGAGCTTATGCCATGTATGTGCGAGACTTGTCAATAATGCAACCCTCATTGAGGAATATTGTTCTGAGAGGCAGAAGTAGTGTATTATCATGAAGTTGGCTTCGTGGAATAAAAGACAGAACAAAATAGAATGGGTCTGAACAGATGTAAACATGCAGGTGTTTTTTATTTGTACCTATGAGTATGCAAATTGGGGCCTTGTAGTTCATACACCTCAAGAAGGTATTGAAAACCCACTGAAAATATGGGATTGATTCATCTCTGACAAGGGCGGCAACAAATATCGTGGTTTGTAGATGATGGTTCACTCCCACGAACACCCCCAGAGGCATGTGGAATTTGTTTGTTTTATACGTCGTGTCAAATGTCACACAGTCTCCAAAATCTTCGTATGACCCTCTGCAACTTGCGTTGGCCCAGAAGATGTTTCTTACATGATTATCTGCATCTTTGTCGTAATCGTAGAAGAACTCTGGGTTTATCTTCTTCATCTTCTCGAAATAGTCCAGTAGCTTGTCGACGTCGTCTTTAGACTCCTCTCTTGCAAACCGCTGCTTCCTGCAGTTCAAAGACAATGCAAGCATATATTGGTAAAACAGTAAATAATTACAAAAAAAGTATGCTCAAACGAGGTGTTTTAGTGATGTGCTTACTTGTTCACCCAGTCCCGGCTAGTGTGCCCCATGTAGTCCAGACCCCCGGACATACGCGACAGCATTGACATCATTTGTGCGTGTGTGTGGTTGTCCAACATCATGTCCTTGACCAATTGATCAACCAAAGGATCATCTCTTTTGTGTGAGCGCATGTGCAAAAGCATCCCGGGGCTTTTTAGCATCCTGTGATTGTGCTTGAGCTCAACCTCCTCTATAACGAAGCGCCCACTATTCCTCCTTTTGACTCTGATTCCTGCTTGGCAACCAGTCCTTTTAGATGTCTTTGCACGTTTCCACTCATATTCAGGAACTATCTCAATATGTATCCCTTCTCTAGAGCAGACAATGTAGCTATTTTTGTCGTTGGTTGATCTTTTGCGTGTGCCAAACCCCGCGTGCCTTGCATAACTCTTGTAAAACTCCCTTGCTTCATCGAATGTGCTAAACTTCATTCCAGCGGCTGGTACGAGATCTGATGGCATGTATTGATCCTGCAACATATCATTGTCATAAACAATATTAGATAAAAATTTGCATCATCATCTTTTTTATTTTGCTTATGACATAATTTTCTTTCGTCACGTCAACAGACTCAGTACATTGCTCTATCAGACTAAGAGCACTGTTCTGTTTAGCATTTGAGGAATGCATACGAAATAAGAAAGTACCACGTGTTATTATTTCCAGGACAGAAACTTACGTGTGTGTACTGTCGCTCACCCAACGGTGTTTGCAGCTCGCCGGGTTGTATTGGACATGGCGGGGTTAGAAGCGATCTATGTAGTTTAGGATCTCGTGGTGGCAGAAGTGAGGAAGTCTTGTTTCTGCTGTTGGCTTCTGGCTGAGGCATTCTTGGTGGTCGATGCCCTGAACTTGATGCCGCAGGTGCTCGCGGAGCTCCGTTTCTTGTAGCAGGTGCATGCGGCGGTGGAAATCTAGTGTTGTGTCGCTGTTTCACCGTGTTTGTTTGAAATTGTTGGGGCTGCGGCACATCATCGCCGTCTTCACCATCATGGCCAACAGCATCATCATTGTCTGTTCGGACATGCTGTCCAAATGTAGTGAACTTGTGCATGTACTCTGGCTTGAGAACTGTTATCGGTACATCATCATCGTCATCATCATCATCATCCTGCTGGCGTTGGTGAGTGCCCTCCCACATGAATGTGACATCTTCGCCCTCTTCCACTGCCTCTTCTTCTTGTACAAAATCTTCTTCGGGAGAGTACGGGAGCCTGCTTGTTGTATTGAAGTATCCTCTAGGTATCTCAGGCGTTATCCATCTAGTGTTTCCATAAGCTTGGCTAGTCATGCAGTTCAAGGGCTGTGGGCTGTAAATTATCCACGGCATTTTCTGTCTGCTGAACGTGGACATGTCCTGCACAAAACATCCAAACTGCATTGTCAGATGAAATGAACTGAATCAAATGAACTGCATTAAATGTGAAAGGGTACTACGAACTAATGCTTGTAGGCTGTATTATCGCACTTTTGCGAACTGAAGCAACCACACTTCATCCAAAAGAAAGTATGAACATCAATAACTGTACTGCATAATCCTCTGAGTGCACTACAAGTTCACTCACGGCGAACTGAATTGAATGAACTGCATCACGTATTACTGAAATGCTTACCTCACGTTGCAGTTCATTCTTGCGTTTGCCAGAAGTCCGCACAGCGCCCGTCTGCAGCTCTCTTGCATCCACTGATGCAGCCCGATTGCCCAAGTGCACTGCATCTTTTCAAGAAGTCCGCACAGCGCCCGTCTGCAGCTCTCTTGCATCCACTGATGCAGCCCGATTGCCCAAGTGCACTGCATCTTTTCCAGAAGTCCGCACAGCGCCCGTCTGCACCTCTCTTGCATCCACTGATGCAACCCGATTGCCCAAGTGCAATGCATCTTTTCCAGAAGTCCGCACAGCGCCTGTCTGCAGCTCTCTTGCATCCACTGATGCAGCCCGATTGCCCTTTCCCTTCTTCAACAGATCATGAACGATTTGAACTTGGCCAATGTTTGCGGAGATGGAAGTTTTGAGAAGAACCTCGTCGGAGCTTGCATCCATGTATTCGTAGATGAACGAACCTTGCGAGTTGTTCTTTTCCTTCGAACTGGCACGCCCCGGCAGCACTAGATCTGATCTGATGGATGGAATGCAGTGGATCTGCCCCCACTTGTTCCTGAGGAGCCACCGATCTCGGAAGCCGCTGCCGCGGAAGAAGGCGGGGAGGAGAGGGGCAGCGGCGCCCCCAGGCCGCTGCCGTGGAAGAAGGCGGGGAGGAGAAGGGTGGCGGCGCCCCCAGGCCGCTGCCGCGGAAGAAGGTGGGGAGGGGAGGGGCAACGGCGCCCCCAGGCCGCCGTCGCGGAAGAAGGTGGGGAGGGGAGGGGTGGCATTGCTCCGGGCCGCTCCCGCGGAAGAAAGCTGGGAGGGGAGAGGCAGTGGCGCGCCCCGGCCGCCGCCGCGGAAGAAGGCGGGGAGGGGAGAGGGAGCCGACGCTGTGTGGGAGGTGTTGTCAGAATAAGGAGGTGTTGTTAGAATAAGACTCTTAAGGGGTGTTGTCAGAATAGACCCACCCTATATATATATATATATATATATATATATATATATATATATATATATATATATATATATATATATATATATATATATATATATATATATATATATAATCTCTCGGCCTCCAATCAACCATCATAAACACATCCATCTTCGGCCAGATCCAAGGTTACGTGTTCCTCCGGCGAACAACACTTCCAGGTGAACTTCATCCCTCCCGCTTCATCTTCCTCCAGCGGCTCAACCCCTCTTTGCATCGTGCAAACATCATAAACTCATCCATCTTCAGTCAGCTGGAAGGTTACATCTTCCTCCGGCGAACAACGAAATTATAGATCAGACGTATTAATGGATCAATAGTACTTCAGTTGTCGGAAAAACTAGTATGTGTATTCTAGATTAAGTAATGCAATTATATAGATGTGGGTTCTTATCTTAATGGTGGCAGGTTCATATAGTTTTACTCATCTTTAGAAGGTTGATGCAATGGATGTTGGTTCCACTATATTCAACTTAACGTAACATTTATACTCTACAAGACTAAAACCAAACTACAGTTATAATAGAAATATATGAGTCGCCTGCTGCCATATAGAGAAACATATATGATGCATCTACTATGATTTCATATATCTTTTCCACTTGAAAAATCTTCGATTTACTTTGGCGTCACATAATCAATAGATGCAATTGCAGCTAAAATATTTTTTACTTATAAAGCTAGCATGTCATTATATTACTTACTTTCCTGATCAACATACTTCTTGCACCTAAAACCATACTATAGTTATAACAGAAATAAATATGATTGCTTGCTGCCATATAGAGAAACATATATGATGCATCTACTATGATCTCATATATCTATTCCAGTTGAAAAAACTTCGATGTACTTTGGTGTCACGTATGACATAATAAATGGAGGCAGTTGCAACAAAACTACTTTCTACTTATAGAGCTAGCATGTCATGATATTACTTACTTTACTAATCAACATTCTTCTTGTATTTTTAGGGTCTGAGAATATGGCACCTACACCGTTGAATGCATTGAATACACGAAACGAGACATGGACAATCAAAGTCAAAGATTTAAGACTTTGGATCGCAATTAACCTATCGACCAATGAACTCATTAGCACTGATATGATTTTATTAGATAGAAAGGTTCAACTATTACGTATATATTGTCTCTTCAGTTTTTCCTTTTCTGAAGTTTGCTAATGTTTTCTCTCTATTTGGGGCAATGCGATCCATGCTTCTATTGGGAGCAAACTGGTCAATAAATATAAAGAGAAAATTAAAGAGGACTGCATCTACATAATTAAGAACTTCAAAGAAAAATCTCAAAATTAGTTTTCTTTTTGATACAACAGTCAAGGAAGTGGACGAAGGAAAATACAAGTTTTTGGACTACCACTTCGAATTTGCTGATGGTGATACTTTGGAGAGTAGGGTTAATATTGATAAACAATGCTCAGGTATGAACATAATCCATATCCAATAACAGGCATCGGTGAATTAGATTTATAAATATGATTACAATAACAGGCATTGGTGAATTTGATTTATAAATATGATTATGTGCATATGTCATTGGATTTCTTACTACATTGAAGCCAATAGAGCAAGTACAAAAAAATAAAGGGACGGGCATGGCGCAAACTTCAAATATCCGTGAGATTGAAGTCCTTTTACTAGAGTAAGTGATTACTATAGTTATTTTTAAATCACGTAGATGATCTTTATAACACTTTTTCATGAACCCATCCAGTGGTGAGAAGATCCGGATCACACTATGGGGGGATATTTTAGCAAACATGGTGAATGAAGGTCTTTTGCACAAACAAACTATAGTGATTGTCACTTCAAACTTGGTCAGGAAATTTAACGGTAAGAACAATAGTAACATTAATCTGTACGTGTAGACCCAAATCCAACCTTACTGACCAGTTATTACCAGGGCTATCACTACGCACAACAAATGCATCTAAAGTATTCCTGGACGTAAAAATTCCAGAGACAGAGCAAATTATTAAGAGGTATTGTATATAATAATGCAATTATGTATGTTTTCCAAATTAAAATTTTGTATGCTCATGTTGTCAACCTATAATAGGCATTGTGAACGAGATGTTATTCCAACAATGACAGGAATCGACGAAAGCACCCAAGGTACAGTTGAACAACAAATGTTCTACAACAGAAAAACATTGAGGGAAATTACATAACTAAGATATCCCGATGTTAAAAGAAAGTTTTACCTCTAACCTTGATCATCATACTCTACCTTCTCTATTTTACATTATCTAATCTCATATGTTTAATCTTCAATAGGAATTTGTATGCACAACAAAAGCAACAATTGATGATATTGTAACAGATAAAGGTTGGTGGTACATGGCCTGCAAATGTTGCTTTCATGCCGCAAGAAAGGAACACCATAAAGTCATTTGCACTTCCTGTCATGAAGTAGTGGAAAAACCGAACATACGGTGAGCATGTCGTGCACTAGATTTTCTATGGTGTCATTTGTTTTACTAATATACCGATAATAACTGACACTATCACATTACGTACCTACTTAAACTCAAGGTACGTGATGACACGACAACAACAACTTTCATGATGTTTAATGAGGTAGCACAAAGTCTTTTAGGCAACATATGTACATCGACCCTACTAGAACAGTCTACATTGAACGACACAATACCAGATGCTATTCAAGACCTTAATGGTAGAACACTCATATTCCGCCTGAAGTTAAATTCAAGGAATTTAGAAGAGTGCATGGAAAATTATAAAGTGAGCTTCACTTTTGAAGTTGATGACAAACACGAGATGGAATATTTAAAAGAAATAATTGAAGAGGTATGCACATACACATTTCAGTATTCTAATTGGTTTATAAAATTATAATGTGAGTATGTTGTTTACAGGATATACTGGAAAGGCAAGATACACAAGGTTCTTCAAATTCTGCTGTGCAGGAGTCCGATAATGAGGTATTGCCACTAATTAATGGTTTTTCTATGACAAGTATGATTTATTTTTTAATAAATATTAATAAACAATTCCATTTTTGTAGGGCAACAACTCCTCCAAGAATACAACAAAAGATGAGAATAAGGATATGTGCAGAAAGGAAACCTCTAGATCATCTAACAAAAAAATACCATGCATGACAAAGAGACATAAGTTGAGCAAAACATATGGAAAAGATGTGACAAAGCTTGCTTCCAGAAATAGCAAAAAATCAGTTGTTAAAATTGAACCTCCTGATGACGACGAGGTAACATATTGAAAACATTGACTCCCTGTATATGCATTAATAATTGTCTACGACATATTTATTTGTGACATCACAAAATACACGCGAAGAACCAAAAACAGTTTCGCAGAAGATAGAAGGAGAGAGAAATAATAAAAGATGTAAACAAGATTCAAAAAGAAATGTTTCGCGAAATAACAAAATTTTTGTTACGAATAACAATATATTAGACAATGAGGTATTCATTTCAAATTACTTCACCCTCTTCTATATATATTAATAACTATGATTTTATGACATCTCAGAAACAACAGGAAAACATATTTGAAAAGAAGATACTGAACATTTGAGCTACAAGTTCAGATGTAATTACCATAGAAGATGATTCAGACAAAGCATGTGAGCAAAACTATACACATGTCAAAAGTTCTACCGACAAGAAACTGAGAAGAGTTGTGAACAGAAAAAAAATAAACAGTGAGGTGAATAGTGAAACTTTTGCTCTATTATTTTCAAGATAAACAGAATAGTCCTATTTTCTGTTTTAAATTATGGTATTGTATGTACAGGTAGAAGAGGAAGAAAATGATGAAACCTTACATCCAAAGAACAACACTGCCATTCAAGATACTAATAATGAGGTATATTTCATATTTTTGTCATTTGAGGATACATGAGCTGGCAGTTTGGTGGTCCTATGTGTAATATGCACCTTTCGTACCTACAATATGGTATTTATAAATAAAGACAGAAATAGATACAGAAAATATTTTAGAGAGGATACACAAAATGAGAGACATAAAAACGTTGCGACCAAGGTTGCTTTTGCGAAAATCTCAAAAAACTGATACATAATTATATTGGAAATACATTTCACCTTCTATATCAACTAATAATATATTATATAATGAACATTTAATACGTTTTTCAATCACCACATTCTATCTTATAGATACAAGAGGAAGAAAATGACACTGATGGTGATTTCTCCTATGAAAATATCAATGATAAGGTACTATCGAATAGAAGAAATATATTTCGTTTTAAATATAAAGTTTTAGGGGCACTTCTAGATGATGAGGTTCCATTTCATCTTCTATATTTGTTTCATGGTATTCTATCTTACAGGAACAACATGAAGGAAATGACAAAGATGATGATTCCACCGTTGGAGATACCGATGATGAGGTACTATCAAATCGAAGAAAAATATTGTTTTATTTACAAAGTATAACAAATGTTTCTATCTTACAGGAAGAAGAGGAAGAAAATGACACGGATGATGATTTTGCCAATGAGGATATCAGTGATGAGGTACTATTGAATAGATGAAATAGATTTAGTTTAAAATATATTAATTCCAAAATTTACAAATGGTTTCTATCTTAATGGAAGAGAAAAAAAGTATGCATTCATCTGTCCAAAAAATTATACAAGAAACAAAAATATGAATGCAAACCACGAATAGGTTGATAGATACAATTCTAGATGATGAGGTTTCATTTCATCTTTATGTATAACATGTAATCCTACCTTACATGTACAACTGGAAGGAAATGACACAGATGGTGATTTCACCATTGAAGATGCCAATTATGAGGTACAATCAAATCAAAGAAAGAGGAACCGTTAACCATTATTTTTAGTACCAAAATATAACAAATGTTTTCTATCTTACATGAAGAGGACAAAAGTAATGCAATCACCGGTCCAAGTATTGATAGTAGCAATTTTTTTTAAAGAAAGTAAAAGAATGAACAAGGTAAATATGCCAATGATGTACATGCTTAATATCTACCCTGTATTCATGGAAGTTTAAGAATGTTTTGATAATAACATTGTTTTGCATTTATACATAGAGACATCAATAGTCATGCTGAGAACAACTATGACAAAGAACGAAACGCAAAAAATAGAGGCAAAAAAAAGTATAAAAGGACTGATTGTAGAAAGAAGAGGAAAAATTTGTATGAAGGCAACAATATGCAGCCAGCTATGCGTGATAGAACAAAGAGGATTAGGACGGAACCAGAAAGATACATGGGCTAGGCATTACGCTGAGCATGTGCTTACCACTAGTAGAAAACAGGGCATCAGTCCCGGTTCCAGAGGGCCTTTAGTCCCGGTTCTGCAACCGGGACAAAACGATCGGGACTAATGCCCATCACTTTTAGTCCCGGTTGGCTTACGAACCGGGACTAAAGGATCTCCACATGGGCGCCGTGGGGCGCCTGGCAGGAGGACCTTTTGTCCCGGTTGGTAACACCGACCGGGACTAAAAGGCAACCACGCGTCAGCAGCTGCCAGGCTCTGTTTTTCTTTTGCAAGGAGCGGTTTAAGGGTTTTCATATTGTGTTTCCCCCTTTTATTTTTGTTTTTACCATTTTTATTTTATGCTTTTCATTCAACTCGATGCTAGCTACTACATATAGCAATGAAAGAACCATTACATAACATCGTCATGATCAATATATAGAAAGAACCATTAGTATCACTTGAAAGTTGTTCAACTTAAGAAACAAACATGAATGTATCACATTCATCTTAACATACTAATTAATTAACTAACAGTTCTCCTGCTGATATATTCATGACTTAGTTCTAAACATGATCAACAACAACCATCATCTGATAGTCCTTGCGGTTGCACTTCCTTATAGTGATTAACACAAGGGTGTCCACCCTTAGTTCTCTCTTTCCCTTGATGAACTCCTGCCAACCGGCCTTGTGGAATGATATGCGCCCGTCAGGGTCTGTCTTGTATTGGACGTTCATGACAGGCCCTCTTGGTCCATGGATTACTCCAGCAGTGCCGACGGCGGGGATGTCCACTCTGGAAGACATCTTCAAAGGTAACTTCTGAAGACCCCATCATTAAGAGAAAATAGAGAGCACAAAATGTTAGACATCTCACCATACTTGGTTATGACCAAAAAGAGATGAAAGAATATAAAACATCTCACCAGAACTTTTTTGACCATGTTTGTTTTTGTTAGACGGTGCACAAAGGGCTTCCCTAAGAACGCCGAAGAGGATGGTAACATTTCTTTCACACTAGCTTTATCATCCCGAGTAAGCTTCTTCATCCTTTGAGAAAAAATTGTAGAAAGGATATGACCATCTTCTTCATCTTCGATGTCCTCCTCTTCATCTTGGTTGTCCTCATCTTCATCTTGGATGTGCTCATCTTCATCTTGGCTGTCGATGTCATCTTGGTCATCTTGGCTGA
Organism: Elymus sibiricus; assembly: GCA_039707655.1. NCBI lineage: Eukaryota > Viridiplantae > Streptophyta > Magnoliopsida > Poales > Poaceae > Elymus > Elymus sibiricus. Next base: position 185,551,147 of record CM077669.1, on the reverse strand, counting down.
TGATGTCATCTTTGTCATCGTCATCATCATCGCTTTGGACATATAATGTCCTTAACCTATTCACCTCTCCTATTAAGGAAAAAGCTACGAGTTCTCCTCCTTTAAAATTGTTCACTGCAATGTACTGCTCCCATCCATCACCATATATGATGGTTTTATTCTTTCCTTTGCGCAGATTCAATTCGAATTCGCACTCCTCATCATCCTCAAAGTACAACACGTTACCATATGAATTGTTGAAGTCCTCCCTTATGATGCATGGAACACACTATGCAGCAGTTAATAATCAACAATAAAGTCAGTAAAAAAGTTAAACAAATGATCAAAATTCAATACAAATTCAAGTTAAAGACCATTACCACTGATTTTTTAAATCCCTTTCTCAAATATACCCCGAACTGCACTGCAGTTTCAAGACTGTCCATATATGAATTTTGGCACACCTTGCAGATCTTACGCCTCATGGTCCCTAATAAGCCCAAGTAGTTGTCAAACGTAAGAAAATGCAATTAACACTTTTTTTATATTTCATTTCCGAATCTAGAATAGTTCATAGATGTAAGTTATGATATATAATGTGAATCTTTTAAAAACTCATAACATGACATGCCTTATTGCAACCTAAGAAACACAACTCGAATAATCCAGTTAATGAAGCATCAAATATTATCACTAATACAGCTCGAATATTATCATATAATATCATTAATTAATACAAATCGAGTTGACGTCTCACGGCGCAGGCGGTGGACACGCAAAGAGAAGGAACCATCGCCGGATCATAGCTCGGGTGAGATCCCTGAATAACCTGCCAGGTATTGGAGAACCTGGCATCCAACGCAGCCATGTAGCGACGGACGTGCTCGTCCTCCTCCCTGACACGGCGACGTACCACCTCCGCGGGGGCCGGCTCCCTCTGCACCGATAGTGGCCCACGTTACCACCACCAAAGAAGCTCCGGGTCCACGACGAGACCCGGATTTCTCACCAAGGTGCGCACACTGGAAGGTAGCACCTCCCAGTGCCAGCCCGGCAGAGCCCAGTCTCGGACATGGCATCTCTCAAACTGGTTGTCGGCGCCGAGTCGACGACGAGGATGCGGGATTGGCATCATCGACGAGAACAAATTGTGGCTATAGCAAATATTATTTCATTTAACAACAATAACATAGAAAATATCATCCTATATATAGAAAATAACATAGCAAATAACATAGTAAATAACATTTCAAAGGAAAACAAAAAAGAGCCTAGACTCAATGGAAAAATTCCTATGATGTGAACCAAAATGACATATCTTTTTCTAATCCTACTCATAGGATTTGAGATGCATGTCATCTCATTTCCTACAAATTTCCTATATATTCCTATGATAATCCTATCCTATGAACCAAAAGGAGGCCTAATTCTATCCTATGATAATCCTAGCTATATATATCCTATGAACCAAATTATGAGACTCTATGTATACCACACATCCCCTTCATTTTCTATGTGCTCTCTCACCGAGATTTGCTTTTGTAAAATGCTTCTTGCTATCGATCAATGATTCGGCAAGTGATTTTTGCTTAGTCAAATACTTCATCAAATTCTTTTGAACATCATTAACTAATTGTGTAAGTACCACTCAAATGAATATGACTGAAACTCCACACGTTGGTAGGAAAACAATCTCATATGATACTGTATTTTTAATTATTTTTCACTTTGTCAACGATCACATAGATATTTAACCTTCACTTGGTTTCAACTCATTGTAACACATGAGTAGGTTATCAGATGATGCAAATATACTCGACTCGATCTTTATATTTACTAATTGGATGCACCATACGAGCCTCCACGTTAATCCTCACATCTAAACAATTATTTACCGTTGGATTAAAATATCTATAGCCGAGATAGATCCTTCCACCGTGATTTTTTCGAGAGTCCGAAAGGAAACAGATAATCGATCTCTCCCTACCAGAGATCTCTCTCCTCCACACGTCTCCGTCTCACGACGCCTCCTCCTCTACGTGTTCTCTCTCCACCCTCTAATAAGATCTGTTTTTCCTGCCGCAAGGATTGACTGAGTGTCCGATCAAGGTTGCATATGTGCATCTCTAATGATAACTGTGTGGCTTTTACAGCCCCAAAGATTTATAAGTGCGTGCTTCGATCGAGGTTCTGCATGTGCATGTTCAATAGCCAATATGTAAGTGGAGAGTGGATTTTCAGCTCCCGGGTGCCTAGGCACCCTCTATGAACTTGCAAGAACCCGGGTGCTGTTACACCTTTCTCATTTAACATCCATCTGACTCTTTCTTTCCATTCTATGGCCTCTTTGCCACATCGTGTAGATTTTGTATCTCCGCTGCTTTATAGCATGCAATTGCAATGTATGAAGTTTCACTAATCTCAGGTGACAATGTGATCTCCCCTTCCCTGTATAATCGATATGTTGATTTGATCTACAAATTGTAACTTGCACTAATTAACTGAATTGCAGAAACATTAATTTTCGGCATTTTTGTAGGGACTTTCTAACATATTGATTTTTGAGATAAAAGCAGTATTGATTCTCCCTGTTAGGCATTGTTAATCTTGAGCTCATCTCGGTATTTCCCAACATTATAATATTTTAACTGGTATTATGCGATTATTGTCGGCCAGTGGTTCAAAAAAAGTTTTGTGTGGTCTTTAATTAAATTTTGCAGCTTTTGGGCTCATGCACCAGGAAACTATATCGATTTGTGGAGTTTTATTATCTGGAACACTCGTATTTTCGGGCCGTAGAAGATCAATGTTTGTTTGCGGTTATTCTTTAGTGTATATAGATACATGACATGCACTTCATCAGAATAATTTCCGCGGTACCTACAAAATTTAGAATGAGTTATAAGCCTAACCTCATATTTGACCGACCATCAACTTTCATTAGTTCGGATATATAGTAGCATGTAGGATCACAATAAAGAAAAATGCACTGTCATTTTCCGACCACTAGGAAACTACTAATTCCTTCTCAAGAAACATGGAAGCCAATTTAGGTCTTTCAGTTGACCAATTGTTCTGGGCTCTCTTAAATATTCCTCCTCTCCTCTAATTTCTATTTTGGTACACTAATTCATATAAATTGTTTCAAAAGAATCGATATATTTATCATGATATATTTTATCTTCTTTACATCAATATTGCCCTTTGATAAGAATTATTTTGCAACGCCTTGCTATTCTCAATTATTCCTTATAAAAACGGTTAATACATTGAGTGATTTACATCAAGAGGTTAGATTCTAATACTCGATATGGCTTTTTGATTATGTTCAAACATAGACTATGAAAAACAGTTATAGCTTTTTGGCCATCTTGATATCCTTACTCACATTTTGGGCTGCGTTTTCTAACTTATTATTTCCTCGTCAATTGAAACTTATTTAAACGACCATGCCGGCCGGTGTTCAGGACATGTTGATTTTAGTGTAGGGCGATGTACCGAGGATGCTTGACATAGTATATAGATACTTTATGTCTGTTAATTTCCAATTGGCAATGGGTATTTTAACGATAAGTTAAGATTACTATATTTTTATATTTTGTTTGACTAAGCAAAATGGCCAGTCTGTGCTAATATCAAAATGATTGTACATGTTATTGATGCACATACCGGAATGTAAAAAAAATCCACCAATTGCTTCATATTTATTGAGATAATTGTCACAATTTAAAATTCTCATAGAATTTTATTGTTTGTATTCCATTTTTCTAAATACTATCACTGAGGTTATATAAAATATTTTTCTTTATTTCCTGGAAAAAATACTCATATAATGCTATAGATCAACAATATATAATACGTTACATTTTGCTATTATGCTTAGAAGGTTAAGTTCCGCACAATATAAAGGAGAGCACCGTATATAGTCATATGAAATCCCTAGCCCGTGCAGGTGCACGGGTCGATGACTAGTTCATTACTAGTTGTAGTAGTTAGAGAACATAGATCAAGTTCGAGGATTTGGCGTCCCGGTGTGATGAACAAGATGGAGTTTCGCCTTGGGCATCGGAGTTGGAGCCAGCCTAGAAGGATGTCCATGAAGGAGCCATACTATTTCACATATTTATGTTTATATGTGATTGATATTGCTTCTTGTTTTTATGCATGTTAAAATGGTAGAAAGATCCCTCGTTAATATCGAGCACATTGCCATTCTGGATGTTGCACCTTCGCAAGTCAAGTACGTCTAGTGGTGGGCTCATAAAATCGAGGTGCCACTAGGTGTCCTTGATTTGGAGGGTTCGTGTCGGACATGGACATGCACTGCATCAGGTTAACTTGACAAGGCTATAAAACGGTTTTGGGCCTTGTGGCAAAGAAGGTTGGGAGCCGGGGTATAAGATACCTACCCGACCGACAGGAGTCGTATAGAGATATGCTTAGCAAGGAGTTGCTTACCGAATAGGCAAGTTGGCTAGCAGTGATGCTAAAGCTCACTAGTCGCTCGCGCTAGACAGGTCCTGAATCACTGAGAGTTTGCGGAGGGATGCCAACTTCAGTGGGAGTAGTTCTGTTTAATGCTTGAATTACTATACATAAACACATTGCTTAGTGATTGCATTTTTTCTTTTGTAGATCAATGGCACCACCTGCTCAACCCAACTTTGCATTGAAATCAATTCTGGAAAAGGATAAACTGAATGGAACAAACTTTACCACCTGGGTTACTCTACATAAACTGAATGAAATCAATTCTGGAAAAGGATAAACTGAATTACTCTACATAAACACATTGCTTAGAATTGTTCTCAAGCACGATAAAAAGGAACATGTTCTAGCGGATCCACTTCTAGAGGAACCTGCCGAAAATGCTAGTGCCACAACCAAGAATGCCCATCAGAAACTCGTTGATGAATCAAACAAGATCAGCTTCCTCATGCTGGCTTGTATGGAGCCCGATTTGCAACAGCATATCGAAAACGCTGATGCAGGCTAGGACCGAAAGGTTCAACTTCTAGCAATCCTTGACGGATTGTAAGCTGAAAGAGGGTGATCCACTGAGCCCGCATGTGATCAAGATGATCGGGTACGTGCAAGCTTTGGATCGGTTAGGCTTCCCACTTGGGGACGAGCTGTCCACGGATGCAATTCTGGGTTCTCTTCCACCTAGCTATGGGACATTCATCTCGAACTATCATATGCACGGCCTGGATAAGAAGCTCACTGAATTGCATGGGATGCTTAAGGTGGCAGAGCAAGATATTAAGAAAGGCACACATCAAGTGTTGATGGTGCAGAACTCGGCTATGTTCAAGAAGAGTTGGTCCAAGAAAAAGTGTAAGGCAAAGGGCATGGGGAAGGTTGTCTCCGCTGCTGCACCGAAGCCGGGACCGGACTCAAAGACCGTGTGCTTTCATTGCAAGGAAAATGGTCACTGGAAGAGGAACTGTAGCAAATGGCTTGCTGAGCATGGCAAGAAGGCCGGAAATGCTTCTTCAGGCAAAGGTAAACTTGTTACATATGTTATAGACATTTACCTTGCTGACATACCTAGTAGCTCTTGGGTATTTGATACTGGATCGGTTGTTTATATATGAAACTCGATGCAGGGGCTGATAAGAACTAGGCGTGTGGCACAAGGGGAGATTGACATCAGGGTCGGCAACAAAACAAGAGTTTCTGCGTTGGAGGTCGGCACGATGCAGCTCAAGCTTCCTTATGGATTTATTTTGGAATTGAATAACTGTTATTACATTCCCGCACTTAGTCGGAACATTATTTCTGCCTCATGCTTGATGAGTCAGGGTTATGAATTCAGTTTAAAGGACAATGGTTGTTCACTTTATTTGAATGGAATGTTCCACGGCTATGCACCCATTGTAGATGGGCTATTTATTTTGAATCTGGAAATGGAACCAGTCTATAACATGAATGTCAAGAGGCATGAGCCTAATGACATAAATCCGACATACTTCTGGCACTGTCGGCTTGGACACATTAGTTTGAAACGCGTGAAGAAGCTCCATGATGATGGACTCCTAACTCGTCCGACTTTGGGTCGTTCGAGACATGCGAATCATGCTTGCTAGGCAAGATGACTAAGTCTCCTTTTGCAAAGAGTTGTGAAAGTGCGTCCGAGCTGTTGGAGCTTATACACAGTGATGTGTGTGGTCCAATGAGCACAACGGCCAGAGGTGGCTATCAGTACTTCGCGACTTTTACCGATGACTTGAGTAGGTATGGATATATCTATTTGATGAGGCACAAGTCAGAAACTTTTGAAAAGTTCAAAGAGTTTCAAAATGAGGTTGAAAATCAGCTCGGCAAGACAATAAAGCTTCTACGATCAGATCGTGGAGGTGAGTACATGAGCCAGGAGTTTGATGATCATCTGAAAAGCCAAGGTATAGTACCTCAGCTCACACCTCCGGGTACGCCGCAGAGAAACGGCGTGTCAGAACGGAGAAATCGAACCTTGTTGGACATGGTCCGATCGACTATGAGCAAATCGGATTTACCTTTGTCATTCTTGGGATACGCTCTAGAAACTGCAGCTTTCACACTCAACAGGGTACCATCAAAATCCGTAGTCAAGACACCACATGAGATGTGGACTGGGAAGAGTCCTAGTTTGTCTTTTCTAAAGATTTGGGGTTGTGAAGCATTTGCCAAGCGACTCATGTCGGACAAGCTTACACCCAAGTCGGATAAATGCATATTCGTGGGATATCCGAGGGAAACCTTGGGATACAGCTTCTACAACCGAGAAGAGAACAAAGTGTTTGTTGCTCGAAACAGGGTTTTCCTACAGAAAGAGTTTCTCAGTCGGGAAGCAAGTGGGAGAACGGTGCGACTCGAAGAAATTCGAGAGCCACTCGGGAACGACTCGACTGGTGATGAGATCTTACCGGAGTTGGTTAGGGAACCCGTAGTGGAATCGGCACCGGAGCCACGGAGGTCGGAAAGATTGTGTAGAGTGCGCGATGTGTAGTTGCTAGAAAGCGACGAGTCGGCCACGTATGCGGAAGCGATGGTGAGCCCAGATTCCGAGGCATGGCTGGAGGCCATGAGATTAGAGTTAAAGTCCATGAATGATAATCAAGTCTGGGACTTGGTTGATCCGCCACCCTGCGTAATTGCCATTGGTTGCAAATGGGTCTTTAAGAAGAAAACCGATGTGGATGGAAATGTTCAGATCCACAAAGCTCGGCTTGTCGCTAAAGGTTATGGACAAGTTCAAGGAATTGACTACGATGAGACCTACTCGCCGGTAGCGATGCTAAAGTCGGTAAGGATCATACTAGCTATAGCTGCATATTTTGATTATGAGATATGGCAGATGGATGTCAAAACGGCTTTCCATCATGGAAATTTAAAGGAGGATCTATACATGATACAGCCTGAAGGTTTTGTCGATCCAAATAATGCTAGTAAAATATGCAAGCTCAAGAGATCCATTTATGGATTGAAGCAAATAGCTCGGAGTTGGAACATTCATTTTGATGAAGTCATCGTTGACCTTGGTTTCATCAAGAACGAAGAGGACTATTGTTTATACAAGTCTAGTGGGAGCTCGGTAGTATTTTTGATCCTGTATGTGGATGACATACTGCTGATCGGAAATGATGTTTTGATGCTAAACTCAGTCAAGGAATCATTGAATGGCAAGTTTATGATGAAAGACCTTGGAGAAGCAGTATACATTTTAGGCATCAAGATCTATAGAGATAGATGGAAGAGGCTGCTCGGCTTAAGCCAGAGCACATACATAGACAAAGTGTTGAAGCGGTTCAACATGAGTGAGGCCAAGAAAGGGTTCTTGCCCATCTCACATGGGATAAGGCTAAGCAAGACTTAGAGACCTACGACTTCTGATGAGCGAAACCGGATGAATAGGATTCCGTATGCTTCGGCAATAGGATCCATCATGTATGCCATGCTATTAACTCGACCTGATGTTGCCTATGCAATAAGCTTAACAAGCAGATACCAGGCTGACCCAGGTGAGAGTTACTCACTACTAGAAAAATGCCTATTAGTGGCGCACCTGTTTTCCCTATTAGTGGCGCACTATAGGTGCGCCACTATTATCACGCCACTACTAATAAATAGTAATGGTGCACCCCTGGTGTGCCACTGTTAATCTACATAACAGTGGCGCACCATCTGGTGCGCCATTACTATCCCTCCCAGTGCGCCACTGATAACCTAGCAGGGGGGGCTACTGGTGCGCCACTCCTAACTCTATAGGTGCGCCACTGGTATAAAATATGGGTGCGCCACTAATATATATATATATATATATGGTGCGCCACTACTATTAATTCCAGTAATTTTTTTTTTGCTTTTCTCTTATTTGCACGGGTTACAGAATACAATAAAGCACATAATATACAGTTTGCATTACAGTATAAATTACCATCAGTCAAGTATAAACAGCACATAATACAATTCATCACATTAGTCTCCGAATTCGAAATAGCGAACAAAGTTCAAATATTAGACAAGTTTAGGTCTCGTGACCGAGTAGCGAGTTTGTCGTCACATTACAAAGTTGATATCATCTAAACTACCATCACATAGAAGAGAGCTGCGGTCACGATGAGCATCATCGCGATGAAACTGGTCTTCATCCGGTTCCTCCTCCGCTCCCTCCTCTCTCCCGCTAGATAGCGCGCGTATCTAGCTTCCGCCTCCGCCCTAGTGGTGTACCCTTTGTAACTGTTACCGCTGAAACGGTGAACCTGTGTCCGACACTCCTCATATACTTATGGACCTACACACTTTGCTATCTCCAGTCTGTAAAATCGCTCCAATGCCACTTGGAGATTCAGAGATAGATCAGATTCCAAGTGGCAGGTCCTTAATATAATTCTCAAGAATACATGCAAAGTTTGAATCATTTCATAAGATAATATGACTCTTGTTATGCTACAAAGTTACTTGAGCATGTTAAACAAAAGTATTGAACAGTTCCTAATACCGACAAGAAAAAATGCAACTTGTCGATGATTCTCATTATATAGTAGCAAAGTTGGCCTAGAGTTGAGAAAAATTTGTCTTGGACTATAAGGCATCCTTTTACTAACCTGAACTGCATCCTATGTGATGTAAAATGTAGCTAAGTATATATGAGCTGAGGCCCCTACGTGCAGCAAGAAAGCAGAGATCTAAGAAAAACAGAGAGGATCTTCCAGAGCAGCAGCAGCAACAAAAATAGAGCAGCAGCAACAACTGGCAACAGAGCAGCAGCAGCAACAAAAACAGAGCAGCAGCAGTACCTGTGTTGATGATGTTGTGATTCTTGAACTTGCTCTTGCTTGTTCTTGTGGCTTGCACCTCCTAGTACATCTGCTGGCCTGCTCCTCCTATGCAGCTGACAAGCAAATTACCTAAAACAAAGCAAAATTACTATTAATATTGCTGGGGCAGTATAGCAGTCATTATGAAAGAAGAGAGGGGCAGTATAGCAGTAACATCATTTAAAATGATGATGTCCAGCTTATAGCAAAGCCAAGATAATAGCAGCAGATCATGTATGTGATCCATGCCTATGTGCACACTCACAGGGAGGATCCACAGCAGTGCAGCCACACTACACAAGCCACTATTCTAATTGACATCATCACCAAAGAATTCATAAGCTGCTATATTATGTACACACAAGTTTCAGATGGATTTCAAACATCTTCCTAATTATAGAGCTAGGAATCATTTATATTTATTCACTGTCATGTCTGACAGATACAAATTCATTGAACATCACCATTCAGTGATTGGTACTGAATAAATTCTCTGGTTTAGTTAATCATTCAGCATAATCAGTTGCATACATACATACTCTGCTACTAGTTCAAATTACAACTGAATTAGTGTTGATCTAATGATATTTGCTTTGGAAAATCCTTGCTGATTTCCACTGGCAAAGAGTTAATAATTACAAAGAGGAGAGAAACAAAAAGGACTTGAACTTGAATCAGTCTGAAAATATGACTGGCATAATACACAATGATCACACTGGAGTACAATATCAACAATTAAAACGCAGGTTGGGGGGTTAACAGTTTTTCGGCATTTCTAATTTCCTCTGCTCCTCACTATATAGTTACTGGTACTGCTACTGTCATCTTTACAGTATTTTTTTGGCTAAAACAATTAGTGTATGCTCATAGGTGATTAACTTACAACTAAGTTGTTTCATTTAAATCAACATCAAGAATAGATGAGTTAAGTTATAACCAGCAAATTATATTCGAAACTTGTTTAAATACATTGTCTTAACTATCAAAAACTGTAATTTCATTTTAAATTCTGTGAAAACTAGCCATATTCAGATCTACAGAACCTATCTTCAGCTGTTTTAGTTCAGCTCATGATCATAGCACATGCCCTGTAGTTTCTCTTCTCTCTAAGAACCCTAGAATTATGTTCATAGATAGGTTATGTTCATAGCACTAGACTAAGAACCCTAGAATTAGAGGGTGAGGGGAATGAAGAAGAGAAGGAGGAGCGCGGGCTTACAGGTCCACCGTCGGGGAAGAAGCACGCCGGCGATGGGGTCGTTGTGGTCGCCACAAAGCTTGCCGAGGTGACTGCTACGGGGCGCCGAGCTCCGGGGCGCCACTGTAGAGGAGGGGGCGCACGGTGAGAGAGAGAGAGAGGGAGGGAGAGAGAGAGGGAGGGAGGGAGCGGGAGGCTTACCGGAGCGGAGGGGGTCGCCGGAGACGAGCAGGTAGGGGGCGGCGCGGCGGGGATGAACCGAGCACCTGGATCTCCGAGAGGGGGCGCCGAGACGGTGATGGATCTCGCGGGGGAGGGGCGCCCGCTCGGGCGAGAGGCGGGGGCTTGGGGGCGTCGGCGGTGGCTTGCGGCGGTGGGGGCGGGCGGCGGGGAGGGGGGATTTGGGGGCGTCGGCGGTGGTCTGCGGCGGGGAGGGTGCGCACGGTGAGGAGAGGAAATGGAGTGGGAGGAGAGGGAGGCGCGGGGAGGAGGAGAGAAAGCAGGGGAGGGATAGCAATGGCGCACCGTTTAGGGGTGCGCCATAAACACCGTTATATCAATGGCGCACCTTCTCCTAGTGCGCCATTACTACTAGTAGTAATAGGTTAAAAGAGTGCGCATGTGGTTATGGACAGAACCACTTACATGGCCTAGTGGTTGGTCCCTTGATACATTAGCCAGCCAGCCAGGGTTCGAATCCTGGCGGCCCCATTTTTTGCACCTTTTTTAAAAAAAATTTAACCTTATGATAAACATCCAAACACTTTAAAATAAACACACTTTAAAATTTAACCTTTTAATACTCCCTCCATTCCTAAATATAGGGCGTATAATTTTTTTACAATGCATCTCCTTTACTCAATCACAATATAGAATCATTTTTTGCACCTTTTTAAAAAAAAATTAACCTTATGATAAACATCCAAACACTTTAAAATAAACACACTTTAAAATTTAACCTTTTAATACTCCCTCCATTCCTAAATATAGGGCGTATAATTTTTTTACAATGCATCTCCTTTACTCAATCACAATATAGAATCATTGTGATAATTTAAGATTTGAGATAAAAGAAAAGGAAAATGCAAATGGAGTGATAAAACCATTGTGCAAAGATTTAGAATTAGATGACATGGTTGAAATCAAGTGATACATGTAATAATTTAGTTGCATGTAATAATTGAGCTTGCCACTGACACACACACACGCGGCCGACACGTCGTGATTCGATCTTAGCTATCTTTTCACAATCTTCTTGCCCTTCTTCCTCGCGGTTGAATAATTTAGCCCCGGAACCCCTTGAATTGATCTTCTCTTGAACGGACGTCCTTTAGGTAGGGTGGTCCTGCTTCTTCTTGTGGTGTATGGTGCTTCATCGTCGTCGTCATCTTCCATCTTCGGGTCGCCGTACTTGTCGAAGTCTTGCTCATTGGCGACTCCATCCATTCCGATGATGTTCCTTTTGCCTCTCCTCACGACAACACGACTGGGCTTTGGCGGGTCGGTAATGAAGAAGCATTGGTCCACTTGGGAAGCCAGTACCCATGGCTCATTTTTCGTGGTTACCCATCTGACACGGAACATCGGGACCTTCTCTCCAGCGTAGCTCAGCTCCCAGATCTCCTCGATCCTTCCGTAGTATCTGTCCTTGTCGTTACCGGTGTAGGATTCCCCTTACTTACCTATCAAAAAAAGGAAATTTAACCACTTAATTTGGGTGAATCTATGGTGCAAATGAGGTGAGGAGGAGGAGCAAGACGACCAGATCCTGTTTTGGTGGAGGGGGGGAAAGTGAGTGTGTGGTAGGTGTGGCTGCCCAATGTAGCTACTGCTCCCAGGTTACCAGTTGCGCACCTCTTCTACATGCGCCACTAGTAGCCAGACATACTTGTGGCGCACCAGTGGTGGGGTGCGCCACTGCTTTTTTTTGTGTTTGGGACCACCCTACCCAGGCTTACCAGTGGCGCACCAGGTCCAGGTGCGCCACTACTATCAAAAATAGTAGTGGCGCACCTGGACCTGGTGCGCCACTGGTAAGCCTGGGCAGGGCTGGTCCTAGCCCAAAAAAAATAGTAGTGGCGCACCCCACCCCTGGTGCGCCACTGGTAATATCACTATTAGTGGAGCACCTGTTTATGGTGCGCCACTGCTATATAGTAGTGGCGCACCACATCTCTGGTGCGCCACTAATAGTGATATTAGGGATAGCCCTTTTTCTAGTAGTGACTGGGCAACGGTGAAAACTATCCTTTAGTACCTGAAAAGGACTAAAGAGATGTTCCTAGTTTATGGAGGTGAGGAGGAGCTCTGCGTAAAGGGTTACGCTGATGCTAGTTTCCAAACCGACAGGGATGATTGTCGATCGCAAACTGGATTCGTGTATGTCATGAATGGAGGAGCAGTGAGCTGGATGAGTTCCAAGCAAGTTACGGTGGCTGACTCCACAACAGAAGCCGAATACATTGCAGCTTGTGAAGCCACAAAGGAAGGTGTTTGGATTCGGAAGTTCCTGGAGGATCTTGGTGTGTTCCCGGGCTGGGCAAAACCATTGGACCTGTATTGCGACAATTCAGGTGCCACCGCACAGGCCAAGGAGCCGAGACAACACCACAAGACCAGGCACATAGACCAAAAGTATCACCTGATACGAAAGCTCGTAAAGAATGGTGATACTAATTTATGCAAGATTCATACGGATGAAAATGTTGCAGATCCGTTGACTAAGCCGCTTCCTCAACCCAAGCATGAGGGGCACGTTAGAGCTATGGGCATTCGATGTCTATTTGATTGAGTCTAGTGCAAGTGGGAGACTTTTGGAGATATGCCCTAGAGGCAATCATGTATGATGATATTTCCTATGTGTTTATGAATAAAGATAGTCCTTGAACATTATCAGTGATTTGTATTAACAAGTACGTGACTTGTTTGTGAGACTATGCATTGTATGATAACTGTCCTAAATAGTCCCTAGTCGAAAGGGCTGTGTGGACGAACAACCAGATAGACTAGCATATGACATGGTGGATGGTCCTGTCTCATTGACCATGCAACATTGGATGCTAGCCGGCTAATATGGACTCGGAAAGATCTGGTCGGATTCGACGTAGTCAGATCCGAGTTGAGATAAGCTCTGAGTTGGACAGACCCAACTATGAGATGCAGCGATAGGTCATCTGTGAGTCTCTAGTACAACATACGTTCTGTGTCCTAAGACCTAAGCTAGCACATGTACTTGGGATTGTGACAGACGTGCTTTGGGCCGACCAAACGCTACTCCGTGATAGGGTAGTTATAAAGGTAGGTTTCGGGCTTGTCCAGACCCATGCTGCGAGACGTGGTCGAGCAAGATGGGATTTGCCCCTCCGATGAGGATAGATATACTCTGGGCCCCTTGGGTGATCCGACCTGGATAAGCATGGCCATGCGATGAGGATTATGAGATAATCCGAAGTGTTGGTCGGGTTCACCGGAACGAGAAAGAGGTCGTGCTGCAACAAGGATGACCATGTCGCCTTGATCATGACAACATATATCGTGTGGCAAAGGGAACAGAAGTGCGAAGTACAGGTTCACCTAACCAGCTTCATCGGACACTTGGTGTCGGCATGCTTTGCTAGAGGCCGCTACCGAGTAGTTGAGCCAGATGTGATCTGACTCGTGACCAAGTGAACGAGAACCTAATGGGTCGCGCGCTTAAGGGAAGGAACACGTGGGCTTTAGGATCCGTACGAGGCTCAAGAGTTGAGCCCAAGACGGATGCCTATATATATAGTGGAGGTGCGGCACACCCATCCGGTTGATCGCTTCGGCGCCTTCATTAGGGCTTTGCATGTGTGGCAACTAGCCATCTCCACTCGCTGCCGAACTGTGTGATCGGGCCTAGCAGTTGTAGGACCGAAAGTATGTCTAGAGGGGAGGTGATTAGACTACTTGACCAAATAAAAATCCTACCTTTTCTCAATTTTAAGTGTTGGCAGATTTTAGCATTGATAGCAAGTCAAGTACACCCTACACATGCATGTCTAAGAGTATAGCAGCGGAAAGTAACAACAAGCATGTATAGTAGAGGGTAGGAAGGAAGATCAAACGCAATTTGTAGACACGAAGATTTTTCCCGTGGTTCCGATAGGTGGTGGTATCGTACGTCCACGTTTATGGAGTCTTCAACCCACGGTGGGTAACGGTCGCGAGAGTCCACGGAGGGCTCCACCCATAAGGGTCCACGAAGTAGCAACCTTGACTATTCCATAACGGCTTCCGTCCACGAAGGACTAGCCTCACTATGGGTAGATCTTCATGAAGTAGGCGATCTCTTTGCCCGTACAAACTTCTTGGTTCAACTCCACAACATGAAGTAGGAGGCTCCCAAGTGACACCTAACCAATCTAGGAGGCACCACCCTCCAAAAGGTAATAGGCTTAGCAATGTCGACGAACTCCTTGCTCTTGTGCTTCAAGATGATAGACTCCTCAACACACAATCACTCTCTCACAGATTTGGCTATGGTGGAAGAGATTGATTTGCTAGAAAGCAACTTGGGGAGGCTAGAGATCAAGATTCATATGGATGGAGTGGAATAGCTTAATCTCAACACATGAGTAGGTGGCTCTCTCTCAGAAAATATGATGGGGCAAGTATGGAATAGTTCTGAGTGCTTCTCATTCGAGTGGGTGGTGGTGAAGGGGTATATATAGGCATCCCCAAAAATCCAACCGTTACACCTAAAGCGACCAACTCGGTGACACCGACGTGTGAATCTTGGTGGTACCGAAGTGACAAAAAGGTGACAACTTTTGAATCTCGGTGAGACCAATATATAATTCTCGGTGGTACCGATTAGGTAACCAACGGTCAGATTGCACAACTCGGTGATGCCGATCCAACAAACTCGGTGGTACCGATTTTGTGAATCGAGGTAACAGAAAGTTGGCAACCCAAACTCGGTGGCACCGAAGTGGAATCGGTTGCACCGATGTGCTAGGGTTTGGCATGGGTCTGTCTGAGTTTGGGAATCGGTGGCACCGAGTGGAAATTGTTGGTTGCACCGATTTTGGATATTTGACTTTGGACAGACTTTTGTGGAAGAGCTTGTGGGTGTTTTTGGTGACTATCTCTTGTGCACGTGGAGCATCTTGTTCACCAATAGTACCTTACCCCCTTTTAATAGTATTGGCTTTCCTATGGACTCAAAGTGATTTCTCACAAAGTAAAATGTAGAGTCCTCTTGCTTGAAGCTTTGCCAATCTATTTCCTTGCATCTTGAGGTTTCTCCACAATCCTTTTGCCATCCCTATCATTGAACTTTTCCTGAAATATGCTTAGTGGAAACATTAGTTCAATGGCATATATGTTGTTATTAATTACCAAAACCCCCAAGGGAGCAAATGTGCTTTTAGCAGTCCATTGCACGGTGTTCCTCCTACACGTGCGGATACCATTAGAGGCGGTGCACTTGCGCCGCTCCGGCGAACCTGTACGTGGGATCCGGCGACCGGCTGTTCGAGGGAGATCATACCGGCTGTTCGAGGGAGATCGGACGAGGAGAAGACAGACCACGCGAACACGCTGCCCCAACTCTACTTCCGCTGCACGGCACGGCCCGTCTAGTGGTAATGATCTATGATCGATCTCTGTAGTTTGTTCTTTGATGTTCTGCGCATAGGAAAATTTTAATTTGCATGCGATGCACCTACAGTAGAACCCAACATATGTACTGAAAGCTGGCACTAAAATTATAGTGCACCTAAAAGAACCTGGTCATACGATAAATGCTAACTTCCCTGACAACATCATCCGTCCAAACTTTGTTGGAAGTAAGTGTTCTTGCTAGTATCTGCATGTTGACTTGCGTATCAATATCAAAGTAATTGTGTAGTATTTCAGCAACCAATTGGGATTTCATTTTCCGAATATGTTAAATCTGTTCCTACCTAGTAACTTGTAATTACCAATGCACTACTCTTCTGCAATGATCTTACTACATAATCACTATCCTCCCACTACTGTACTCATGTTAGAAAGTGTCGCCGTCGCTGATACTCCGGAGGTGGAGGACGAGGTTGCCAACAAGTGGAGGAGGGCTGAGCCAGAATCGCAAGCACCTCCAGAAGGCCTAGACTTCATCAGCAGCCTCCCTGATGATATGTTGACAGTCATCATCTCCCTCCTCCCAATCTAAGATGGTGTGCAGACAACTGTTCTCCCGGCGTGGCGCCCCTTATGGCGCAGTGCCCCTCTCGGCCTCATCAACGAGCACATGCCCTACAATGGCTATTGCAAACGCTTGGATGCATTGTCCTAGATCCTCTGCATGCACTGTGGCCCACTCAGAAGCCTTACTATGGGCAAGTTCCATTCCAACGGCAAGGACCGAGCCAAGCTTGACGAGTGGTTCTTATCGACCGCCTTAGATCAGCTCGAGGAGATCACTTTTAATGATGGACATATCCGCTCGCTTCCACCTTCCGCGCTGTGCTTCGCGCCAACGCTGTGCATCGCCAGGTTCATGAACTGCCATTTCCCCCAGATTAAGGCTGAGCCCGCTCTTTTGCTACCTAGACCGAAGCACCTCGAGCTTGTTGCCCTCTGCATCCCCGATGATGACTTGGAGCGCCTGCTCTGCAGCTGTGCTGTGCTTGAGTACCTTCATCTTTAGGCGATCAATGGGTTGAGTAGCGTCCACATCGCCTCCATGAGTCTCCGAACAATTTGTGTGTATTGTTGGTGCTGCAACAGGACATCACACAAGGTGAATCACCAAATGGTCCTTGAGGACGTGTCTTTACTTGAGAGATTACTTGTATTTCATCAATAAGGTCCAACCAGAATCAGGGTCATTTATGTGCCGAAGTTGACACTGTTTGGCTACTCGCCCGTCAACTTCTCCGAACTTGTTATTGGATCCATAACCATCCAGGTAGAACAATCGCCTTCTTCTCCTTCTTGAAATTAACATTTTCTCTCTATTCAAGATGTATGTTCGTCTGTCATCGAGAAAAGGATTCCGACAAGCTTGACCCCGTATCTGTGCACAATGAAGGTCTTGGCACTAGAATCCATCGGCCCCGAAATGGACCAAGTTGTCAGATTGCTGAGATGCTTTCCGTGCCTGGAGAAGCTACATATCGAGGTGATGCTCCTTTCATGTTAAATGTTAATCAAAACGGAGTTCAATATTTGATACCCTGCAAATCAAAAGAGGTCACTTGTGTGTCCAAGCACTAATACATTCTCTACTTTTGCAAATACGATTAGGCCCGATAGTGGATAATGTGATACAATATAACAATCCCATTGAATGCCTTGATCTCCATCTCTCAGAAATTACTTTGAACTCGTACCGAGGGACCTTACCGGAGATTATATTTGCCAGGTTCTTTGTTGTGAGAGCAAGTGTGCTAAAGATAATGAGATTTTCCCTACATTTAGTGCGCAAAAAAGAATGGTTTGCTGATCATCGCCAACGACTAGGACAAAATGGAAAAGGATCCGCAGAAGCTCAATTTTCATTTTGTAACTTTAGTTGACAGACTATCCCGAAGTCCTTATGTCAATCCCATACATGACATGTCAGTGGCGGATCCCTTTGTAGAAATTTCTAAGTTGCAAAACTAGTTGTAATATTAGTATGAACCTCTCATATGTTCATGTTCAGCTGATCAGCGTGGGCGTCTAGGGCTGCATGACAACTTAATGCATAAGGTGAATTTCATTTCTAATATCAGTTCAAATCTTGTAATCTTCAAATTTGAGCCTTGTAATGATGTAATTTGAACCTTCCTAATATCTCTGTCAGTTTAGATACAATCATTCAAATGTCATCGTATGAGACTTGTATTTTGGTAGTACTTTTTTTTCCTCAATATGTAATGGACGATTAATATCGAGACCTTAGTATGCAATTGACGTTTAATATCCAGACCTTAAGAAGTACAACGACGACCGAGGGTATCTTGCGCGGCTCCAATGGGGCTTCCAGCCGCTGCCGACGATGAGCGCCAGTTCACCATGCATGTCGTAGTGGACACGAACAGAAGGTTCACGGAGCTCTCGGTGGTGTACTCATACGTCTCCAACGTATCTATAATTTTTGATTGTTCCATGCTATCCTATTATCATTCTAGGATGCTTTTTGGGTGATTATTTACCAATTCATATTATTTTTGAGAACTAACTTATTAACCCAGTGCCCAGTGCCAGTTGTTGTTTTGTGCATGTTTTTGACTTTTCAGGTTTATAGTACCAAACGAAGTCCAATGGCCCTGAAACTTTTTTATGATTTTTTCTGGACAAAAAGAAGACCTGGAAGCTTCTGGAGGAGACAGGAGGCCGCACAAAGGCGCAAGCACACAACAGGGTGTGCTCAGGGGGGTGGTCGCGCCATGTTATGTGGTGGCCCCCTCGGGCGTCCCCCGACGCCCCTCTGTGGCCTAGAAATTCCAATAAATCCAAAAAACCCTAGAGAGCCTCCTAAAACATTTTTTCTGCCTCCGCAAGTCTCTGTTCCATTGAATGCCCATCTGGACCCATGTTCCGGTGCCCCGCCGGAGGGGGGATCGATCGCGGAGGGCCTCTACATCAACCTTGTTGCTCCCATGGTGATGTGTGAGTAGTTCTCTACAGACCTAGGGGTCCTTAGTTAGTACCTAGATGACTATCTATCTCTTCATCTTCAATACAAAGCTCACCGCATCTTCGCGGCAATCTATTTGATGTAATCACTTTGTGCGCTTCGTTTGTTGGGATCCGATGAATTGTGGGTTTATGTTAAGATTATTCATGATAAAAGATTTGAGTCTTCTCAGAATTCTATTATGATTCTTATTTACATGATTAGCATAGCTTCGTAAATCTTTCTGATCTATTGAAATAGTTTGGCCAACTAGATTGATATTTCTTCAGTGAGAGGGGTGCGTTGTAGTGGGTTCAATCTTGCGGTGCTCAGTCCCAGTGACAAAGGGGACAACACTTGTATTTGTATTGTTGCCAGTAAGGATAAAACGATGGGGTTAATTCATATTGATTGAGTTTTCTTTGTCTACATCATCTCTTCGTTCTCCAAGCATTACTTTGTCTGTCATGAACTTAATACTTAGACAAGCAAGCATCAAAAAGCTCTCGACGTGGAGTAATAGAAATAAGTGCAGGAAGGAGTCGGCCTATTTGCTTATGGACATAATGCCTATACACACATTGTCAGGGTATGAATGCTATGATCTATGGGGCCGGCAAGACCCCTTTCGTGGTTCGGCAAGAGAGCCCCTTTTGCGCAAAGAGCATCACCGGACCGTGCACGTACGCGAGGAGTATAGTCAGGTTTGGGCTGCCGGAGCGTAATACCCTACGTTTGATGACCCACAAGTATAGGGGATCTATCGTAGTCCTTTCGATAAGTAAGAGTGTTGAACCCAACGAGGAGCAGAAGGAAATGACAAGCGGTTTTCAGTAAGGTATTCTCTGCAAGCACTGAAATTATCGGTAACAGATAGTTTTGTGATAAGATAATTCGTAACGGGTAGCAAGTAACAAATGTAACAAAGGTGCAGCAAGGTGGCCCAATCCTTTTTGTAGCAAAGGACAAGCCTGGACAAACTCTTATATAAAGCAAAGTGCTCCCGAGGACACATGGGAATTTCTATCAAGCTAGTTTTCATCATGCTCATATGATTCGCGTTCGTTACTTTGATAATTTGATATGTGGGTGGACCGGCGCTTGGGTGCTTCCCTTACTTGGGCAAGCCTCCCACTTATGATTAACCTCTCTCGCAAGCATCCGCCACTACGAAAGAAGATTTAAGATAAATCTAACCATAGCATGAAACATGTGGATCCAAATCTGCCCCTTACGAAGCAACGCATAAACTAGGGTTTAAGCTTCTGTCACTCAAGCAACCCATCATCTACTTATTACTTCCCAATGCCTTCCCCTAGGCCCAAGTAATGGTGAAGTGTCATGTAGTCGACATTCACATAACACCACTAGAGGAGAGACAACATACATCTCATCAAAATATCGAACGAATACCAAATTCACATGATTACTTATAGCAAGACTTATCCCATGTTCTCAGGAACAAACGTAACTACTCACAAAGCATATTCATGTTACAAATCAGAGGAGTATTAATTATCATTAAGGATCTAAACATATGATCTTCCACCAAATAAACCAACTAGCATCAACTACAGGGAGTAATCAACACTACTAGCAACCCGCGGGTACCAATCTGAGGTTTTGGGACAAAGATCGGATACAAGAGATGAACTAGGGTTTGGAGAGGAGATGGTGCTGGTGAAGATGTTGATGGAGATTGACCACCTCTCGATGAGAGGATCGTTGGTGATGACGATGGCTTCGATTTCCCCCTCCGGGAGGGAAGTTTCCCCGGCAGAACAGCTCTGCCGGAGCCCTAGATTGGTTCTGCCCAGGTTCCGCCTCGAGATGGCGGCGCTTCGTCCCGAAAGCTCCTTGATGATTTTTTTAGGTCAAAACCCTCCATATAGCAGAAGATGGGCACCGGAGGCCTGCAAGGGGGCCCACAAGCCACTAGGGCACGCCCTGGGGGGTAGGGCACGCCCTCCAGGCTTGTGGCTTCCTGGTGGGTCCCCTCTGGTATTTTCTTCGCCCAACATTTTTTATATATTCCGAAATAATTCTCCTTAGATTTTCAGGACTTTTGGAGTTGTGCAGAATAGGTATCTCAGATTTGCTCCTTTTCCAGTCCAGAATTCCAGCTGCCGGCATTCTCCCTCTTCATATAAACCTTGTAAAATAAGGGAGAAAAGGCATAAGTATTGTACCAAAATGTGTAATAACAGCCCATAATGCAATAAATATCAATATAAAAGCATGATGCAAAATGGACGTATCAACTCCCCCAAGCTTAGACCTCGCTTGTCCTCAAGCGAAAGCCGAAATCGATAAATATGTCCACATGTTTAGACATAGAGGTGTTGGTAAAACAAAATACGGACATGAGGGCATCATGGTCATCCTTAGAATAGCAGCATATATTGACATATAATTTCTTATGCTAAAGTAACAATTCATTTACAAGGTAAAGTATGAATCAAGAACTCTATTGAGAACCAACAAACTATGATCTTAGTCATTGAAACAATTCCAATTTATCATAACGTCGGAAAGAGTCAATATAAGAGCTTGTAAAGCAAATCCACATACTCAATCATCTTTTAGTCTTTCATAATTGCTAACACTCACGCGGTACCTATGAGGTCAAAGCTTCAATCGGACACAGAGAAAGATAGGGGCTTATAATTTTGCCTCCCAACCGTTTACCTCAAGGGTAATGTCAACAGAAATAACTCATGATCACCCACATCTGAGTGGATATATGTGTCTAGATCATTCCCCAACACATGACGCTTGCCAAGAGAGAAAGGCGAAATAAAGGAAGTGGTGAAGATCACCACGACTCTTGCATAAAGGTAGGTACTAGAAAATAAAAGTAACAGATAGGCCCTTCGCAGAGGGAAGCAGAGGTTGTCATGCGGTTTTATAGTTGGATGCGCAATCCCTTAGTGCAAAAGAACGTCACTTTATATTGCCCCTTGTGATAAAGAACTTTATTATGCAGTCTGTCGCTTTTATATCTTCCATATCACAAGTTCGTATAAAGTTTATTTTCCTCACACTAATAGATCATACATATTTAGAGTGCATTTTTTATTGCTTGCACCGATGACAACTTACTTGAAGGATCTTACTCAATCCATAGGTAGGTATGGTGGACTCTCATGGCAAAACTGGGTTAAGGGTGTTTGGATGCACAAGTAGTATCTCTACTTGGTGTGGAAGTTTTGGCTGATATAGGGTGGAAGCAAGCGTCACATGTTTAAGGATCTATAACCATATAACTTCTATTCGGAAATAAGCAAACATAACCCATTATGTTGTCTTCCTTGTCCAACATCAACTTCTTAGCATATAATATTTTAATGAGTGCTCACAATCATAAAAGATGTCCAAGATAATATATTTATATGTGAACCTCTCTTTCTTTATTACTTCCTTTTAATTGTAACAATGACCAATCACTATGTTTGTCAACTCTCAACAAATTTCAATCGACATACTTCTTATATGTGAAGTCATCACTCCCCATAAGATCATCATATATACTCTTTGCTTTTATTCTATACTTCTTTCTATTTCTTTTTCTCAATATCATAGCAAGCAATCAAAGCCCTCAACTCAGAACTACTTTTTATTATATAACTCTCGGACTCAATTACATAGGGGGAACATAAAGCAAAACCCAAAACTAGATCACAATAAAGACTTTATTCTACTAGATCAAGATATAACCAAAAGGATCAAACTAAGAAAAACGATAAAAGTAAAAGATGTGATGGTGACACGATACCGGGGCACCTCCCCCAAGCTTGGCACAAGCCAAGGGGAGTGCCCATACCCATGTGTTTAGTTGTCTTGCTTCGGAGGTGGTGATGTTGGAGTTGTTGATGAGGTTGGGAGCTTGTCCTCCGTCTTCCAAGGCATAGGCTCACCATCGTAAAAAGATAAACGAGTCTCCGGGATCCTCAAATCTGCAGCCAAACTCATTCTCTTAAATCTGTATTCATACTCATAGTTTTGGTTTTGCAGGTCATAGATCTGGGCTTGGAGATGCTCGATTTTCTCATAAAGCTTGAAGATGTGCTCCCCGATGTCCTCGGCGTCCAGCTTGTGCTTATGGGTAAACTCCGAGATCATCATGTGATTGGCATTGAGTCCACGTTCCACCATCCCTTGGCACTTGAAAACTTGCTGCTCCATTGCTTCGAGCCTTGTCTCAACGGTTCCAGTCTTCTTTGGCCCCTCTACATCACGGATGTGCAGCATCCCCTCACGCATCTCAATGGTTTGGGGGTGTCGCATCACCTCCGCAAGGTAGGGGTTGCTGACCTTCTCGAAGAACTTGTCCTTCGAAGCACTTGGTGGCGTCATGGCGATCTAAATCTGCTACAAAAACAGCTCAAAACAAAAATGAGAGGTATTGTCGTGATACGAAGGTCAAAACCTTCGGGAGATTATATAATGATTTTTTACCGACCTGAAGGAGTATACCACAAGAAAATGGAGTCCGGAGGGTACACGGGGTGGCCACAAGCCACAGGGGCGCGCCCAGGGGGGTAGGGCGCACCCTCCTGGCTTGTCGCCTCCTCGTGCACTCTTCGGACTACTTTAAATTTTCCTAATTTATTAAATATTCCAAAACGGAGAAAAATTGTTGTTGAAAAAGTTTTGGAGTCGGTTTACTTACCGTACCACATACCTATTCCTTTTCGGAGTCTGAAACGTTCTGGTAGGTCTCCCTAATGTACTCCTCCGGAGTTATGGTATTCATAATATTGGTTTCAACATTTATGGGAGTACCTGAAATATAATGTTTGATTCTTTGACCGTTTACCACCTTTGGATTTGTGCCTTCGGCGTTGTTGATCTTGATGGCACCGGAACGATACACTTCCTCGATAATGCAAGGTCCTTCCCATTTAGAGAGAAGTTTTCCTGCAAAAAATCTTAAACGAGAATTGTATACCAAGACGTGGTCACCTACATTGAATTCACACTTTTGTATCCTTTTATCATGCCACCTCTTAACCTTTTCTTTAAACAACTTGGCATTCTCATAGGCCTGGGTTCTCCATTCATCAAGTGAGCTAATGTCAAATAACCTCTTCTCACCAGCAAGTTTGAAATCATAGTTGAGCTCCTTAATTGCCCAATAAGCTTTATGTTCCAGTTCAAGAGGTAAGTGACATGCTTTACCATAAACCATTTTATACGGAGACATACCCATAGGGTTTTTGTAAGCAGTTCTATAAGCCCATAATGCATCATCAAGTTTCTTAGACCAATTCTTTCTAGATCTATTAACAGTCTTTTGCAAGATCAATTTAATTTCTCTATTACTTAATTCTACTTGACCACTAGACTGAGGATGGTATGGAGATGCAACTCTATGATTAACGTCATACTTAGCAAGCAATTTACGGAAAGCACCATGAATAAAGTGTGAACCAACATCAGTCATTAAATATCTAGGGACTCTAAATCTAGGGAAAATAACTTCTTTAAGCATTTTAATAGAAGTGTTATGATGAGCACTACTAGTTGGAATAGCTTCTACCCACTTAGTAACATAATCAACAGCGACTAGAATATGAGTATAACCATTGGACTTTGGAAAAGGTCCCATATAATCAAAACCCCAAACATCAAATGGTTCAATAACAAGATAATAATTCATAGGCATTTCCTGACGTCTACTAATATTTCCAATTCTTTGACATTCATCACAAGACAAAACAAACTTACGATCATCCTTGAAGAGAGTAGGCCAATAAAAACCATATTGTAATACCTTGTGTGCAGTTCTATCTCCAGCGTGGTGTCCTCCGTAGGCCTCGGAGTGGCACTTGTGTAGGATCTATTCCTGTTCATGCTCAGGTACATAACGTCTAATAACACCATCTACTCCTTCTTTATAAAGGTGTGGATCATCCCAAAAGTAATGTCTTAAATCATAGAAGAACTTTTTCTTTTGTTGGTATGTGAAACTAGGTGGTATAAATTTAGCAACAATGTAATTAGCTTAATCAGCATACAATGGGGCATTACGTGAAGCATTTATGACAGCCAATTGTTCATCAGGAAAGCTATCATCAATAGGTAGTGGGTCATCAAGAACATTTTCTAACCTAGACAAGTTGTCTGCTACGGGGTTCTCAGCACCCTTTCTATCAATAATATGCAAATCAAATTCTTGTAGCAGAAGAACCCATCTAATAAGTCTAGGTTTATATTTAATAGTAGCATGATCAGTGTGAACAGTTACTTTGGAATCAACAATATAAGGTCTGAACTTATCGCAAGCAAACACAACTGCTAAAAATTCCTTTTCAGTGGTAGCATAGTTTCTTTGAGCACTGTCTAGAGTTTTACTAGCATAATGGATAACATTTAATTTCTTATCAACTCTTTGTCCTAGAACAACACCAACAGCATAATCACTAGCATCACACATAATTTCAAAGGGTAGGTTCCAATCAGGTGGTTGAACAACAGGTGCAGTGATCAATGCTCTCTTAAGAATTTCAAATGCTTCTACACAATCATCATCAAAAACGAATGGAACATCTTTTTGCAAAAGATTAGTGAGAGGCCTAGAAATCTTAGAGAAGTCTTTAATAAACCTCCTATAGAAACCAGCATGACCAAGGAACTTCTTATACCTTTGACATCCGAAGGGCACGACATTTTTTCAATAGCATCAACTTTAGCTTTATCAACTTCAATACCTCTTTCGAAGATTTTGTGTCCCAAGACAATGCCTTCATTAACCATAAAGTGGCACTTTTCCCAATTCAAGACAAGATTAGTTTCTTCGCATCTCTGCAAAACTCGATCAAGGTTTCTCAAGCAATCATCAAAAGAAATTCCATAAACGGAGAAATCATCCATGAAAACCTCAACAATCTTTTCACAAAAGTCAGAGAATATAGCCATCATACATCTTTGAAAGGTAGCAGGTGCATTGCATAAACCAAAAGGCATACATCTATAAGCAAAGATACCGAAAGGACAAGTAAAAGTGGTCTTCTCTTGATCCTCTTTTGACACAGGTATTTGAGAGAAACCAGAATAACCATCTAGAAAGCAGAAGTGTGTGTGTTTGGATAGTCTTTCTAGCATTTGATCAATAAAAGGTAGAGGGTAATGATCTTTCCTAGTAGCTTTATTTAATTTCCTAAAATCAATTACCATTCTATATCCTGTAACAATTCTTTGCGGGATCAATTCATTTTTATCATTAGGAACAACGGTAATACCTCCCTTCTTAGGGACACAATGAAATGGACTAACCCATCTACTATCAGCAATAGGATAAATTATACCTACCTCCAGAAGCTTTAATATTTCATTTCTTACCACTTCTTTCATATTAGGATTTAACCGTCGTTGGTGATCAACAACTGGTTTATCATCAGGCTCCATATTAATTTTATGCTGACATAAAGTGGGACTAATGCCCTTAAGATCATCCAGAGTATATCCAATAGCAGCACGGTGCTTCCTCAGAGTTTTCAATAATCTCTTTTCTTCATCCTCTGAAAGGTTAACACTAATAATAACAGGATATATCTTCTCTTCATCAAGATAAGCATATTTCAGAGTATCCGGTAATTGTTTAAGCTCAAATACGGGATCACCCTTGGGTGGAGGAGGATCCCCAAGTATTTCCACAAGCAGGTTGTGTTTCAAAATAGGCTGCTGATCAAAGAAAATCTTATCTATTTCATTCCTTTCATTCATATGCATATCGTTTTCATGATCTAGCAAATATTGTTCTAAAGGATCAGTAGGAGGCACAACAATAGAAGCAAGACCAATAATTTCATCATTACTAGGCAATTCTTTGTCATGGGGTTGTCTATGAAATTTAGAGAAATTGAACTCATGAGACACATCCCCAAAACTTACAGTAACAGTTTCTTTATCACAGTCTATCTTAGCATTAACAGTATTCAAGAAAGGTCTACCAAATATAATGGGACAAAAATCATCTTGTGGGGAACCAAGAACAAGAAAATCAGTAGGATGTTTAATTTTCCCACACAAGACTTCAACATCTCTAACAATCCCAACTGGTGCTATAGTATCTCTATTAGCAAGCTTAATAGTAACATCAATTTCTTCTAACTCAGCTGGTGCAATATCATTCATAATTTCTTGATATAAGGTAAAGGGAATTGCACTCACACTAGCACCCACATCACACAAGCCATGATAACAATGATCTCCTATTTTAACAGAAACAACAGGCATGCCAACAACAGGTCTATGTTTATCTTTAGTATCAGGTTTAGCAATTCTAGCAGCTTCATCACAGAAATGAATAACATGCCCATCAATATTATCAACCAAGAGATCTTTAACCATAGAAACACTAGGTTCAACATTGATTTGTTCAGGGGGTGTAGGTGTTCTAGTATAACTCTTACGAACCACAGTTGAAGCTTTAGCATGTTCCTTTATTCTAACAGGGAAAGGTGGTTTCTCAATATAAGCAGTAGGAACAACAGGATCAACATTATAAGTAATGGTTTCTTCTTCAACTTTAATAGGTTCAACTACTTTCACTTCAATGGAAGGATGATATTTAAACCACTTCTCCTTAGGGAGATCAACATGAGCAGCAAAAGATTCACAGAAAGAAGCTACTATCTCAGAGTCAAGTCCATATTTAGTGCTAAATTCACGAAAAGCATCGGTGTCTATAAAGGATTTAACACAATCAAACTTAAGGTTTATACCTGACTCCTTACCTTTGTCGAGTTCCCAATCTTCAGAGTTGCGTTTAATTCTTTCCAATAAGTCCCATTTGAATTCAGTATCTTTCTTCATAAAGGAACCAGTACAAGAAGTATCGAGCATGGATTGATTATTACGAGAAAATCGACCATAAAAATTCTGGATAATAATTTCTCTCGGGAGCTCATGATTGGGGCATGAATATAACATTGACTTAAGCCTGCCCCAAGCTTGAGCGATTCTTTCTCCTTCACGAGGCCAAAAATTATAAATATAATTCCGATCACGATGAACCAGATGCATAGGATAAAACTTCTGATGAAATTCCAATTTCAATTGGTTGTAGTTCCATGATCCAGTATCATCACATACCCTATACCATGTCAATGCCTTCTCCTTCAAAGATAAAGGAAAGACCTTCTTCTTGACATCATCCTCGGGCAAACCTGCAAGCTTAAATAATCCACAAACTTCATCCACATAGATTAGATATAAATCAGGATGTAGCGTTCCATCTCCTGCATAAGGATTAGCTAGCAGTTTCTCTATCATTTTTTTTTGAAACTGTGGACAGTGGGAGAGGCTCAGTTTTTCTATCATACCCAAAGGAATTTCATAATAAATATTTTCAGTAGGTTCAGTAGGTTGAGGAGCAAATCTTTGTGCTTCCGGTCGAGGTGAAGATACCACGAACAAGCCCCTCAAAGGATTATTTTCCATAGTAGCAAGTGACAGTAAATTTCAGCACACTATATAAATTTTTCCTTACCAAATTCCACTCACCAAAGGGGCTTCACTCCCCGGCAACGACGCCAGAAAAGAGTCTTGATGACCCACAAGTATAGGGGATCTATCGTAGTCCTTTCGATAAGTAAGAGTGTCGAACCCAACGAGGAGCAGAAGGAAATGACAAGCGGTTTTCAGTAAGGTATTCTCTGCAAGCACTGAAATTATCGGTAACAGATAGTTTTGTGATAAGATAATTCGTAATGGGTAGCAAGTAACAAATGTAACAAAGGTGCAGCAAGGTGGACCAATCCTTTTTGTAGCAAAGGACAAGCCTGGACAAACTCTTATATAAAGCAAAGCGCTCCCGAGGACACATGGGAATTTCTGTCAAGCTAGTTTTCATCATGCTCATATGATTCGCGTTCGTTACTTTGATAATTTGATATGTGGGTGGACCGGTGCTTGGGTGTTGCCCTTACTTGGACAAGACTCCCACTTATGATTAACCTCTCTCGCAAGCATCCGCAACTACGAAAGAAGATTTAAGATAAATCTAACCATAGCATGAAACATGTGGATCCAAATCAGCCTCTTACAAAGCAACGCATAAACTAGGGTTTAAGCTTCTGTCACTCTAGCAACCCATCATCTACTTATTACTTCCCAATGCCTCCCCCTAGGCCCAAGTAATGGTGAAGTGTCATGTAGTCGACGTTCACATAACACCACTAGAGGAGAGACAACATACATCTCATCAAAATATCGAACGAATACCAAATTCACATGATTACTTATAGCAAGACTTATCCCATGTCCTCAGGAACAAACGTAACTACTCACATAGAATATTCATGTTCATAATCAGAGGAGTATTAATTATCATTAAGGATCTGAACATATGATCTTCCACCAAATAAACCAACTAACATCAACTACAGGGAGTAATCAACACTACTAGCAACCCACAGGTACCAATCTGAGGTTTTGAGACAAAGATCGGATACAAGAGATGAACTAGGGTTTGGAGAGGAGATGATGCTGGTGAAGATGTTGACTGAGATTGACCCCCTATCGATGAGAGGATCGTTGGTGATGACGATGGCTTCGATTTCCCCTTCCGGGAGGGAAGATTCCCCGGCAGAACAGCTCCGCCGGAGCCCTAGATTGGTTCTGCCTAGGTTCCGCCTCGAGACGGCGGCGCTTCATCCCGAAAGATCCGTTATGATTTTTTTAGGTCAAAACCCTCCATATAGCAGAAGATGGGCACCGGAGGCCTGCCAGGGGGCCCACAAGCCACTAGGGCGCGCCCACAAGCCCTGAGGGGTAGGGCGCACCCTCCAGGCTTGTGGCTTCCTGGTGGGTCCCCTCTGGTATTTTCTTCACCCAGTATTTTTTATATATTCTGAAATAATTCTCCGTAGATTTTCAGGACTTTTGGAGTTGTGCAGAATAGGTATCTCAGATTTGCTCCTTTTCTAGTCCAGAATTCCAGCTACCGGTATTCTCCCTCTTCATATAAACCTTGTAAAATAAGGAAAAAAAGGCATAAGTATTGTACCAAAATGTGTAATAACAACCCATAATGCAATACATATCAATATAAAAGCATGATGCAAAATGGACGTATCAACGTCTTGTATGGTGGTGGATTATTTGGTTCACAGTACAGGAGCGTCACAACCCCGACAAGTGATGCTCTGGGAGTGTCGCTACGCATGTAAATGAACAGAGTGACGACCTTTCTAAAGGTAGCCATGGACCTCCTTTTATAATCCAAGGGGCTACCACAGTGGCTAAAATGGTATTTACGCAGTATAAACAATGCCTGTGTATCTGCCAGAATAGCTGACAATGGCTATAGTGGGAAATACCCAACTCTGACAGAGTAGGACAGACGCATTGAATGCGCTGTGAGGTGGTGTCCTGGCAACGTCTCCCCGAGAGGATTGCCTCTCCTTCTGTGTCGCTTGCCCAGCTACCTCTTATTCCTTCACCACGTCATAGAATGGGTGTCATTAAAGCTGTTGTAAACCTGGCGAGCCGCCACGCGCCCCGGCCGGCTCCATCTATCCGACTACCCGCTCGACACCTTGTGGATGTAGACAATCATCCCCAGTGAAATGGAGCAATCGCTTGGCGGGTGGAGGCCTTGGCGGGTGCGTTATCACCCTAGCCCCGCCAGCAAGGAGAGCTTGCCGGTTCGCTCGAACCTTTGCACGATGCGGTTTTGCGTCCAGATCCAGTCCGACAAGGTCTTGCCGATCCGGAGGCCGCGGTCGTCTACTGCACAAGTCCGGGTGCCAAGGGCCTCATTCTTTGGTACACTGACAAGAGCTCCTGGGCCTAGGCCACATATGCATCCGTGACATTTGTTGGGCTAGGCCCAAAGACAGTGCACAGGCACACGCGGCCGCAATGTCCCGCGGTTGTGATGATTCTGTGCTTCGCCCAAGACACGCATTGACTGAAGGTCATGGGAATAGCGGTTGCCTCGACGAGTCACGCCACGTCGAGCTGGAAGAGGTGCCTCTTGCATCACGAGTCCGTACATGGAGCTTCGCATTGGGGGAGAGAGTCGGTCAGCCAAGCAGCGCGCCCGACATCGAACGGTTGATCTCCGAGCCATCCTCTCACGGCCGAGTGCTTTTGCTCCTCCCGCTTCGTCTTCCCCCCTGTACTGTATCCCGCGCGACGCATGTTGCATGCGGGGTCAGGCATTTGCTGGGAGGGGCGGCCGCTAGTGGTGACAGTCTGTCAGCACGCGCTCGCCTCGGGCCGCGAAGAGCCAGCCCCTCCTCCTCCTCGGCCCTATAAAGGGGGGTCTTCAAATCTTTCAGTGCTACCTCTACCTCTAGGGTCCAGGTCATTGGCCCCGCCTTTTTCAGGATCTTGAAGAACGGCAAGGCACGCTTTGCTGATTTTGAGATGAATCTGCTGAGGCGGCGATGGAGCCCGCTAGGCGGCGTACGTCCTTGATGCGCTTGGGTGCCTCCAGCAGCTCGGTTGCTGTGATCTTGGCGGGGTTGGCTTCAATCCCACGCTGTGATACAAAGAACCTGACGAGCTTGCCAGATGGGACTCCAAATACGCACTTCTCGGGGTTAAGCTTCAAGTTAATTTTGTGCAGATTTGCGAAAGTTTCTTCCAGATCTTGGATCAGCATGTCCCTGTTCTTGGTCTTGACCACTATGTCATCCATGTATGCTTCCACATTCTTGTGCAGTTGCGGCCCCAACCCAATCTGGAGTACTCTTGGAAATGTTGATCCGGGGCTCTTCAACCCAAACGGCATGCGTCTGAAAAAGTACGCGCCGCAAGGGGTTATGAACACCGTTTTCTCTTCATCTTCCTTGGCCATGAAGATCTGGTGATACCCACAGTAGGCGTCAAGGAAAGACAAGACATCGCAGCTAGCGGTCGAGTCCACTATCTGATCTATGCGCGGCAAGAGGAACGGGTCCTTCAGGCAAGCTTTATTGACATCGGAGAAGTTGATGCATAGCCTCCATTTCCTATTTGCCTTACGCAATACCACATGATTTGCCAGCCCAGTTGGGTTTATCACGCCTCTGATCAGACCTGCTTCTTCTAGCTTCTTTATTTCTTCGGCGATGAACTCCTGCTGTTCTAGGGCTTGCTTTTGGACTTTCTGCTTGACGGGTCGTGCATGGGGACAAACGGCAAGGTGGTGCTCAATCACCTCCCTAGGAACACCGGGGATGTCGAAAGGTTGCTAGGCAAACACATCGATATTCGCCCGCATGAAGGTGACGTGCGTGCTTTCCTATTTGATGTCGAGGGTGGCACTTATGGTGAAAGTGCCGCCCTGTCCATTGTCCCATGCCACCGCTTGTTTTGTCTTGGGAATAATCACCTTGTCTCTCTTTCTCCTGGCGGCAGAGGTCTCTGGTAAGTCCTCGACGGGTGTGCTGCACTCCTTGGTGCACTTCCCGGAGTCCCTACGAGGTTTGCCGGAGCTCTTGTTCTTGTTCTTCCCACTGGGAGCTTTGCCGGGAGGAGCGAGTTCCTCATCGACAGACGCTGCCACTACCTCTCGAAAGAGCTTGTCGACGTAGAGGACTGCATCCTTGTTGTCGGCACAGACGGTAATGACGTTCGTTGGTCCTGGCTTCTTGAGGGTATAATAGGCATGGTGGGATGCCGCCACGAACTTCGCCAGTGCCTGTCGGCCCAGGATCCCATCGCACGGCAACGACAACTAGGCAACGTCGAAAACAACTCTCTTAGTCCTGAAGTTGAGTTCGCTGCCGAACGTGACTGGCAGGGTGATTTTTCCCTTGGGATGCAGCCTCCCTGGGTTGACCCCTTGGAAGGATCCCGCCGGTTTAAGCTTCGAGTCGGGAATTTGTAGTCGGCTGATCACGTCGGGTGATATAGTGTTCAAGCCGGTCCCACTATCGACCAGCATTTTCGTGACCCTGAGGTTGCGAATTGTCGGTGAAACCAACAATGGCACGCACTCGAGCGCAGTGGTGCGATCAGGGTGGTCCTCAGCGTTGACAATGATGGGAGTGTTGGACCACTTGAGTGGTGTCCTTGACTCTATAGCTGGCTCAGCTGCGTTGATTTCACAGGCCCACTACTTGAGCTACCTGTGGGAGGAGTGCAAGGATGCGCCTTCGTCAACGCACATCGCACCCACAACCTTCTGGAACTCCTGGCCATTAGATCCTTTATCCTCCTCATCATCGTCCACATCTTCTTCGTCAGATTTCTTGTCTCGACCACGAGCAGGCTTCTCCTTCTGCTGCTTGGCCTTGCCGCAACATATGCCATGGTTGTTCTTGCCGGATCCACCGGCACCACTCTGGCCCTTCTCCTTACCGTGCCTTTTGTACTCTTGCTTTTGCTTCTCGGCAAGCTACTCTACTTGGCGGCACTCAGTGATGTCGTGGCCCTTGGTGAGGTGGATCTTGCAGTACGGCTTGCCAGTTTTCTGTCCTCGCGCGGCCTCGTTGTCTCCGGAGCAGGCGACAACATACTTGCCAGACCCCTCAGACTTGGCCTTCTTGCCAGCATTAGACTTGTCGGTACCTTCTACATCCATAACTGCCTTGCCTTTTTTGCTTCCAGTTGCGCTTGCGCCCCTTCTTTGTGGAGGCAGGCGCGTTCTCGTCATCGTCTGAATCGACCTCCACGCCATCATCTTCCCCTGAGAGCCTTCTTCCTTCCTCAGCCTATGCACACCTGTCGGCCATAGCATAGAGCTCGGCGACGCCCCGCACCTTGCTAATTATCATCTCCTCGCGCATCCGGCGATGGCGTACGTTCGTGTGGAACACAGCGATCACCGTGGCAAGGTGGATGTCAGGGATGTTGAGATGCACACGGCTGAATCTCTGGATGTACTTGTGGTGGGACTCGTCGTCTCTCTGAGGGATCACGTGCAAATCGCTAGGCTATCCCGGAAGCTTGTGCCCCCCATGGTATGCACAAACAAACTGGTTACACAGATTCGCCCCCGAGGAAATGGACCCCTCCGGCAAGTTCATCAGCCAACTCCTCACGTTAGGCTTGAGCGCCAATGGGAAGTAGTTGGCGAATACTTTTTCATCACGTCCCCCGGCAGATTGTGAGGCGATGGTGTAGATGCCGAGGAACTCGGACGAGCTGATCTTGCCTTCATACTTGTCGTGCAGCTCAGGCTTGAAGGGCCTGCTGGAGGGCCATCGGACTTGCCGTAGCTCGTGGGTGAACGTCGGGCATCCTATTTCGTAAGGCAAGCTACCGGGAACCCCCGGCGTCGGCCCGTCGAAGGCGGGGTCCGCGCGACTGTCGGATTAGTGGCGCGTCTGCCGCCGCCTCTCGATGGTCGTGCGGGCGTCCTCCTTACGCCCGTCCTTCAAAATCTAGCCTCGATCCTTATTCATCCGTGGATCTATTGACGCGTACGACACCTCTTCTGGCACGTCAGCTCGACAAGTAGCTTGTTGTTGTTGTGCGGGAGACGGCATCGTAGGCGCCCCGCCAGCGTTGCGTCCGGCGGTGGGAGCCCCCGGAGCCCCTTGTCGGGCACGCGACGGGCCCGCTCCCTCTGGCTTGTCATGGTTTGCGAAGCTCAGCAGACTCTTTTTTCGTAATTATCCACTCCTTCATCCTCTCCGGCACAGGCGGGAAGTTCAGCAATAGCTGAGCATGCGCCAGGGCATCTTCGAATTTCTGGGCATGGAGCGTTGCGAGGCGTGCGTGGCGCACTTACTCCTAACAGTGTCAGGAGAAGCGCCCCCATCGCCATCGCGCGCTGCTCATTCCCTCCAGGAGGTCGTTAGCGAGCTTGGCCCTACGAGTCTTGAGAGGGACATGGAGGATTCTCGCCCACTGGCCGCCCGAGGTCGCCACCTTGGGGGCGTTGGTCGCGGTTGTCCTGTGAAGGCCGCGGCGGAGGCGCTGCGGCTACATCTTCCGATGTTCCGGCCCCGGTCGCCGCAGTCGTGTTCCATGTGTCCACAACGGCGGGGTACGGAGCATGGCTCATGGAGCTCCGCACAGTGTTGTGGATGTGTTCACCAGCGCGATGAATGTGGGGGCCACCTCCGTCCGCGTCGCTCGTGACCACTTGTGATGGCAGCTTAGATGCGAACGGAGCGGGTGTCCCCATGCCCTTGGCCTTCTTGGGAGGCATGGGCGTCGAAGAAAACATTGATGACAAAGCGCAGGAGTCGGTGAAGATTCACGTAAAGGAGCCCTCTGCCTGATGCACCAAAGATGTCGGGGTGTGCGTGCGACGATCTATGGGGCCGGCAAGACCCCATTCGTGGTTTGGCAAGAGAGGCCCTTTTGCGCAAAGTGCATCATCGGACTGTGCACGTACACGAGGGGTTTAGCAAGGTTCGGGCCACCGGAGCGTAATACCATACGTCATGTGTGGTGGTGGATTATTTGGTTCACAGTACATGAGCATCACAACCCCGGCAAGAGATGCTCAAGGAGTGTCGCTACGCACGTAAATGAACAGAGTGTCGACCTTTCTAAAGGTAGCCATGGACCTCCTTTTATAATCCAAGGGGCTAACACAGTGGCTAAAATGGTCTTTACGCAGAATAAACGATGCATGTCTATTTGCCAGAATAGCTAACAATAGTTATAGTGGGAAATACCTAACTCTGACGGAGTAGGACAGACACATTAAATGCGCCGTGAGGTGGTGCGCTGGCAATGTCTCCTGGCAAGAATTGCCTCTCCTTCTGTGTCGTTTGCCCATCTACCTCTTATATCTTCGCCACGCCATAGGACGGGTGTCATTAAAGCTGCTGTAAACCTAGCGAGCCGCCACGCGCCCCGACCGGCTCCACCTATCCGCCTGTCAGCTCGACACCTAGTCGATGTAGACAATCAGCCCCCAGCGACGTGGAGCAATGGCGTGGCGGGCGGAGGCCTTTGCGGGCGCTCTATCATTCGAGCCCCCCGGCAAGGAGAGCTTGCCGGTTCGCTCGAACCTTTGTACGATGCGGTTTTGCGTCCAGATCCAGCCCGACAAGGTCTTGCCTGTCCGGAGGCCGCGATCGTCTGGTGGACAAGTCCGTGTGGCAAGGGCCCCGTTCTTTGGTACACCGCCACACATGATTATTGCCGTTAATAAATATTGCATAACTATGCGCTTTTCTATCAACTGCCCAACAATAATTTGTTTACCCACCGTATGCCTACTAAATGAGAGATGCCACTAAAGAAAATTACGCCCCCCGGTCTATTCACTTATATATTTACAAAAGCTTCCAATACCTTCCTGCTAGTTATTTACTTTTATTTTATTTTGCAATTTAGTTTATTCAACTACGCATTGGGTGCAAGTGTTTGCTTCTTTGTGTGCAGTCGCGAAAGACGGGGGTTGTGTGCTATTTCTATTAGTTCGATAAACATTGGTTCTCACCAAGGTAAATACTTATCTATACTGTGCTGCATCACCCGTTCCTCTTCACGGAAAACCCAACGCAGATAATAAGTATTAGGATGGTTTTTTGTCGCCGTTACCAGGGAGGATCACCAACCTACTATCAAGTAACTACACACAACTTATCATTCACTTGTTCTACTTTTTATTTTCTGTTATATTTTGCTTGCTTCATAAAAATCAAAAATACAATAATATTTATCTTTGCTAGTTTGCTAATTTACTTGTTTATTTTGTTAGTTGCTTGTTTGCTTGAAGTTGCTATCTTTCTGAATTTGAGAAAGTTATTGTTGAAAATGCTAGCGAAGATAGCGCTAATGACTACGAGGAGGAAAGACCAAAAATTATTGATGCTACTCATGATCCTCCTAGAAATCAAGTTCCTAATAGTAATACTCACACGGTTCTAAAATCTAAAATCTATGATGTAGGTAGTGGGAACATTATTGGAAAACATGTTATTCAAGAATTTTTTTAGTGCTCGGGAGCTATTCCTTTTACTAAGGGAAACAAACTTGATGAGACAAATTATTATGTGGATGCTATTACCATGCTAATATTGAATATAAAAAGAAAGTTTGTGCATATCCACCCTAATATTGAACTAGTTTTCAAGACCGATAGCTGAAGATGAAGAACAGTTCGGAAGAACCGAGGAGCGTCCCCAACTTGAAGACCGGTTCAGTGGGCTACTGATGGTGTCCTGAACTATGGGGTACTCACCACGTCGTCTCCCGACTAGTGAGTCGGGTCGAGGACCCCCAAGGCGATTCACTAATGGGCCACTTTGGGCAGCCAGTGATGCATACAAGAGAGATTTCCACAATACTTGGTGCAGAAGACAAGGACTCTTCCAAACCCTAGGCTTCTGATACATTATATAAACTGAGGTCTGACTAGTCAATAGACGATCTCATATTCATTACAACAATCTCGTGGTAGATACATGTAATATGTATTATCTCCATATCAATACAATCAAAAGCAGGACGTAGGGTATTATCTCCTTGAGAGAGCCCGAACCTCGAAAAAATCCTGTGTCCATGTTACCATCGCTCCAAGACGCCTAGATTAGGACCCCTACTACGAGATATGTCGGATTTGACACCGACATTAGTGCTTTCATTGAGAGCCTGCTGGCAGTCGCCACGGTGCGATGGGAATTCAGATCGTCTCTGGCGCGATCTACGGGTCGGAACCGAGCTTTGTTGTCGATGTCGGCGTCTTCGTCGCCGGTCCGACTAGTCACCTCGGCTGGACCAAGGACTGTGCTCCGCATCGGATCATCGAGATTGGACGGATACTTTCATCATCATCATCTCCGATCTCTATCAATATCATGGGGAATCACCCATGGAGCTCGGGGGCTCGGCGTTAACATCGTCCTCAAGCGACGATGCCGTTTTTTCTGGGCAGCAGTATCGTGTTCATCGTCCCCGCCTCCTCGAGCGTCGCTTTAACGATTTCTTCGCTGGAATTGTGTGGAATTGAGTCTAGAACAACACTATAAAATTTCATTGCATTTCGATGGAGGAATCTCCGGCAAACTTCAATCTACTGGAGCCTGGTCGAATCTGGACGAGTTTAGTGCGAGGACTCCAACGTCTAGCTCAGACATCATTTGGAAGATCCCACCATTCATCGGCTGTGGAATTCTCATACCGATCACCCCTCAAAATTTCAGCTCGATCCGACTGTTCAAACTTCGGGAAACGTCTGATGAGTGCATCAATTTTTGGATCTGTTTACCGCGCGAAAACGAATCCGACCCGAATTCATCTTACTTCATGAACGGGATATTGGACATCCTTTTTGAGGAACTAGAAAAGTGGCCCGCTCGATGCGCGGGCTAGGATTTTATGAAGTTAAATATTTTAGAATTTATTATTTTATTTGTCCATAGCAAAGTTGAATCGAAATGCCAGTATTACAATTATGACGACACTTGTTGGGTATGTTTGTTATTTTATTGATATATAA
Source organism: Elymus sibiricus (assembly GCA_039707655.1). Classification (NCBI taxonomy): domain Eukaryota; kingdom Viridiplantae; phylum Streptophyta; class Magnoliopsida; order Poales; family Poaceae; genus Elymus; species Elymus sibiricus. The sequence goes on along the minus strand of CM077669.1, from coordinate 185,512,709 downwards.
ATATATGTGTTGTCCTTTGATCCTTTACTTGCTAATTATGCATATCGTACTAAATGTAAATTTATGATCGACTACATTAGTCAAATCATATTTGTATACTATAGTCTTACGATCGTTTGTATTCTTCATATTTGATTTGTACATTTTTGCTAACATTTTTATCATATTTCTTAGTTGTTTTGTATAAATAGAAATCTAATCGGTGGGCTATGTCTTGTGAAGCAGTTAATATATAACTGGGAAATCATACTTTTGATTATTCTTATGTTTAAAGTTAAATATTATTTTGACTACTAACTTGTAATAGTACACATTTTATAATACATATAATAATAGGAACATCAATTTTTAAAAATCGTATAAAATTATACATGTAATTATTTTTTATTCAAGGTTGTGCTCAAAGGCAGTATGTAAGTAGAATTTCTTCATGTAAGGTTCACTGAATCATCGGCAACTAATATTTAACATAGGGGAGGTCTCATTGTTTTCGTGTCATAAGTTTGCTAACAGCCCGAAAAATTGGCATTTGTTTTTTGATATTTATTTAGTTTTTTTATAAATGATAGATGTTCATAATTGTTTTTTGCGGGAACCATTAAAACTTTGTTGGTAGGTATTTGTTTTCATAGACGTGCACAACAGTACCAATCCTCTAATATATAAGCCACCCTTGATATATTTTGCCTATTAGACTAATCCGTTTCTTAGTAGCAAAGAAACTTACATATTTTGTCTTAACATGACACACGTGCCCACGCTGTACCAAGGTGGATGCACATAACGTCATTAGGTTGATGGGTCCCACCATTATTAATCTTCACTTTCCCATTCTGTAGTCTTCTTGACTTCTCCATTTCTGTTTCCCCCACTCATGTTCTCATACAGTGACTTTGTTCATCTCCCCCGATCCGCTTTGTCATTTCCTAAATCTTTCTTCTCACTCAAAGATTACAACTGCTGGATAGCTCCCATCTGCTTCGATTCTTGATTTGCTGCATTTAGGTTGATCTTCCTCGCCTGGAGCCACCCCGCAGCTGGTTCTGGCCCATATTGACCATGGACGGCGGCTGGTTTGTGTACTCGTAGGCTTGCCAAGGGCAGTGGTGTGGTCCGTGCAGTTGATTTGGTCACTGATTTCATCTGCTGCAGACCTGTATACCTCTTGGATCTAGCTTTAGTATGAAGTTGCTGGCTACGTTTTCTTTCACAAGCGCGCAAGGCAGACGCATCGTATGTATTTTTGCTTGAGGTAGCTCGGCACATCATCCTCATCTCCACAGCGGCTGTTGGGGATATAACCCCCGGGTATGCCAACCCCCGGGACTCCCAAGATTTTTCCAACCCCCGGGACTCCCAAGATTTTTTCAACACACGAGCCGGCTGGTCCCCCATGCCGGACGCCCCCCAGCCGGCTGCCCTGGCAGAGTAGCTGCCGCCCCACGATTCGGCTCCCCGCCGGGCCGGCCCGCCTCGTCCCCCGGTCGGCCGACCCAGGGACGAGGCAAGCCCCCAACCAGTTAGTTCGCACCCGGCCACCCCGGCGTCGGCTTATCCGGCACTGGCCGGGCGTGAGCCGGCTCCACCGTCCCGATACGAACACCGGGGCCCCCTGCCCTCTCCTTCCGTGCCCGACGCTCGAGGATGGGACGCGACTCACCGCTGGCGGGGTCCACACGGCCATAGTGCATGATGATGAGAGGGCAAGCGCGGCAACAGTGCCGTCGACCGTACCCACAGGCGGCACGCGTATTGCTACAGCGGAGGTGGCCATACCGCTGACCACGGCTGACAGCGACCAAACGAGGGAACAGTGGCGGCACGCCGCCAGTCAGTCCATTACCTGCCCCCGCGTGGCTACAGGGGAGCCGGCCGTACCGCTGACCGTGGCTGCCTGCGGCTAGACGACGCCGCACAGTGCGGTCCGTGCCTCGGCGTGACAGGCACGCACCAATGGCGACGGCGAGCCGGGTGGGCCACCACTTCCGACGAGACCCCACGACCGATAGGCCCTCAGCGACAAGACTACCCAGCCAGAGGGTCCCACCTGGCCGGCTAGAGAGGCCGTCAGCCGGGCCCCACTAGCCTTATCCCCCGAATATTGTAAGCCGGGGGGGGGGGGGGGGGCTATAAACCCCCCCGGTGCCTCTCATGATGGAGCAACTACACACCCGCACACTCACCCACGTAAAGGACGGAGGGCTAGAGAGCCTCTTCTTCTTCCCCTAGCCAAACAGCTCGAGGAGCAACCTTGTAACCCCAATAGCATCAACCAGACAAGCAGGACTAGGGGTGTTACCTCTCATAGAGGGCCCCGAACCTGGGTACATCGTGTGTCTTGCGTGGCTTGTCCCCAATCCCGTTCCGGAGCCCATCGACGCCCATTCGGCCCCAACCACGTTCGATTAGCCTACCCATGGCATCTGTCGTGACAAAACGACGACAGTTGGCGCCCACCGTGGGCCCGAGCGTGACGTCGGCTGGAGCCACGCTTCGGGCGGGACCCTTCACCAACTCCGCCGAGTGCAACGCGCCCGGGCTCCTCAGCACTCCGGCAGCACCCGCTTCCGCGCAAGGCGGCGCGGTGCCAGATTCCGACCCCATCCGCCTTGCGGATGACATCTCCGTCCGCGTAGACGGCATGTGCGTAGGCTGTGGCAAGCTACGCGTGGGCGACGCGCCGGTCTCCGACGTCCGCCTCGACGCGGGGCTCGTCGTCTCCAGCCCGGCGCCTCCCCCAGACGGCGAGGACGCCAGTGACCTAGACGATCTCCGCGCGCTCTTCTCAAAGCTCCACATCTCTGCCGCACCCGTCGCTGACGAGTACGCCAGTGTGGTGCTCGACGTCATCGACCCCCCAACAGCCGTCAGCTGCAACGCCTCGGGGGGCACCGCCGGATCCGACACGTGCGTCGAGGTGATGACCACCGGCTCCTCCACAAGCTCTGGCCGCGTCCGGGCGGAAGCCGACGCGGCCGACGCGGCATCTCGCGCTAGGGCAGAGGCAGACGAGGCTTTCACCGCCACCCATCCAGGCACCTCCGACCTCCTCCGCTCCACCCTCCAGGGGTTGAGCAGCCCTATCGTGCCAACGGCCAACCCGGCTACCGCCACGGCTGAGCTAGAGACAACCCGCAAAAAGCTGTTTGCGAAGGCCAGCTCCCTCGTGTCCACCCAGTGACGGATGGAAGCCGCGCAACGGGAGTACAACTCCGCCTACGGCCTCACCCCGGCGGGGCGACGAACCAAGTCGGTGTGGGGATGTCATAAACCATGGCCGCGTGGTCGCGGAGATCCTCGGCGGCAAGCTGCCCACCTACGACACCCCCGCGGCCAACATGAGGGCCGCCCACGTGGCGTACGCTGACCTTGCCTCCTTGGAGGGCGAGGAGCGTGTGCAGCGTGAGCGGCACATCCAGGACCTCATCGCAGCCGCCAACGACCAGCAGGCCCACCTCGACCGGGCTCCGGCTCGCTTCGGCTCCCTCCGGCCCGAAGGGGACGAGATGCCGGCTGGCGGCGAGCACCGACAAGCCCAACATTCGTCCACTCCCCGTAACTCTGGGCGCCAGGCCGGCCAGAGCCACGGAGGGCGTTCTAGGCACGGCGACGAACAGTCGGCCGTGACCAGCCAACATTGCGTCCGGCGGTGGGAGCCACCGGAGCCGCTTGTCGGGCGCACGACGGGCCCGCTCCCTCCGGCTTGTCACGGTTTGCGAAGCTCAGCAGACTCTGAATGGTAATTCTCCACTCCTTCATCTTCTCCGACGCAGGCGGGAAGTTCAGCAATAGCTGAGCATGCGCTAGGGCTTCTTCCGAATTTCTGGGCATGGAGCACTGCAAGGCGTCCGTGGCGCTCTTACTCCTGATGGTGTCAAGAGAAGCGCCCCCCTCGCCATCGCGCGCTGCTCATTCCCTCCAGGAGGACGCTATCGAGCTTGTCCTTACGCGTCTTGAGAGGGACATGCAGGATTCTCGTCCACTGGCTGCCCGGGGTCGCCACCCAGGGGGCGTTGGTCGCGGTTGTCTTTTGAAGTTCGCGGCGGAGGCGCTGCGGCTACATCTTCCGATGTTCCGGCCTCGGTCGCCACAGTCGTGTTCCATGTCTCCACAACGGCGGGGTCCGGAGCACGGCTCGCGGAGCTCCACACAGTGTTGTGGCTCTGTTCACCAGCGCGATGAACGTGGGGGGCTCCTCCGTCGGCGTCGCTCGTGACCACTTGTGATGGCAGCTTAGACGCGGACGAAGTGGGTGTCCCCGTGCCCTTGGCCTTCTTGGGAGGCATGGGCGTCGAAGAATCCATTGATGATGAAGCGCATGAGTTGGTGAAGATTCACGTAAAGGAGTCGTCTGCCTGATGTGCCAAAGATGTCAGGGTGTGAGTGCGACGATCTATGGGGCCAGCAAGACCCCTTTCGTGGTTCGGCAAGAGAGCCCCTTTTGCGCAAAGAGCATCACCGAACTATGCACGTACGCAAGGGGTTTAGCCAGGTTTGGGCCACCGGAACGTAATACCATACGTCATGTGTGGTGGTGGATTATTTGGTTCACAGTACATCAGCATCACAACCCCGCCAAGAGATGCTCAGGGAGTATCGCTACGCACGTAAATGAACAGAGTGTCGACCTTTCTAAAGGTAGCCATGGACCTCCATTTATAATCCAAGGGGCTACCACAGTGGCTAAAATAGTCTTTACGCAGAATAAACAATGCATGTCTATCTGCCAGAATAGCTGACAATAGATATAGTGGGAAATACCTAACTCTGACGGAGTAGGACAGACACATGAAATGCGCCGTGAGGTGGCGCACTGGCAATGTCTCTTGGAAAGGATTGCGTCTCTTTCTGTGTCGTTCGCTCAGCTACCTCTTATTCCTTCGCCACGCCATAGGACAGGTGTCATTAAAGCTGCTGTAAACCTAGCGAACCGCCATGCGCCCCGACCGGCTCCGCCTATCCGCCTGCCAGCTCGACACCTAGTCGATTTAGACAAGCAGCCCCCAGCGACGTGGAGCGATGGCTTGGCGGGCAGAGGCCTTGGCGGGTGCTCTATCATTCGAACCCCCCAGCAAGGAGAGCTTGCCGGTTCGCTCGAACCTTTGCACGATGCGGTTTTGCATCCAGATGCAGCCCGGCAAGGTCTTGCCTGTCTGGAGGCCGTGGTCATCTGGTGGGCAAGTCCGAGTGCCAAGGGCCCCGTTCTTTGGTACACCGCCACACATGATCATTGCAATTAATAAATATTTCATAACTATGCGCTTTTCTATCAACTGCCCAACAATAATTTGTTTACCCACCGTATGCCTACTACATGAGAGATGCCTTTGGAGAAAATTACGCCCCCCGGTCAATTCACTTATATATTTACAAAATCTTCCAATACCTTCCTGGAAGTTATTTACTTTTATTTTATTTTGCAATTTATTTTATTCAACTACGCGTTGGGTGCAAGTGTTTGCTTCTTTGTGTGCAGTCGCTGAAGACGGGGGTTGTGTGCTATTTCTATTTGTTCGATAAACCTTGGTTATCACCAAGGAAAATACTTATCTATACTGTATTGCATCACCCGTTCCTCTTCACAGAAAACCCAACGCAGATAACAAGTATCAGGAGGCTTATTTTGTCGCCGTTACCAGGGAGGATCACCTACCTACTATCAAGTAACTACGCACAACTTATCATTCACTTGTTCTACTCTTTATTTTCTGTTATATTTTGCTTGCTTCATAAAAATCAAAAATACAATAATATTTATCTTTGCTAGTTTGCTAATTTACTTGTTTATTTTGTTAGTTGCTTGTTTGCTTGAAGTTGCTATCATGTATGAATTTGAGAAAGTTATTGTTGAAAATGCTAGCGAAGATAGCGCTAGTGACTCCGAGGAGGAAAGACCAAAAAATATTGATGCTACTCATGATCCTCCTAGAAATCAAGTTCCTAATAGTAATACTCACACGGTTCTAAAATATAAAATATATGATGTAGGTAGTGGGAACATTATTGGAAAACAGGTTATTCAAGAATTTTTTGAGTGCTCGGGAGCTATACCTTTTACTAAGGGAAACATACTTGATGAGACTAATTATTATGTGGATGCTATTACCATGCTAATATTGAATCTAAAAAGAAAGTTTGTGCATCTCCACCCTAATATTGAACTAGTTTTCAAGACCAACGGCTGAAGACGAAGAACAGTTTCGAAGAACCGAGGAGCGTCCCCAACTTGAAGACCGGTTCAGGGGGCTACTGATGGTGTCCTGAACTACGGGGTACTCACCACGTCGTCTCCTGACTAGTGAGTCAGGCCGAGGACCCCCATGGCGATTCACTAATGGGCCACTTCGGGCAGCCAATGATGCATACAAGAGATTTCCACAAGACTTGGTGCAGAAGACAAGGACTCGTGGTAGATACATGTACTATGTACTATCCTCATATCAATACAATCAAAAGCAGGACGTACGGTACTATCTCCTTGAGAGAGCCCGAACCTCGGAAAAATCCTATGTCCATGTGACCATCGCTGGAACACGCCTAGCTTAGGACCCCTACTACGAGATATGTCATATTTGACACCGACATTAGTGCTTTCATTAAGAGCCTGCTGGCAGTCGCTGCGCTGCGATGGGAATTTAGATCGTCTCCGGCGCGATCTACGGGTCGGAACCGAGCTTTGTTGCCGATGTCGGCGTCTTCATCGCCGGCTCGACTAGTCACCTTGTCTAGACCGAGGACTGCGCTCCGCATCGGATCATCAAGATTGGATGGATACTTTCATCATCATCATCACTGATCTCTATCAAGATCATGGGGAATCACCCATGGAGCTCAGGGGCTCGGAGTTAACATCGTCCTCAGGTGACGGTTCCGTTTTTTCTGGGCAGCAGAATCGTGTTCATCGTCCCCGCCTCCTCGAGTGTCACTTTAACGATTTCATCGCTGGAATTGTGCGGAATTGAGTCTAGAACAACACTATAAAATTTCATCGTGTTTCGATGGAGGAATCTCCGGCAAACTCCGATCTACCGGAGCCTGGTCGAATCTGAACGAGAATATGGACAAGTTTAGGGTGAGGACTCCAGCGTCTAGCTCTGACATCATTTGGAAGATCCCACCAATTATCGGCTGCAAAATTCTCATACCGATCACCCCTCAAAATTTCAGCTCGATCCGACTCTTCAAACTCCGGGAAACGTCCGATGAGTGCATCAATTTTCGGATCTGTTTTCTGCGCAAAACGAATCCGACCCGAATTCCTCTTTCTTCATGAACGGGATATTGGACATCCTTTTTGAGGAACTAGAAAAGTGGCTTGCTCGATGCGCGGGCTAGAAAAGTGACCCAGACAGTTTTTCACGGGATCGTGCCGGGGCAGTCTTGCTCCCCCATTGGGAAGATCCATCTCGACATGCTCTTCGGCAACAAGATCCACTTCCGCCGCGATCCGGTTTGGTTCGAGGTGGTGGACCTCAACAGTCCCTACCACGCGCTGCTGGGCAGGCCGGCGCTCATCAAATTTATGGCGATCCCGCACTATGCTTACCTCAAGCTAAAGATGCCCGGCCCCAAGGGCATCATCACCATCGATGGCGACTACAAGAAGTCAATCGAATGCGCGCAAGACAGCAGCTGGCTGGCCGAAGCCTTGGTCATCGCGGAGGAGAGGCGCCAGTTGGACCGGCTCGTGGCCCAGGCCAACGAGCAGCCGGCCGGGCCGGCTCCCCCATCCCAGTCGGCCAACGAGGCGGCCTTCCAGCCGTCCAAAGACACGAAGCAGGTGCCACTCGACCCGGCCAACCCCCAGCAGTGCGTCACCATTGGCGGAAACCTCAACAGCAAATAGGAAGGCAAGCTCCTCGACTTCCTCCATGAGAATCGGGACATCTTCACGTGGTCCCCCAAGGACATGTCGGGTGTTCCGAGGAAGTACGCTGAGTACAAACTCCATGTTCGGCTGGATGCGAAGCCGGTCAAGCAACCCCTGCGCCATTTCTCCGAGGAGAAGCGGCATACCATAGGTGAAGAGATCGCCCGGCTGCTCGTAGACGGTTTCATCATGGAAGTTTTCCACCCGGACTGGTTGGCCAATTGTAGGACCGAAAGTATGTCTAGAGGGGGGTGATTAGACTACTTGACCAAATAAAAATGTACTTTTTCCCAATTTTAAGTGTTGGCAGATTTTAGCATTCATTGCAAGTCAAGCACACCCTACACATGCATGTCTATGAGTATAGCAGCGGAAAGTAAAGACAAGCATGAGTAGTAAAGGAAGGGTAGGAAGATCAAACGCAATTTGGGGACACGATGATTTTTCCGTGGTTCCGATAGGTGGTGCTATCGTACGTCCACGTTTATGGAGTCTTCAACCCATGGAGGGTAACGGTCGCGAGAGTCCATGGAGGGCTCCACCCATAAGGGTCCACGAAGTAGCAACCTTGACTATTCCATAACGGCTTCCGTCCACGAAGGACTAGCCTCACTATGGGTAGATCTTCACGAAGTAGGCGATCTCCTTGCCCTTACAAACTTCTTGGTTCACTCCACAACACGAAGTAGGAGGCTCCCAAGCGACACCTAACCAATCTAGGAGGCACCACCCTCCAAAAGGTAATAGGCTCGGCAATGTCGATGAACTCCTTGCTCTTGTGCTTCAAGATGATAGACTCCTCAACACACAATCACTCTCTCACAGATTTGGCAATGGTGGAAGAGATTGATTGGGTGGAAAGCAACTTGGGGAGGCTAGAGATCAAGATTCATATGGTTGGAATGGAATGGCATGATCTCAACACATGAGTAGGTGGCTCTCTCTTAGAAAATCAGTTGGTATGAGTGGGGATCTGTTCTGAGTGCTTCTCTATCGAGTGGGTGGTGGTGAAGGGGTATATATAGGCATCCCCAAAAATCCAACCGTTACACCTAAAGTGACCAACTCGGTGACACCGATGTGTGAATCTCGGTGGTACCGAAGTGACCAAAAGGTGACAAGTTTTGAATCTCGGTGAGACCCGTATATAAAACTCGGTGGTACCAATCAGGTGACCAACGGTCAGATTGCGCAACTCGGTGACGCCGATTCTCACATCTCGGTGGTACCGTTCTTGACCATGGCTTACTAGTGAGTTGGTCCAGAAACTCGGTGGTGCCGATCCACAATTCTCGGTGGTAACGATTCTTGTGAATGGCTATCCAGAGAGTTGGTTCATAAACTCGGTGAGACCGACTGGCAAAACTCGGTGGTACCAAAGACTGAAAATAGCTAAACAGAGAGTTGGCATCTGAACTCGGTGGCACTGATGCAGAATCGGTTGCACCGACTGGCTAGGGTTTGGTATGGGTCTGTCTGAGTTTGGGAATCGGTGGCACCGAGTGGAAAGTGTTGGTTGCACTGATTTTGGATTTTTGACTTTGGACAGACTTTTGTGGAAGAGCTTGTGGGTATTTTTGGTGACTATCACTTGTGCACGTGGAGCATCTTGTTCACCAACAGTTCCTTACCCCCTTTTAATAGTATTGGCTTTCCTATGGACTCAAAGTGATTTCTCACAAAGTAAAATGTAGAGTCCTCTTGCTTGAAGCTTTGTCAATCCATTTCCTTGCATCTTGGGGTATCTCGACAATCCTTTTTCCATCCCTATCATTGAACTTTTCCTGAAATATGCTTAGTGGAAATATTAGTTCAATGACATATATGTTGTTATTAATTACCAAAACCACCAAGGGAGCAAATGTGCTTTCAATCTCCCCCTTTTTGGTAATTGATGACAACATATAGATCAAAGATTCGACATATGATATAATCAATGAATATAATCGTCGCTTTGAGAAGTATGTGATAAGCAAGAGCTCCCCCTAAATTTGTGCATTATTTTAAATTTTCCTTTGAATGCAAATGCACAATCGATTAGGTACATACACTACTGGAATCAGGGAATTTGCCATATGCCAGTTCTTTGCCATCAGCTAGCGGACGCCAAAGAAGGCCATTGCCGTCTGCTGGCAAAAAGCAGACGGCAAAGAAAGGCCAGATGGCAAAGAATGAATTTGCCGTAGGCTAGTTCTTTGCCGTATGCCAGTAGACGGCAAAGAAAGTTTGTCGTCTGCTGGCAGACGGCAAATGAGCCAGCTGGGCCCACTGGGCCCTGGACATGCTTTAGGTCAGATGGGTTATTTCTTTGCCGTCTGCCAGCAAACGGCAAAGAAAGTTTGCCGTCTGCTGGCAGACAACAAAGGGAACGGACTAGTAAGGGTCATGCCCCGCCCCCACTCCACTCTCTCTCACTCCCTCTTCCTGCAACGCGCCCTCTCGCCGCTGCCACCCCCTGCGCCCGCCGCCGCCACCACCTACGCCCGCCGCGCCGCCGCCAGCCCCCCTCTCCGCCCATTCGCCGCCCCCGCCGCCGGCATCCCCTGCCCTCCCTCCCCGCGGCCCTCCTCCACCACCGCGCCCCCCTCCCCGCGCCCCCTGCTCCCGCCGCCGCCACCACCGCGCCCCCTCCCCGCGGCGAGCCCCCCTCCCCGTGGCCCTCTCTCCGTCGCCACCCCCTGCTCCCGCCGCCACCACCGCGCCCCCCTCCCCGCGCCCCCCTCGTCGCCGCCACCCCCTGCTCCCGCCGCCACCACCACCGCGACCCCCCTCCCCGCGGTGAGCCCACCCTGATGGCGGCGAGCAACCCCTCCCCGCGGCCAGGCTCCACCACCAAGGCGTCCTCCCCGTGCCGGCCCTCCTCCCTGCGCCGACCCTCCTCCATCGGCCCTCCTCCGGTGAGTTCTTGCATCTTCTTTTTTTTTCTTTTTTTCATTTCATTGCATCTGTTAGTTTAGGTTACTGTTAGTTTAGGTTATAGTTATAGTTAATTGGGTTAGTGTTGATTAGTTTAATTAGGTTAGTGCAAAAAAATAAGAAAAGAAGAATAAGTAGAAGAAGAGGATAAAGGAAAAAAGGAAGAAGAGGAAGAAGAAGAAGAAGAGGAGGAGGAGGAGGAGAAGAAGAAAAGAAGAAGAAGAATAAGAAGAAGAAGAGGAGGAGGAGAAGAATAGGAAAAATGAAAAGAAGGAAGAAGAAGAAGAAGAATAGGAGGAGAAGAAGAGGAGAAGAATAGGAAAAATGAAAAGAAGGAAGAAGAAGAAGAAGAAGAATAGGAGGAGGAGAAGAAGAAGAAGACCCCCAACCCCCGACGCCCGGCGCCACTAACCCCCGACCCCCGACGCCACTGACCCCCGACCCCCGACGCCACTGACCCCCGACCCTCGACGCCAGTGACCCCCGACCCCCCACGCCACTGACCCCCGATGCCACTGACCCCCGACCACACTGACCCCCGACCCCACTGACCCCCGACCCCCGACCCCCGACGCCACTGAACCCCAACGCCACTGACCCCCGACCCCCGATGCCACTGACACCCGACACCACTAACACCCGACCCCGATCCCCGACACCTCTTTGGCCTCCTGTTGACCGAACAGGTGCTCTTCGGCCTTGCAGAGGCCGATGGGGTCATATTTTTGTAAATTATGAGTTAGGTCATATATATATATTCTAATTTTGTTATAAAAAACATCATATTTGTGTTGATCGGGTGGATTTCAATGTGCAGTTGTTCGACGACCTCCCCGTGCGTTTGACGAGCTCCCCTGCGTTCGTGGGTGAGCACAAATGACATCTCCTCCCCCCTTAATTTGGTTTGTTCCGGTCTTCGTGCCGATGAAACTTGCTAGCTATAGGTGTCTTCAATCATTAGTATGCGTGACCAGTATGCGTCTCCCGTTCGAAAGGGCGGCATCTATAAATATGCATGTCTTTGCATATTTATAACCGCCACCCTTTCGAATTGTACAACGTTATCCATGGACAGCCCGAGTATGTGTAGATTGGGTTCGTTTTCCCTTATGCTCTGCTCCGGATCCGATGCGGAATTTTGTCAGTGCCTCCCTGTTGTTCTCCGGGTACACATCCTCTCTGCTTATTGCCGAGACGTGTATTAGGAGAACAGTGGGGAGGTGCTGCCAAAATTCTGCGTCGGATCCGGAGCAGAGCATGGGAAAACGAACCCAATCTACACATACTCGGGTGGGATTAGTACCTATCTTTACCTATTAGCGTGTAGGTTGCATGGACGTAATAAAACTGAAAAATTTGATTAACTGATGATCATGCATGGATGTACACCGGTCACCCTAGTCAGAAAGACATGACCATTGAATGGTTAACAAAAACCAAGGGGTTTCTGAAAGGCCGCATTTGCAAATGGCCAGGAAATAACCTGGTGCCCCTGTGTCCGATGCAACATCCATAAAAAGTGGACACGGGATGAAATAGGTAAACACTTGCAAAAGTGGGGTTTTACGCCTGATTATACGGTGTGGAGATTTCATGGTGAATCTGCCCAACGTGCTAGAGCTGAGGTGGTTCGTCGTCGCACCGACGAGCATGGTACCGGGATCGAAGACATGGTGCAAGACTTTGATGATGCTCGGGATTCGGACGATGAGATGGAGGAATCTGCAAAGGCCTTCTATGAAATGTTGGAGTCTTCAAAACGTCCTGTCCACGAGCACACTGAGATTTGTTAGCTAGATGCCATCGCGCAAGTAATGGCTCTGAAGGCTCAGTTCAACCTGGGCAGAGAATGCTACGACGCGATGATGACAATATTTGGACGCTTTCTACCCAAAGGCCATGTATTGCCTGCAAACCTATACCAGTCAGACAAAATCCTACGTGCGCTCAAGATGCCCTATGAGAAGATAGATGCCTGTGAGAATGGATGTGCCTTATTTAGGCTTGAGTCTGCGGGCTTGAACTATTGTCCCATTTGCAAGTCTTCCAGGTATGTTGTGGTAGACAATGGTATGGGTGAGAAGAGTCAGACCAAAATCCCAGTTAATGTTCTTCAGTATATGCCAATCATACCAAGACTTCAACGTCCTCTCATGGTCGAAGAGACGGCCAGACAGATGACGTGGCACAAATTGGGCAAAATAACTGAACTAGATGCAAATGGGAATCCGATGTTGGGACACACTTCAGACGCTTTTGCGTGGAAGCACTTCGATGCATTACATAAGGATAAAGCGGTAGATCCAAGGCATCCTCGAGTCGCCATCAGCATGGATGGGTTCAATGTGTTTGGTATGATGGCAACCCAATACAGTTGTTGGCCTGTATTTGTCATTCCACTCAATCTCCCCCCGGAGAGATTATGAAAACAAAGAATATTTTCTTGACATTGATAATTCCAGGGCCCAACTATCTGGGGAAGAATATGAATGTGTACATGCAGCCGCTTAAGGATGAATTGCAAGAAGCTTGGGATAATGGGATCAAGACATATGACGCCGCTACAAAACAAAACTTCAAAATGCATGTGTGGTACATGTACTCGACGCATGACTTGCCAGTGTATGCGCTATTCGTTGGCTAGTGTGTGCATGGAAGGTTCCCGTGCCCCACATGCAAGGCAGCTCTTCAGTTCTGTTGGCTGCAGGCGGGTCGCAAGTATTCTTGCTTCGACTTGCATAGACAGTTCCTGGATCCTCGCCATAAGTTCAGAAAAGACAAGAAGAATTTCATCAAAGGTAGAGTTGTCAAAAACTCTGCACCACCTGCATTGACAGGCCAACAGACCCTGGATCAGTTAAACGCTCTCGAGCCTGATCCAGAGCGTCCAGGATATTTCAAAGGGTATAATTCAGAACACGCCTGGACTCACAAGATATGCTTGTCGGATCTGCCTAACTTTAAAGACCTCCTTTGCCCACACAACATCAACGTGATGCACACTGAAAAGAATATCGCCGAGGCCCTTTTTGGTACATTGTTCGGCATAGAGGGGAAGTCAAAGGATAATCCTAAGGCTAGAGTCGATCAGGAGGCTCTATGTGATAGACGGTCACAAAACATGCGACAACCGAAAGGAAATAAGAACTGGAGGAAGCCAAAGGCATGGTTCAATCTTGGAAGGCCAGCTATGAGGGAAATGATCTTGTGGGTGAAAATGCAGTTGATGTTCCCCGATGGTTATGCAGCAAATCTAAAGAGGGGAGCGAGTCTTGACAAATTGAAAATATTTGGTCTCAAGAGTCATGATTGGCACATATGGCTTGAGCGGGTAATGCCGGTGATGTTGCGTGGCTTTATCCCTAAGGATGAATGGCTAGTACTGGCAGAGCTGAGATATTTCTTCCGTGCTCTTTGTGCGAAAGAACTATCGCCTGACGTGCTAGATGAACTGAAAGAGTTGGCGCCGGAGTTGATCTGCAAGTTAGAAAAGATCTTTCCACCGGGCTTCTTTAATCCAATGCAGCATTTGATTTTGCACTTCGAGAAAAATGTAAAAATAAACGTAGAATTGAAGCATCGATGGCCGAGGCATTCATTACTAAGGAGGCAGCAAACTTCGTGACAGCACACTACGAAGCCAAGAATCGTCATTTGCATAATCCGAAGCCTCGGTACAATGATGGCGATCGTGAAAAAGGTCGATCCAACCTCAGCCTATTCAAAGGGAAGCGCGCACCAGCCGGTGCATCAAAAGCAATAGCGTTGGATGTCGAAGAATGGCGGGCCATTTCATTGTATATCTTCAACAACCTAACAGAAGTGCGGCCGTACATCGAGTATGTTCTCGGTACGTTGTTTCGCAACTTCTAATTCCTTTGAACTGCTCTTATTCCCGGATATGTGATACAGTTGATACATTGCCAAATTCTCAGATGGAGCGGTGATCCAAAAGGATTCCATCGAAGAGTATGAGCTTCTGGCAAAGCATGGAGGCGGCTATCCCGGTTTCATCTCTTGGTTCAAACAAACGGTAATTTCCATTAGACCATTTCATTTCTTCGTCTAGTTTGCGGCTAATGCAACAATCCTTTCGTATTAAACTTGTAGGCTAATTCAGAGTCTATGGACGCCAAATTGAGCCAAGTCGCTAATGGTTTTGACTATAAGGTCCGTTCATTTGACAAATACGACATCAACGGGTATCGCTTTCATACTTTTGGCAAAGAGCTATCTATGGCTGATCGAAAGTCTACAAATTGTTGTGTCTCTGCTATCGGCGAAGGAGGTGTCGAGTATTATGGAAGAGTTGAAGCAATTTATGAACTTATATTCTTTGGTGAAAACACACCAAACGTCGTAGTCTTCAAATGTTATTGGTTCCAGCCGAAGGAGACTAGAAGGACTCATGAACATATAGGGCTAGTAGAAATCAAAAAGCACCCATTTAGATGTTCCCGATGTCTATATTACAGCTCAACAGGCGACCCAAGTTTTTTATCTACCGTGGGCCTGCCAAACTGATCCAAATCTGAATGGTTGGGATGTCGTATATGATGTGCCGCCACGTTTTAGACCACCTCCCCTCAATGAAGATAATTATGAACCTCACATTAAACCAGACACATATGAAGGAGAATTCTTCCAAGAAACACGTCTTTCTAAAAAACGTTTCAAGAACCGCTCTACTTCACACCAGAACATTGAAGTAGACAGCGACAGTGAATCCGACTTCACCCCTGAGCCGGAACAAGAAGAGACGGAACTAGAAGAGGTTACTGCTGCGGATGACCTCTCAATGCTTGACCGATTACATAAAGGAGGCCTCCACATGTTGTTCCCGATAGTGATGATGATGATGCTTTTATTGATGATAGTGATGATGATGCATTTATTGATCTCGGAGCATATATAGACGATGAAGATTATTATTAGTTCATGTCAGGTATTATTCAATTTTTATTATATACATGATGATGATACACTCAAATTATATATATACATATTATTATTCATGTCGCTATTCAATTTTTTTATGTTGTACTAATTTCGTTTACTCTTTGTCATGGCAGGTGTTGAAAGATGGTGGGCGCGGGTCGAGAGCGATCCGAGGCTCCTTCGTCGGCGTGTGGTGGGAGGGGTACTTCCATTCAACCCGAAACTCTCCGGAGAGCGTTGTACGACAGTATTGGGACACTCAAGGGCGCTTCTTCGTCGGCGAAGTTGCCCACCGGGAGAGGAGGTCGGGGGAAGAAGAGAGCTCCTAAAGGTACACGTGGTGGCCGCGGGAGAGGTAAGAAGGCTGCTACGCCTTCCTCGCCGCCACCCCAAGCTGATTCACCCGAGCACAGGACTGCTACGGTGGACCCGTCTGAGGTGCAGGCTACAAGGACTCATGTCCACGAGCCTCGGGTCGACGATCCTTCTGTCCGAGACGCTTCGACCCGTGAGACTCTTGTGCCAGACGCTTCGTTCTACGAGACTCCACACGCTTCGACCGGATGTGATACCTAGCCGGACCTGCATCAGCCGAAGCCGAGTGGCCATGCTGATGGTGGCGGGGATCAGTTTTCTGATAGCGGGGACGAGGTGGTTGAGGGGGCCACCGTCTACTAGAGTGGGTGTACACGGCTCCCGCCCGTGCCGGCGACCCACGAGCAGAGGTGGCCGATTAGGCCTGAGTTGCAGAAGTAAGTGCATTTACTCTTTTTAAACCTTTTGCCTTCACGTTTCTTCACACATCTAATGCGTTGGCTTTGTCATACTGCAGGGGTTGGATTCACGCCAAGGATGTCCGCATGCCCAACTCCATCCTTGGTGTGATTTTACGGCATAACTTCCCGGGGTTTGTCACGTTTCCCGGCGAGGGTCAGCTTCCAGAGTTAGGATTGAACTAGGAGCACTACTTGTCTGCCCCGGCCTCGCCGGAGGAGATGATCGACGGTGTGTTGTGCCACACGAGGGCCGACATGGTGATCAGAAAGTTCTGGGTAATTTCTCCTTTACACAATTAAAAATCAATAATAGCTAGTTATTGTACTAATCAGTGTTGTCTTGTTTGATTGTAGACCTTCTACAGGTGTGAGGAGGGATACGAGGAGGCCGCAGCAAAGTTTATCGATGACGAGTGCAGGTGCCTACTACAGAACTTACGGCACGAGGCGTTGGTGAATGAGTGGATAAGATGCCCCCGAGATGGTGTGCGGATAAGATGGATTTTTGGGAGGCGTTGGAGAATGAGTGGTACTCTGACAAATGGATTTTTGGGATGGACTTTTGTGGAAGAGCTTGTGGGTGTTTTTGGTGACTATCACTTGTGCACGTGGAGCATCTTGTTCACCAACAGTACCTTACCCCCTTTTAATAGTATTGGCTTTCCTATGGACTCAAAGTGATTTCTCACAAAGTAAAATGTAGAGTCCTCTTGCTTGAAGCTTTGCCAATCCATTTCCTTGCATCTTGGGGTATCTCCACAATCCTTTTGCCATCCCTATCATTGAACTTTTCCTGAAATATGCTTAGTGGAAACATTATTTCAATGACATATATGTTGTTATTAATTACCAAAACCACCAAGGGAGCAAATGCGCTTTCACCAATCCAGTCCTGGTACTGAAAAAGAACAAGACCTGGCGCATTTGTACTAACTACACCAGCCTGAACAAGGCGTGCCCCAAGGACCTTTTCGCCCTGCCCCAAATCGATCAGGTGATCGATTCCACGACCGGCAGCGATCTGCTGTCTTTTTTGGACGCCTACTCCGGCTACCACCAGATCAATCTGGATCCAGCCGACGGACTGAAAACCTCCTTCATCACCCCCTTTGGAGCCTACTGTACAACACCATGTCGTTCAGCCTCAAGAATGCCGGCGCAACCTTACAACGCTGCATGTAGAAATGCCTCCTGCATCAGATCGGCAGGAACGTGCACGTCTACGTGGACGACATAGTCGTCAAGACCAAGAGGCATTTTAGCCTCCTAGACGACCTCCGGGAGACCTTCTCCAACTTTTGTGGCCAAGGCATTCCGCCACGGGTTCTATTGGCCAACAACGTTGGAAGAGGCCAAAGATTTGGTTGACAAGTGCGAGGGATGTCAGCGCTTCAGCACGCAGAGCCACCTGCCAGCCACGGACCTCCTGACCATCCCCATCTCATGCCCCTTCGCTGTTTGGGGGTTCAAAACCGCGTGAGGCGGCATGACACACCTCCTGGTGGCGGTCGACAAATTCACGAAATGGATCGAGGCCCGGCCCATCATGAAGCTGGACGGCCCGACCGCCGTCCGGTTCATCAAAGACATCACGGTCCGCTATGGCATACCCCACAACCTCATCACTGACAACAGCACTCACTTCGCCAAGGGTGCGCTGGCGCGTTTCAGCTCCACAGAGGGCATCCGACTCGACCTCGCATCGGTGGCGCACCCGCAGTCCAATGGACAGGCGGAAAGGGCAAATGGCTTGATCCTAGCCGACATCAAACCCCGGCTCGTCGCGCCACTTGTGCGCTTAGCCGGCTGCTGGGTCGACGAGCTGCCGGTAGTCCTGTGGAGTCTCAGGACCACACCCAACCGGTCAACCAGCTTCACCCCCTTCTTCCTCGTGTACGGGTCCGAGGCGGTCATCCCCACGGACGTCGAGTTCAACTCGCCTCGCGTCACCCTGTACACTGAAGTGGACACAAAAGAAGCAAGAGAGTATGGCGTCGACCTACTCGAGGAGGCACGCGAGCTGGCCCTGTGCTGGTCAGCCATATACCAACAGAAGCTGAGGCATTATCATAGCAAGCGGATCCGGCCCCTCACTTTTCGCGAGGGCGATCTAGTGCTCCGGCGGATTCAGCAAACCGCCGGCCAGCATAAGCTATCCTCCCCATGGGAAGGACCATTCATCGTCAGCAAGGCCCTGCACAACAACGCGTACTATCTAATAGACGCGTAGAAGCCGCAAAAGCAAAAAAGAGACGCCTCCGGCGAAGAGACGAAGCGCTCGTGGAATGCGGCACTCCTCCGCCCATTTTACTATTAAGAGAACAATGTATGTATGTATCGCACCTGCCTCTTTTGCGCTCAATGAATGCAGCAGGTACCCCGAGGGTCTCTCGGGGACTAGCTTTTTCCTTCATATCAGGTTTTTTCTACGATTTAGCTCCCCGGGCCGGCTCCCCCGGCCCGGGGACTAGCCGGCGAGCCCAACCTGCTCCCCCGAACGTCTAAAACCGTGCGCACAAAGCTAAGGTACAGTCTCCTCGAGAGCATCAAAACCAACAACCTCTGCACAGAAAAACACCAAAGGGGAGAAGTGTCCGGCTCGGGCTGGTCGGTCGCCTCGGACCCTGTCCTACAAATGGCTAGTTACCCCTAGTCGGCCTCTGCGGCTCGCCCTAACTTGAGCCGAGCGTCTCTAAGGACCACGCGACCTCCCCAAGGCCGATGCCCCGCCCCTGCCCTAGTCCGGCTCCCGTCGGGCCGGCAGGTGGGGCGGAAGCGAGAAGGAACTAGCATGCGAATTAGAAACGGAAAACAAATAAGCAAATGTGTGGCACCCCGATAGAGGGCCGACGCACGTCAGCCCCAGGATAAGACCTGGCGCACGTCAAAGACATGATACAGCAATTCCAGGCACAAAATGGCTTATTTATATGAAATGGGGTATTACAATACTGTTGCTTACAATAATATTACATAGCTCCAACTGTTACACCTAAAGTGACCAACTCGGTGACACAGATGTGTTAATCTCGGTGGTACCGAAGTGACCAAAAGGTGACAACTTTTGAATCACGATGAGACCGATATATAAAACTCGGTGGTACCGATCAGGTGACCAACGGTTAGATTGCGCAACTCGGTGACGCCGATTCTCACATCTCGGTGGTACCGATTCTTGACCATGGCTTACCAGAGAGTTGGTCCAGAAACTCGGTGGCGCCAATCCACAATTCTCGGTGGTACCGATTCTTGTGAATGGCTATCCAGAGAGTTGGTCCATAAACTTGGTGAGACCGACTGGCAAAACTCTGTGGTACCGAAGACTGAAAATAGCTAAACAGAGAGTTGGCAACTGAACTCGGTGGCACCGATGCAGAATCGGTTGCACCGACTGGTTAGGGTTTGGCATGGGTCTGTCTGAGTTTGGGATTCGCTGGCACCGAGTGGAAAGTGTTGGTTGCACCGATTTTGGATTTTTGACTTTGGACAGACTTTTGTGGAAGAGCTTGTGGGTGTTTTTGGTGACTATCACTTGTGCACGTGGAGCATCTTGTTCACCAACAGTACCTTACCCCCTTTTAATAGTATTGGCTTTCCTATGGACTCAAAGTGATTTCTCACAAAGTAAAATGTAGAGTCCTCTTGCTTGAAGCTTTGCCAATCCATTTCCTTGCATCTTGGGGTATCTCCACAATCCTTTTGCAATCCCTATCATTGAACTTTTCCTGAAATATGCTTAGTGGAAACATTATTTCAATGACATATATGTTGTTATTAATTACCAAAACCACCAAGGGAGCAAATGTGCTTTCACCAATCCAGTCCTGGTACTGAAAAAGAACGAGACCTGGCGCATTTGTACCAACTACACCAGCCTGAACAAGGCGTGCCCCAAGGACCCTTTTGCCCAGCCCCAAATCGATCAGGTGATCGATTCCACGGCCGGCAGCGATCTGCTGTCTTTTTTGGATGCCTACTCCGGCTACCACCAGATCAATCTGGATCCAGCCGACGGACTGAAAACCTCCTTCATCACCCCCTTTGGAGCCTACTGTACAACACCATGTCGTTCGGCCTAAAGAATGCCGGTGCAACCTTACAATGCTGCATGCAGAAATGCGTCCTGCATCAGATCGGCAGGAACGTGCACGTCTGCGTGCACGACATTGTCGTCAACACCAAGAGGCATTTTAGCCTCCTGGACGACCTCCGGGAGACCTTCTCCAACCTACGTGAGTTCAAGGTCCACCTCAACCCGGAGAAGTGCGTCTTCGGTGTGCCGGCCGGCCAACTCTTGGGTTTCTTCGTTTCCGCTCGCGGAATTGAAGCAAACCCAGAGAAGATCAGGGCCATCGAGCGCATGCGCCGACCGGTCATGCTGAACGACGTCCAAAAGTTCGCCGGCTGCCTCTCCTCGCTCAGCCGCTTCATCAGTCGGCTGGGCAAAAAGGCGCTGCCCCTCTCCACTGCACCCATCATGGTCACGCCGGCCGAGAAAGAGCCCATGCAGGCGTACATCACGGTGACCACGCGCGTGGTCAGTGTCGTCCTGGTCGTAGAGCGGCCCAAGGAAGGCAATGCGCTCCCTGTCCAACGCCATGTCTACCATTTGAGTGAAGTTCTCTCCGCCTCCAAGAAGAACTACCCCCACTACCAGAAGATGTGCTATGGCATATACTTCGTCGCGAAGAAACTGAAGCAGTACTTCCAAGACCATACCGTCACCGTGGTGAGCACGGCTCCCCTGTCCGCGATCATGGGCAACCGGGAAGCCACTGGCCGGCTCGCCAAGTGGGCCATCGCCATGGCCGACCATGACATCCAGTACGAGCCGCTCACGGCCATCAAATCCCAGGCGATGGCCGATTTCCTCGTCGACTGAGCCGAAACCCAATTCGTGCCACCGCCTCAGGATTCCACGCACTGGCGCATGCACTTTGACGGCTCGAAGATGCGGACCGAGTTGGGAGCCGACATTGTCCTGTCATCCCCAAAGGGGGATCAGCTCAAGTATGCATTCCAGATTCACTTTGCCACCTCTAACAACGTGGCCGAGTACGAGGCCCTCGTCCATGGCCTCCGGCTCGCAAAGGAAATCGGCATCCGGCGCATCATATGCTTCGGCAACTCAGACCTTGTGGTGCAGCAGGTCTCTGGCGTGTGGGACGCCTGGGACGCCAATATGGCAAGCTATCGCTTCCTCGTCCAGCAGCTCACGGGCTCCTTCAAGGGCTGTGAGGTTAACCACGTCCCCCGCATGGACAACGAGGCGGCCGACGCCTTGGCAAAGATCGGCTCCACCCGGCAGGCCATTCCATCTGGCATCTCCCACGAGAAGCTGCGCCAGCCCTCGATCAAGCCTTCCCCCAAGTCAGAGGCCATCTTCGTGCCGGCAAACCCCACTGGCTCGTCCGCAGGCCGAGGCGCCTCGCCAGCTCCCCCGCGGGTAGCCGGCCCCAAACCCTTCACCGTCGCAATGGTGGAGGACGCGCCCTCCGTCGCCCCCATCCCGGGAACAGCCAGCTCGGACCCAGGGACTTCGGCTTCGGGCCTGGGGGCTAGCACCCCAGCGCCGGCAGCTGCCGAGCCCCAGCCCGAGCCTGTGCCAACTCCGGTCTCGGCCCCGGCAAGGGCCCAGGCCATCCTCGCATTCCTCACACGCGGCGAGCTTCCCCCTGACGAGGCGGAGGCCCGTCGGGTTCAGCGCCGATCCACCGCCTATGCCATCATCAACCACGAGCTGGTCCGGTGCAGCGCGACCGGCGTTTTTCAGCTTTGCGTTGAGTCAGAAAAGGGACAAGAGATCCTCCGAGACATCCACTAAGGCAAGTGCGGCCACCAAGCCGCCTCGAGGACTTTTGTGGCCAAGGCATTCCGCCACGGGTTCTATTGGCCAACAACTCTGGAAGAGGCCAAAGATTTGGTTGACAAGTGTGAGGGATGTCAGTGCTTCAGCACGCAGAGCCACCTGCCAGCCACGGCCCTGCTGACCATCCCCATCTCATGCCCCTTCGCTGTTTGGGGGTTCAAAACCACGCGAGGCGGCATGACACACCTCCTGGTGGCAGTCGACAAATTCACAAAATGGATCGAGGCCCGGCCCATCATGAAGCTGGACGGCCCGACCGCCGTCCGGTTCATCAAAGACATCACGGTCCGCTACGGCATACCCCACAGCATTATCACTGACAATAGCACTCACTTCGCCAAGGGCGCGCTGGCGCGTTTCAGCTCCACAGAGGGCATCCGACTTGACCTCGCATCGATGGCGCACCCGCCGTCCAATGGACAGGCGGAAAGGGAAAATGGCTTGATCCTAGCCAACATCAAACCCCGGCTCGTCGCACCACTTGTGCGCTTAGCCGGCTGCTGGGTCGACGAGCTGCTGGTAGTCCTGTGGAGTCTCACGACCACACCCAACCGGTCAACCAGCTTCACCCCCTTCTTCCTCGTGTATGGGTCCGAGGCAGTCATCCCCACGGACGTCGAGTTCGACTCGCCTCACGTCACCCTGTACACAGAAGCGGACGCAAAAGAAGCAAGAGAGAATGGTGTCGACCTGCTCGAGGAGGCACGCGAGCTGGCCCTAAGCTGGTCAGCCATACACCAATAGAAGCTGAGGCATTATCATAGCAAGCGGATCCGGCCCTCGCTTTTCGCGAGGACGATCTAGTGCTCCGGCGGATTCAGCGAACCGCCGGCCATCATAATCTATCCTCCCCATGGGAAGGACCATTCATCGTCAGCAAGGCCCTGCACAACAACTCGTATTATCTAATAGACGCGTAGAAGCCGCAAAAGCGAAAAAGAGACGCCTCCGGCGAAGAGACGAAGCGCTCGTGGAACGCGGCACTCCTCCGCCCATTTTACTGTTCAGAGAACAATGTATGTATGTATCGCACCTGCCTCTTTTGGGCTCAATGAATGCAGCAGGTACCCCGAGGGTCTCTCGGGGACTACCTTTTTCCTTCATATCTGGTTTTTTATACGATTTAGCTCCCCAGGCCGGCTCCCCCGGCCCGGGGACTAGCCGGCCAGCCCAACCTGCACCCCCGAATGTCTAGAGCATCAAAACCAACAGCCTCTGCATGGAAAAACACCAAATGGGAGAAGTGTCCGGCTCGGGCTGGTCGGTCGCCTCGGACCCTGTCCTACAAATGGCCAGTTACCCCTAGTCGGCCTCTGCGGCTCGCCCTAACTTAAGCCGAGCGTCTCTAAGGACCACGCAACCTCCCCAAGGCCGATGCCCCGCCCCTTCCCTAGTCCGGCTCCCGTTTGGCCGGCAGGCGGGGCGGAAGCGAGAAGGAACTAGCATGCGAATTAGAAACGGAAAGCAAATAAGCAAAAGTGTGGCACCCCGATAGAGGGCCGACGCACGCCAGCCCCAGGATAAGACCTGGCGCACGTCAAAGACATGATACAGCAATTCCAGGTACAAAATGGCTTTATTATATGAAATGGGGTATTACAATACTGTTGCTTACAACAATATTGCATAGCTCCAAGGCTAACTAAATGGCGGCGGAGGGCTTGGTTCAGCGGCAACGACGTCTCTGGCTGGGCTACATAACTCACAGGACTGGCTGGCTTACGATCTAGCACGACGGACCTTCTCCTGCAACTGGCCACGTGCAAGGCCAGGTGAGTACTTTGAATGTACTCGCAAGACAACCAAATACATAGCATCCAAACAAGCAGATGACAAAGCATGCCCCATGCTTATATAAGAATTATTCTAAACATGGCATGGAATTAACAGGAAAACATAGATCAAGCATGGCATAGCATGGATCACACATATAATCTACATAACATAGCATTGCAATGATCACATTAGGTGCTTAAAGTACTTGCTGTTACCGAATACCAACTTACTCTCTTCTGGGTTGTCCCACAACCCTCGAGATACTCATGACTCAATGGGCACTTCCGAATACAAGACAAGTTCTTCCATCATTGTTATCATTGTTACGGTTGACCACCTAGTGAGGCCCGGACGGACTGTCCAATACCGTGGACGCAGCTATTCGAATAGATTTTTCACTCTGCAGAGGTTGCGCACTTTACCCACACCATGGAGCACCTGGCCTCGTGATCCCATTCGGGTGGACCAGCATTGCTCCAACGAAACCCGCCTGACCCGTGACTCTCCCATCATACCACCGGCATTCATCCTCCCACGGAGTCCTGCCCTGGGTGGCCCCTGTGTCACCTAGTGACACCTGCCACCGTCGTGGCCAAACTAAACTGTCCCAAATGGGGACTCCCGGGCTAAACACTCAACTGGGCTCACAGGGTTATCGCCGCCTACCTGATCAGGGTAGCACGCACGCATAACCCTCCCTATCTGGAGGTACCGGTGAAAGAGCATGGAGCCAGACCAAGTCAAGGCCGTCCCATACCGGCAAATGTGGTTGCACGGATAAGCCCGGACAGGTGACTCCAGATCAACCGACTAGGTTTAGTTTATTAATCCAACTCAACATATCCATCATCATACCATTACATCGACAATTATAAATGCTAACAATCACTTAACAATAGTATAGCAAGATCATAGTACTGATAATCATGTCATGAGATCAAACCATAGCACTAACATGATAATATCATTAACAATATTGTTATTAGCATGGAAAAATGTGACATGAAAACAAGTCATGGCATCAGATGAAAAGTAATGCTAACATCTAATACAAATGTCATAACAGGTGTATGCAAGTGCAGACTAGCAGATGATCCAGATGTACTACGATAAACACACAGGGTGCAAGCAAAGTCATCACGCAAGTCTGAAGCTCATGATAAGTGGTTGGCTTGCCTGGGGTCGATGATTACGCCGGAAAGAAGTGTGATCAAGACGCCGAAAAGATTTGCCGGAGAAGTTTCCCTCTCAGAGGGGCTGATTGAAGGGCAAGGGCAAAATGGTCATTTTTACAGTGTGAAAGCATTATGAAAATGATTCCATCGGAACGGGCTCGACGATCTAAAGACGTGGGCGTTGGTTTTACCTCAATCGGAGTTACGGTCGCGGAGAAACGGCTATTCGTTCGTTAAGCGATAAAACAGACAAAAACTGTACATTTCAGTGCTTAACGAGTGAACTATCGCTAATTAGCCTCTTCGGCCGGCGGCTGAGAAAAAGGAAAGCACCTTTTCAGAAATATGTTTTCAGCAAACCGAAAACGTCTTCCGTGGAATGCGTTTCCACTTACTGCAGCTGGGCCCGGGCTATAGTGGCTGACACGCGGGACCCGCCTTATCCCCTTCTCTCTCCTTCCTCCGAACCGTCTTCTTCTCCCTCTGTCGTGACAGGAAACAAAGGGAGGGGAGCAGGGCGCTCGGCCGCCGGCGCTGCCGTCGTTCCGCCGTTCCCCAGGGCCGGTCGGCGGGCGCAGGAGTACGGCCGCAGGAGAGCTCGACGTGCCCTTTCGCGCAGCTGTCACAGGGCTAGGCCACGGCGGCCGAACCTCGGCAGGGGGGCCACGCCGGCAGAGCCTCCCCAGAGGAGTGGGAGGCGGCGGCGACTTGCGGGCACCTAGGAGAGGCCAAAGGCGAGAACAGAGAGGAGGGGAAGGGCCACGGGCAGGGAGCGGTCGAGGGGGATCGGGCGGAGGCAAAGCTCGAGTGGGAGGGGACTGGGGCTGCTGCTGGTCGGGAGGGCTCGGGCTCGCCTTATATAAGCTAGGGAGGGGGCTCGGGAAGGAGCTGGACGATGGCCGGGGCTTCGAGATGGCTGGCGCCGTGGCGGCACTCCGGTGGAGCATCGGTGGTCGGCAGAAGCAGCCACGGGCTACGGGATGAAGGGGAGAGGGATCCAGAAGACTCACGCACGCGGTGGGGAGCTCGTCGGCGCTCCCAGACGAGCCGGAGCTGGCTGGAAGCGCGCTCCCGACACGTACGGAGCACAGGGCGCAGGTTTGGCGTGCTCTGCACGTGGTCACCGCGTGGCCACGGCATTGCCACGCCGCACTCGTTGCCAAAACATGTCTAGGAGGTTCTCCTTCCTTCCCGGAGTTTACTTATCTAGCTGGAAGTCATGAGAGAACGCTGGTGTGACTGCACCTTGATCAACAAGTTCCCAGCAGCATCCTGTTTGTCAGGTGGTGTGGTCAACACAGTGTTACTCTTGGCTTGATCTCTGGCATGGGTTAAACATCTACTAAGGTAGTCATCCTGGTCAAGTTTCAGCACAAATGGGCAAAGTTATCTTGTACTTCCTTTGCAACATGGCAAACTGGCACTAAATGAAAAAGATGATGCTGGGGTCAATTGGCTAGATGAAAATGGCCCAAATTTGGTGGAGACCAATAATTTAGGCATATGGAGGCACTGCAAAAATTTCATATCATTTGCATAAGTAAAAATGGTACTTCCTTCACAGTGCTTCAATCTGGATAGAAAATTGGTAAATTTACTGAGGGAGGTCGGCTAGATGAAATGGGCTAGTTTTTGGTGTCCAAGGGTAATATCTCATAATGAATCACCCTGCAAAATTTCAGCCCAAGGAGATCAAGGAATCAAGCACTTCCTTTGCAAACAGAAAATCTGGACAGAATTTGCAAAGGGGTGTTGTGCTCAAATTTTGAATTGTGGAACTTGATGTTTTAATAGAAATGGTGAAGATGTGTGTTGGGAAAGCTCCATAAATTATTTGGGATTTTTCCTAGCTACCAAAATGGTAGCTCCTTTGTAAACACAAAGGCAGGATTTCCAGTTCCAATATTTTGGAACTAGGGTTTGAATGAGATTCGGGGTTTACTAACGGAAGGTTGGCTGGCACAAGAACATGGGAAAGGCACTGAGAGGTTGGGGATTGTCTAGATTCACCTGGTTACTTACCAGATTCCAGAGGAAAATTTTTGGGAGAGAAAACCTAGGAAGGAATAACTGCACAAAAATCAATAACCCGATTTTTGGGGTGTTACAAAAAGTCGAGCTGGCACGCAAGCATGAATTAACTAAAAGTTTAAAATTAAAAGATCCAGGAAGCACGCCACACAGTCTTTACAATACACCCCCAGTGGGTGGAAATACGTCCTAACTGAAGTTGCATAGAGAAAAAAAACTTTGGATAAATAGTGCCGGAGACAGAGAAGCCTAAGCCTCAAGCGCATCACCAGCAGATCGGCCGGCAGCCGCCGCCTCTGGGTTCATGTCCCCAGCCGAAGCGTCCTCGGTGTCGCTCCCCGCACTGGAGTCGGTGATCTCGTCAGCATCCGCCTCCTCGTCGGCTCCTTCGAGAATGCCGAAGGAGTCCTCCACGACCGGCTCGCCATCTTTGCCAAGCGCGGGCAGGTACTCCTCCAGCGCGGCATAGGACGCCAGCTGGTTGGCTCGGAGAACGAGGGCCCCTTCGCGAGCTGCCCGCTGCGCCGCCGGGATGGCATGGATAGTGGCCAGCCGGTCCATATTAATGCTGGGGTACCAGGACGTGGAAAACCGTAGGGCCATCTGCGCCTCGGACCGGGCGGCAGAAGCCTTCCAGGCCTCGATCCACGGCAGCACGTGCTCAAGCCATAGGGCCACCCGGTTATGCGGGGCGTCGTGCCCTGGCCAAAGAGCCGCAATCACTGCCAGGCCGGCCGCGTGGAGCCGATCCATGCAGCGTTGCACGAAGATCAGCCGGTTCTCGACAGCCAGTGCAATCTCTATGAGCGACCAGGGCTCGCTCTCGCCAATCTCCTGCCCCCGCTTACGGAAGTAGTCCCGGTGCTCCTCCACAACCCGCTCGGCCCAGCACTGGGTGGCCGGAAACCGCTCTAAGATAAAAAAGAGGGAAGCAAGAGGTAAAAACCAGAGGCAAAGGGAAAAGGCAAAGGAAAAGAGGTCTAGGGACGGGGTGCCTACCTTGGAAGGCATCATCTATCTGTCCCCCCAGCTTGAGACACAGATCCTGCTCATCCTCCGCCGCCTTCTCCGCCTGAGCATGGGCCGCCTCGTGCTTTTGGACCGCGACTCCAAGCCGAGTGACCTCAGCCTGGAGATCTGCAGCCCGCCGGTCGGCGTCTGCCGCCTGCTTGGCGACGTCCTCCTTGATCGCCACCTCCATCTGCAGGTCTGCTTCAAGGCTCTACTGCGTCGACTCGCCGTCAACAACCAGCCCCCCCAGTCGGTCCCGCTCCGCCGTAACCGCCTCAAGGTCGCGGGCCAGCCGGTCCCTCTCGGAGGCTATCTCATCCCGCTTCTGTCTGACCAGGCTCACCGTGGCCACCTCATCTACAGGAAGCAAGGTTCAGGAACCAATGCATAAAAGTGGAGGTTCGAGCCGGCTACCTCGTAACACTACTGGAATCAGCTTCTTTGCCGTCTGCCATAGTATACGGCAAAGGCCTGTCTGGCGGACGGCAAAGCCATTGCCGTCCGCCAGCAGACGGCGAACAGTCCGGCCGAACGGGTGCCGGTAAAGGCCACTTTGCCGTCTGCTGGCAGACGGCAAAGAAGCCAAGCTCTTTGCCGTCTGCTGGCAGACGGCAAAGCCCCTGGACGGCAGACAAAAGGTGCCAGCCCTGTTAGGGGGCTAACGGCGCTCTTTGCCGTCTGCCAGCAGACGGCAAAGAGCTGCAGCTGACGTCAGCTGACGTTAGGCGTCAGCTGGGCCAGCGCAGGCTCTTTGCCGTCTGCCAGCAGACGGCAAAGAAGAAAGCTCTTTGCCGTCTGCCAGCAGACGGCAAAGAAGAAAGCTCTTTGCCGTCTACTCACAGACGGCAAATAGGCCAGCCCAGATTGCACAGGCTGCTGCCACGTGGCCTATTTGCCGTCTGCTAGCAGACGGCAAACCTCTTTGCCGTCTGCTAGCAGACGGCAAAGTGGCTATATAGCCCCTGTTTTTACTGTTTTCTCTTATATCAATTCATTTGCACATAAATTCACACACATATATATATATATATATATTCAGAATCACATAATAAGGCAAACATTATGTCTAGTCCATCACATAAAATGTCTCGTCCACCACATAATAAACAACACATATGCAAATAATATGCAAGCCATATGGATATGATCATCCAACACATACCAAATCAAAACATATGCAATTCTCATCCATACGTATGCAAGTTTCATTCATCTATACATACATATGCCAGTGTCAATTGTTGATCCTACAAAATCAAAACAAAATGGAAGGACAAGGACTCCATGAACGCAAACTTCCGTGAAGTGAATCAAATCTGCAAAATGGGAAAGAAGGAAGTTAGAAGAAGAAGAAGACTAGAAGAAGAAGAAGAAAAAGAAGAAGAAGAAGACTAGAAGAAGAAGAAGAAGAAGAAGAATTTTTCTTGTCTTTCTTTTTCTTCTTCTTATTGCTTACTTGTGTCATTTTAGAGCTAACCTAGTTAAATAGGCCATTTTTGACCTAAATATGCTAAGTATGTCATAAATGAACTAAATAAGCTAAGTATAGGTCATTTCAGAGCTAACCTAAGTAATTATGCCATTTTTGAGCTAATTAAGCATATTAAGTCATTTTGGAGCTAAATAGGTCATTTCTTAAGCATATTATGTCATTTTTGAGCTAGCTAAGCATATTGAGTCATTTTGGAGGAATAAATGATAAGTATAGGTAACTTTAGAGCTATCCTAGGTTAAATAGGTCATTTTTGAGCTAATTAAGGTTATTATGTCATTTTTGAGCTAGCTAACCATATAAATTCATTTTTGGAGGAATAAATGCTAAGTATATGTCATTTTAGAGCTTTCCTAGGTTAAATAGGTCATTTTGGAGCTAAATAGGTGATTTCTTAAGCTAAGCTAAGTATAGGTCATTTGAGAGCTATCCGTGGTAAAATTGGTCATTTTGGAGCTAATTAAGGTTATTATGTCATTTTGGAGGAAATAATGCTAAGTACAGGTCATTTTAGAGCTAAATATGTCATTTCTTAAGCTAAGCTAAGTATAGGTCATTTGAGAGCTATCCATGGTAAAATTGGTCATTTTGGAGCTAAGTAAGGCTATAATGTCATTTTCGAGGAAACTAAGCTAAGTATACGGCATTTTGGAGATAAATAGGTCATTTCTTAAGCTAAGTACGCATTTGTTATGCTAAACACTTGCGAAAACTTACCGTCATCATGGAGGTGTAGTTGTAGTTGTAGTTGTAGGACCGGTCGCGCCAGTGGCTGACGGAGGAGGATCGGTCGATGCTTGTCGGGAGTTATGCTGCACCAAAGATCATTTCCAATGTATCGTTAGCATGATGCAACTCAAATGTGAAGACTAGTAACTAATGAACATTCAAATGAAACTCACCGTGCCCGCCGGAGCAATGACTGGCATCGGCGGAGGGGTTGTGCCGCTCTTGTCGCACAGGGTCTGCACATTTGGTTTTGACGAGTCAGTCATATTAGATACTACTGTAAGGAACATTACGTGCATGATTTGGCTAATATGCAGAAGAAACTTACCGCGAACATCTCGTATAGGGCTCGGTTAGCCATCATGTTCCGGTTCCTCTCCTCCTCCAACGCATTAGCCGTCCTGTCCTCAAGCTCCCTCTCCCTCTCCGCCGCCTGCCGGTCCCTCTCCTCTAGAATCGCCTGGGTCTTCGCTCTCTCTTCCTCAATAGCAGCCTGGGTCTTCGCTCTCTCTGCCTCAATAGCAGCCTGCAACACCACTCATTAGCATTGTAATCATCGACGGCCGCACACACAATGTAATGAAGGAAAGGTATCTGAGTCCGTATAACTAACCTTAAATTCGAGCTCCACTGGCCTTGCACGAGGCAATATCTCAGGATCGGAGCCGGTCTAGCGCTTCTTGATCTGCGGGAGAGTGCTACTACAACGTATCAGTCCATCCCCAATGGCTAACGAGCCATGGGGCCTCCCGCCACCAGATATCATCACCAGCTCTGGATCAAGAGGTTGCTGGCTCGGGTTAAAGTCCGGCCCTTTCCTCACCTTCCCCTCGTCTCTGTACCTCACAAGCTTGTGGTGGGAGGCACGATTGGTGAATTTCTTTGGATCATCGAGGTCAGACTCAGAGAATGCCTTGGCCTTCTTGTACGAGGCAGTATTGGACATGGCATAGAGGTCGAACAGTTGTGGCACTGGAGCCTTGTTCTCTCGCGCCTAAAAGAGAGGAACAGAGTATTAGTTGAGGGCTCAAGCTAGCATGAAGAATAAAATTGCATGAATCATGAAGCAAACCACATACCCAGTTTTCCCCGTACTGATGTAGGTTGACGCTGCCTAGATGGTGTGGGACACCTTTCATTTTGCCACGCTTGTCCTTTGCAGTGTCGTGGGTGGAGCGCCATTGGGGAGAGCACCACTCATCCACCAACACCTCCCAACAGTCCATCCTATCCGCACACCATCTCGGGGGCACCTAACTTAAGCAAGAGAAATTTGAGCGCTACGCCTACGAATCAAATCAAGGAAACTAAGTACAAGGCCTTAAGAATAGGTAATTACCTTCATGTACTTCTCCTTACTCAGAAACTTCTCGCGGCACTTCTCTCTTTTCCTCCTAATACCAGCCGAGGCGAAGTAGTCTCGAATAGCCTGCGTCCGAGCCTCGTGCCGAAAGTTTTGAAGTAGGCGCCTGCACTCGTTGTCGATAACCAGAGCCGCGGCCTCCTCCTGTCCCTCAGCACACCTGTAGAAGGTCTACAATAAAACAAGAAAACACGGATTAGTACAATCAAAGAAGGAAACACAACGTAGACGGCAAAGGAGAAATTACCCAAAACGTCTGGATCACAATGTCGGCCACCTTGTGGCACTCGACATCGCCGATCCTATGCCCCGGCGGGGCCGGGGCAGCCAAGTATTGCTCCCAGGTCATTCCTAACTCTGGAACCCGGCCCTCACCGGGCAACGTGACCCACCACGGGAAGCTCTGGCGACAAATCACACCAAGGACACTGTTGGGCCTGCGGACATGAGGCTCGTGTGTCCAAGACCTGCAGTATGACAAGGCCAACGCATTAGATATTCGAAGAAACATGAAGGAAAAAGGTTAAAAAAGAGTAAATGCACTTACTTGGCCCCGTTAGGCGCAATCAACCACCTCTGGTCCGGGGTCGCCGGGGTGGGCGGGAGCTTTGTACCACCACGCTGGTAGACTTTGCGCCCCTCAACCCACTCACCCTCGCTATAGCTATCAGAACTATAGCCACCCTCAGGTCAGCCACTCGACTCCGTCGAGTTCCGCTGCGACTCAGCGTGATCCCTGCTGAGCTCCGGAGTCTCGTGGGACGAAGGCTCGTCGGCCCGACGCTCGTCGGCCCGAGGCTCGTCGGCCGTAGGCGCGTCTACCATAGGCTCGTCGGCCCGAGGCTCGTGGACGGGAGTCCGAGACGGGTCCACCTCAGGCGGCTCCATCTCAGACGGAGCACTCCTG
Organism: Elymus sibiricus; assembly: GCA_039707655.1. Classification (NCBI taxonomy): domain Eukaryota; kingdom Viridiplantae; phylum Streptophyta; class Magnoliopsida; order Poales; family Poaceae; genus Elymus; species Elymus sibiricus. Next base: position 185,479,856 of record CM077669.1, on the reverse strand, counting down.
TGGTCGGGTGAATCAGCTGGGGGTGGTGGCGAGGAAGGCGTAGTAGCAGCCTTCCTACCTCTCCCGCCGCCACGTCCACCTCTACCAGCCTTCTTCCCCCCCTGACCTCTCCCGGCCGAAGAAGAAGCGACCGCCGGTGGTGTCTGCATACTGAGATCCAGCGCTCTCCGGAGGCTATGGGGTGGAATGGAACTACCCCTCCCACCACGCGCCGAGGTAGGAGCCTCGGAGCGCTCTCGACCCGCGCCCACCATCTGTCAACACCTGCAGTGACAAAGAGTAAACGAAATTAGTACAACATAAAAAGAATGAATACCTGACAAGAATAATATGTATATAATTTAAGTGTATCATCATCATGAACATAATAAAAAATTGAATACCTAAAAGATTGAATATATACCTAATTTAAGTGTCGGGGTGTCGTGTCGGGGTCGGGGCGTCGGGGTGTCGTGTCGGGGTCGGGGTGTCATGTCGGGGTCGGGGTGTCGGGGTGTCGGGGGTGTCGTGTCTGGGTGTCGTGGTGTCGGGGTGTCAGGGGTGTCGGGGTGTAGGGGTCGGGGTGCCGTGTCGGTGTCGGGGTGTCGGGTCGGGGTCGGGGTGTCGGGGTCGGGGTGTCGGGTCTAGGTCGGGGTCGGGGTGTCGGGTCGGGGTCGGGGTCGGGGTTTTTCCTCTTTTTTTCTTTTGTTCTTCTTCCTTTTCTTCATTTTCTTCCTTTTTTTCCTTCTTCTTCTTCTTCTTCCTCCTTTCCTTTTTCCTCTTCTTCTTCTCCTCCTCTCCTCTTTTTTCTTCTTCTCCTCCTCCTAACCTAATTAACCTAATTGATGTCGAAACCAGTAGCATCTAACTAATTAACCTACTCAAAAAACCTAATTAACAACATCTAACTAATTAACCTAATTAATGCATCTACTATCTACTAATAGTAGCATCTATATATATCTAAAATCATGATATTAAAAAAAAGGAAAAAAACAGAAAAACAGAAAAAAAAAAAAGGGCAGAGGTGGGGGAGCTCACCGGAGGGGGTGCCGCCGGGGGGCTCGTCGAGGGGGTGCCGTCGGGGGGCTCGCCGGGGGGGGCTCGACGGGGCGGCGGCGCGTGGCCGCTGCGGCAGACTGCGGGACGGCGGCGCGGGGCAGCGGAGGTGCGGGGCGGCGGCGCGGGGCAGGGCGGGGCGGCGGCGGGGGCAGGGCAGGGCAGGGCGGGGCGGCGGCGGGGCTGAGACAGAGAGGGAGAGAGAGATGTGTGTGAGAGAGAGAGGTTTTGGGCGCGGGGGAGAAAATTAAGCCCCCCTCTTTGCTGTCTGCTGGCAGACGGCAAAGAATTCTTTGCCGTCTGCCAGCAGACGGCAAAGACGGTGACCGTTAGCCCGCCCCCGCCGTGACATTGTGGGCCCCACCCTCACCTCGTTGCCGTCTGCTGGCAGACGGCAAAGAAATTTTTGCCATCTGCCAGCAGACGGCAAAGAAGTGGCAGATGGAAAAGAGCTTGACCTAGCCAGTGCCGTGCCCCGTGGGGCCCACTTTGGTCTTTGCTGTCTGCTGGCAGACGGCAAAGAACTCTTTGCCATCTGCCAGCAGACGGCAAAGAAGTGCAGATGGCAAAGACCCTCTTTGCCATCAGCTGGTTCTTTGCCGTCTGCTTTGGCAAGACAGACGGCAAACAGCCTCTTTGCCATCAGCTGGCAGCGGCAAAGAGCTGGCAGATGGCAAATAACTGAATTCCAGTAGTGTAAACAGCCCGAACCTCGGGGAGTACACCCAGTGGGTGCGCTTGCACGCCCCCACTGAAACGGCCTTACCTCGCAAAGTCTTTAGCTCTTCTTGGGCCTCGTAATAGGCCAGCTTGTCGGCGCGGTGCAGGGAGACGGCCTCGTCAAACAACGCCTGCCACTGGGCGTTCTCGGCCTGCCCCATGACAGTGAGCAGAAGGTCAAGACACAAGAAGCCCAAAATAAAGATTCGGCCCGGCTGCCACGCGGCCGCGCAGCCAGTCCGAATGTCAGGGACTAAACCCAGTGGGTGTGCTCGCGCGCCCCCACTAAAAGGAATAAAAAGACGAAATGCAAAAAGGGAAGGGAGCCATACCTCGATCGCCGCCACCACGTGCCTAAAGTTGCTCTCAGCAGCTTCAGCAAACCGGACGAGCCCTTCCCGGCAATGAGACATGGTGCGAACCGACTCGCCCGGCGCCAGGACCTGCCCGTCAGCCGGCGGGGATGGTGCCGCCAGACTACGAACCAGCGCCGCCCAGTCCCTTGGGACGTCGTGCATGCGCCGCTTCGCACGGCCTGGTCCGCCGCTCGACGTTCCCGTCAAGGCGCCCGCCGGGGCAGAACCCGTCGCAACCACGAGGGCCCGGGAGTTGGCCTTGGGCTCCCATGCACCCGGCGCAGCCGGCGCCGTCTCCACCCAGCCAACGGGCACGACCGCCTTCGGCGCTCCCCTTCCAGCGGGTGCCGCCGCCGGCACGACCGGCACGACCGGCATGACCGGCTGCTCCGTCACCACCGATTTGACCGGTGGCGGGACTACTGCCGGCTTCTCCAGCAGGAGCACCTCCGGTCGGACCTGTCGGCATTCTAGGATCAGGGGTACCCAGACCTGCCTACCTGCGGCCTAGCGCGTGGTCCACCACAAAGGCCCGGTACGGCCCTGCAACAAGCCCCCCAAGTCAAGGCCCTCGCGACAGCCCCCGCCTCGCGAGGAGGACAACGCCAAGACCTCCGGAGGAGTGGCACCCCTTCAGGCCGCCTCCCAAGGAGCGGAGATTCCTATGCAAGTACCCAGACTCGTGAGGCCGGGGTGACGTGGGTTCTGACGGCCAAGCCAGGCGGGCGCCAGCGGGCGCAGAGGGAGGACAGTTTCCGCTTTGGTGCTAAGGAGACAAGGACGTCTATGGGTTCCCAAGGAACCCCCCAAAGGTTTCGTTCCCGGTGCAAAAGGACTGAGACCACGAGCTCGGCAGGACGGACGTCATTGTTGAGCCCACCGCTGCGTCATGCCCAGAAGCTTTGCAGGCAAAGACCACCTTTAGTCAGGATAGGGTGTACTACTTGTCCGCTTTCAAATTTGGCCGTTGTGGGATCCCTTCCCGCCTGAGCAATGAGGGAAGAGGGCCGTGGCCCCTATAAATAGGGACGAGCTCCCATCGTAGAGGTCAGGTTGAATCGGGTCAAGTTCTTCACCACCAAGAGCCCTCACAAGGCCACCCAACCATTGTACTAGTTCATCCACAGCCTCCTCGTAAGGCCAATCCACCACAAAGCAGGAGTAGGGTTTTACACTACAAGGTGGCCCGAACCTAGGTAAATCTCTGAGTCCACCTCCTTCCCCACTCACACTTATTCGACATAGTTAGGCCGTAGGGTGACAAGTTTGAGACTTCGAGCCGGTTGAGATCCTTGCAGACGCCCCAGTGTTTGAACCTTGTTGGGTTTTGCGGAGCCCCGATTCTGACATTTGGCGCGCCAGGTAGGGGCATGTCGAAATCTTCTCCCGTTCCACCCCATCTCAGCTCCGTCGCTCCGATGGCCGACGCCCGCCGGGTTCGCGCCGGGCGCCCGGCCGCTCGTGTCGCCCAGACGGCGCCCGTGGGCCGCGGCGCCCCGTGCCGCTCCATCCCTCCGGCAGCCAATGCTGCCACCGGCCGAGCTGCTCAAGGCAGCAGAACTTGTCGCTGTCTCCCCCCGGACAGCATGGCAGCCACACTGCTTCCCCGACCCCTGCTTCCGCTATGGTGTCGACCCCCCACGCTCGCCTTGGGCCGGCAAGCGTGCAGGCCGCGCTACTCAAAGCGCGTAAAAGGCCTTGCGGTCAGCTCGTCGCGCGTCTCGCAGCCCCCGGGCCTCGCACAATCGCTTGCATCCTCGGCGAATCGCAGGCACCCGCGTCCGGCCGCCACGTCAAGCATCTCCTCCGCCAGGTGGGCGTAGCTCAGCTGCGACCCGAGGCCCCACGGGGTAAGACGAGGCCGACGACCAACATCACCTTCGACTCCAAGGACCACCCCAGGGCTACGGTTGCCACTGGTGCAATCCCCATGCTGTGCACCCCCACCACCAGCAACGTCGCGGTTACCAAGAAACTCATCGCCGGCGGCGCCGGCCTCAAAGTCCTCTTTGTTGAAACCTTCGACACGCTGCAGGTGCCCTATGACCAGGTTGCGCCCAGCAGGCCCTTCTCAGGGGTGGCCCAAGGCTCCACCGCCCCTTTAGGGCAGGTGCGACTCCCAGTCACCTTTGGCACTCACGACAACTACTGCACCGAGATGATCGACTTCGACATGGCCACATTGGCCTCCCGTACAACGCCATCCTGGGGTACCCGGCCCTCGCCAAGTTCATGGCGGCGACGCACCCAGGCTACAACATCATCAAGATGCCGGGGAGCAGCGGAATCATCTCCGTGGCCGGGGACACCAAGGATGCGGTTCAGTCCCTCAGACTCTCCTACAAAGCGGCGGCGGCCACACGATCAGGCGCCGAGGACGCCGCCTAGGCCCCGGGGGCTGGGGCGGCCCCGCGCCTCGACGATGAGGGCAAGACCTCCGCTCCTAGGGCCGCAGCGGCCCTGAGCCCCGGTGCCGAGGGAGCGGTGCGGGCTCTGGAGGCCGCGCCCGCGAAGAAGAAACAACTGTTTTCTCAGGACCGAGCTGAAACGAAGCAGGTGTTTGTTAATGGCGGAAGCTCAGGCCCCACCTTCACCATGGCACTGGCCTTCCCCCGGAGCAGGAGAAGGCATTGGTCGACTTTCTCCACGCAAACGAGGACGTGTTCGCATGGGAGCCGACTGACCTGGTGAGCGTCCCGAGGGGCGTGATCGAGTACCACCTGATGGTGTGCCCTCACACACGCCCGATAAAGCAGAAGGCACGGCGACAAGTGTAAGAAAAGCAAGCTTTCATCGTCCAAGAGGTCCGCAAGTTGCAGGAAGCCAGCGTTATTCGGAAGTGCGGTACCCTGATTGGCTGGCCAACCTCGTGGTTGTCCCCAAGAAGGGTGGGAAGGAGCGCATGTGTGTCGACTTCACGAGCCTCAACAAGGCTAGTCCACGGGGCCCCTTCCCGCTCCCGCGCATCGACCAGATCGTGGACTCCACCGCCGAGTGCGATCTGCTGTGCTTCTTGGATGCTTTCTCAGGTTACCATAAAATCAAGATGGCAGTGGAAGACATCGATTAGATGGCATTCCTATCCCCATGCGACATGTACTGCTATACATGCATGCCCTTTGGGCTGCGGAACGCAGGTGCGACCTTCCAGCGGTTGATGCACATCACCCTGGGGCAACAGCTCGGGAGGAATGCCGAGTCGTACATCGACGACATCGTGGTCAAATCGCGGGAGGCGAGGACCTTGATCGAAGACCTGGAAGAGACATTCGCCAGCCTACGCCGGGTGAACCTGAGGCTCAACCCGGAGAAGTGTGTCTTCGGGGTCCCATCCGGCAAGCTGCTCGGTTTCCTGGTATCGCACCGAGGGATCGATGCGAACCCAGAAAAGATCAAGGCAATTGAAAAGATGAGCCCGCCTCAGACCCTCAAGGAAATGCAGAAGCTGGCGGGCTGCGTGACCGCCTTAGGGCATTTCATCTCCAGGCTCGGTGAGCGAGCCCTCCCCTTCTTCAAGCTCATGAGGAGGAAGGGCCCTTTCGAGTGGACCCCGGAAGCTGAGGCGGCCTTGCAAGAACTCAAGCAGTACCTCACGAACCCTCCCGTCATGGTGGCACCCCGCGTTCGTGAGCCTTTGGTGCTCTACTTTGCGGCGAACCCCCACTTGGCCAGCGCGGCGCTCGTGGCAATCCGAGAGGAGCGTGTCGGCGCAGGAGTGAAGAAAGGTGGTCTGCAAGAGGCCGCACAACACTCGCCACCTCAGGATGGCGCTCCAGAGGCCCTTGTCACCTCACCGGCTCATGAGGCACCTGAGTCCAGCAAGCCCCCTGAGGAGCAGGGCGATGCTGATGCTTCGCGCTTCGTCGAGCACCCGGTGTACTACGTCAACACCATATTGCGGGATGCGTGCGTGCGTTACCCCATGCAGCAAAAGCTCTTGCTCGTGCTCCTCGTTGCCTCAAGGAAGCTGTGCCATTACTTCCAAGGCCACCCCATCAAGGTCGTCTCCGCGTACCCGCTAGAGAAGGTGCTGCGCAACCCCAATGTTGCCGGAAGGGTAGCGGAGTGGAACATCGAGCTGCAGGCCTTCCATCTGGAGTTTAGCACAACCAGGGTCATCAAGGGCGCGGCCCTCGCTGCCTTCTTGGTGGAATGGATGGATGCCCCCGATCGGGGGCTGGATGTGGGCCAGTCCCTCGCGCCCGGCGATGAGGCGCCTGACGGCTGGGTCATGCACTTCGACGGCGCCTTCGCATGACAGGGCGCGGGGGCTGGAGTCGTACTCATCTCGCCGACCCAATACAAGCTCTACTATGCTGTGCAGCTCTGCTTCCAGCATGGCGAGAAGGTCTCCAACAACATCGCGGAGTACGAGGGCTTGATTGTGGGCCTTAGGGCCGCCACAGCCTTGGGGGTCAAGTGCCTCACCGTCAAGGGCGACTCCAAACTCCTCGTCAACTTCTCCAACGAGGAGTACAAGCTGAAGGACGAGCACATGGAGGCGTACTTGGAAGAGGTACGCAAAATTGAAAAGCGCTTCCAGGGCCTCGAATTGCAGCACGTCCCGCGGGGCACGAACAAGGAGGCAGACGACATCGCCTAGAGGGCTTCGCGCCGTGAGCCTCAGGAGCCAGGCGTCTTCGAGGAGAGGCTCTTCAAACCGTCATCGGCACCACTGGTCGCAAGCCAGGTGTCACCTCGGGAGGAACTGCCACCGGCCCCGCTCTCAGGCGCCCCGGCATACGGACCGGCCTCGGGACCACGTTTTTCCTGGTGCTGGAGCCCCAGGCCACCGACTGGACCGAGGAGTTCAAGGCGTACCTGATCAACGGGGACCTGCCAGAGAAGGAGGAGGATGCGGAGCGCATGGCTCGCCAGGCCACTGCCTATTGCCTCAGGGACGGCAAGCTGTACCGTAGGTGCCCGAAAGACGTCTTCTTGCGGTGCATATCCGAGGAGCAGGGGCATGAGCTGCTAGCCGATATCCACAATGGTGCCTGCGGGCACCATTCTTCATCTCGCACCCTTGTTGGAAAGGCCTTCCGCAGCGGCTTCTACTAGCCCACGACGCTCACCGACGCCACCGAGCTGGTCCGATCCTGCGAGGCCTGCCAGTTCCACGCCAAGCAGATTCATCAACCCGCACAAGTCCTCCAGACCATCCCGCTCTCCTGGCCCTTCGCAGTCTAGGGGCTGGACATACTGGGTCTTTTCATCGGGCGGCCGGAGGCTACCGTTACCTCTACGTCGCCATCGACAAGTTCACCAAGTGGGCGGAGGTCGAGCCCATGCGCACCATCCCTGCCGGCTCAGTTGTCAAGTTCATCCAGGGCCAAGTGAGACGCTTTGGTGTCCCCAACCGTATCATTACTGACAATGGCTCACAATTCACAAGCAACCTCTTTAGGGAATATTGTGCTAACCTTGGAACGCAGATATGTTAAGCTTCGACGGCACACCCGCGGAGCAACGGCCAGGCCGAGCGCGCCAACGCGAAGGTCCTGAGGGGCCTCAAGGCGAGGAGCTTCAAGAAGAAACTCGAGGCCTGTGGTAGGTGTTGGCTCGGTGAGCTTTAGTCCGTGCTGTGGTCCATCCAAACCAAAGCGACTAAGCCCACCGGCGAGACCCCATTCTTCCTCGTCTACGGAGCTGAGGCAGTCCTCCCGCACGAGGTCAAGCATCGCTCCCCGTGGGTCTTGGCATTCGACGAGGAGCGTCAGGATGCCACGCGGGGGACAGACCTTGTGCTCGGGAAGGAGGCCCCTGCCAGGCCTCGCTCCATGTCGCGAGGTACCAGCAGGCGCTGCGGCAATACCATTGTCGCAGCATCCGCTCCAGGACCCTCGAAGTCGGAGACCTTGTCCTGAGGCGGGTCCTCTCCAGGGAGGGCTTGCACAAGCTCTCGCCCATGTGGGAGGGCCCGTTCAGGGTCGCCCACGTCTCCAGGCCTGGCCCCGTGCGCCTCGAGACTCAGGATGGGGTCCCCATCCAGAATGCCTGGAACATCCAGCATCTCCGCAAGTTCTACCCGTGACACTCTCACATAATAATGAGTGGGTTGTCTACACCCGGAGACCCCCGAGGACGCGGAGGGATTCCCACCCACGCCCAAGTGGAAGCCCCATGCTCCGCGCTGGCGAATGACACTGTCATTCAACAACTATGCCCACGACCAGTGGATGCCCCATGCTCCGTGCTGGGGGGAGACAAAGACTAGCTGTTAGGTGCCGAACATGGCTGTTCTTTGCTCTCTTTTGTAAACCAAATTTGCCGTGTTTTTGAATGAAGTTTGAAGTTTTCGCGTCTTATTCAGAAATGGGGTGGGAACCTTCTTCTTGCAGCATTTTCTTGTTCTGAGTTCTTTCTAAAAGGGTTCGGCACCCGCCATCCCTCCCTCGTGCGCCCCATGAGCGGGTGCCGGGTACGGTACGTTGTGTAGGCTCCGGGCCGCGCACGCACCTCCAAAACTTTGGCGCCCTAATCCTCGCACGACGCTCTCGAGGCGAGCGAGCACACAACCTCACCTCCGAACCCCAGCCTCAGGAGAGCCCACCTCCTCACCTCATCGGGCGTCATGACCCCGCACACCGGCGGCGATCGACCCTCGCAAGGGGGCTCGGGGGCTCTACGGCTAAAGAAAGAAGCTCCGGAGGGACGCGCCCCCGCGACGCAGGAGCCTACCGCGAACGAGTCAAGCTAAGTTATCCTAATCTCAAGTTACCCTAATCGCGGCGGGTAGTGACATTCCAGTTTGCGGTGACAAAAAAACTGGGATGCGAGAAAAAAAATGCTAACATAAAGGTGCAAGCGCCATAGTTCATTACAACCCCCTCCCCCCCCCCCACGGGGCTCTTCATGGTTTTTGTGCAGGAAACAAACAACAAAAGATGGCCTCCCGAAGACCGCCACTCTTGAGGCCTGGCCCGGGCACCGCTCACGCTCAGTCAGAGTCCTCCACCTCCTTGATGGTGGCCCGGCGGCATGGCGGATCGACGGCCTCTAGGGCAGGGGCGCGGCGCTGCGGCGGCTGGCCGCCCTCCTTGGTCTGGGCCCGCCGACGTATTGGCTCGTCGTAATCGTCATCGCTCGAGCTCCCCCCGGAGGAGGTGTCGCTGCTGCTTGAGGTGCCGCGTCCGTCGCCAAGGGCAAGCTCACCGCCGAGGACACCGCCACCGTGGTGGTCATCGTCAGCGGAGAAGTGGTCGCTGTCGTCACCGTCGCTCTGTGGATAGCACCCCAAGCACCTACCGTCTTCCCCAAAGATCTTGATGAAGAGCGTCACCGCCCCATCGTACTTGAAGTGAAGGGTACACCTCCCCTGCAGGCCGCGGGCGCGAGCGAACGTTTGCCACCCGCGGGTCAGGAACACGTAGCCCACGGGGGTGACCTCGATCTCCACCCATGAGGCTCGGCTGCAGCAACCGTCGGCCTGTAGCCATAGGCTGGTGGGCCCTCCGGTTGGCAGCGCCCCCACGAAGAAGCGCGGGAGCTGGACCCAGGAGACGGCTGGCCTCTCCTCCCACACTACGAACTCCAGGACAATGTCGGCCGAGTGAGATTGCGAGCGGGGCGGCCGGGCATCAGCTGCATACCTTCCTCCTCGAGCCTGAGCGCCACAGCTACCGCTGCCGCCTACGCGGGAGGGGGCCCTCCCGCGGCTACCGGCGGCGGCGCCGGCCCGCGTCGGAGTGCGCCTGCGTCCTCGAGGGGCCACTACCCGTGTAGCGATGTGCTTACAGGGACGGCTGCGACCCCTCTTGGGCGGTGGCAAGCCCGGTCCATCCAGGCGGCCCTTCCCCTTCTCGGCAGCAGAAAACCTCCTCACTAGCGTCATGGTCGTGGAAGCGACGGACTGAGGTGAGGAGGCAAGAAGATGAAGATGGGCTAGGGGTGCTCCGCCCCCTCGCCCATTTATAGCCGATCAGAGGCCAACCGGCGTCTCTCCGCATGCCGGGCAATGATGACTCCTCCGCACGCGCCAGCCCTTGTCTGTCGGGGCGGTTACCGAGGCGACATTGGGAAGTGGAGGCGTCCGTGCCCCGTTGATACGTCTCCAACGTATCTACTTTTCCAAACACTTTTCCCTTGTTTTGGACTCTAATTTGCATGATTTGAATGGAACTAACCCGGACTGGCGCTGTTTTAAGCAGAATTGCCATGGTGTTATTTTTGTGCAGAAATAAAAGTTCTCGGATTGACCCGAAAATTTACGGAGAATATTTTTGGAATTAATAAAAAATATTGGCGAAATAATGAACCAGAGAGGGCCCACCACCTGGTCACTAGCCAGGGGGGCGCCCCCCCCTAGGTCGCGCCCCCCTGTCTTGTGGGGCCCCTGCTGCTCCGCCGACCTCAATTCCACTCCTATATATTCCTATTTGTGGAGAAAAAAATCAAAGAGAAGAGTTCATCGCGTTTCACGATACGGAGCCGCCGCCACCTCCTGTTCTTCCTCGGGAGGGCATATCTGGAGTCTGATTTGGGCTCCGGAGAGGGGAAATCGACGCCGTCGTCATCACCAACCATCCTTCATCACCAATTTCATGATGCTCTCCGCCGCTCGTGAGTAATTCCATCGTAGGCTTGCTGGACGGTGATGGGTTGGATGAGATTTACCATGTAATCAAGTTAGTTTTGTTAGGGTTTGATCCCTAGTATCCACTATGTTCTGAGATTGATGTTGCTATGACTTTGCTATGCTTAATGCTTGTCACTAGGGCCCGAGTGCCATGATTTCAGATCTGAACCTATTATGTTTTCATGAATATATATGTTTTCTTGATCCTATCTTGCAAGTTGTAGACACCTATTACGAGTTATGATCCGCATCCCCCAGGGTGACAATAACTGGGATTCTTTCCGGTGATTACCGTAGTTTGAGGAGTTCATGTATTCACTAAGTGCTAATGCTTTGGTCCGGTTCTCTATTAAAAGGAGGCCTTAATATCCCTTAGTTTCCATTACGACCCCGCTGCCACGGGAGGGTAGGACAAAAGATGTCATGCAAGTTCTTTTCCATAAGTACATATGACTATATATGGAATACATGCCTACAATTCATTGATGAATTGGAGCTAGTTCTGTGTCACCCTATGTTATAACTATTGCATGATGAATGCCATCTGACATAATTATCCATCACTGATCCATTGCCTATGAGCTTTTCACATATTGATCTTTGCTAAGTTACTTTTCCGTTGCTACTGTTACAATCACTACAAAACTGCTACTGTCGCTTTGCCATCGTTACCGTTACTTCCACGCTACTTTGCTACTGAATACTTTGCTGCAGATATTAAGTCTTTCAGGTGTGGTTGAATTGACAACTCAGCTGCTAATACTCGAGAATATTCTTTGGCTCCCCTTGTGTCAAATCAATAAATTTGGGTTGAATACTCTACCCTCGATAACTGTTGCGATCCCCTATACTTGTGGGTTATCAAGACCTTTTTCTGGTGCCGTTGCTGGGGAGCATAGCTCTATTCTCTGAGTCACTTGGGATTTATATCTGTTGATCACTATCAAGAATCTGAAAGATGCTAAAACCAAGATCTATCCCTCAACTACGAGGAGAGGTAAGGAACTGCCATCTAGCTCTGCACTTGATTCACCTTCTGTTATGAGTAAACTTGCGACACCACCACCTGCTAGTAATTCTGATATGTCGCAAGTAATTGATTATGCTACTTCTGCTATGCATGATGCTTATGATGATACCTTGCTTGATACTACTATGCCACTAGGTGAATTTCTTGATGAACAAATTGCTAGAGTCAATGCTGAAACTGATGATATCTCTGAATCTGTTGAAATTATTGAAACTGAACATTATGAGACACCTGCTAGACCTAGCTCTCCTAGATATGAATTGCCTGATATACCTGAGGGTTATGTTATGGAAGGAGAGGTAGCTAGGGACTTTCTTGCTTGTAAAGATAGAGATGATCTTAAGAAATTACTACGCAAGTGGAAAGAAAAATATTTGAATGCTAGAATGCAATATGATCCTAACTTTGCTACTTCACCTATCTTTGTTACTCATAAGGATTATGAATTCTCTGTCGATCCTGAGTTAATTACTTTGGTTGAATCTGATCCTTTCCATGGTTATGAATCTGAAACTGTTGTGGCACATCTTACTAAATTGAATGATATAGCCACCCTATTTACTCATGAGGAAGAAATTCGCTATTACTATATTCTTAAGTTGTTTCCTTTCTCATTAAAGGGTGATGCTAAGATATGGTTTAATTCTCTTGCTCCTGGTTGTGTGCGTAGTCCCCAGGATATGATATATTACTTCTCTGAAAAATATTTTCCTGCCCATAAGAAACAAGCTGCCTTGCAGGAAATATTTAACTTTGTGCAAATTGAAGAAGTGAGTCTCCCACAAGCTTGGGGGAGGCTTCTCCAATTACTTAATGCTTTGCCTCATCACCCTCTCAAGAAAAACGAAATTCTTGATATCTTTTATAATGGACTAACTGATGCTTCTAGGGACCACCTAGATAGTTGTGCTGGTTGTGTTTTCAGGGAACGAACTGTTGAACAAGCTGAACTACTATTGAATAATATATTGAGCAATGATAATGATTGGACTATTCCCGAACCACCTCCAAAGCCAACTCCAAAGAAAAGAGGTATTCTATATCTCAGTCCTGAAGATATGCAAGAGGCAAAGAAATCTATGAAGGAAAAGGGTATTAAAGCTGAAGATGTTAATAATCTACCACCTATTGAAGAAATACATGGTCTTGATAACCCGACATAGGTAGTAGAGGTAAATTCTCTCTGTAGATTTGATGAAGGTGATATTCCTTATAATAAGTCTGCTAGCCAATGCTTGGATGAATTTGATAACTTTGTAGTCAAGCAAGAAAATTTCAATGCTTATGTTAGTAGACAATTGAAACATAATGCCCACATGCTTGATCGCTTGGGTGATTATATGAGTAGAACTGTCAATGATCTTAAGCTTATTAGTAAACATGCTTCCATGGTAACTACTCAAGTAGAACAAGTACTTAAGGCACAAAATGATTTGCATAATGAGATTAATGGTAACAATAATGATCATTCTGTTAGAGTTGTGACTAGAGGTGGTAAAATGACTCAGGAACCTTTGTATCCTGAGGGCAATCCTAAGAGAATTGAGCAAGATTCTCAGAGAGTTAATACTGATGCACCTAGTCGTCCTAGTAATAGTAGGAAAAAGAATGACGATAGGACTTTGCATGCTGCTAGTGAACCTGTTATAGATACACATGAAAACCCAAATGATATTTCTATTTCTGATGCTGAGACACAATCTGGTAATGAACATGAGCCTAGTGATAATATTAATGATGATGTTCATGATGATGCTCAACCTAGTAATGATAACGATGTGGAGATTGAACCTGCTATTGATCTTGATAACCCACAACCTAAGAACAAGAGATATGATAAACGAGTCTTTGTTGCTAGGAAGCATGGTAGAGAAAGAGAACCATGGGTTCAGAAACCCATGCCCTTTCCTCCTAAACCATCCAAGAAAAAGGATGATGAGGATTTTGAGCGCTTTGTTGAAATGCTTAGACCTGTCTTTTTGCGTATGCGCTTGACGGATATTCTAAAAATGTCTCCTTATGCTAAGTATATGAAAGATATTGTGACAAATAAAAGAAAGATACCAGAAGCTGAGATTTCCACCATGCTTGCTAATTACACTTTTAAGGGTGGAGTACCAAAGAAACTAGGAGATCCCGGAGTACCTACTATACCATGCTCTATTAAAGGAAATTATGTTAAAACTGCTTTATGTGATCTTGGAGCTTGTGTTAGTGTTATGCCTTTCTCTTTATATCGTAGACTTGATTTGAATAAGTTGACACCTACTGAAATCTCTTTACAAATGGCTGATAAATCAACTGCTTTACCCACCGGTATTTGCGAGGATGTGCCTGTTATGGTTGCAAATGTTACTATCTTAACGGACTTTGTTATCCTTGATATTCCCGAGGATGACAGTTTGTCGATCATCCTTGGTAGACCCTTTTTGAATACTGCAGGGGCTGTTATTGATTGCAACAAGGGCAATGTCACTTTTCATGTTAATGGTAATGAGCATACGGTACACTTCCCGAAGAAACAACCTCAAGTTCATAGTATCAACTCCATTGAAAAAATTCCAACGATTATTATTGGAGGTTTTGAATTCCCTCTACCTACTGCCAAGAAGAAATATGATATACTTATTGTTGGGGACATGCTTATCCCCATTGAGGTAACCTAGTGTCATTCAAAAATTCTCCGGTTCTGTGTCATTCGAAAACAGTTTGTCAATAAGACTTGATCAACCTTATTGATGGATTCTTTTCGATGAGCATGAGATGGATGAATTTAGGAGGCACAACTTTCTGTACCCAACTTTTACTTTCTGTTATTTAGAGTAAATTACAGTAAAAATGCTATTATTCTTCTGTTTTCTGATTTATCCGTGCAATAGAAAAATGACCTGAAAATAAAAGTCCTCAGAATGCCCTGAAAATGTAGTATGATTTTTTTTGGAATATTTTAGAATTTTTGGCACTGAGAACACATCAGGGGGCTGCACCAGCGGGCCACAAGCCTGCAGGGCGCGCCCACCCCCCAGTGGCGCGCCCCCCTGGCTTGTGGGTCCCACGTGGGGCCCCCTCACTTATTCCAGCCACCATCCACTTCGTCTTCCTCCAGAAAAAATCCCACCATTGCTCAAACCCGTGTTCTAGCTCATTTTGCTGCCATTTTCGATCTCCTTGCTCAAAGCTCCATTTGCAAAACTGTTTTAGGGGATTGCTCATCGGTATGTGACTCCTCCAATGGTCCAATTAGTTTTTGTTCTAGTGCTTTATATAATGAAATTTTTGCTGCTGTGGTGACCTTGTTCTTGTGCTTGCATGTCAAATTTGTATGGTCCCAAGTAGTTTTGATGCATTATATAGCTTCTAGGCACTTGTGGGAGTTGTTGCTATGAGTTTTGTTGAGTTTTATTCACCTTTATTGTGAGTCACTAAAAATTTCAGAATTTTTCAGAAAATGTTGAGGAGAATGTACCAAGGTGGTTACTTGAGCAAGAAAACTCCAAGACTCGCGATACGTGAGCCCAATTTTGAACCACCGAGGGAAGCTCAAGTGCGGCCTTGTGAATGGCCGTCGGATCAATTCATGGACCATGCCGGATTCAAGGATGAGTTTTACGCGTACATACGAAATGCTGGCCTTGAACATTTCATTTCAGATCAGTGCGGGCAATATTATCAACTTACTGATTCCTTCGTGTGGAGGTTTGAATTTTCATCCAGGCGTAATAATCATTCTGTTCTATTCAATCTTTATGATGAATCTTATGCTATGGACCTAGAAGATTTTAACCGTGCATGCAAAGTCCCACAATGGGGCAGCCATAGTGATCCTCACAAAACTGAATATAATGATTTTCTTGCTAGTATCACTATGGGAGAAACTAGAAACATTACACAGGCTACCTTGGGGAGCATTCACTTTCCTGCTATACATTATTCCGCTCTCTTCATAGGTAGATGTATTAACGGTAAACATGATCATAGCCATCTTTGCGTACCTGATATTAGTATTCTTAAGAGTGCGGTCATGGGCGATAGACGATATAACTTGGGGGCTATTATTGCTAGGAGGCTACATAAAAATGCTAAGGAAGGAGATTTCTTTGGCGGGATTTATGCCACTCGTGTAGCTAATTACCTTGGGGTACCCATAAGGGAGAATGATATTGAGTTACACCCTACTTTTCTTGATTATGAGGCTATGGTGCGCTACCAGTTTCTTGAAAGAAACAAACAATCCCTCCTGTACCGACTAATTTTTGATAGACAGTGTGCTGTCCATATTACCCTTCCTGCTCCTGCCTTCTTTAACTTTTAGGAAAAACAGAGACACTTTATAACCAGAGAGGAGGCAAACGAGTATGAGAGAGAGGCGGAAGCCGCTCGCCTCCGTGCTGCAGCCGCTCAGGCAGTAGCCGCCGCAGCCCAGTACAGCCCCAACTATGACTTTGGATATTATCCGGGCCAGCCATGGCCCTAGACCAACTTAGGCCAAAGGCCTAAGCTTGGGGGAGTACGTATTTCTCACCGACATTACATTCATGTTTACACACTCATTTCAGTTGTCGGTGTTCATACTTTTTCATTGTATCATCCTTGGTATTTTATTTCTTCTTTTTCGTTTTCTACTTGTGTGTTTAATTAACCTTGAGAAAATCCAAAAAATTATTAGTTCTAGTTTTACCTTCTAGTTTGTTTAGTTGTAGTATTAAAAGAAAATCCAAAAAGATTTCTCATTCTTCTTTTGCTTGTTGGGAGCTTTCCCGTGTAAATAGTTTTTCTCGCTTTTGTTTCGAATTTTCTTTCGTTTGGGTCGTAAGGAGAAGGCCACGATGAAAATATTGAGTGGCTCTCATATGCACTATTGTTTACTTTACAGAGAGCCCATATTACCTTGTCTTCTCCTTTGAGTTATCGTTTGCAGATTCCAGCTTAGTCCAATGCACGTGCACTCTTATTATTATCCACACCGTTCGGACGTGCAAGTGAAAGGCAATAATGACGATATATGATGAAATGACTGAGATGGAGAAAAGCTGGTATGAACTCGACCTATCTTGTTTTTGTAAATATGATTAGCTCATTGTTCTGAATTCAGCTCATTATAGATGAAACATGTTTGCAATGACAATTAGAGATTATAGTTACTCATGCCATGCCTAATTAGCTAAGAGTGTATAATGGTTTGTCTTGAGTGCCAACATGCATTTTAAAATGGTTGTGATGTACTATGATAGGATGGTATCCTCCTCTGAATGATTCAAGTGGCTTGACTTGGCACATGTTCACGCATGTAGTTGAAACAAAATCAACATAGCCTCCACGATATTTATGTTCATGGTGATTTATATCCTACTCATGATTGCATTCAATGCTGGTTAATCTCAAAGCATGTTTGTGACTGTTGTCGCTCTCTAGTTGGTCGCTTCCCAGTCTCTTGCTAGCCTTCACTTGTACTAAGCGGGAATACTGCTTGTGCATCCATTTCCATAAACCCAAAGTTGTTCCATATGAGTCCACCATATCTACCTATAAGCGGTATTTACCTGCCGTTCCAAGTAAATTTGCACATGCCATACTCTAAACCTTCAAATAATATTACATTTTGTGTGCCCAAATTGCTCATGTAGTGACTGGGGGTTGTCAGTATCTTCCATGCTAGGTAGGTTATTCTCACGATATGTGTTAATTCACTATCATTCCCGAGAAAGTGGCTGGTATTCGGGATGCCTAGTTCCATGCTCAAAATTTAAATCAAAGTATAATAAAACAAAACTCCCCCAAGATTGTGTTTGTATGGACGGTACCCGTGGATTCGGCCCGCCGTGGAGTGTGATTGAATGGTGGAGGGGGAGTAAAAACTTTACTATTCTGTTTGGGAACCGCCTATAATGTATCTAGCATGGAAGATACCGAAATCTCTTGGTTGTTATGTTGGCAATGAAAGCATACCGCTCAAAATCATTATTCATCCTTGTTTTAAAAGCTCGAGCTCTGGTACCTCTGCAAATCAATGCTTCCCTCTGCGAAGGGCCTATCTATTTTACTTTACTATTGAGTCATCATCCTCTTATAAAAAGGCATCAGTTAGAGAGCACCACCATCATTTGTATGCTTTATTATTAATTGATATTGAGTATGATTGTGACTGGATCTCTTTTACCATGAATTACAATGTCCAGTCAGTCCTTGTTCTTTAGAGGTGCTCTGCATTTATCTTTTGCGGTCTCAGAAAGGGCTAGCGAGATACCATTTTGTCATATTGTATCATGATTGTTTTGATAGAATTGTTGTCATCCGAGACTCATTATTATTGCTCGCTAGTTGATTATACCATTGATATGAGTAAATGTGAGACCTAAATGTTATTGTGAATGTGGTAAGTTTATAATCTTTGCTGAAAATCTGAACATCAGTTAGACGTATTTACAACAGCAATATCAAACAGAGTTTGTAAAAGTTTTTCTTTATCACTTTCAGTTTGTCAACTGAATTGCTTGAGGACAAGCAAAGGTTTAAGCTTGGGGGAGTTGATACGTCTCCAACGTATCTACTTTTCCAAACTCTTTTGCCCTTGTTTTGGACTCTAATTTGCATGATTTGAATGGAACTAACCCGGACTAACGTTGTTTTCAGCAGAATTGCCTTGGTGTTATTTTTGTGCAGAAATAAAAGTTCTCGGATTGACCTGAAAATTTACGGAGAATATTTTTGGAATTAATAAAAAATATTGGCGAAAGAATCAACCGGAGAGGGGCAACCACCTGGTCACAAGCCCCTGCTGCTCCGCCGACCTCAATTCCACTCCTATATATTCCTATTTGTGGAGAAAAAATCAGAGAGAAGAGTTCATTTTGTTTCACGATACGGAGCCGCCGCCACCTCCTATTCTTCCTCGGGAGGGCAGATCTGGAGTCTGATTTCGGCTCCGGAGAGGGGAAATCGACGCCGTCGTCATCACCAACCATCCTTCATCACCAATTTCATGATGCTCTCCGCCGCTCGTGAGTAATTCCATCGTAGGCTTGCTGGACCGTGATGGGTTGGATGAGATTTACCATGTAATCGAGTTAGTTTTGTTAGGGTTTGATCCCTAGTATCCTCTATGTTCTGAGATTGATGTTGCTATGACTTTGCTATGCTTAATGCTTGTCACTAGGGCCCGAGTGCCATGATTTCAGATCTGAACGTATTATGTTTTCATGAATATATATGTGTTCTTGATCCTATCTTGCAAGTTGTAGACACCTATTACGAGTTATGATCCGCATCCCCCAGGGTGATAATAACTGGGATTCTTTCCGGTGATTACCGTAGTTTGAGGAGTTCATGTATTCACTAAGTGCTAATGCTTTGGTCTGGTTCTCTATTAAAAGGTGGCCTTAATATCCCTTAGTTTCCATTAGGACCCCACTGCCACGGGAGGGTAGGACAAAAGATGTCATGCAACTTCTTTTCCATAAGCAAGTATGACTATATATGGAATACATGCCTACATTACATTGATGAATTGGAGCTAGTTCTGTGTCACCCTATGTTATAACTATTGCATGATGAATGCCATCCGACATAATTATCCATCACTGATCCATTGCCACCGAGCTTTTCACATATTGATCTTTGCTAAGTTACTTTTCCGTTGCTACTGTTACAATCACTACAAAACTGCTACTGTCACTTTGCCATCGTTACCGTTACTTCCACGCTACTTTGCTACTGAATACTTTGCTGCAGATATTATGTCTTTCAGGTGTGGTTGAATTGACAACTCAGCTGCTAATACTCGAGAATATTCTTTGGCTCCCCTTGTGTCGAATCAATAAATTTGGGTTGAATACTCTACCCTTGAAAGCTGTTGCGATCCCCTATACTTGTGGGTTATCACCCGTCGTGCGCCACGCGTCAAGCCCGACCCACTGGCAATTGGGGCCCGCAGTGCTTTGGCTTCCCTTCTCCAGCTTCGCCGCCGAACCCAGTCTGTGCGCGCCTCGTGCCCGGGGGCTACTGTCGGCGTTCTGGGATCGGGGGTACCCAGACCTGCCTACCTGCGGCCCAGCGCGTGGCCCACCACGAAGGCCCGATACGGCCCTGCAACAACCCCCCCCCCCCAAGTCAAGGCCCTTGCGAGAGCCCCCGCCTCGCGAGGAGGATAACGCCAAGACCTCCGAAGGAGTGGCACCCCTTCAGGCCGCCTCCCGAGGAGCAGAGATTCCTATGCAAGTACTTGGCCTCGTGAGGTCGAGGTGATGTGGGTTCTGACGGCCAAGCCAGGAAATCGCCAAAAGTTTTTTTTAGTGGTAAATATTTCATCATTTTTTCTTTCAAATCCTGGAAAAACATTGGATTATTTTTAACTGGTCCACTGAACGCACATTTGCTCCCTTGGAGGTTTTGGTAATTAATAACAACATATAAGTCATTGAACTAATGTTTCCACTAAGCATATTTCAGGAAAAGTTCAATGATATGATTGGCAAAAAGGATTGTGGAGTTTGTGGAGATACCCCAAGATGCAAGGAAATGGATTGGCAAAGCTTCAAGCAAGAGGACTCTACATTTTACTTTGTGAGAAATCACTTTGAGTCCATAGGAAAGCCAATACTATTAAAAGGGGGTAAGGTACTGTTGGTGAACAAAATGCTCATACGTGCACAAGTGATAGTCACCAAAAACACCCACAAGCTCTTCCACAAAAGTCTATCCAAAGTCAAATATCCAAAATCGGTGCAACCAACACTTTCCACTCGGTGCCACCGATTCCCATACTCAGACAGACCTAATCCAAACCCTAGCCTTTCGGTGCAACCGATTCTGCTTCGGTGCCACCGAATTTGGGTTGCCATCTTTCTGTTACCAAATTTCACAAAATCGGTTTGACTGAGTTTGTTGAATCGGCGTCACCGAGTTTGGCAATCTGACTGTTGGTCACCTAATCGGTGCAACCGAGATTTATATATCGGTCTCACCGAGATTCAAAAGTTGCTACCTTTGGAGCAAATCGGTACAACCGAGATTCACACATCGGTGTCACCGAGTTGGTCACTTTAGGTGTAACGGTTGGATTTTTGGAGATGCCTATATATACCCCTTCACCACCACCTACTCGAATGAGAAGCACTCAGAACTATTCCATACTTGCCCCATCATATTTTCTGAGAGAGAGCCACCTACTCATGTGTTGAGATCATGCCATTCCATTCCAACCATATAAATCTTGATCTCTAGCCTCCCCAAGTTGCTTTCCACCAATCCCATCTCTTCCACCAAGCCAAATCTGTGAGAGAGTGATTGTGTGTTGAGGAGTCTATCATCTTGAATCACAAGAGCAAGGAGTTCATCGACATTACCGAGCCTATTACCTTTTGGAGGGTGGTGCATCCTAGATTGGTTAGGTGTCGCTTGGGAGCCTCCTACTTCGTGTTGTGGAGTTGAACCCAGAAGTTTGTAAGTGCAAGGAGATCGCCTACTTCGTGAAGATCTACCCATAGTGAGGCTAGTCCTTCGTGGATGGAAGCCGTTATGGAATAGTCAAGGTTGCTACTTCGTGGACCCTTCATGGGTGGAGCCCTCCGTGGACTCTCGCGACCGTTATCCTCCGTGGGTTGAAGACTCCATAAACGTGGACGTACGATAGCACCACTTATCGGAACCATGGGAAAAATCATCGTGTCTACTAATTGCGTTTGATCCTCCTACCCTTCCTTTACTACTCATGCTTGGTGTTACTTTCCGCTGCTATACTCTTAGACATGCATGTGTAGGGTGTACTTGACTAGCTATGAATGCTAAAATCTGCCAACACTAAAAATTGGGAAAAGGCTAGATTTTTATTTTGTCAAGTAGTCTAATCACCCCCCTCTAGACATACTTTCGGTCCTACAAGTGGTATCAAAGCTTTGGTCGCCAGTGCATTGGTCTCACAACCTAGGAGAGTATGGCGTCTAGTGAGGGAAATTATCACCGTAGAGGTCCGTACTTTGATGGCACTAATTTTGCTAGTTGGAAGCACAAAATGAAAATGCATATTCTTGGTCATATCCCCGCTGTATGGGCTGTTGTTCGTGTTGGCTTGCAAGGTGAATTCTTTGGTGATGGAAAGGAACTGGATCGTGAAGCGACCGCGGATGAATTGAAGATGTTGCAATACAACACTCAAGCATGCGACATTCTCTTCTACTGCCTATGCCCCGAAGAATTCAACAAAATCAGCCGTCATGAGAATGCAAAAGAGATTTGGGATACTTTGGTTGATATGCACGAAGGAACTAAGTCCGTGAGAGAATGCAAGTTGGATGTTCTTCAAAGTCAGCTTGACAAGTTCAAGATGAAGGATGGTGAAGGAGTCGCAGAGATGTACTCTAGGCTAGCTCTCATCACCAATGAGATTGCCGGCTTAGGGAACGAAGAAATGACCGACAAATTCATCATCAAGAAGATACTTCGAGCTTTAGATGAGAAGTACGACAGCATGTGCACATTTATCCAAATGATGCCCAACTACAAAGATCTCAAGCCTACGGAAGTCATTGGAAGGATTGTTGCTCATGAGATGACCCTCAAAGACAAAGAAGAGCTTCACAACAAGTCTAGCGGTGCTTACAAAGCCACAAGTGATGCTCCCGCAACTTCCAGCGACAACCTTGTCACCAATGAAGAGATAAGCCTCATGGTCAAGAAATTCAACAAGTTCTACATGAATAGAGGCAAAGAACGAAGCTCCAACTCAAGATATGAAGGGAAGCGTTCGTCAAGTCGTGACCGCAATTGCTACAATTGTGGGAAGCCCAGACACTACTCCAATGAGTGCACGGCTCCCTACAAACGAAGAGAAGAGTCACCTAGAAGACGAAGCTCAAGGAATGAATCACCTCAAAGAGAGAGAAGGAGTAGACATGATCGTTATGAACGAAGACACTCAAGGAGAAGTAGGGATTTGGAGAAGAAGGACAAGTACACCAAGAGCTACACAAGAAGAAAACATCAAGCTCATGTTGGTGAATGGGTTTCCGGCTCCGACTTCGACAACAACTCCGAGAGAAGCTATCACTCCAACTCCGACTATAGTCAAGATGAAGGTGTTGCCGGACTTGCACTAGTGATACCAACTCCTATGATCTATTTGATTCACCAAATAAAGGGAGTGGAAGTTGCTTCATGGATAAAGGACCCAAGGCATCACACCCCGAGTATCTTGATTTCAATAGTGATGAAGATGATTTGCTTTGTGATGATGACTTATAGTTTGATGAAACTAGTGATGTTAGTCAAAATGAACTTGATAATTCTCATGCTAGTCAAGATAAGTCATTTGATGATGATAAGGTGAAAATAGAATAACTAACTAAAGAACTAAACACTCTTAAGTTAGCCCATGAATCTACTCTCGAAGATCATAGAGAGCTTGTAAGAACTCATGAGAAGCTACGCTTCGAGAAGCTCAACTTGGAGCAAGAGCATGAGTTTCTTAAAGCTATCAATGACGATCTCCGAAAGAAGACTTCATCTTATCTAGCCAAATGACTACTCTTGTCTACATTCATGCCACAAGTTAGATCTAAACAAACTAGTAACAAAGGCAAGAAAGGTTCTTCATCTAGTAGCAACAATAAAAATGCTAAACCTAATGATGTTGCTTCTAGTAGTTCTATTGATTCCACTAATGATGATTCTGTTAGCCAAGTTACATTTGAGAAAGAAAATGCTTTATTGAAAGGAATTATAGAGAAAGGTATCTACAAGAGTCTTGCCGGGTGTAAGCAATTTAAGGAAATTGTACGCAAGCACGGAGGATACCGGAAGAACCATGGCATTGGCTACTTCAACGCTAATGGAGTTGAATGGGAAGAAGGTCAATACCCCAAGCCCAAGTTTGTTCCTCAAAAGGAGAAGTATGAAAATACTCTTCCCAAGGGAACAAACACTCAAGATGACCTTCCACCACAAGACCACAAGCTCAAGGGCAAGAACAAGCTTCAAGAGGACATTGACTCATATGAAGATGAATCCCTAGCTTTGGTGGAATGGGTTCCCAAGGCTACTTCAAGCTCAACTTCTACAAAGGCTACTTCAACACCAAGGATCCCCATCAACTTGATGTGGGTCCCCAAGAAGAAGAACTAGAGAGTTCTTGAGGGGTGACTCCGCCAATGAAATTCACTCACATTCATTATTGGCAAGAACTATTTGCAATCAACATCAACTCTATGCAATAGTTCAAGGAGTCACACATTCCCTCATAGGTAAGCAAGGGACAAAGTAATCAACAAATCAATGGACATCATCACACATGCTTTGCACTCCATGTCCATAGATATCCTTGTATTTGTCTCTTGTGTATTGGGACTAACCCATGTAGGTGAGAAGAGTAAGGAAACAACAAGGATGCTCCCAACTCTTGGTGATCTTCATCAACCTTGAGCATCCACCACTACCTCACCAACATGAAGTCTTCTACGACGAACCCAAGGTTAGTTTATCCCACCTTTGGGGGGATGTCACATCAAGGGGGAGCTTTACTCTAAGACTTGAGTTAAAGCATCTCTTAGAATGTGACAACATTTAATGCTTTATGTAAAAGTGGTAACCCCACTTGTGCTTAAACGATGAGTATGACCTATGACCAAGTATTCTGAGTTGGCTCCTAAGTCAATATACTCATATATAGATGACTCCGTCATCACCAAAGTGCTTGATAAATGCTAGTATGTATGTGCATGTTTGCCATGATTTCATTTGACATCTTATTGTGTGAGCATGTTGGTCTACATTTATTTACCCATTCGAGGACATCCAATTGTTGCTGTTTGGCTTTTGTTTTCTCTTTTGCCAATTGGATGGACAAGAATGCCTAGGACCACTCTCTAGCTATCTATGCTTTCTCACCTCATATTATATTCATGCTGCATCACAAAATTTGAACAAGTACTTTTCGATCCCTCTGTGTGAGGAGCACTCGGAGTTCCGTATCGATAAAGGACTGACCATTAAAACCTCCCAAGTGCATCTCTGTGGAACCAACCCAAACTTCTCGGTCTCACCGAATGCCTAGGGTTGATCTGGTTTTCAATCTCGGTACCACCGATTCCATATTCTCGGTTACACCGAGTTTCCCTGTCACCTGACAGTTGAGGAACTCAGTGACACCGAAAATTTAGAATCGGTGTCACCGACAGCGAGGGGTATATATGCTGTGGACCCGACGCTTTGAAAATCAATCTTCAAACCGTCGTGCCCCAAAACCCTAAGCTACCGAACAGGACCCCTGGTCGTCGCCCTTGTCTCCCCGCGCTCCTCCGCCGCTGGGATCCTCGCCGTCGACGGGCATCTTCACCGCCGTCTTCGCCGTAGCGGACCCGTCACCGAGTTAGGGTATGGATCCAAACCTTCATTGTGCTCCCCGTCCGAATCTTGCGCGCTGAAGCTTATTCCATCGATAATCCACCATGTGCAAACCTCCCTATCCTCTAAAAGTTCCCATAGATTAGCGAATCGAAATTTTTTAGATTTAGTTGCCCGCAAAATCGCATCTTGGTGATACCGAGTCAGAAAAATTGGTTCCACCGATTTCTTTTTTGTGCTACTGAGGATAGTACTCGGTGAAACCGAGTGGTAGTTTTCGGTCCCACCGAAACTGCTGCCAAGTTTCTGTTAAGAGTATTGTGAGTCTCGGCAGCACCGAAAATTTTCACTCGGTGACACCGAAATCCCTTTTTGCTGTGAACTACATCTAAGAGTTTTCTATCCAACCTTTCAAAAAATAGCTGCATTTTGTGATGACTCATCTGCTTCTACTCTTCTATACTCTATTCATAGGGTCAATATGTCAGATGCTGAGGACAGTGAGAACAACTTCAGAGAGCAGAGTGTTGAGTTGGATTCAGGCACTAGTCCTGAGTCTAGTTCATCTTTAGATCCAGGCACCACCAGTTCTCATGGGCTGCCCAAGGCTACTACTAGGGCCAGGGAGAAGCTGAATTCAGATGAGGAGGATTCATATTTTGTGCCAGAGGAAATTCTTGCCAAGAAGCAAGACAAAGCTAAGAAGTCTGCTAATGAAGCCACCTCTTCCAGAAGAACTGTCAGCAAGACATATGCCCCTCCAGAGGCTATGAGAGCACCTGAGAGTGCTAGGGCTACCATGACCATTGAGCCCCCAAGGAAGTCTATGCCTAAGAAGGCAGGAGAGAAGAAGGCCAGGAAAAGGATCATCCATGTAGTTGGCAGGCAAACATCTATGTTTGAGGACCTAGAGGAGACTGCTGGTGCTGCTGCTGAGGAGGAGGAGGAGGAGGAAGAGCAAGTTGTCAAGGCCCCTCCCAAGAAGAAGCAAAAGAAGCTTTTGGCAGATGCTATGCCAAAGCAAGGTCCCTCCATGAGCACCAAGTCTACCCCAAGAAGGCTACTGCTGAAAAGTCCAAGAGGTCATCCAGACAGATTCCTGCTTCTAAGAAGAACAAGGGAACTACCTCCAGAGATGAGGATGTGGATGCCATGTCTGCTTTGATGAAGCTTAGACCACACCTTCCTGAACACAATACCAGCCATCCACTTGCTGAAGATATGTTGAAGAGGAAGGATTCTGGTCTGAGGGCATGGAGAGCTATTGATCCATATGCTCAGAGGAGAAAGACAGCTGTGGACTACAGGTTCTACACCAAGGAGCAACACGATTTCTATCAGACTGTGCTGCTTGACAAGAGTCCAGCTGTGAGTGACATGAGATATGTTGACTGGAAGTACATCAAGGCCAATGAAGATTACTTTCCAAACGTTCAAGACAATTTTCATTGCATCAGCCTAGATGAGTTTGTTGGCAAAGAGTTCACTGCATGGAACGACGAGATGATCATGCAATTCTACTCCACTACTCACTTCTATGGAGATGGTAGAATTGTATGGATGACAGAAGGAGCAAGATATGAGTCCACTATTGATGAATGGGCTGCTATCTTAGAAGTCCCAGAGGTGCAGGATGGTGACTTGGATGTCTACTCTGAATCAAAGGAGAGCCATGATGCTATGAAGGATATGTACAATGCTATCCCTGCTGCTAACTTGAAGTCACACAAGTTAGGATCTATTTACTTCCTCCAGGTTGGCCTCTGTACCATGAACACCATTCTGAAGCATACTTTGATGCCCAAGTCAGGAGATGAGAAGATGATTCGAGGCCATTCAATAAACATGCTGATCCATCTTGACAGACACACCAGGATAAGAGTAATGGATCTGATTGTGGAGACAGTGAAGAGGGTTGCTGCTGATCAGAAGCGCTCATGCTGCTATGCACCCTATATTCAGATGCTCATCAACTCCAAGCTGGAGAAGCACATCTTTGCTCTGGACAGACCCCATTTGCCCCTACAGCCAGATTTAGAGGACAACATTGTGGTGATGGACCCAGAACATCCCACATCAGCTGTAGCTCAAGCACAGGCAGAGGCAGAGGCAACTAGAGCCACTAGTGCTCAAGTCCCTAGATCCAGGAACGAGCAAATGGATCTCTTGATCTCATCTGTTCAAGGCATGCAGAAGGACATCAAAGACATACTGGAGAACCAGAACAGTCTTGTCAGGATCTTTGAGAATAGGATCAAGACCCTCAATGACAAGGTAGATGGGCTGACCAATACAGTTAACGAGCTCAAGAAGGAAGTTGACTCAGTGCCTCTTCCTCACTCTTCTTCTTTTGATGATGATGAGGATGACTCTCCTCTTAGGCCAGGCACACACTTCACTACCCAGGCCAGATCAGCCAAAGTGCCAGCTCCAGATTTGAGGCCTTCTTCATCAGCACCTGCTACTGTCACCTCAGCTCCATCAGCTCTAGTGCCTCCAGTTGCTACACCAACTCCATCCATGACATCAGCCGATATCTTCGCCGACGCAGTTCTCTTGACTCCTTCATCAACAAGCGGAGGAGATCAGCCCAAGAACGTTTAGCTATATCTCTTTCAACTTTTTGGTAACTTGTTGCCAAAGGGGGAGAAGTGTATATAGATCCTTAGGCTTTGAGTGAGAGAGCGTTTGGTTTTTATCGCTTTTTCAAAAAAAATTGATCTTTTGGTTTGTTTGTGTTGAACTATGTGGTGTTTTGATCATACGCTTCATGTGTGTTGCTACTACTTCCTATCATTATGCTGCTTATGAGATGACCATTCACCATTGCTTGATTGTGTTGTGCTGTGATGTTAACTCTTATTATTCTTGCACACCACCAAGATGTCTGTGACATGGAAGAAGTGCCCCATGTACCTAATCGATTGTGCATTTGCATTCAAACGCAAATTTTAAAATAATGCACAAATTTAGGGGGAGCTCTTGCTTATCACATACTTCTCAAAGCGACGATTATATTCATTGATTATATCATTGTCGAAGCTTTGATCTATATGTTGTCATCAATTACCAAAAAGCAGGAGATTGAAAGCACATTTGCTCCCTTGGTGGTTCTGGTAATTAATAACAACATATAAGTCATTGAACTAATGTTTCCACTAAGCATATTTCAGGAAAAGTTCAATGATAGGATTGGCAAAAAGGATTGTGGAGTTTGTGGAGATACCCCAAGATGCAAGGAAATGGATTGGCAAAGCTTCAAGCAAGAGGACTCTACATTTTACTTTGTGAGAAATCACTTTGAGTCCATAGGAAAGCCAATACTATTAAAAGGGGGTAAGGTACTATTGGTGAACAAAATGCTCATACGTGCACAAGTGATAGTCACCAAAAACACCAACAAGCTCTTCCACAAAAGTCTGTCCGAAGTCAAATATCCAAAATCGGTGCAACCAACACTTTCCACTCGGTGCCACCGATTCCCATACTCAGACAGACCTAAGCAAAACCCTAACCTTTCGGTGCAACCGATTCTGCTTCGGTGCCACCGAGTTTGGGTTGCCAACTTTCTGTTACCCAATTTCACAAAATCGGTCTGACCGAGTTTGTTGAATCGGCATCACCGAGTTTGGCAATCTGACCGTTGGTCACCTAATCGGTGCAACCGAGATTTATATATCGGTCTCACCGAGATTCAAAAGTTGCTACCTTTGGAGCAACTCAGTACCACCGAGATTCACACATTGGTGTCACCGAGCTGGCCACTTTAGGTGTAACGGTTGGATTTTTGGAGATGCCTATATATACCCCATCACCACCACCTACTCGAATGAGAAGCACTTAGAACTATTCGATACTTGCCCCATCATATTTTCTGAGAGAGAGCCACCTACTCATGTGTTGAGATCATGCAATTCCATTCCAACCATATGAATCTTGATCTCTAGCCTCCCCAAGTTGCTTTCCACCAAGCCAAATCTGTGAGAGAGTGATTGTGTGTTGAGGAGTCTATCATCTTGAAGCACAAGAGCAAGGAGTTCATCGACATTACCGAGCCTATTACCTTTTGGAGGGTGGTGCCTCCTAGATTTATTAGGTGTCACTTGGGAGCCTCCTACTTCGTGTTGTGGAGTTGAACCAAGAAGTTTGTAAGGGCAAGGAGATCGCCTACTTCGTGAAGATCTACCCATAGTGAGGCTAGTCCTTCGTGGACGGAAGCCGTTATGGAATAGTCATGTTTGCTACTTCGTGGACCCTTCGTGGGTGGAGCCCTCCGTGGACTCTCACGACCGTTACCCTCCGTGGGTTGAAGACTCCATAAACGTGCACGTACGATAGCACCACCTATCGGAACAAAGGACAGCACAAAGAGCGGAACTAACGATCAACGCGAGGGGATTTACCGAGGTTCGGGCCGCTCGGAAGCGTAAAACCCTACTCCTGCTTGGTGGTATTACTGTAGATGTTCTTGGCCCAGTTCTAGGAGCTACAGTAGCAGCTACGCATACAGAATGGGTCGAGTCTGGATCGGGATCTGGCCCACCCTCTCTGCTATGCCTTGGGCCTCCTTTTATAGCCAAAGGGTTCACCAACAGTGGCGAAGTACATGAGGTGTAAAGTATCTACAGGATTATCATCCTTATCACTGACATCTCAGGACAAATGCATGAAATGCTCTGCTGAGGTGTCCCTTGCTTTCTCGGGGCTGGATAAAGGGGCCGTCCCATCAGCACCGCTTAACCCCTTCTGCGGCCAACACCGTGACACGCAACCAGGAGGACAAGCCCTAAACGACAGGCTGGTCACTGCGCTGGAGCGGCGGCACTGTGCTGGGACAGTACCTTGCCGGGGACGATACCTTGCCGGGCCTTCGACGGGCCTGCCCGGCAAGATCTTGCTGGGCGCCCAGCCTCCAGTCTTCTGGCTTCTGATCGTTGTCTTGAATGTTGTCTTCCGGCAGGCCTTGTCGGGACGGGACTTGCCGGGCCCTTGGCCTGCCGGCTCGCGCCTTGCCGGCAAGCGCTGTCTTGTGCTTGTTCCCAGTTGTCCTCCGGCAAGCATCTTGCCGGGAGTCCAACGTCGGGTCTTCTCGGTGACATGTCTGGAGGTCTTCTCCTAGGAAGGCTTGCTCCCCGAAATCTCTATCTTGATCTTGCCGGCCTTGAGCTTGCCGGTGATACGCTGGGTCTTGGATATGTCCCATAAGTGGATTTCTCCCCCGCCAAGTCCTTCTCGCCTGGAGGCTACAACTTGCCGGTGCGTGTCCAGGGGTAATGGACACCCCCTATTCATTACACTGACAGGAGCCCCTGGGCCTGGGCCGGGCAAGCGCGCACAGTGCTGTCCGGGCTAGGCCCAAAAACATGCACCGGCACACGGCGAGAAGTAATCTACACTCATGACCTTTAACTGCGCACTGATGATGGCGCATGAAATCTTGCGACTTGCCGGGGCCCTTGGGCTTGCCGGCAGCGCAAGCAAACAGAGCAGGACGACATGAGGCATGACTGCCATGCTCAAGATTTTATGCTTCTACTCTCGTCAGAGCACTTGGCTCAATGACAAGAGCGAAAAGCTTCCTTATCGGAGCGTATGGCTCGATGACAAGGTTGAGAGCTCCCTTGTCGGAGCGCATGGCTCGACGACAAGGTTGAGAGCTCCCTTGTCAGAGTGCTTGACTCGACGACAAGGTTTGCTAAGTTTGCGATTCCAGCAGAGAACTTTGGCGCTCTCGACGCCGGCTTCCGGCAAGGATGTTGCCGGGAAGGCTTGTGACTTCAGCGGAGAACTTCAACGTTCTCGACGTCGGCTTCCGGCAAGGATGTTGCCAGGAAGGCTTGGCTTCAGCGGAGAACTTCGACGTTCTCGACGCCCCCTTGCCGGAGTGCATGGCTCGACGACAAGGCTGAGAGCCCCCTTGACGGAGTGCATGACTCGACGACAAGGATTGCTAAGCTTGCGACTTCAGCGGAGAGCTTTGCCGTTCTCGACGCCGGCTTCCGGCAAGGATGTTGTCGGGAAGGCTTATAACTTCAGTGGAGAACTTCGACATTCTCGTCGCTGGCTTCCGGCAAGAATGTTGCCGGGAAGGCTTACGACCTCAGCGGAGAACTTCGGCGTTCTCGACGCTGATGACGCCGCAGAGAGCTTGTGGTTTGCCGGGCCTTGGGCTTGCCGGCGGCGCTGGCAGACGAAGCAGGACGGCAGCAGGTGTCGTGTGCCCGAAAAGGAATGCCACACCGCGCGATGAAGAGCCAGCCCCCCGAGTCTTCCCCACAGAGGGTACTGCGGGTTCGGGGCTCGATTCATACGGTCATTCCTGCCGTCACCGCCGTCCTGCCGGCATTCAGCGCAGCGCCCTTGGCATCCTAGGCTGCCAAAGAAACAATTTATCTTAGTCATGCCATTCTTTATACATGCAAGGCATGTTCTCTATGCCAAATAAATGCTCGCCCCCCTCTTGATTAATTCTGTCCTTGCACATATCTTATATCCTACGCTATTTGGTAACCTTGCCGGTGCGCACACTTGCCGCGAGCGCTGGGTTCGGGGCTTCAGCGGCCTGCTGGCGGTGCTGCTATCGACAAGGCGACTTGCCGGGTCAGAACGCAGCTGCTCAGTTTGCCGAGCAGACTCGAGGCGAAACTAGAGCGCGGACTGACCATGGCAAGTCCCTTCGCGTGCAGATTAATGTACAAGGACAAGAAATTAATGAAGACGACACATGCTTGCCGGAGAGCTTCCCGGTGCGCACGCTCCAGCTGGCAGCGCTTGAGGAACGGGTCCTTAGCAGCTTGCCGGGAACGCCGCCTCCCGGAAAGGTTTACCTTCTCGGTTCTAGCGCAGCTGCACACGTCGCCGAGCGGACTCGAGGCGA
Source organism: Elymus sibiricus (assembly GCA_039707655.1). Lineage (NCBI taxonomy): Eukaryota > Viridiplantae > Streptophyta > Magnoliopsida > Poales > Poaceae > Elymus > Elymus sibiricus. The sequence goes on along the minus strand of CM077669.1, from coordinate 185,447,925 downwards.
CATGGAGCGCAACTAGCCCCGAGGAAGGCTCCTTCGCATGTAGTTGTAAGGGGAAAGATGAAGACAGCAAGAGAAATATAACTGCTATAAGTTTCTGTAACTTAGCTTTTCTTGCTGCTCCTCTCGCATAGCGAGGCCACGCTCGTGGTGATGACCGGTAGCTCTCCAGAAGGTTACTCCCTAGGGCGCTGCCAGCCCCCGAGCTCGCCTTCCGTGCGTATTCCTGCAACACTGGTTGGGCATGATATGCCTCGACAGCGTTCAAGCACAACACGTTGATTAGCTTCTGGCTTATGATTAACTTGCTGCAATCTCGACTTCTGCCGAACGTTCCCTTGCTTGCCGGAACCCTTTCCGGTGCGCACGATCCAGGCAGCAGCGCTTGAGGAACGGGTCCTTGGCAGCTTGCTGGGGACGCGCCGCTTCCCGAAAATGTTTACCTTCCCGGCTTTAGCGCAGCTGCACAGATCGCCGAGCGGACTCGAGGCGACATGGAGCGCAACTAGCCCCGAGGAGGCTCCTCAGCATACGGGTTGATGCAGACATCTGAAGATAAAACTCATACTCATTGAAGCAGAAAGCAATAAGAGTCTTAGGACTTAGCTTCTGTGAAGGTCGTGGTGCCCTTCTCTTTGGACGCCATGACGATGAAGATGATCAAAAACTGGCGCGCTGATCGCTAGATCGGGTTTGCACAACCTTTCTCCCCCTACCTGGCGCGCCAAAGATGTCGGGGAAATGACACCCAGGTTCGGCAAAGGAGAAAGGACAGCACAAATAGCGGAACTAACGATCAACGCGAGGGGATTTACCCAGGTTCGGGCCGCTCGGAAGCGTAAAACCCTACTCCTGCTTGGTGGTATTACTGTGGATGTTCTTGGCCCAGTTCTGGGAGCTACAGTAGCAGCTACGCATACAGAATGGGTCGAGTCTTTATCGGGATCTGGCCCCCCCCTCCCTACTATGCCTTGGGCCTCCTTTTATAGCCAAAGGGGTCACCAACAGTGGCGAAGTACATGAGGTGTAAAGTATCTACAGGATTATCATCCTTATCACTGACATCTCAGGACAAATGCATTAAATGCTCTGCTGAGGTGTCCCTTGCTTTCTCGGGGCTGGATAAAGGGGCCGTCCCATCAGCACCGCTTAACCCCTTCTGCGGCCAGCACCGTGACACGCAACCAGGAGGACAAGCCCTAAACGACAGGCTGGTCGCTGCGCTGGAGCGGCGGCACTGTGCTGGGGCGGTACCTTGCCGGGGACGATACCTTGCCGGGCCTTCGACGGGCCTGCCCGGCAAGATCTTGCCGGGCGCCCAGCCTCCGGTCTTCTGGCTTCTGATCGTTGTCTTGAATGTTGTCTTCCAGCAGGCCTTGTCGGGACGGGACTTGCCGGGCCCATGGCCTGCCGGCTCGCGCCTTGCCGGCAAGCGTTGTCTTGTGCTTGTTCCCAGTTGTCCTCCGGCAAGCATCTTGCCGGGAGTCCAACGTCGGGTCTTCTCGGTGACCTGTCTGGAGGTCTTCTCCCAGGAAGGCTTGCTCCCCGGAATCTCTATCTTGATCTTGCCGGCCTTGAGCTTGCCGGTGATGCGCTGGGTCTTGGATATGTCCCATAAGTGGATTTCTCCCCCGCCAAGTCCTTCTCGCCTGGAGGCTACAACTTGCCGGTGCGTGTCCAGGGGTAATGGACACCCCCTATTCATTACACCGACAGCTATACTCTTAGACATGCATGTGTAGGGTGTACTTGACTTGCTATGAATGCTAAAATCTGCCAACACTAAAAATTGGGAAAAGGCTAGATTTTTATTTGGTCAAGTAGTCTAATCACCCCCCCTCTACACATACTTTCGGTCCTACATCTATAAGTCCATCTGGAATTATTACATAATCACCAAAAGTTTTTCTTTAGTCTGATTTACAGTAATTTAATTGATTCTCATGTTTACATTTCAAATTTATATACTTTTTCTTTGATTTGAAAAGGTGATGGCATATTTGTGAGATCAAGAGTAAGAGAGGCACATGTCAATCTTAATGAGGTGTTTTTTGGGAATGTTTATGCGTTCCAATAGTGAATTGTGCTAAGGATCTACATCTGCAGTTGGGTTTGCCTCCTTTGATTTTCTTCAAATAGTGTTTATTTCTTTAATGGCTCTATAAGTGTTGAATGAGGCAGATTTTGAAGACGATACAAGCGAGTTTAGCTAAAAATAATTTCAGCATTTGTATGAGTACGCATGGTAACTTCAATACAAGCTCTCGTAGAGCATAAAATAAACATAATTTTATATCAATGCAAACTACTACCAAGTATATATGGTGTGTATAGTATGTTCTTGCAGCTATTGGATGTATGTAAGCACTTACTACTGCGTAATGCCTAGCGCATGCATCTCTCTGGATCCCTCCTAATTTTATTTGGTATATCATGCAAGGTTGGCTCCATATTATTGTCTTGATATGTGTTTTTCATCTTCTTAATGCAATTGGTCCTTTCCTTCTTTGTTTTTCCTTTTTCCTTAACCTTTTCATGTGTTAGTTCGAATCAACCTATATAATGTAATTAGCGATTACCTGCATTGTTTTTGCCCCCTCCACTTTTTTCCGGGCTTGGGACCGGCATTGGCAGTGCTAGGCCCCCCTACCCCTACTAATACTGAACCAACTTAAGCAACAATTAGTAAATTTACTATTAGCTATAGTTTTAATACTTAGTAGAGAAGAATTAATCTACACTCTAAAATATATCTATATAAATAGGTATGTAGACCATAGTGGAATCTCTAGAAGGTCTTATATTTTGGAACCAAGGGATTAAATATGAAGACAGGTCTGATTGCGTTGTACATATGAAATATAACAATGTGAATATTAGCTATTGGTTCGCGTTAAGTAATAAGCTTGTCGAATGAAATTTCACATAATATAGATTCTCGATGTTTGTTAGTAATGAACCATTTAAAACTCTTGATGCATGTTTGTAGTATTTCACAAAGATAAAATCATATATAATAGCTGAATATGAAAACATGTATGATTGCATTGTACATGTGAAATATAATAATGTCCCAATGCTCTTAGTATTGGTTTGCATTAAATAATAAGCTTGTAGAATGAAGTATACAGATCGTCGATGTTTGGCAGCAATGAACTATTTCCAACTGTTGATTCATGTTATCAATACTTTGGCACGGTAGCATACCATAGTCGACCTGCCATATCATGTTAGCATAGTGAAGTCAGATTTTATTTTCAGGATATTTTGCAGTGTACTAAATATATATGTATGTATAATTCTTATGCAATAGGCCAGTGGCCTCATCTAATGAAAGAAGCATCTTCCGAAATTGTGTTCTTTGTTCATACCTTCAGAATATTTCTTTATAGACTATGTTCTTGACAACATCATCCTCATTGCTATCTTCATCATTTACCTTTACCCTCAGTCCATCCCTTTTTGTGAATCTTGACAAGGCTACGTATAGCTGGCCATGTGTGAAGACTTGTTTAGGTAAATATAGTCCTACCTTGTTTAGAGATTGCCCCTGGCTATTGTTGATAGTCATAGCAAAGCAAACTGATATTGGATATTGCCTCCTTTTTATGACAAATGGCCATGCTGATTCAGTTGGTGACATGACTATTCTTGGAATATATACCTTTTCTCCCACATGTGTTCCCGTTATTATCTCTCTTCGATAAACCTTCTTCCAAGTTGAATAATTGTCATCCTTGTACCATTGCATAACCCAGCACTTTGGTTGATATTACGTAGGAGCATCATAGGTATGCCAACTTTTAATTTAAGCTCGTGATTTGGGATTCCAGGAAATGGTAAGCTGTTCAGGAATTCCGTTGGATATAACACTTCCATTTCTGCATTTAAGGTAGTTGCTTTGCATACTCTGTCGCAACATAGATACGTTTTATCTTCACCTTGTAGTTGATCCATTATGTAGTCATTTATATCGCGAACTGTTTCGTTCCTTGGGCATAATATTGCTCTTTCTTCTAAGTATTCTCGCTGGCGATACTTCACTTGCAAATTGGGATATAAGCTTTCCACAATTGTCTTTTTTCGATCATTTCCTTTCTTGATTAGTATGTCACTTGGTATTTTTATCAATTCCTCACCTTCTACTAATGTATTTTTTCCATCACCAATATTCAGAATTCACTCTGCAAATTTTGCAACTCTTTGTTTGTCTGATTGATCATGTGTTGTGCAGTTCAGTCGCATGTTCTTTGTTAGCTTCATTATTTGGAAGTGCTTCCAAAGATACGACCTTTTAATGGATGCGGCGACTATGTTGTGTCTTCTTCCCTTTGGTATAACAAGAAGTATCTATCGAAAGTCCCCTCCTAGAACCATTGTCATGCCACCGAATGGTCTCTCGCTACTATTCACATTTGTATGCCTTAATATATTGATAACCCACAAGTATAGGGGATCACAACAGTTTTCGAGGGTAGAGTATTCAACCCAAATTTATTGATTCGACACAAGGGGAGCCAAAGAATATTCTCGAGTATTAGCAGCTGAGTTGTCAATTCAACCACACCTGAAAGACTTAATATCTGCAGCAAAGTATTCAGTAGCAAAGTAGCGTGAAAGTAACGGTAACAATGGCAAAGTAACAGTAGCAGTCTTGTAGCGATTGTAATAGTGGCAATGGAAAAGTAACTTAGCAAAGATCAATATGTGAAAAGCTCGTAGGCAATGGATCAGTGATGGATAATTATGTCGGATGGCATTCATCATGCAATAGTTATAACATAGGGTGACACAGAACTAGCTCCAATTCATCAATGTAATGTAGGCATGTATTCCATATATAGTCATACGTGCTTATGGAAAAGAACTTGCATGACATCTTTTGTCCTACCCTCCCGTGGCAGCGGGATCCTAATGGAAACTTAGGGATATTAAGGCCTCCTTTTAATAGAGAACCGGACCAAAGCATTAGCACTTAGTGAATACATGAACTCTTCAAACTACGGTAATCACCGGAAAGGATCCCAGTTATTGTCACCCTGGGGGATGTGGATCATAACTCGTAATAGGTGTCTACAACTTGCAAGATAGGATCAAGAACACATATATATTCATGAAAACATAATAGGTTCAGATCTGAAATCATGGCACTCGGGCTCTAGTGACAAGCATTAAGCATAGCAAAGTCATAGCAACATCAATCTCAGAACATAGTGGATACTAGGGATCAAACCCAAACAAAACTAACTCGATTACATGGTAAATCTCATCCAACCCATCACCGTCCAGCAAGCCTATGATGGAATTACTCACGAACGGCGGAGAGCATAATGAAATTGGTGATGAAGGATGGTTGGTGATGACGACGGCGTCGATTTCCCCAATCCGGAGCCCAAATCAGACTCCAGATATGCCCTCCCGAGGAAGAACAGGAGGTGGCGGCGGATCCTATCGTGAAACGCGATGAACTCTTCTCTCTGATTTTTTTCTCCACAAATAGGAATATATAGGAGTGGAATTGAGGTCGGCGGAGCAGCAGGGGCCCCACAAGACAGGGGGGGCGTGCCCTAGGGGGGGGGGGGCGCCCCCTGGCTTGTGACCAGGTGGTGGCCCCTCTCCGGTTGATTCTTTCGCCAATATTTTTTATTAATTCCAAAAATATTCTCCGTAAATTTTCAGGTCAATCCGAGAATTTTATTTCTGCACAAAAATAACACCAAGGCAATTCTGCTAAAAACAGCGTCAGTCTGGGTTAGTTCCATTCAAATCATGCAAATTAGAGTCCAAAACAAGGGCAAAATAGTTTGGAAAAGTAGATACGTTGGAGACGTATCAACTCCCCCAAGCTTAAACCTTTGCTTGTCCTCAAGCAATTCAGTTGACAAACTGAAAGTCATAAAGAAAAACTTTTACAAACTCTGTTTGATCTTGCTGTTGTAAATACGTCTAACTGATGTTTAGATTTTCATCAAAGATTATAAACTAACCACATTCACAATAACATTTAGGTCTCACATTTACTCATATTAATGGTATAATCAACTAGCGAGCAATAATAATGAGTCTCGGATGACAACAATTTTATCAAAACATTCGTAATACAATATGACATAATGGTATCTTCCTAGCCCTTTCTGAGACCGCAAAACATAAATGCAGAGCACCTCTAAAGAACAAGGACTGACTGGACATTGTAATTCATGGTAAAAGAGATCCAGTCACAATCATACTCAATATCAATTAATAACAAAGCATACAAATGATGGTGGTCCTCTCTAACTGATGCCTTTTTATAAGAGGATGATGACTCAACAGTAAAGTAAAATAGATAGGCCCTTCCCAGAGGGAAGCATTGATTTGCAGAGGTGCCAGAGCTCGAGCTTTTAAAACAGGGATGAATAATGATTTTGAGCGGTATGCTTTCATTGCCAACATAACAACCAAGAGATTTCGGTATCTTCCATGTTAGGTACATTATAGGCGGTTCCCAAACAGAATAGTAAAGTTTTTACTCCCCCTCCACCATTCAATCACACTCCACGGCGGGCCGAATCCACGGGTACCGTCCATACAAACACAATCTTGGGGGAGTTTTGTTTTATTATACTTTGATTTAAATTTTGAGCATGGAACTGGGCATCCCGAATACCAGCCACTTTCTCGTGAATGATAGTGAATTAACACATATCGTGAGAATAACGCACCTAGCATGGAAGATACTGACAGCCCCCAGTCACTACTTGAGCGATTTGGGCACACAAAACGGAATATTATTTGAAGGTTTAGAGTATGGCACATGCAAATTTACTTGGAACGGCCGGTAAATACCGCATATAGGTAGATATGGTGGGCTCATATGGAACATCTTTGGGTTTATGGAAATGGATGCACAAGCAGTATTCCCGCTTAGTACAAGTGAAGGCTAGCAAGAGACTGGGAAGCGACCAACTAGAGAGCGACAACAGTCACAAACATGCTTTGAGATTAACCAGCATTGAATGCAATCATGAGTAGGATATAAATCACCATGAACATAAATATCATGGAGGCTATGTTGATTTTGTTTCAACTACATGCGTGAACATGTGCCAAGTCAAGCCACTTGAATCATTCAGAGGAGGATACCATCCTATCATACTACATCACAACCATTTTAAAATGCATGTTGGCACTCAAGACAAACCATTATTCACTCTTAGCTAATTAAGCATGGCATGAGTAACTATAATCTCTAATTGTCATTGCAAACATGTTTCATCTATAATGAGCTGAATTCAGAACAATGAGCTAATCATATTTACAAAAACAAGATAGGTCGAGTTCATACCAGCTTTTCTCCATCTCAGTTATTTCATCATATATCGTCATTATTGCCTTTCACTTGCACGTCCGAACGGTGTGGATAATAATAAGAGTGCACGTGCTTTGGACTAAGCTAGAATCTGCAAACGATAACTCAAAGGAGAAGACAAGGTAATATGGGCTCTCTGTAAAGTAAACAATAGTGCATATGAGAGGCATTCAATATTTTCATTGTGGTCTTCTCCTTATGACCCAAAGGAAAGAAAATTCGAAACAAAAGCGAGAAAAACTATTTACACGGGAAAGCTCCCAACAAGCAAAAGAAGAACGAGAAATCTTTTTGGATTTTCTTTTAATACTACAACTAAACAAACTAGAAGGTAAAACTAGAACTAATAATTTTTTGGATTTTCTCAAGGTTAATTAAACACACAAGAAGAAAACGAAAAAGAAGAAATAAAATACCAAGGATGATACAATGAAAAAGTATGAACACCGACAACTGAAATGAGTGTGTAAACATGAATGTAATGTCGGTGAGAAATACGTACTCCCCCAAGCTTAGGCCTTTGGCCTAAGTTGGTCTAGGGCCATGGCTGGAAATAACCATCTCCGGGATACTCCGGAGGATACTGAGGGTTCCACTGATTGGCGAGCTCCTGTGGCTCCCACTGAAAAACCGGAGCTTGATATGGATCAAGGGCTGGTACCGGCTCAGGTGCTGGGGGTTGCGACAAACCCCAATATCTGTAGATATCATCGGGCATAATAGTTTACCTGCCTGAATGAATATCGAACAAAGAAGAAGCGGGCAGAGTAATAATCTCACAAGTACCCTGACTAAATACTAAGTTGTAAAGCAGCCTCTTATCATTATCTTTCCTAATAAAATCATGTGCTACCATGCTGTCATAATCTAAATATCTCGTAGGTAGTAACATTTCATCTTCCTCGTCAAGCCTAATGGGTATCTTAAAATGTTTGGCTAAACGAGATGCATAGATACGTCCAAATATGGGACCCTTTGAACGGTTTAAGTTCAACCGTTGGGCCACTATAGCGCCCAGACTAAAAGTTCTATCAGTAAGTAAAGCGTGGCGCAGGATGGCAAGGTCAGGTGCACTGAGGCTTCCACTCTCCCCACGACCAACTAAACATCTCCCCGCGAATAATGAATAATAGCGTAGCACAGGAAAATGTAAACTAGCCGCTCTTGCCTTTGACACCCCTCTCTCTTCCCCCACAGTGATTGAGGCAATAAAGTCCTCCATGTCTCTAGGACGTGGTTCACTGATGCTGCCCTCATAAGGTATTTTGCAAACATTGCAAAAATCGTAAAGCGACATTTCCTTAGGCACATCATATAGGTAAAATTCTACCATGGGAGGATTCTTCCTAGGATAAAATTGAAAATTTTGCACGAAGGTATTAGTGAGTAAGAGGTATTGGTCACACTGATCGTTGAGGAAGTTGGTGATGCCCGCATTCTCAGCCAAACAATAAAAATCTTTATATAATTCCGGCCGCCCTCAAGAATGCATTGCTTGGCCATTCACATGGTCGAACCTCTGCGACGCGAGGGATATTATATTTGGGCTTCTTTTCCACATCATTTTCATCATCCTTCGAGCCCCGGCTTGAAGAACCTCTTAATAATCTCCTCAACATTTTCTGAAAAATTCTGAAATTTTTAGTGACTCACAATAAAGGTGAATAAAACTCAACAAAACTCATACCAACTACTCCCACAAGTGCCTAGAAGCTATATAATGCATCAAAACTACTTGGGACCATACAAATTTGACATGCAAGCACAAGAACAAGGTCACCACAGCAGCAAAAAATTGCAATATATAAAGCACTAGAACAAAAACTAATTGGACCATTGGAGGAGTCACATACCGATGAGCAATCCCCTAAAACAGTTTTGCAAATGGAGCTTTGAGCAAGGAGATCGAAAATGGCAGCGAAATGAGCTAGAACACGGGTTTGAGCAATGGTGGGATTTTTTCTGGAGGAAGACGAAGTGGATTGTGGCTGGAATAAGTGAGGGGGCCCCACGTGGGACCCACAAGCCAGGGGGCGTGCCCAGGGGGGGTGGGCGCGCCCTGCAGGCTTGTGGCCCACTGGTGCAGGCCCCTGATGTGTTCTCAGTACCAAAAAATCTAAAATATTCTAGAAAAAATCATACTACATTTTCAGGGCATTCTGAGGACTTTTATCTTCAGGTCATTTTTCTATTGCACGGATAAATCAGAAAACAGAAGAATAATAGCATTTTTACTGTAATTTACTCTAAATAACAGAAAGTAAAAGTTGGGTACAGAAGGTTGTGCCTCCAAAATTCATCCATCTCATGCTCATCGAAAAGAATCCATCAATAAGGTTGATCAATTCTTATTGACAAACTGTTTTCGAGTGACACGGAACCGGAGAATTTTCGAATGACACTAGGTTACCTCAATGGGGATATGCATGTCCCCAACAATAAGTAAATCATATTTCTTCTTGGTAGTAGGTAGAGGGAATTCAAAACCTCCAATAATAATCATTGGAATTTTTTCAATGGAGTTGATACTATGAACTTGAGGTTGTTTCTTCGGGAAGTGTACCGTATGCTCATTACCATTAACATGAAAAGTGACATTGCCCTTGTTGCAATCAATAACAGCCCCTGCAGTATTCAAAAAGGGTCTACCAAGGATGATCGACATACTGTCGTCCTCAGGAATATCAAGGATAACAAAGTCCGTTAAGATAGTAACATTTGCAACCACAACAGGCACATCCTCACAATTACCGATGGGTAAAGCAGTTGATTTATCAGCCATTTGTAAATAGATTTCAGTAGGTGTCAACTTATTCAAATCAAGTCAACGATATAAAGAGAAAGGCATAACACTAACACCAGCTCCAAGATCACATAAAGCAGTTATAACATAATTTCCTTTAATAGAGCATGGTATAGTAGGTACTCCGGGATCTCCTAGTTTCTTTGGTACTCCACCCTTAAAAGTGTAATTAGCAAGCATGGTGGAAATCTCAGCTTCCGGTATCTTTCTTTTATTTGTCACAATATCTTTCATATACTTAGCATAAGGAGACATTTTCAGAATATCCGTCAAGCGCATACGCAAAAAGACAGGTCTAAGCATTTCAACAAAGCGCTCAAAATCCTCATCATCCTTTTTCTTGGATGGTTTAGGAGGAAAGGGCATGGGTTTCTGAACCCATGGTTCTCTTTCTCTACCATGCTTCCTAGCAACAAAGTCTCATTTATCATATCTCTTGTTCTTAGGTTGTGGGTTATCAAGATCAACAGCAGGTTCAATCTCCACATCGTTATCATTACTAGGTTGAGCATCATCATGACCATCATCATTAATATTATCACTAGGCTCATGTTCATTACCAGATTGTGTCTCAGCATCGGAAATAGAAATATCATTTGGGTTTTCATGTGTATCTATAACAGGTTCACTAGCAGCATGCAAAGTCCTATCGTCATTCTTTTTCCTACTATTACTAGGACGACTAGGTGCATCAGTATTAACTCTCTGAGAATCTTGCTCAATTCTCTTAGGATGGCCCTCGGGATACAAAGGTTCCTGAGTCATTTTACCACCTCTAGTCACAACTCTAATAGAATGATCATTGTTCTTACCATTCATCTCATTAAGCAAATCATTTTGTGCCTTAAGTACTTGTTCTACTTGAGTAGTTACCATGGAAGTATGTTTACTAATAAGCTTAAGATCATTGATAGTTCTACTCATATAATCACCCAAGCGATCAAGAATGTGGGCATTATGTTTCAATTGTCTACTAACATAAGCATTGAAATTTTCTTGCTTGACTACAAAGTTATCAAATTCATCCAAGCATTGGCTAGCAGACTTATTATAAGGAACATCACCTTCATCAAATCTACGGAGAGAATTTACCTCTACTACATGTGTCGGGTTATCAAGACCATGTATTTCTTCAATAGGTGGTAGATTCTTAACATCTTCAGCTTTAATACCATTTTCCTTCATAGATTTCTTTGCCTCTTGCATGTCTTCAGGACTGAGAAATAGAATACCTCTTTTCTTCGGAGTTGGCTTTGGAGGTGGTTTGCGAATAGTCCAATCATTATCATTGCTCAATATATTATTCAATAGTAGTTCAGCTTGTTCAACAGTTCGTTCCCTGAAAACACAACCAGCACAACTATCTAGGTTGTCCCTAGAAGCATCAGTTAGTCCATTATAAAAGATATCAAGTATTTCATTTTTTCTTGAGAGGGTGATCAGGCAAAGCATTAAGTAATTGGAGAAGCCTCCCCCAAGCTTGTGGGAGACTCTCTTCTTCAACTTGCACAAAGTTAAATATTTCCTGCAAGGCAGCTTGTTTCTTATGGGCAGGAAAATATTTTTCAGAGAAGTAATATATCATATCCTGGGGACTACACACACAACCAGGAGCAAGAGAATTAAACCATATCTTAGCATCACCCTTTAATGAGAAAGGAAACAACTTAAGAATAAAGTAGTAACGATTTTTTTCCTCATGAGTAAATAGGGTGGCTATATCATTCAATTTAGTAAGATGTGCCACAACTGTTTTAGATTCATAACCATGGAAAGGATTAGATTCAACCAAAGTAATTAACTCAGGATCGACAGAGAATTCATAATCCTTATTAGTAACAAAGATAGGTGAAGTAGCAAATTTAGGATCATATTGCATTCTAGCATTCAAAGATTTTTCTTTCCACTTGCGTAGCAATTTCTTAAGATCATCTCTATCTTTACAAGCAAGAAAGTCCCTAGCTACCTCTCCTTCCATAACATAACCTTCAGCTATATCAGGCAATTCATATCTAGGAGAGCTAGGTCTAGCAGGTGTCTCATAGTATTCAGTTTCAATAATTTCAACAGATTCAGAGATATCATCAGTTTCAGCATTCACTCTAGCAATTTGTTCATCAAGAAATTCACCCAGTGGCAAAGTAGTATCAAGCAAGGTGTCATCATAAATATCATGCATAGTAGAAGTGGCATCATCAATTACTTGCGACATATCAGAATTACTAGCAGGTGGTGGTGTCGCAAGTTTACTCATAACAGAAGGTGAATCAAGTGCAGAGCTAGATGGCAGTTCCTTACCTATCCTCGTAGTTGAGGGATAGATCTTGGTTTTAGCATCTTTCATATTTTTATAGTGATCAACAGATATAAACCCCAAGTGACTCAAAGAATAGAGCTATGCTCCCCGGCAACGGCGCCAGAAAAAGGTCTTGATAACCCACAAGTATAGGGGATCGCAACAGTTTTTGAGGGTAGAGTATTCAACCCAAATTTATTGATTCGACACAAGGGGAGCCAAAGAATAATCTCGAGTATTAGCAGCTGAGCTGTCAATTCAACCACACCTAAAAGATTTAATATCTGCAGCAAAGTATTCAGTAGCAAAGTAGCGTGAAAGTAACGGTAACAATAGCAAAGTAACAGTAGCAGTCTTGTAGCGATTGTAATACTGGCAACGGAAAAGTAACTTAGCAAAGATCAATATGTGAAAAGCTCATAGGCAATGGATCAGTGATGGATAATTTTGTCGGATGGCATTCATCATGCAATAGTTATAACATAGGGTGACACAGAACTAGCTCCAATTCATCAATGTAATGTAGGCATGTATTCTATATATAGTCATACGTGCTTATGGAAAAGAACTTGCATGACATCTTTTGTCCTACCCTCCCGTGGCAGCGGGGTCCTAATGGAAACTAAGGGATATTAAGGCCTCCTTTTAATAGAGAACCGGACCAAAGCATTAGCACTTAGTGAATACATGAACTCTTCAAACTACGGTAATCACCGGAAAGAATCCTAGTTATTGTCACCCTGGGGGATGTGGATCATAACTCGTAATAGGTGTCTACAACTTGCAAGATAGGATCAAGAACACATATATATTCATGAAAACATAATAGGTTCAGATCTGAATTCATGGCACTCGGGCCCTAGTGACAACCATTAAGCATAGCAAAGTCATAGCAACATCAATCTCACAACATAGTGGATACTAGGGATCAAACCCTAACAAAAGTAAGTCGCTTACATGGTAAATCTCATCCAACCCATCACCGTCCAGCAAGCCTACGATGGAATTACTCACGAACGGCGGAGAGCATCATGAAATTGGTGATGAAGGATGGTTGGTGATGACGACGGCGTCGATTTCCCCTCTCCGGAGCCCAAATCAGACTCCAGATCTGCCCCCCCGAGGAAGTACAGGAGGTGGCGGCGGCTCCGTATCGTGAAACGCGATGAACTCTTCTCTCTGATTTTTTTCTCCACAAATAGGAATATATAGGAGTGGAATTGAGGTCGGTGGAGCAGTAGGGGCCCCACAAGACAGGGGGGCGCGCCCTAGGGGGGGGCGTGCCCCCCTGGCTTGTGACCAGGTGGTGGCCCCTCTCCGGTTGATTCTTTCACCAGTATTTTTTATTAATTCCAAAAATATTCTCCGTAAATTTTCAGGTCAATCCGAGAACTTTTATTTCTGCACAAAAATAACACCAAGGCAATTCTGCTGAAAACAGCGTCAGTCTGGGTTAGTTCCATTCAAATCATGCAAATTAGAGTCCAAAACAAGGGCAAAAGAGTTTGGAAAAGTAGATACGTTGGAGACGTATTATATATCCCTTAGAGTCATGTCTAGTGCCTCAAAACATAGGTTGTTTGCCATTGGAGCTTCATCCCATAGTATTAGGGACGTCTTTTTTAGTAGGTCTGCCAAGTGTGAACCTTGTTTGATGTCACATGTTGACTCTTCTGTAAAGATTAGGGGGATGTGGAACCTTGAGTGTGCCATTCTACCTCCCTGTAGAAGCAGCGCTGCAATATCACATGACGCCACTGCTAATACTATCTTGCCTTCAAATTGCAACTTTGTTGTGATTGCCTTCCATAGGTATGTTTTACCTGTCCCGCCATATCCGTCCACAAATATTTGATTTCCCAAATCCTTGTCAATAGATTCAATTATTGATTCAAATGCAAGACGTTGTTCATAGGTCAGAGTGCCAAAGATCCTCAGATGCTCTTATTTTTGCTCATCTTTGTTGTAATTAATCTCTTCATTGAGTAGTTTGTTTCCAAGTTCCTTTATTTCTGACGAATCTGGAAGTTCTATTCCGGGGTATTCCTTAATTGTCTTTCCAGCTTGTCTCATGAGCTTTTCTATTTCCACCAAGGCGTGTCCTTGCTTCTGTGAAGCAGTGAGGCAAAGTGTAGGATAGTTCAAGATTTTTCTCTTTCTATACTCCATATCTTCACTTAGTACCTCACAGCATGTTTCCCACAATTGTTTTGGGCTTGTGACCTCACAGTGGCATATTATTGTTGTGAATAACTGTCTTAGTTGGTTGCCAGTCGCCCAATTTGATGCCTCATTGATGCACTCTATCCACTCTTTGTCATCATCGAGAAATCCTAGTGCTTCAGAAGCAGAATTGTATGATGTGTGGGCAACACCATTTATTGTTCTTATGTCTTCAAAACATGTGCATCCTTTCTTGACATTAAGTAGCATTCGCATGTAGTATTTTTGTCCACTTGCTGGATGGGCATAATATATCCTTCCAACTGATCTTCCTTTCTTCCTTTTTCTCCACTTCGCCTCTTTCATCTTCCAGACCCATTTTGATGGGAATGCTGCATATGTTAATTCTCTCGCTTATTCACACATCTTGTTTGTCTCCATCCATTGTGTAAATTTAGTGATTCCTACTCTTTCTTTCCTTACAATCTTTGTTAAATCTGTAGAATCTGAGAAAATTAGTTGTTGCTCATTTTCCAGGTGGAATGGCAACCTTTCAATGCAGGGATCTCTGAAGTGCATTTCGAATTGAAATATTCTCCAACATGCGTCATTGCCGGATATATATATGTGCATTCTAGGTACCGTTTGATCTCATCGTTTTCTATTATTGCTGTTGCTTTGTCATCACCTTTATTTATGTATTTAAAAAGGTATTTTATGGATAACGATCTGTTACAAACCTCGACAGTTATATGTGCTTGATATTTGACCAGCAGGTTTCTGTTGTATGGGACTACGTACCTGTTGTCCAACGTTACTTCCCCTTTCTATATGTACCTTCCATCGTCTCGTCTTCTATATATTGGGTATCCATCTCCATCGACAGTGGTATTGGTGTTAAATTTCTTTGGGAACTTCCTTATGCAATTTTTATCGACCATGCATGGTGACTTCGTGTTCGCTGCAGCACACGGCCCGTGCCATGCATCATGTAGTTTTCTACAGCTGCATATCCTTCAGGTTCAATTTCCTTGTCTGGGATCTCTGCACAAGTTATTTTTGTTATGGTATATGTGGATTGCACTAGCCCTTTCCATCAGTTCGAACTTTTGGTTGCATTGGCTAGTGCATGAAGCTTAACATGGTATAAGAGCTAAGGTCTTGAGTTCAAGTCCTAGCTTTCACAATTTATTAAAAATTGCTGGTAGCCCCCCTTTGTGTCCACGTAGAGGCCTCTTGAGTCATACATGAGTTTCGCGCGCCGTCGCTCTCTTCCGGTTGCACGTGTTGACTTGTCTTTCCCGTCACACGTGAGAGGGGGTGTTATGGTATATGTGGATTGCACTAGCCCTTTCCATTAGTTCGAACTTTTGGTTGCGTTGGCTAGTGCATGAAGCTTAACAATTTTATCTACCTCTGATGGTTCAGGATACTTGTGTTTCTTTTCCTTTTAGTTGAGGAATATGACTATGTGTGCATGTGGGAGGCCCCTTTTTTGGAACTCTATTGTGTATATAACTGTAATTTAATAAAATAACAGCTAGTTATTTTCTATAGGAAATTAAATAACATGTGTGATAAAGTAGGTAGAAAATATTACTTGCGAATGTTTTTCCGAAGTATTCCCTTTCTCTTATGTCTCTCATGAACTCCTTGAGCTTTATGTGAAATACTCGATCAAGAATATCAGGTCTTTCGTATGCTGTTTGGCCTACCTCCTATAACATAGCTTCAATCTCCGGCCAAGCTGCATTGCACATGAATTTCACAAACAGGTCTGGGTATCCAGACCACCGACATATTGCCATAGCATGTTGGAAGTTTTGCGCCTTGTATCTAGGGCTATCTGTGAAGGTCGATGGCAGCAGTATCCTTTTTCCTACTTGGTCAGCCCTTGTATCTCCTCTTTCTATTGTGTCCTGTATGCCACCATACAATTCTGTTGTGTTTTTATCCAGTCTTGTCTGTACTACAAAATGCATGCAAGGGCATCCACAATGAACTGCAATGTAAGCTTTTCACACATCAGCAAGTGCATCAATTGGTTAGTACGTTGTGGTAGACGATATGCGTAGTATTCCAACATTGTTACATGCTTTCTCTTGCATTTTGCACCTTGTTTTAATATGTAAGGTATTTTTTCTATGTACCCATCTTCTCCATAGGGGAACAATGGTGGATACTGCATAGCCATGAATTTTGGATGGTTCTCTGATATTCTTCTTGGCTTCATGTTTTTGTACTGAATGATGATATCCCGTCCTTGTCTATTTTCTGTAGCATCATTCTCGATCAGGGCTGCCACTTTAGTTGCAGATGGCATGTCATTCCGTCTTCCATCTATGCTTCGCTTACTGATTAGTTTTAATCTCAAGTTGTGATAGTCACCTTATTCAAATCTATCCCTTGCCATTCTAAAAGTTTTTTCAAGTATGTTATCTCTATCAAGCATATTTTTAAAGGCCCTCGACGATGTGAGGGTCTATTGACTCCCTTTTATCTTCTGATGATGATGCATTAATCCTGTTTCTTACTTCATTTTCAGTGTCATAGATGTACAGTTGTGCCTAGCATGGTTTATCTTTATCTTCAGGTAGTATAGTATACCTATTCTGTGGTAGTTTTGCCCATTCATTCTGAAAACATATGGCCCACTTCCATTGTTGTGAAAGTGAACATGGAGTTGTATAATCTGATATTTTGCATACAGTTTTTTGACCTCTTGCCATTGCCTTTCCTTACCAATTTCGCTAGGTAGCTCGGAGGCTCTCTTAGTGGTGGCAAATCAACCTTGCCATGTTGGCAGCATAGTCCAAATGATGGCATGCTTTTTGCTCTGCCTGAAGATCTTTCTTCATACCAGAAAATTGCACCACATCGTTCACACTTGCAGTTTGATTTTCCGAAGTTCCAAATTTCCATATCAGCCCTTTCCGATGCCCTGTTCAAGTTTCAGAATTTAGCATTAATTTTAATATTAGTAATGTCAGGTCTTGTTGATAGTAAAAAATTAAACTTAATAGAACTTACAATTCTTGTTTTTGTTTCTTTCTCATCGAGTTTGATGTAGTAGACCTTTTGTTTCTTTTAGGCATGTACATGCGTTTAAGGGAAAATATCAGTTTCACGAATGTCCAAATTTCAGATGTTTATTATATTTTCTTGTTGCTTACCTCATAGTATTACCAGTCTGGCCAGTCATTACTCTTTTCTTTGTCGATAGTTCTGTTTGAAATATGCCCTAGAGGCAATAATAAAATTCTTATTATTATATTTCCTTGTTCATGATAAATGTTTATTATCCATGCTGAAATTGTATTGATTGGAAACTCAAACACATGTGTGGGTATATAGACAACACTGTGTCCCTAGTGAGCCTCTACAGGACTAGCTCGTTGATTAAAGAAGGCTATGGTTTCCTGGCCATAGACATGAGTTGTCATTTGATAACGGTGAGGGAGTCCGGGATTAAGGGTTCCTTGGACTGCCGGCCTATTTCTCATAGGCCGGGTTCATCGGCCGCTCACGGAGGATGGGATTGATCGAAGGCCTCGTCGCTATGGAGGAGACCTCAGGAGTCGTGGCGTGTTTTTCAAGTTTAAGGTAGTAGATTAGGCATGTTTTATCCCTCCGGTGAACAACCAACCATGTGTAACCCTAATGACCCCCGGCGTCTATATAAGCCAGGGGGTTGTAGTTTGTAGGGTGGAGAAACTCATCTAGGGTTTTAGCTAGTCGATCTCGAGGTAGATCAACTTTGTAACCTTCATACCATCAATATAATCGAGCAGGACGTAGGGTTTTACCTCCATAGGAGGGCCCGAACCTGGGTAAAACCTCGTCTCCTTTGTCCCCTTGTTACCATCGATCCTAGACTCACAGCTCGGGACCCCCTACCCGAGATCCGCCGGTTTTGACACCGACATTGGTGCTTTCATTGAGAGTTCCGATGTGATCACCAAAAGGATCGATGGCTCGTCTTGTCATAAGCAATGGGATCTGTAGCCAGGATGCCCCGCCCTTGGTCAGATCTTCCTAGGCGGCAGCATCTGGTCGCGTGCTGACCCGACTGACCATCTCGGCCAGATCGGAAGTTTCTCCCCCGATCAAGAAATCAGATTCGGCACCTTAGAGTTCGTCGCTGATTCACGGGGAGAGCTTGTTTGGACAGAACCCTCAGCTCTCATGGAGGGGCCCGCAGATCCCGACGCCTCGACGCCGGGAGCATCGGCCCCCACCTCTGCAGTGGCCTTTACCCCCGGGCTGTCTAGAACGCCTAGCCCAGTCGTCGTGCCCGGACCCGCCATGGCCGAACATAATCTGGATTCGCTGTCAAGCGGCTCCGGAGCCGCGACGCTGCGGATTGACCCCGTGCGCTTCAGCGACACGTGCTCCGCCGAGGTCTTGTCCCTGAACTAGCTACTAGATCGGATTCGAACCATGGGCATGGCCGACGACCAGACCCCGGTTTATGACCGGATCAGGCTTAAACCCGATGACAGGGAGATTCGCACCCCCTCGGTCATGCACATAGTCGCCACCGTCGAGTGTCTAGATGGAGGCTCGTCCCTCCAACAACCGGAACTAAAAATGGTTTATATCCCAATTTCCGATCATCAGGATCTCTCTTGTAACCCGGACTCTGGAATTCGCTCCGGAAAAAGTTCGGGATCGATCCCCGATCTGGCGCGCGATTCGAACCCTGCGTCAAACCCCGTGATTCCGGACTCACATCGTGGCACGGAACCAAAGTTTTTCGCACCCACCACCCAAGTTGAGCACTCAAGCATCGCAGGAGAGTCGAAATCCTCGGACTTACGGGATGTCAAACAATTACCAGGGGAGTCGGTTCATCATTTTTGGGCTAGACTCCTCCTCAGTAGAGACAAAGTACCAGGCTCTAGTGACCGGGATATAATGGCAACCTTCACCCGCAATTTTCATGATGAAGGGATCCTCAATGCCATATCCCGTCGACACGTTCGCGGCTTCACTGAGCTGTCAGAGCTAATACAAAAACACTATGCCATGGAAAGCACCTAGCAAACCGAATGGCGACTTTCGGAATCAGACTTTACCGAACACCCTAGAGGAGATCGGAAAAAGCGGATACCCCCGAAGCGGCTAGCCGAACACGAACCCACCGAAAAAAGAAATAGACCCCCTACGGGGGCCAAAACTGTACTTGACGGACTATTGGACAAGCCATGCCCTATACATTTTGTATTGCTGAACACAAGCCCGACTCACAGCCTCAGAGCTTGCTGGGTCGTCAGGCAGGTCGCAAAAAGTGGAGAGGCCATCCTCGAGGCACTACCGCTGAACATGCGTTCCACAACGCCACCAGAATACAATGCTGAAGTCCTGACGATCTACGAAACATTCCCCTCTAGGAACAGGAGGAAAAGAGCTCTTAGAGAACTCGAACAGGTCTACCATGGGGCGACAACAAGTTCATGGGCAGACATACCAATCACCTTCGGAGACACTGACCAACCAACAATCCGTCCCGGTCGAACACCGGCCGCACTGGTTCTAAACCCCATCGTCGATGGTTTCAGACTACAGAAGGTGCTAATGGACGGTGGCAGTGGTTTAAACCTCATCTACGAAGACACCCTGGAAAAAATGCAGTTCGACCGATCTCGCATCCAGCAAAGCAACACAACCTTCCGAGGGATCATCCCTGGGAAAGAGGCGCGTTGTTCAGGGTATATCACCCTGGACGTAGTGTTCGGCATACCCGAAAACTACCGATCTGAAGAGCTTCTCTTCCATATCGTGCCCTTCTCCAGTGGCTACCACACCCTGTTGGGGCGTGACGCCTTCACAAAATTCCAAGCTATACCCCATTATGGGTATATGAAGCTCAAGATGCCAGGCGCGACCGGGGTAATCACAATCGCCAGTGATCCGAATATAGCCCTTCGAGCCGAGAACAAAATAGCAGCGCTCGCCCTGGAGGCACTAACTGAGACCTTTGTTGCAGAAGAACTGACTGCACTCCGGTCAATAGTGGACAAGGATGATGTGATCCTTAGCAAAAGGCCCAAACCCACGTCCTTTAAACCTGCAAAAGAAATTGTTAAATTTCAGGTACACCCAACGGACCCTAATAAGACAGCGTCCATCGGAGCTCAGTTGGACCCCATGGTGGACGAGGCGCTGCGAGCATTCTTACGAGAAAACTGGGACATCTTCACCTGGCATCCTTCCGATATGCCAGGAATCCCACGGCGGCTGGCAGTACATAGTCTGAATATATTCCGAGGCTTCAAGCCCGTCAAACAGACTCTACGCTGCTTTTCCGAGCCTAAGCGACAAGCTATGGGTGAAGAACTAGCTAAATTGCTAGAGGCTGGATTCATACGGGAGATCAAGCACCCCGAATGGTTGGCAAACCTGGTGATGGTACCAAAGAAAGACAAATCCTGGCGGATGTGCGTCGATTTCAAAGACCTTAACAAGGCCTACCCTAAGGACCCTTTCCCCCTACCACACATAGACCAGATTATTGACCCCACAGCCAGACACGATTCCCTGTGCTTCCTTGACGCTTACTCTGGATACCATCAGATCAAAATGATGGAATCCGACCAAGCTGCAACCGCATTCATCACCCCCTACGGGCCATTTTGCTTCAACACAATGCCTTTCGGGCTAAAAAACGCTGGGGCTACATACCAGCGCATGATCCAGACCTGTCTCGAGAAACAGGTTGGCAAAACAGTCGAGGCATACATGGACGACGTGGTCATTAAAACCAAACACGTCAGCCAGCTGATCGACGACCTAAGGCAAACCTTTGCCAGCTTACGTGAGTACAATATACGACTCAATCCGGAGAAATGCGTCTTGGGAGACCCTGCGGGTAAACTGCTCGGATTCATTGTTTCCCATAGAGGAATAGAAGCGAATCCGACTAAGATCTGTGCCCTATCGGAACTTGCAATTCCCATAGAGCTAAAGCATGTCCAAAAGTTGGCGGGTTGTGTGGCGCTGTTAAGCCGCTTTATTTCCCGTCTCGGTGAAAAGGCTTTACCGCTCTACAGGTTGCTGAAACGGACCAACAATTTCGAATGGACCGATGAAGCAGCTGCCGCGTTAGAGGAAATTAAAACACTGCTGGCAAGCAACCCCATACTCACAGCACCAGGCGCCGGTGAACCAATGTTATTGTACATATCGGCCACCAACCAAGTGGTTAGCGCAGTGCTCGTCGTCGAACGAGAGGAGGAGGGTCACAAATTCCAGATACAGAAGCCGGTCTACTATGTGTCAGAAGTACTAACGCAATGCAAGTCCAGATACCCGCATTACCAGAAGATAGCCTATACAGTATTTATGGCGTCACGGAAACTAAGACACTACTTTCAAGAGTGTTCGGTCACAGTGGCATCCGTAGTACCCTTGAACGATATAATCAATAATAGGGACGCCACCGGTCGCATAGCCAAATGGACCATTGAACTCCTTCCTTTCGAAATTGCCTGTAAGCCACGACGAGCTATTAAATCTCAGGTGTTGGCAGATTTCCTCGCCGATTGGACAGAGGCCGATCTCCCCAGGGAATATAGTACATACTCCCATTGGACGATGTACTTCGACGGATCCAAAACATTGGCCGGACTGGGGGCTGGAGTTATTCTCACATCCCCAAGAGGCGACAACGTCCGATACATGTTGCAAATCATGTGTGCCGATTCCAACAATGCAGCCGAATACGAGGCACTTCTGCACGGTCTTCGGATGGCAGCTTCTATGGGCATACAATGGCTGGAGGTACGGGGAGACTCGAACCTGGCCATCTCTCAAATCAATGGAGAATTCGATGCCAAAAACCCGAAGATGGCGGCATATAGAGACGTCGTCCATAAAATATCCGCACGGTTCGAGGGGCTGGAATTCCATCACGTCGCTAGAGACAACAACCAGGCCGCTGACTTACTGGCCCGCATGGGGACCAAACGCGACCCTGTCCCAAAAAACACCTTCCTTGAGTGGCTCTTCAAGCCATCGGTGGTATGGCAGGACGATAATAAGGGCGCCAGATCCATCAGCGCGGAAGAGGTTGTTCCCCCTATAAATGAACCAGACGACCAAATCATCGGCGGCTCCGTAATGGACGAAATGCCTTCGGCTCATGAGGTCATGGCAGTAATTACACCATGGACCGAGCCCTTCCTCGCTTACCTTCTTCGCCAAGAACTCCCTGACGATCAGACAGAGGCGAGACGCATAATTCGGTGATCCAAGGCCTATAAGTCCACGAGGGTGAGTTATACAAGAAAAGCACCACCGGAGTACTCCAGCGCTGCATATCTGAGGAAGAAGGAAAGCAGCTCTTGGCCGAAGTCCACGCAGGAATGGGCGGCCATCACGCCGTGGCAAGGGCCTTAGTAAGCAAGGCCTTTCGGGCTGGTTTCTTCTGGCCCACCGCTCGAGCAGACGCCCAGTCACTTGTCCAGCAATGCGTGGGATGTCAACTCTTTGCAAATCAAAGTCACATGCCCCCAACCGCTCTTCGGACTATTCCGATCACCTGGCCTTTTGCTGTTTGGGGGCTGGATATGGTCAGACCACTTAAAGGGGGGACCAAAAAGAATAAATATCTACTGGTCATGGTTGACAAGTTCACCAATTGGATCAAAGCAAAACCTGTCAAATCAGCCAAGTCCGGACCAGTAATCGACTTTATATCCGGCGTGGTACACCGTTACTGCGTCCCGCATAGTATAATAACGGACAATGGATCCAACTTCACCGCCTAGGATGTAAAGGACTGGTGCGCAAAAATGGGCATCAAGCTCGACTATGCATCGGTATATCACCCGTAGACCAATGGACAAGTCGAACGGGCCAACGGCCTCATCATGAGTGGTATTAAACCACGTCTCGTCCGATCTCTTCATGAGTCCGACTTCCATTAGGTGGAGGAGCTTGACTCCGTTCTGTGGGGCCTGTGTACCACCCCGAATCGATCAACGGGATACACACCGTTCTTCATGGTCTACGGGGCAGAAGCAGTCCTTCCCTGTGATATTATTCACGACGCACCAAGGGTGCGCATGTACGAAGAAAAGGAGGCCGAGTTAGATCGGCAGGACAACTTGGACGCCTTAGAAGGAGAGCGCGACATAGCTCGGGCTCGCTCCACTTTCTACCAACAGCAGGCCCGGCGTTACCAGAGCAGGGAGGTCATGGCAAAAGCATATAACGTGGGCGAACTCGTCTTATGGCTCCCGGAGAAGCAGAAGCATAAACTCAATCCCAAATGGGAGGGCCCCTTCATAATCGACGAAGCACTCGTAGGAGGGGCTTACCGTCTTCGAAACCCGCCGGATAACCGCCTCGAACCAAACCCATGGAACGCAGCTCACCTTCGGCGCTTCTACGGCTAGACCGGTGTCAGCTTACTTTTTATCCTCCTTTTTCTTTCCTTTCTTTTTCATTTCCCTTCCCTCCCACTTTGATTTTTGGCAGGTTCGGATTTTTTCTTCCCAAGTCTATGTTCGGCTAAACCGAGCTAGTGTTAAGATTTTCGGCATACATCATCAAATGTTAAAACCAAATAAAACACCTAGGGGCTTCTTCCCGAAGACAATGATTATATATTTTAAGCATCTATTCACATTTCCTATGTATGCATGTTTCCCTTGTCGATTTTTAAGCCATTATATGCATCAATTCGAACTAAGATTTTTGCCGAGCTGGGTTGCCTCGCTCCTGTGTTTACCCTCTACGTTCCCGATTGTTCGGCTAGAGGGTAAAGGGAGCACCTCTGCAATTGCTATGACCGGGTTATCGGATGCATACCTCATATGGGTGAAGCCAAAAGCTAGCTATCTTTAGCAGAAAATTGGTCGGCTACGACGGAAGCAACAAATAAAATTATGGTTGTTATTACCATTACTCAGGCTTCTTTTCCCAAAAAAGCCATTAGTCGCATACTAGCAGTATACGGCCTTACTATCCACGATTTCCGTGGAAACCTAAAGGAAGGCACCGATAGAGGTACTATTTTCTTTGGAAGATGTTTCTTACGCTAAGCAGTAATATAACATATCTCCCTGTGCATCTTCTGTCTGTTCGCACCAAATGGCCGGATTGCCTGGTTCCTCGAAAGAATTCCTTCTTATCAAGGGATGCTTTATAAGGAACACTCCCAAGCTCGTAGCACGGGAGGTCGAAGTCGATGGCCGGTTAAGACAAAGTTTACAACACAGACGGAGCAATTTTTTGATTTTAAGTACATAGTTACATAAAATCACACATCTGGCTGCCAGTCAAGATTGTCTATTAAGGCATCCAGGGCGCAATCTTCCTGCGAGAAACGAGCGGCAGGCATCACTTGGTCGTACACCAAGTGAAGTGGCACTTCTTGCCCATCAGGCTCCGCTGGCCCAACCCGGGCCATATGCTTGTGGTTAAGACCAGTATAACGAGTCTTGATCATCGCCCACGCTTCTCGTGCTCCCTCCCGGCAGGCCGATGTCTTCCATAGCTTGAACCGACTCCGAGGTTCCTTGAACCGATTAGCTAGTTCGGTCATCCCTTCCGGAGGCTTCTCGGCAGGCCATAGCACTTTTATCATGCTCCTCATTGCCTTCCGAGCCCGCTCATGCATGGCGGACAATTCCTTCAAATGGCTCCCCCGGTAGGATCCTATCTCTTCTTCAGGCCGCCCGGTAAGAAGACCTATACATAAGACAAGGCATGTCCATTACACTTCATGTAGGAAACATACCCTTCGGCGTATAATCACACTTACCGAACATGCCCCTCTGTAATTTCTGGTTCTCTTCTTGGCTCTGGGCCAATTGGGTCTTTAAACTCTCAATTTCGTCGGCCTGCTGCTTGTTTTCCGCCTGGAGGCGTTTCTTCTCCTCCAGGTTTCGTTGCAACGAAAGGCACCTGGCCTCATACTGGGACTCGGCGTACCTCTGAGATTCTCGGGCTGCATCTAAATCTTTTTGCATCTACCCTATAGACTCAGCTGCTAAAAAATACCCAAGCGTCGGCATGGGATTATATACTAACATCAGCAGAATAGATCTACTTACCATGCGCCTCCTGGATAAACTTCTTCACTTGTTCAAGTTCGGCTTTCACGGCTTCAACCTGTGTTCAGCTCGCTTCCAATTCATTGGCCAGTCGCTCGTTCTGCTGCCTTGAGGCCTGCATCATCCATCAAACAATATACGGATCCTTAACTCGGTCGTCCCGACCAATTCAAGGCTCGGGGGCTACTAGGTTTACATATGTGTCTGGATTCTTAAAATCAATCACTCACCTTCAGGCTGGATGATATCAGTTTCATTGCTTCCCCGAGCCCAGCTCGGGCAGCACCGATGTGCGTGTCTGCTGAACATAGAGCATTGAACTCTTGTTCGGAAAACGCTGGGTGGCGCAGGGCTTCTCGTCGCCGCCAGTGGTTCATCGCACTCTCTACTTCGGATTTAGTGACTCACTACAGGAATTAGGTTCTTTCCCGTCCGCCAAGGCAGACGGCAAAGGCACAACCACGGACGGCAAAGACCTTTGCCGTGCGCCAGCGGACGACAAAATTTTGGGCCGAATAAACTCCGGCAAAGAGGTCCTTTGCTGTCTGCCTTGGCACAGCGGACGGCAAAGATTCTTTGCCGTCAGCCTGCAGACAGCAACGAGCCTGGACGGCGTAGTACTGACGTTAGCACCGTTAGGTGGCTAACGGCCCTACCAAAGTCTTTGCCGTCTGCCCCGGACGGCCTCGCCAAGCCCTTTGCCGTCCGCCCCCCGCTATGCCGACGGCCACCGTCGGCAAAGAGGGCACCCTTTGCCGTCCGCCCCTCGACGGCCCCGCCCAGCCCTTTGCCGTCCGCCCCCCGCTATGCCGACGGCCACCGTCGGCAAAGAAGCCAAATGGCCCCAGGACTGGTGCTCCCAGGTTTAACAGGTGGCTTCCACGTGCCCTCTTTGCCGATGGTGGCCATCGGCATAGCGGTCTTTGCCGTCCGGGGCAGACGGCAAAGAGGCTATATTGCCTCTTTTTTTCTTGTTTTTGTTAAATATGGATATGATCACAGGCAAATATATGATATGTATATATATATTTCACAGAAACAATATCCCTGCCATATGGATATGATCAACCAACAATTATACCAAATTAAAAGTATCAAATGTCACATTGTTCACCATATTACATTATTTTCATCCATACATACATAGTCTCATACATAGGTAGAAAGTTTCACGTAAGTTCATCGATACAAAATGAAAACAGTAAGTAAACACTAGCACTACATCAAAGCAAGTTGCCGTGAACTCAATCAAATCTACAAAATTGGAAATAAGAAAGTTAGAATAAGAATACTAGAAGAAGTAGAAGAAGATCTAGAAGTAGAAGAAGATCTAGAAGAAGAAGATGATGAAGAAGCATTTTTCTTCTCTCTCTTTATCCTCTTGTTTTTCTTCTTCTTATTGCTTGCTAACCTAGGTAATTATCACATTTTTGACCTAACTAAGCTTATTGTGTCATTTTGCAAGAAAATAAGCTAAGTCTATGGCATGTATGAGGTTACCAAGTCTATTATGCCATTTTTGAGTTAACTAAGCTTATTATGTCATTGTGGAGGAAACAATGCTAAGTATAGGTCATTTTAGAGCTAACTTAGGTACAATATGTCATTTTGGAGGTAAGTAAGCTTACTGTGTCTTTTTAGAGGAAACAAAGCAAACTTAGGTAAAATATGACATTTGTCTAAGTGCTAAGTTTGTATTTGTGCTAAGTTTGTCTAAGTGCTAAGTTTGTCTTTGTTTGAGAAAATGAGCCAAGTAAGTGGCATATTACGGCTTACCGTCCTCGTCATCACGGAGGTGAAGCATCGGGGTTTCTTGGGCCGGTGTCACCTGGAGCACTACTTGGCCCTGGAGAAGGATCGTGCGATGCGGCTCGGGAGTTATGCTGCACCAAAGATCATTTGCGTTAGCATGATGACGCTGAAATGTTAAGACTACTAACTAATGAACATTGAAATGAAACTCACCGTTTCAGCCGTGGTAATGACTGGCATCGGCGGAGGGGTCTGGCTGGTCTTCTCGCACAAAGACTGCACATTTGGTTTTGACAAGTCAATCATATTGGTTATTAATGAAACGAACATGTAGTCAATGATTTGGCTAATATGAAGAAGAAACTTACCACGAGGAGCTCGTACATGGACCGGTGAGACGCATCGTTCCGTGCCCTCTCCTCCTCCAACAACCTAGCCGTCCTCTCCTCCAAATCCCTCTTCTCCTCCACTGCCTGCCGGGCCTGTTCCGCCAGAAGCGCCTGGGTTGCCTCTCTCTCTTTCTGCAGAGCAGCCTGCAACACAACTCCTCGTTAGCATTGTAATCATCTTTGTTCGCACACACAATGTAATGGAGGAAAGCTATCTGAGTCCGTATGACTAACCTCGATGGCGAGCTGGACTGGCCGTGGACGAGGCGTTATCTCAGGACAGGAGCTCGTTTGGCGCGCCTTGATCTGCCGGAGAGTGCGCGAAGACCGTATAAGTCCATCTCCAATGGCTATATGGCCATGGGGCCTCCCGCCGCCAGCTATCATCACCAGCTCTAGATCAATAGGATGCTGGCTCGGGTTGAAATCCTCCCCATTCACCGCCTTCCCCACATCTCTGTACCTCACGAGCTTGTTGTGGGAGGAGATGTTGGTGAAGTTGTCGCGATTATCGAGGTCAGACTCAGAGAATGCCTTGGCCTTCTTGTACGAGGCAGTATGGGCCATGGCATAGAGGTTGTACAACTGTGGCACCTCCGTCTTATTGTAATGTGCCTACAAGAGAGGAACAAATTATTAATAAAGGGGTCAAGCTAGCATCAAGAATGAATTGCAGGAATCATGAAGCAAACCACATACCCAGTTCCGCCCGAACTGAAATAAGTTGGCGCTGCCTTGATGGTGTGGCACACCTTCCATTTGGGCACGCCATTCCTTGGCATCGTGATGGACGGCTCGCCATTCGTTAGAGCACCACTCATTCACCAACGCCTCCCAACAATCCATCTTATCCGCACACCATCTCGGGGGCACCTAAGTTAGTAAAGAGAAATTTGAGAGCTACGCCTACGAATCAAAGCAAGGAAACTAAGTACAAGGCCTTAAGAATAGATAATTACCTTCATGTACTGCTCCTTGTGCAGAAACTTTCTGCGGCACGATGACTTGTCCTTCTTAATACGCCGCGAGGCGTAGTAGTCTCGAACAGCCTATACCCGAGCCTCGTGCCGTAAGTTCTGTAGTAGGCGCCTGCACTCGTCATCGATAACCTTTGCCGCGGCCTCCTCGTATCCCTCCTCACACCTGTAGAAGGTCTCCAATCAAACGAGACAACACTGATTAGTACAATAACTAGCTATTATTGATTTTTTATTGTGTAAAGGAGAAATTACCTAGAACTTTCTGATCACCATGTCGGCCCTCGTGTGGCACAACACATCGTCGATAATCTCCTCCGGCGGGGCCGGGGCAGCCAAGTAGTGCTCCCAGTACAATCCTAACTCTGGAAGCTTACCCTCGCCAGGCAACGTGACAAACCCCGGGAAGTTATGCCGTAAAATCACACCAAGGATGGAGTTGAGCCTGCGGACATCCTTGGCGTGAATCCAACCCCTGCAGTATGACCGAGCCAACGCATTAGATATGTGAAGAAACATGAAGGCAAAAGGTTTAAAAAGAGTAAATGCACTTACTTCTCCTTTTCCGGCCTAATCGGCCACCTCTACTCGCGGGTCGCCGGCACGGGCGGGAGCCGTGTACACCCATGCTGGTAGACGGTGGCCCCCTCAACCACCTCGTCCCCGCTATCAGAAAACTGATCCCCGCCACCATCAGCATGGCCACTCGGCTCCGGCTGATGCAGATCCGGCCAGGTATCCCATCCGGTCGAAGCGTGTGGAGTCTCATAGGACGAAGCGTCGGGCACAAGAGTCTCGTGGGACGAAGCGTCTGGCACAGGAGTCTCGCGGGTCGAAGCGTCTGAGACAGAAGGATCGTCGACCTGAGGCTCGTGGACAGGAATCCTTGTAGCCTCCACCTAAGACGGGTCCACCGTAGCAGTCATGTGCTCGGGTGAATCAGCTGGGGGTGGCGGCGAGGAAGGCGTAGCAGCCTTCCTACCTCTCCCACGGCCACCACGTGTACCTTTAGGAGCCTTCCTATCTCTCCCCCGACCTCTTCTCCCGGTTGGCAACTTCGCCGATGAAGAAGCGCCCTCGGGTGTCCCAATACTATCGTACAAAGCTCTCCGGAGAGTTTGGGGTGGAATGGAAGTACCCCTCCCACCACGCGCCGACGAAGGCGCCTCGGATCGCTCTCGACCCGCGCCCACCATCTTTCAACACCTGCCATGACAAAGAGTAAACGAAATTAGTACAACATAAAAAAATTGAATACCGACATGAATAATAATATGTATATATATAATTTGAGTGTATCATCATCATGTATATAATAAAAATTGAATAATACTTGACATGAACTAATAATAATCTTCATCGTCTATATATGCTCCGGGATCAATAAATGCATCATCATCATCACTATCATCAATAAATGCATCATCATCATCACTATCGGGAACGACATGTGGAAGGCCTCCTTTCTGTAATCGGTCAAGCATTGAGAGGTCATCCGCAGCAGTAACCTCTTCTTCTTCCGTCTCTTCTTGTTCCGGCTCAGGGGTGAAGTCGGATGCTGTCTATTTCAATGTTCTGGGGTGAAGTAGAGTGGTTCTTGAAACGTTTTTTGGAAAGACGTGTTTCTTGGAAGAATTCTCCTTCATATGTGTCTGGGTTAATGTGAGGTTCATAATCATCTTCATTGAGGGGAGGTGGTCTAAAACTTGGCGGCACATCATAAACGACATCCCAACCATTCATATTTGGATCAGTTTGGCAGGCCCACGGTAGATTAAAAACTTGGGTCGCCTGTTGAGCCGTAATATAGACATCGGGAACATCTAAATGGGTGCTTTGTTTGATTTCGACTAGCCCTATATGTTCATGAGTCCTTCTAGTCTCCTTCGGCTGGAACCAATAACATTTGAAGACTACGACGTTTGGTGGGTTTTCACCAAAGAATATAAGTTCATAAATTGCTTCAACTCTTCCATAATACTCGACACCTCCTTCGCCGATAGCAGAGACACAACAATTTGTAGACTTTCGGTCGGCCATAGATAGCTCTTTGCCAAAAGTACGAAAGCGATACCCGTTGATGTCGTATTTGTCAAATGAACGGACCTTATTGTCAAAACCATTAGCCACTTGTCTCAATTCGGCGTCCATAGACTCTGAATTAGCCTACAAGTTTAATACGAAAGGATTGTTGCATTAGCCGCAAACTACACGAAGAAATGAAATGGTCTAATGGAAATTACCGTTTGTTTGAACCAAGAGATGAAACCGGGATAGCCGCCTCCATGCTTTGCCAGAAGCTCATACTCTTCGATGGAATCCTTTTGGAATAAGAGCAGTTCAAAGGAATTAGAAGTTGCGAAACAATGTACCGAGAACTTACTCGATGTACGGCCGCACTTCTGTTAGGTTGTTGAAGATATACAACGAAATGGTCCGCCATTCTTCGATATCCAACGCTATTGCTTTCGAAGCACCGGCTGGTGCGAGCTTCCCTTTGAATAGGCTGAGGCTGGATCGACCTTTTTCATGGTCGCCATCATTGTACCGAGGCTTCGGATTATGCAAATGACGATTCTTGGCTTCGTAGTGTGCTGTCACGAAGTTTTCCGCCTCCTCAGTAATGAATGCCTCGTCCATCGATGCTTCAATTCTACGTTTATTTTTACATTTTGCTCGAAGCGTCTTCTTCATCCTCTCAGTTGCGAAGCACCAACAATTTTGCACGCCCCCCCCCCAATCTGGCCTCGGTCGGGAGATGCAAAATCAAATGCTGTATTGGATTAAAGAAGCCCGGTGGAAAGATATTTTCTAACTTGCAGATCAACTCTGGCGCCAACTCTTCCAGTTCATCTAGCACGTCAGGCGATAGTTCTTTCGCACAAAGAGCACGGAAGAAATAGCTCAACTCTGCCAGTAGTAGCCATTCATCCTCAGGGATAAAGCCACGCAACATCACCGGCATTACCCGCTCAAGCCATATGTGCCAATCATGACTCTTGAGACCAAATATTTTCAATTTGTCAAGACTCGCACCCCTCTTTAGATTCACTGCATACCCATCGGGGAACATCAACTGCATTTTCACCCACAAGATCATTTCCCTCATAGCTGGCCTTCCAAGATTGAACCATGCCTTTGGCTTCCTCCAGTTCCTCTTTCCTTTCGGTTGTCGCATGTTTTGTAACGGTCTATCACATAGAGCCTCTTGATCGACTCTATCCTTAGGATTATCCTTTGACTTCCCCTCTATGCCAAACAATATACCAAAAAGGGCCTCGGCGATATTCTTTTCAGTGTGCATCACGTCGATGTTGTGTGGGCAAAGGAGGTCTTTAAAGTAAGGCAGATCCCACAAGCATATCTTGTGAGTCCAGGCGTGTTCCGAATTATACCCTTTGAAATATCCTGGACGCTCTGGATCAGGCTCGAGAGCGTTTAACTGATCCAGGGTCTGTTGGCATGTCAATGCAGGTGGTGCAGAGTTTTTGCACACACCAGCCAATGAATAGCGCATACGCCGGCAAGTACATGTACCACACATGCATTTTGAAGTTTTGTTTTGTAGCGGCGTCATATGTCTTGATCCCATTATCCCAAGATTGTTGCAATTCATCCTTAAGCGGTTGCATGTACACATTCATATTCTTCCCCGAATAGTTGGGCCCTGGAATTATCAACGTCAAGAAAATGTTCTTTCTTTTCATAATCTCTCCGGGGGGAGATTGAGTGGAATGACAAATACAGGGCAACAACTGTATTGGGTTGCCATCATACCAAACACATTGAACCCATCCGTGCTGACGGCGACTCGAGGATGCCTTGGATCTACCGCTTTATCCTTATGTAATGCATCGAAGTGCTTCCACGCAAAAGCGTCTGAAGTGTGTCCGAACATCGGATTCCCATCTGCATCTAGTTCGGTTCTTTTGCCCAATTTGTGCCACGACATCTGTCTGGCTGTCTCTTCAACCATGAAAAGACGTTGAAGTCTTGGTATGATTGGCATATACCGAAGAACATTAACTGGGATTTTGGTCTGACTCTTCTCACCCATACCGTTATCTACCACAACATACCTGGAAGACTTGCAAATGGGACAATAGTTCAAGCCCGCATACTCAAGCCTAAATAAGGCACATCCATTCTCACAGGCATCTATCTTCTCATAGGGCATCTTAAGCGCGCGTAGGATTTTGTCCGACTGATACAGGTTTACAGGCAATACATGGCCTTTGGGTAGAAAGCGTCCAAATATTGTCATCATCGCGTCGTAGCATTCTCTGCCCAGGTTGAACTGAGCCTTCAGAGCCATTACTTGCGCGATGGCATCCAGCTGACAAAGCTCAGTGTGCTTGTGGAGAGGATGTTTTGAAGACTCCAACATTTCATAGAAGGCCTTTGCAGATTCCTCCATCTCATCGCCGAATCCCTAGCATCATCAAAGTCTTGCACCATGTCTTCGATCCCGGTACCATGCTCGTCGGTGCGACGACGAACCACCTCAGCTCTGGCACGTTGGGCAGACTCACCATGAAATCTCCACACCGTATAATCAGGCGTAAAACCCCACTTCTGCAAGTGTTTACCCATTTCATCCCGTGTCCACTTTTTATGGTTGTCGCACTGGACATAGGGGCACCGGGTTATTTCCTGGCCATTTGCAAATGCAGCTCTCAGAAACCCCTTGGTTTTTGTTAACCATTCAATGGTCATTTCTTTCTGACTAGGGTGACTGGTGTACATCCATGTACGATCACTCATCTTGCCTACCTACTAAACACACAAGAAATATATATATAATTCATCATCTATATTTATCAGTTAATCAAGTTTGTCAATTTTATTACGTCCATGCAACCTAAACGCTAATAGGTAAAGATAGGTCCTAATCCCACCCGAGTATGTGTAGATTGGGTTCATTTTCCCATGCTCTGCTCCGGATCCGACGCAAAATTTCGGCAGCACCTCCCCGCTGTTCTCCTGATACACATCTCGGCAATAAGCAGAGAGGATGTGTACCCGGAGAACAACAGGGAGTCACTGATGAAATTCTGCATCGGATCCGGAGCATAGCATAAGGGAAAACGAACCCAATCTACACATACTCGGGCTGTCCATGGATAACGTTGGACAATTCGAAAGGATGGCGGTTATAAATATGCAAACACATGCAAATTTATAGATGCCGCCCTTTTGAACGGGAGACGCATACTGGTCACGCATACTGATGATTGAAGACACCTATAGCTAGCAAGTTTCATCGGCATGAAGACCGGAACAGAGCAAATTAAGGGGGGGAGGAGATGTCATTTGTGCTCACCCACGAACGCGTCGGGGAGCTCGTCAAACGCACGGGGAG
Source organism: Elymus sibiricus (assembly GCA_039707655.1). Taxonomy (NCBI): domain Eukaryota; kingdom Viridiplantae; phylum Streptophyta; class Magnoliopsida; order Poales; family Poaceae; genus Elymus; species Elymus sibiricus. The sequence continues at coordinate 185,413,772 of CM077669.1, read as the reverse complement.
GTCGTCGAACAACTGCACATTGAAATCCACCCGATCAACACAAATATGATTTTTTAAAACAAAATCGGAATATATATATGACCTAACTCATAATTTACAAAACTATGACCCCGTCGGCCTCTGGAAGGCCGAAGAGCACCTTTTCGGTCAACAGGAGGCCGAAGAGGTGTCGGGGGTCGGGGTCGGGTGTCAGTGGCGTCGAGGGTCAGTTTTCTTCTTCTTCTTCTTCTTCTTCTTCTTCTTCTCCTCCTCCTCTCTTCTTCTTCTTCTTCTCCTCCTCCTCCTCTCTTCTTCTTCTTCTTCTTCTTCTTCTTCTTCTTCTTTTCCTTTTTCCTCTTCTTCTACTTATTCTTCTTTTCTTCTTATTTTTTCTCATCTTTCTTCTTCTTCTAATTATCTAAACCTAAACCTAAAACTAACACTAACCTAAACCAAACACAAATTACCCTAAACTAAACTAAAAAGTAAACTAAACTAAACAGTAAAAAAACTAAACACTAGCACTAACCTAAACTAAACAAGCACTAGCACTAACCTAAACTAAACAATAAAAACAGAAGAAAAAACAGTAAACTAAACTAAACTAGCACTAGTAACCTAAACTAAACAGTAAAAAACAGAAAAAAAAGAAAAAAGCTCACCTTGCAGGGCCGGTGGAGGAGGGCCGGTGCGGTGGTGGAGGAGGGCCGGCGCGGGGGAGGAAGGCCGCGGAGAGGGGGGCGGCATCGCGTCCTGCTCCGGCGGTGGGGCGTCGCGGGGAGGCGCGGGTGGAGGAGGGCCGGTGTGCGGGAGTGGGGCGGCGAGGGGGGGGAGGGGGCTCGGCGCGGTGGTGGGGGCGGCGCGGTGGAGGGGGCGGCGAGGGGAGGAGGGGGCTCGCCGCGGGGAGCTGCGGTGGTGGGGGCGGCGCGGGGGAGGTGGCCGGCGAGGGTGGGAGGGGGCTCTCCGCGGGGAGGTGGCTCGCCGCGGGGAGCTGCGGTGGTGGGGGCGGCGCGGGTGAGGGGGGCGGCGATGGGGGGAGGGGGCTCGCCGTGGGGAGCTGCGGTGGTAGAGAAGGGGATCAATGGCCGCGCGCGGTGTGTGTGGGTGGAGAGAGAGAGAGAGGGGGCCGGGGGGAGAGAGTGCGGGGGTAATGGGGCCGGGGAGGGGAACGGCCGTTAGAGGTGCATCCCCTTTGCCGTCCGCTAGCGGACGGCAAAGACAAGCAGGGCAGACGGCAAAGACCAGGAGGACGGCATACCTCTTTGTCAGTGGGACCAAGGTCCAGTGGGACCTATCTAGCCTCTTTGCCGTCTGCCTTTAGGGTCTATGCCGTCTGCTGGCAGACGGCAAAGGACTAGCATATGGCAAACAGAACCTTTGCCGTCAGCCAGCTCTTTGCCGTATGCTTTATGGTAGCAGACGGCAAAGACCTTCTTTGCCATCTGTCAGCAGACGGCAAAGATCTGGCAGACGGCAAATAACTGAATTCCAGTAGTGACTGATACCGCTTTCCCAGAATCTTCAGGGGCCGGATTGACCACAGGGGCCTCCACGGCAGGTTCAGCAGAAGACCTTGATTCATGAGTATTGCCGGGCATCCCGGCAACGTCCTCGGCAGAAGATGGTTGTACACTTTTCCTGAGTATTTCGACATGAGATCTTCTGTGAGATCCTATCGATCATAATAACAGTAAATTAAGTGGCTGAACGAAGTACCTTTTGGTTGGACGAGTGGTCGGTGCCGTCTCCACGGCCGGCTCACATGAAGGACTCCTGTTGATGCCCGGTCCAGGCATTGCTGCTGAAGCCGACGTTCGCCGCGAGGACCGACGACGCTTGGGAGCAGAAACCGGCATATTTGGGTCAACGGAGGACGTCTGCCTTTTACGGGAAGAATTTTTTTTCTTGCCCGTAGTAGAGGATGGGAGTGATCCGGGGTGATCGGCTATGATAGCCACCTTGGATCGATCAAGGCTCTCTTGGTAAAAGACCCCGTCTTCATACTCCATTGACAGCTCCGGATCATCATGGAATCCTGGATCGTCATCACGAGAGTAGTTCTCTGGTTGAGGGGCCGGACAGTTGATTGTCTCGACAAAGCTCCTCCATTCCTGTTTGTGCAGATTAAAAGCTTTGGTCAAAAAGGGCAAATGAAAAACCTGAACTCAGGTCGCAAAGTCGAAAGGCTTACCCATTCGATGGGGTTGTAACTCGAGTAGCCCTCCTTAACCGGTAGCCGAGTAAAGTCTTATTTTTCTCCTTTGTACAGGTCGGCAAGTGCGGCTACTAATGCCGCCTGATTGGCAGGGCCCAGCCGTCGGGAGCGAGTGGTGTCACTCGTTCCGTTGTAACTCCACAAAGGATGTATCCTTTGCTGAAGAGGTTGAACGCATCGGGCGATGGCGGCGGCCATCACGTCAATCATGGTCAGCTTATGATGAGCCAGTATTCTTACGTGGGCGGCCAAGCATTGAACTTCAGTGCCGTCCTCTTCGGATGAACTCTTCGGTCGCCAATTGTACCTTTTCTTCAAAGGGGCGTCAGAGTATTCGGGCAAACCCCTCAGAGCTGGATCGAATCGGGGAACGTCCTCGATGTAGAACCATTCCGAAGACCATTCTTCGGATTCCTTCTTTGGTGTTCCCACTGGGTACCCTGTCCCGGCTATGCGACATACTTCGGCTCCTCCGACTTCCCGAATTGTCTCACCTCGAGTTCGAGGGACGAGGCAGAAGTACTTCCTCCATAGTTCAAAGTGTGCCTCACAGCCCAGGAACATTTCGCAAAGAGCAACAAAGCCCAAGATATGCAGAATAGATCCGGGGGGAAGATGATGGAGCTGGATCCCATAGAACTCCAGTAATCCCCTCAGGAAAGGATGAGCGGGGAACCCTAGGCCTCGCAAGAGGAAAGGCACGAAGCATACCCGCTCCCCCTTGTGAGGATTAGGGAAGTTCTCCGCGAAGGCTTCGTTGTCAAAAGAAGTCAAACCGGCGTGGGTAGCCGCCAGATCCGAGGAAGGGAGATACCCTTGGGTCTCGAGGTCACGCAGCCGAAGGAGGGACACAGAGCAACTTGCCCAATCCCCGGGACAAGAGCCGCAAGGGCGCGAGGAAGAGCTGGGGGCGCTTGCCATGTTTTGGTGGTGATCTCTCGCTTGAAGTTTTTTTTCCGATGGGAAGATGAAGAAGATGTGACCCAGACCACGATTCGACTTGTTTAAGTAAGTGGTGCCTCCCTTGCGGGAGGGGCAGTCTTGTAAAAAAGCTGTCGGGCCGCTCGTCTCCCCTCAATGCACAAGGATCGAGAAGCGCTGGAAGTTACTAAAGTGGGTCCCGCAAATTCTCAACGTTTGAGAATTCTCCGATGACGGGATGGTTGCCGAGCAAAAATAGATAGAGGGACTTGCCTCGCGAGCCGAAGACTTCAACACGCGAGATAGTCCGGATGATATACCTCGGCATTGGAGGCTAGTCCGGGGGCTACTGAGGGAGTCCTGGATTAAGGGGTCCTCGGACTGCCGGCCTATTTCTCATAGGCCGGGCTCATGGGCCGCTCGCGGAGGATGGGATTGATCGAAGGCCTCGTCGCTATGGAGGAGACCTCAGGAGTCGTGGCGTGTTTTTCAAGTTTAAGGTAGTAGATTAGGCATGATTTATCCCTCCGGTGAACAACCGACCATGTGTAACCCTAATGACCCCCGGCGTCTATATAAGCAAGGGGGTTGTAGTTTGTAGGGCGGAGAAACTCATCTAGGGTTTTAGTTAGTCAATCTCGAGGTAGATCAACTCTGTAACCTTCATACCATCAATATAATAGAGCAGGACGTAGGGTTTAACCTCCATAGGAGGGCCCGAACCTCGGTAAAACCTCATCTCCTTCTTCCCCTTGTTACCATCGATCCTGGACTCACAGCTCGGGACCCCCTACCCGAGATCCGCCGGTTTTGACACCGACAAACGGGATCACATCATTAGGAGAATGAGGTGATGGACAAGACCCAAACTATGAACGTAGCATATGATGGTGTCAGTTTATTGCTATTGTTTTCTGCATGTCAAGTATGTGTTCCTATGACCATGAGATCATGTAACTCACTGACACCGGAGGAGTACCTTGTGTGTATCAAACATCACAATGTAACTGGGTGACCATAAATATGCTCTACAGGTATCTCCGAAGGTGTCTGTTGAGTTGGCATGGATCAAGACTGGGATTTGTTACTCCATGTGACGGAGAGGTATCTCAGGGCCCACTCGGTAATACAACATCACAATGAGCCTTGCAAGAAAAGTGACTAAAGTGTTAGCCACGGGATCTTGTATTATGGAACGAGTAAAGAGACTTGCCGGTAACGAGATTGAACTAGGTATGGAGATACCGACGATCGAATCTCGGGCAAGTGACATACCGATAAACAAAGGGAACAACGTACGGGATTAACTGAATCCTTGACATAGAGGTTCAACCGATAAAGATCTTCGTAGAACATGTAGGAACCAGTATGGGCATCCAGGTCCCGCTATTGTTTATTGACCGTAGAGGTGTCTCGGTCATGTCTACATAGTTCTCGAACCCGCAGGGTCTGCACACTTAACGTTCGGCGATGTTTCGGTATTATTGAGTTATGTATGTTGGTGACCGAAGGTTTTTCGGAGTCTCGGATGAGATCCTGGACGTCACAAGGAGCTCCGGAATGGTCCGGAGGTAAAGATTGATATATAGGAAGTCCCATTTTGGTCACCGGAAAAGTTTCGTGTATTTCCGGTAGTGTACTGGGGGTGCCAGGAGGGTTCCGGGGGTCCACCGGGAGGGGCCCACCCACCCCAGGGGTTACATGGGCCTAGGAGGTGGCGCACCAGCCCCTAAGGGCCCATGCGCAGGAGGTGGGAGGAGGCCAAGTGGGGAAAGAATCCTCCCAGGACTCCACGTTCCTTGTAGATGGAGGAGTCCCCTTGTGGGGGGAGGACTCTCCCCCCTTGGTTCGGCCGAACCCCTCCTTGGAGGAGGGGCTAGGTCTGCCTCCCCCCTCCCCTTCCTCCTATATATAGTGGAGGTTTGAGGGCAGCCCAACACCTGAAAAAGCCACGTGCTGCCCTCTCCCCTCTAGATCGTCTTTCTCCTCTAGATTAGTTCGGTAGAGCTCGGCGAAGCCCTGCCGGATTAGTTCACCACCACTGCCACCACGCCGTTGTGCTGCCAGAAAACTCATCGACCTCTCCGCCCTCGCTTGATGGATCAAGGAGGCAGAGATCGTCATCGAGCTGTACGTGTGCAGAACGCGAAGGTGCCGTCCGTTCAGCGCTAGATCATGATTGGATCGCGGGACGGCTTGCGATTTGGATCGCGAAGACGTTCAACTACATCAACCGCATTTCTTAACACTTCCCGCTTAGCAATCTAAAAGGGTATGTGGATCCGATCTCTCCTCTGATAGATGCTAATCTACATGGATAGATCTTGCATGTGCGTAGGAAATTTTTTGTTTCCCATGCAACGTTCCACAACAGGTTATGCAACCCTCTTGCTTTGCATTTTTTTTCCTTTGTAGTCTTGCCTCTTTAGCTTTGTGTGCTGAGATTCTTGCCCTGCATAAACATGAATACTCCGGCAGAAGTAAGAAATTATTTCATATCGCGCGGAAGGAATTATTCCTCCCTGTGTCAATGTAACCAAATATCACAGTGCATTATATGTGTTATACTTCATAGCAACATCCATAAACATCTGAGCACATAGACAACTGAATTGATGTGTAAATATATAAGCAAGTTGCATAATGTTGCTTCATGTGTATAGTAAGTTTAGCATTTGAATTGAGAATTGTAATTAAACCAAATGTACATAACATGCATAAGGGTAAAACTTATATAAAGATTTACTTACTTCATCTGGATCAAAAGTTGTCCTTTTTGTGCATCTACGGAGTCAGGCACATTTGCATGTATGATTGAAGATCGTCTCTTTTTCTTGTCTTGGAGTTTCATTTTCCTTTCCAATCTTGCTATTTTTGCTGATTCTCTGGATTTTCATTAATAAGATAACAAATAGTTTTAGGAACCACCAGTGCCTGACTAGAATTGCTTCATTTTTATACATTATTATGATAGCACATATAAAATATTCAAGGTTAGTGACAGATCACCTTGTTGTATTGCCTATTTGATTTAAAAAAAAAATCTTGGTAGGTTTCGCAGATTCCTTGCTTTATGGCCCACCTTTTCTTTGTGCGAATTGGCGGAAACATCTTACCTCGTCGTGAGGGGATGTGCTGCGTGTTTATAGGCAGGGGCGCAAGATACCTGAGGGGCATACAATGGTTGAGATTTTACAGGAGATAAGAGATTTGGAGAGGAAGAGATAGAGATGGTTACAATAGATAGATATTCAGCTAACCACCTAAACCTATCCTGCTAGGAATCCTGGTGTGCCAAGTATATTGCGTTGTGGGACCACAGATAATGGCATGTTAACATTCTTTTCACTGTTTATTCCTGCATAATAGAGAGTGCAAATACAAAGCTATGGTGGACGATATTATAATATTGTTACAGACAGGGGCGGACCTACAAATTGTGGTTTGCCGGGGCGACCGACGACTATAAAGATTAATGGTTTATGAAGATTTTTTTATTACTTTGAACTCGTAATTATTATTTTTGTCATAGAAGTAAAGGAGATTTATTTTGAGGAGCGGTGAGTGTGCAGAAATCTTTAATGATAAATAGGATCTTAAGTTCCAATCATCACGTGAAGAGACAAATATTGTGAGTATTTTTTTAGTAGAAGTTGGCTGAAGCAATCTATACCTGATTAGTGAGTTTCTTTTTCAGTCAAAATTACTGAGGTACCCACTTAGATATTATGTGAACCATTATCTGATCTATAAACAGTACTCTATGCTTCTTAATGGACTTGAGTCATTTGGAAGCCATCCCACAAACCCCAAATTATAAAGAGGAGCACGCTAGAATAAGATCGTAATCGAGGATGAAGAGAGAGGGAGAAGAAGTAAGGGCCCAACCTTAATTGAGAAGCTATTTGTCTATGTTGTCGTACCTTGAATTGAAAACATACGCTCCTTTGTCGATTCTGTTGTTGCTGCTGAGAAGAAATTGGTTTTTAGATCTATTCCTGTCACGACAGTTCTTTATATAGACAGTGTTTTTCTGTATCCTAGTTCCATACGATATGTTCAGTTTTTTCTTTTTTTGCTTCCTACGTGTATGTATTAGACTCTAATCCAGTGTGCTTGTAATTTGGGCCATTTTGGACTTATCAACATGCTACGGAAGTGTTGTTTTATGGCTATTTTCTGGCCCACATGTTTAGATTGAGTCACGTCTATCCTTAAGGTTTCCCTAGAAATCAGAGTCACGTCATTTGGGACTCTCAGTCACACACACACACACATACACACACAAAAACATACAGTGATCTTCACCAACTCCATGGTATTCATAATTTCCCTATAATTCTTGTACACGTCTTCTCTCCATATCCTCTTAGGTCATAATCTATATTTTTTCAGGGAAATCTTTGCGTGACAACGCGGTGCGTTCACGAACTATGTGGGTCCAAAACAACAAATAAAGAGAGAGGGAGAAGTGACCAATGGCGCGTCTCATATGACGATGTACACGACCTGTACTCTGCCAAGTTTTTTTCTATTGTTAGAATTTTTTTGCGACATGCATTATTGTGCACATATGTTTCCGAGTAAGTTATAAATTGTTACAGGAAAAAATTGATGTTAGTAGAGAGAATTATAAACCAAACGCCATCCTTGATTTCAGTTATCAATAAAAGGCATGCATGCACGTAGCTACTTTGTAGCAACCTATATACTTTAGACTGTTAGCAATAGGGAACCCGTATAACTAATCTGATGCATCTGGTCTATTTCTCTGAAAATATTTTAGGTGTTTATAGGAGTGGCCTATCCAAAGATGAGTGTTATTGTAATCGCCAAAAGTTCAACTTCAGCCTATTTATCTTTGATTGGGAAAGGTGATGGCATATTTGTGACTTCAAGTGTTTAAGAGAGCCAGAGGTCAATCATAAGAAAAAAAAATCGGGAATGTTTATTGGTCCAATCATGCAATGGACCTACATCTCCGATTGGGTATGCCTCCTTCAATTTTAATTTTAGAAATAAAATAGCGTTTCTTTTTTAAGGGCTCTATAAGTGTTGAATGAGGCAGATGCTACAGATGATACAAGTGAGTGTTACTATAAATAATCTAAGTATATGTCTGAGTACAATCGATAACTTGTATCACTCTTGCGGAGCATTAAATAAACATAATTGTATATGAATGCAAACTACTACTAACTATATAGAGTGTGTATAATATATTTTTGCAGCTACTGGACATATGTATACTAGTAGAAAACAGGGCTTTGATCCGGGCCAGATCAGATCATTAGTCCCGGTTCTGTTACAAACCGGGACCAATGGTTGCATCAGTCCCGGTTCGAGCGGCCAGGGCGCCGGCCGGGCCTCGGCAGGAACCAGTCCCGGTTCGTCTGACCCCTTTAGTCCTGGTTCCAGACACGAACCGGGACTAAAGGGCCTCGCTCCTGGCCCAGCCCCATTAGTCCCGGTGCTAGCCACCAACCGGAACTAAAGAGACACCATTAGTCCCGGTGCTAGCCACCAACCGGGACTTAAGAGTTGCCTATATATATATATGATCGCCCCTGCCTGCTCACTCCTCTGTTTTTTGGCCGGCCGGCGTGTGGGAGGTGTGATGCTCTCTGTTCTCACCTCCTATGCACATGAGGTGTTCAATGAAATGCCGCAGCCACACTTAAGCTTTCTCCTCTCCAAGCTCAACCTCCAAGCTACATTTTCCCCAAAATTTGTTTAGGTTTGGCGGTGCACCAACTACACAAGTGTTCTAAAAGGTTAACGACTTCATCGTTTCATCTCTCACTGCTAGTTTAGCTCATTTCACATGCTCTAGAAGTAGAGTGTGGTTTGTGGGTTTTAGTGGAGGAGTGTATGTGGGAGTTCTTTTGATTTAGATGCGCAATTAGAGCTGTAATTAACTTCTTAGAGTCTGCACATGTGTAGGGTGCCGTTCCCGTCCCCGTCCTCACCATCGTCGATCGCCCGCGCCGATCTCGTCGCCGACACCACCGTGGTGAGCCTCTTGTACTTATCTTCTTTTTAAAAGAAAAAAATTCTTACTTGTATGATTTACATAGATACTTGTATAAATTTGGCCACTTCTCTATTCATGATGTTCTGTAATAGTTTTTGATACAATTAATTATATAATGCACGCAGATGAACCGGCAATGAATGTACGGTGACCGACGCACCTCCGAGTACATTGAGGGCCTGCATAAATTTCTCGAAGTGGCTAAGGCAAACAAGCAGAATGGTTTTATGTATTGTCCATGTACTGTCTGCGAGAATACGAAGGATTACTCTACCTCGAAAACCCTTCACTCCCACCTGCTTGAGAAGGGTTTCATGCCACACTATAATGTTTGGACCAAGCACGGAGAACAAGGGGTTATGATGGAAGACAACGAAGAAGAAGAGGATGATGACAGCTATCCTATGTTCCCTGAATACGGTGATACTGCAACGGGGGAAGCTGAAGATCAAGAGGCACCAGACGATGTGCCCGATGATGATCTTGGCCAGGTCATTGTTGATGCACAGAGAGAATGCGAAAGTGAAAGGGAGAAGTTGAAGTTCGATCGCATGTTAGAGGATCACAAAAAAAGGTTGTACCCAAACTGCGAAGATGACAACACAAAGCTCGGTACCACACTGGAATTGCTGCAATGAAAGGCAGACAATGGTGTATCTGACAAGGGATTTGGTTCGCTACTGAAAATAATGAAGAACAAGCTTCAAAAGGATAACGAATTGCCCGACAGTACGTACGAAGCAAAGAAGGTTCTCTGCCCTCTAGGATTGGAGGTGCAGAAGATACATGCATGCCCTAATGACTGGATCCTCTACCGCGGTGAGTACGAGGAATTGAACGCATGCCCGGTATGCGGTCCATTGCGGTATAAGATCAGACGAGATGACCCTGGTGATGTTGAGGGCGAGCGTCCCAGGAAGAGGGTTCCTGCCGAGGTGATGTGGTATGCTCCTATAATACCACGGTTGAAACGTCTGTTCAGAAACAAAGAGCATGCCAAGTTGTTGCGATGGCACAAAGAAGACCGTAAGAAAGACGGGAAGTTGAGAGCACCCGCTGACGGGTCGTAGTGGAGAAAAATCAAGAGAAAGTGGGGGGACTTTGCAGGTGACGCAAGGAACATATGGTTTGGTTTAAGTGCAGATGGCATTAATCCTTTTGGGGAGCAGAGCAGCAAGCATAGCACATGGCCCGTGACTCTATGTATCTATAACCTTCCTCCTTGGTTGTGCATGAAGCGGAAGTTCATTATGATGCCAGTGCTCATCCAAGGCCCTAAGCAACCCGGCAACGACATTGATGTGTACCTAAGGCCATTAGTCGAAGAGCTTTTACAGCTGTGTAATGGAAAAGGTGTACGTGTGTGGGATGAGCATAAACAAGAGGAATTTGACCTACGAGCGTTGTTGTTTGTAACCATCAATGATTGGCCTGCTCTTAGTAACCTTTCCGAACAGACAAACAAGGGATACAACGCATGCACACACTGTTTAGATGATACCCAAAGTATATATTTCGACAAATGCAAGAAGAATGTGTACCTGAGACATCGTCGATTTCTTCCGACCAAGCATGCCTTAAGAAAGAAAGGCAAACATTTCAAAGGTGAGGCAGATCACCAGAAGAAGCCCGTCCTCCGTACTGGTGATGATATACTTGATATGGTCAAGGATTTACAAGTAATCATTGGAAAGGGTCCTGGCAGACAATCTGTTCCGAATGACGCCGAGGGACACGCACCCATGTGGAAGAAGAAATCTATATTTTGGGACCTACCCTATTGGAAAGATCTAGAGGTCCGCTCTGCAATCGACGTGATGCACGTGACGAAGAATGTTTGCGTGAACGTGCTAGGCTTCTTGGGAGTGTATGTGAAGACAAAAGATACACCGGAGGCACAGGAGGACCAGCAACGTGTGAACGAAAAAGACGGCATGCATCCAAAGCAGTATCAAGGTCCTGCCAGCTACGCTCTAACCAAAGCGGAGAAGGAAATCTTCTTTGAATGTCTCCTCAGTGTCAAGGTCCCGTCTGGCTTCTCGTCGAATATAAAGGGAATAATAAACATGGCAGAGAAAAAATTCCAGAACCTAAAGTCTCATGACTGCCACGTGATTATGACGCAACTGCTTCCGGTTGCATTGAGGGGGCTTCTACCAGAAAATGTTGAGCCATTGTGAAGCTATGTGCATTCCTCAATACAATTTCTCAGAAGGTAATCGATCCAGAAATCCTACCAAGGTTACAGAATGATTTGGTCCAATGTCTTGTCAGCTTCGAGTTGGTGTTCCCACCATCCTTCTTCAATATTATGACGCACGTCCTAGTTCACCTAGTCAAAGAGATTGTCATTCTGGGTCCTGTATTTCTACACAATATGTTCCCCTTTGAGAGGTTCATGGGAGTCTTGAAGAAATATGTTCGTAATCGTGCTAGTCCAGAAGGAAGCATCTCCATGGGCCATCAAACAGAGGAGGTAATTGGGTTTTGTGTTGACTTTTTTCCAGACCTTAAGCCGATTGGTGTCCCTAAATCACGGTATGAGGGGAGACTGAGTGGAAAAGGCACGCTAGGAGCGGATTCAATAATATGTAGGGACGGGCATTCCTGGGCGCAAGCACACTACACAGTTCTACAGAATTCTACCTTGGTGGCCCCGTATATCATTGAACACAAGAATATTCTACGCTACAAACACCCGGAGCAGTATGACGACTGGATTACAAGTGAACACATCGGGACTTTCGGCGGTTGGTTGCAAATGCATCTCATGCGTAACAACACTGTTGGAGATGACCTATACTTGTTGGCCAGGACACCATCTTTGACTGTATGGACTTACCAAGGGTACAAGATAAATGGTAATACATTTTCCACGATAGCCCAAGATAAATAGAGCACCAACCAAAATAGTGGTGTCTGCTTTGATGCAGCAATCACCAATAAGGCAAAGGACACATATTATGGTTACATAGAGGAAATATGGGAACTTGACTATGGACATGAATTTAAGGACCCTTTGTTTCGGTGCAAATGGGTCAATCTGTCAGGAGGCGGGGTATAGTTAGACCCGCAGTACGGAATGACAATAGTGGACCTCAAAAGTCTTGGGTACACAGACGAACCATTCGTCCTAGCCAATGATGTGGCGCAGGTTTTCTATGTGAAGGACATGTCTACCAAACCGAGGAAAAAAAGATAAGGAAGCGAATACATCAAACGATGAGCCAAAGCGCCACATAGTTCTTTCAGGGAAAAGAAACATCGTGGGAGTGGAGGACAAGACAGACATGCCCGAGGATTATGAAAAGTTTCATGAAATTCCTCCCTTCAAAGTGAAGGCTGACCCAAGCATCCTGTTAAACGATGAAAATTATCCATGGTTACGGCACAATAAGGAAGGGACACACGCGAAGAAAAAGTGAAGATTTTCTCTCCACAACTATTCTGATGATGGCTTTCATCAAGAATATCACTGCAGTTACATGTGAAGAAATGAAATCCTTTTGTCATAGACGAGTTTTCGTCCGAAACCCTGATACTTCGAAAGAGATTGTCCAGTTTGTACACGAATTGCATCCATTTTTTCCTGTAACCCTCTCAAGTTTTTAGCACATGCTATGTGGGTGAAATTATGATACCATGCCAAGTTTCAACCATTTCAGAGTTCATTTGCAGTGCTTTTCAATTTCAGGGTCATTTTAGCTCACAATAACTCATGAAATGCATGAAAAATAGCAAATGAAGTCAGAAAAGGGTTGAAAAGTGATGATGTGGCTTTGAATGGTGCATATTGAATGCAGAAGAAGTCTTGAGTTAAAATATGTTTTAAAAAATGAAATCCCTTTGTAATAAACGAGTTTTTGTCCGAAACCCAGATACTTCGAAAGAGATTGTCCAGTTTGTACACGAAGTGTATCCATTTTTTCCTATAACCCTCTCAACTTTTTAGCACATGCTATGTGGGTGAAATTATGATACCATGCCAAGTTTCAACCATTTCGGAGTTCATTTGCAGTGCTTTTCAATTTCAGGGTCATTTTAGCTCAAAATAAATCATGAAATGCATGAAAAATAGCAAATGAAGTCAGAAAAGGGTTGAAAAGTGATGATGTGGCTTTCAATGGTGCATATTGAATGCAGAAAAAGTCTTTAATTAAAATATGTTTAAAAAAATAAAATCCCTTTGTAATAGACGAGTTTTCGTTCGAAACCCTGATACTTCGAAAGAGATTGTCCAGTTTGTACACGAAGTGCATCCATTTTTTCCTATAACCCTCTCAACTTTTTAGCACATGCTATGTGGGTGAAATTATGATACCATGCCAAGTTTCAACCATTTCAGAGTTCATTTGCAGTGCTTTTCAATTTCAGACTCATTTTAGCTCAAAATAAATCATAAAATGCATGAAACACTACTAGAAAAAGGGCTATAGCTAATATAGACATTAGTGGCGCACTATGTATGTGGTGCGCCGCTGCTAAATAGCAGTGGCGCACCACACATGAGTGCGCCACTAATGTTTATATTACTAATGGCGCATCTGGTGTGTGGTGCGCCACTGCTAAGTTTCTCCTGGGCACACCCCCCTCTCCAGACTTATCAGTGGCGCACCGTGGTGTGATGCGCCATTACTAGTTTTAACTAGTAATGGCGCACCACACCCACGGTGCGCCACTACTAAGTTTGAGCAAGGTTTGACCCATCCCTAGACATATCAATGGCGCACTACGTATAGATGCGCCACTGTTATTTCAGGTAACAAGGCGCACCTACACGAAGTGCGCCATTGATATGCACAACCTTGACCCATCCCTAGACATATCAATGGCGCACTACGTATAGATGCGCCACTGTTATTTCAGGTAACAATGGCGCACCTACACAAAGTGCGCCATTGATATGCACAGCCACCACCTACCACCCCCCCCTCGTCGCAACGCAGCGTTAGCCAGCCTCCCTTGTCTCCGTCTCCTCCCTTCTTTCCCCAAACAAACCAGGAGCGTCCTCCTCCCCCCAGCCGCCCGCCAGGTGAGCCTCGATCCGCAGCCGCCCCGCCCGATTCGCACCGGCTTTCGCCTCGCCTCCCGCGGATCTGACCCGATTTTGCGTTTTCGCCGCAGGAAACCAGCCATGAAGGGGGCCAAATCCAAGGGCGCCGTCAAGGCCGACACCAAGTAAGGAACCCTCGCCCAATCGGGTTCTGCTCCAGTTCGTGGTAGATCTGTTCGGGCGATTAGGTTACTGATGCGCTGCGATCTGTTTTCTTTCTGATTCTTGTGTAGGTTGGCAGTAAAGAGCAAGAGGGCGGAGAAACCGGCCGCCAAGGGCAAGAAGGGCAAGGCCGGCAAGGATCCCAACAAGCCCAAGAGGGCGCCCTCCGCCTTCTTCGTCTTCATGTACGTCGAATCCCCCTTGCTTCCTTCCTGCGTTACCCTGCTTAGATTCTGATTTTCTGTTGCTGCTTTCCCGTGGTTGCCGGGAGGCCGTTGTTCTCAACCTGCTGTTTGTTGGTTGCTTGTCAGGGGCGAGTTCCGTGAGGAGTTCAAGCAGAAGAACCCCAAGAACAAGTCCGTCGCTGCCGTAAGTTCCTTCCAAATTTAATCTCACTTCCGATTTACTCTGTATACCAGCCGGTACAAATTAATATGCTAGGAGTTGTAGATTGGATCATGATCCGCGACCTAACTAGTTCCATGCGGATTAATCCGCCAATTTACATTGTGACTGTTGGATTAATCCGCCAATTGTGACTGTTGGATTAATCCGCCAATTTACAAATGCTAGAATGTTATCCGAAGTAAGTTGGTTGTTGAAGAAAAATCGATTTATAAATCAAATGTTCACACTCTTGGAATCTGAAAACCCAAATCAGTTCAGTCATCTCAGTTTGAGCTTCATAGAGAAGATACTAATTTCTAAAAGATTTAGCCAATTGAAATTCACATTACATTGTGCCTGTCTCAGTTGTTTGTCTGAAAAACAGTGTACTGAAATTGGTAGTCTGAAAAACAGTTTACTGAAACTGCAGCTAATCTGGTTCAGTTAGGACCTGTCAATTGTTTGTATTAGACATAAGTAAGTAAATTCAGAGATAAGTTAAATGTTTAGTAAGAAAATTCAGTTACAATAAAATTGAAAGATAAGCAAATTCAGTTACAATAAAATTCAGAAATAAGCAAATTCAGTTACAATAAAATTCAGAGATAAGCAAATTCAGTTACACTAAAATTCAGGCATAAGCAAATTCAAAGATAAGTTAAATGTTCAGTAAGAAAATTTAGTTTCCCTCACTCACTGGGATGTTGATCTTATTCTCATAGATGATAAATTATATCATGTCATTGTTTGCCTTGATATTTTTACAGATCCCCAAGTACAAGCAGATCACGCCCTCCGTCCTCTCCGAGTGCCTCAGGGTAATCTTCCTTCTTCTTTCTTCCTTCCTTCCTGTTGAATTGTGTGATGAATTGAACAATTGTGATATGAATTGACTGCATGTCCTCTTGAATTGTTGTGTAAATCTGAGATCCTCAGATTTTGCTTGGTGTGCCAACTGCAAAGTTATAAGCAGGATTTGATATGCCCATCTGGTGACCATTTGATTTCTATCTGTGTGATTCTACGACGTCCATATGTGTTCTTTTTTGCATGATTTCCAAATATATTTCTTCTTGCTCCTAAAATGTGCATTTTGACTGAAAAATGCAATGTTGTTGTGTATTGTTCCTTGTTTTTGTCATCTTATTGCTGGTGAGCTAATTATTGTCATTTTAAATAAAGGTTTGACAGCATGTTTTTCCCATAATTCATTCCTCATGTAGATTTGTTCTCACAATATGTCTTCTGATATTCTTTTGCAGGTAATTGAGATAGAACATAAGATACTACACTGAGTGCTGCTGCCCCATGAACACATTTTTTTTGCAGGTAATTGAGTAGAAGCGTCTGCACTACTTCTAATATTGTTTTTCAGTAGCTTTTTTCTGCACCTTTTTCTTTCAGTTCTTAGTGCTACTGCCCCATGAACACATTTTTTTAATTTGACTGTACATCCAAATGAAACCTTTTTCTTTCAGTTCTTAGTGCTGCTGCCCCAAGATCAGTTTATAAATTAACAGTAGCTCCAAAATTAAGTATCATTCGCATGGACCAACTGTTATTTTATTTTGTGGAGGATAAAGTTCAGAGCATGAATAATGGCATCACAAAGGGCATATGGGTGGTAATGGGCAAAAATCACTCACATGAAGGCTCATAGATGAATTCATATCTTAGGCTGCAACCAGCTCATGGAGCAGATGGGAAGAGTGCAGGAAACATACAAGATTTCTAAGTTTAGAAATAGAAGAGCTTACACTCTAGCATACCATTACAAGTGAACTTGGCACAATTACACATGTCCTGAACCTCATAGAATCTGACACTGGCAAGTCTTCCTTCATTGACATGCAAGTACTACTTTTACATTGTCATGACAGGAACAATTAATGATAAATACTCATCGAAAGTGGGCTCCTATCAAAATTCATTTCCATTATAATCTTACTCATACAATATTCACACCATGTAATTCTGGAAATATATGCTCATATCTAGTTCTGCATCAAAAATGACAATATTGACATGTTATAAATAGTTTGTTTGTCTTCTGGATCAGGGGCGCCGTCTAGCTAGAAGAAGTGATCATCTCATGGGTATGCTCTCGCTTGTCACTTTAGTAGCCTTCTATTCGTGGTTGTGCATTAATCTTGTGTCAAGGAAAGTAGGAGACTGACAAAGTGTAGTATTTTGTTGTTGTTGCAGGCATGGGTAGGTTCTTGGCCGGCGAAGGATCCGCTACCATTTAATTTATTTGTTGTGATGATGAGGCAGATAGATATGAAAGGAGGAGGAGAAGATGTGAATATTGGGAGCGGAGGGTCCCTTCCTTCCCTTGAGTGAGTTTAGTGACTGGTTGGTTGGATGGAGAAGTATAAAGTTGACTGGTTGCAGGAGGAGCGAGCATATACAGAGGGAGGGAGGGAGCTGTTTTGCATTTCGTTAGATTAGATAGATTATTCCTCTGGGCTGGGCAGGGCTGGGCAGTCAGTCTAGAGTGGATTAATCAATCAGATTAGGAGGCAGATGTTGACTCTTGACGGTTTAATTGGTTGGTTGGTTGGTTGGTTGTACCTTACCTGTCCTGACCTGAGACTGAGACTGAGACTATTAGAGATGATGATGATGAGGCAGGCAAACAAATTTTGCTTGCTTGCAAGTCTGCGTTGTTTATTGTTGTTGTTGTTTTTGTTTTATTTTGGTTGTTTCAGTTTTTTTTGTTGGTTTAGGGCGTGATTAAATTAGGAATCCTTTATATTGCTGTTTTGTTTCCTTTTTAGTTCATTCGGATCAGATGTCGGCATCACTGTAATGTACTGCTGCTGCAGTCGTGAACTATTTTTTTTGTTTTACCAAATTGATAGCAGTGGCGCACCATTGCATCCACACAATGCGCCACTGGTAAGGCACATACCAGTGGTGGTAAGGCACATACCAGTGGCGCACCTTACCTGCTATTAGTGGCGCACTAGCATAGGATAGCAGTGGCGCACCTGTAGGCTAGCAGTGGCGCACCAGTAGGTGCATAGTAATGGCGCACTGTTGACATAGTAATGGCGCACTATGTGGTGCGCCACTATTATCTGGGATACTAATGGCGCACCAGTGGTGCGCCATTAGTATTTGTTACTAGTGGCGTGATAATAGTGGCGCACCTATAGTGCGCCATTAATAGCCAAAATAGGTGCGCCACTAACATGGTTTTTTCTAGTAGTGAAATATAGCAAATGAAGTCAGAAAAGGGTTGAAAAGTGATGATGCGGCTTTGAATGGTGCATATTGAATGCAGAAATAGCTTTGAGTTAAAATATGTTTAAAAAAATGAAATCCTTTTGTAATAGACGAATTTTCGTCCAAAATCCTGATACTTCGAAAGAGATTGTCCAGTTTGTACACGAAGTGCATCCGGTTTTTCCCGTAACCCTATCAACATTTTAGCACATGCTATGTGGGTGAAATTATGATACCATGCCAAGTTTCAACCATTTCAGAGTTCATTTGCAGTGCTTTTCAATTTCAGGGTCATTTTAGCTCAAAATAAATCATGAAATGCATGAAAAATAGCAAATGAAGTCAGAAAAGGGTTGAAAAGTGATGATGTGGCTTTGAATGGTGCATATTGAATGCAGAAAAAAACTCTGGAGTTAAAATATGTTAACAAAAATGAAATCCCTTTATAATAGATGAGTTTTCGTCCGATCGAAGTTATTTAACTTAATATTATATAAAATTTATGCAACTAAAATTATCAAAGTTATTTTTGTTAAAAACTTTAATAGCAAAAAGAATATTCATAAAGTACTTTTTGTTAAAAAAATTAATAGCAAAAAATTTCATAAAGTAGTTTTTGTTAAGAACTTTTAATATGCAAAAAAATAACATAAAAATATGCCCACCATCTAGGCCACCATGGCCTGCATACGACTAGTACCCCAATATACATGGGCCAGGACTCAGGCCCACGGGGCAAGTAGGCCCAACAGGGCAGAGACAGTTAGGCATGCAATGCCTGCGATAGAGAGGAGCTCGAGACGGTAGGTGCAGACGTGCTTATAAACCAGTACGAGCGTTCCTCGCTCGGCGAGGTGGAACTAAACTCCCACCGTGCCAGGAACAGGGCTTTAGTCCCGGTTGATTCCACCAACCGGGACTAAAGGTACCCCTGTAGTCCGGGTTGGAGCCACCAACCGGGACTAAAGCTCTGGGCTTCCTGCCCTTTCGCGTGGTGAAAATTCACCTTTAGTCCCGGTTTGAGCCACCAACCGGGACTAATGGGGGGTCTTTAGTCCCGGTTGGTGCCATCAACCGGGACTAAATGTTGGGGTATATAAGTGGACCAAAATCCATCTACAGTTTTCGATCTCCATTTCCCCCGACGGCGCCGAAGACCACCTCGATGCCGCCAGGCTGCCGGACCTCGCCGTCGCCTCCCCGAGCCCGCTCCTCGTCGCCGCCCCCGTCCCCGCCCCCGACGCCGTCCCCATCGCCGTCCCCGTTGCCGCCCCCCGACGCCGTCGCCGCCCGCTCCCCCTCCTCCTCCTCCTAGGTGAGCGGCCGGCCACACCGCCGTTCCCCTCCTCCTATCCCCCCCTCCCTCCCCCCCCCCCCCCCCCCCCCCCCGCGGTAACCGTCGTCGCCGGCCGAAGCAGTGGCGACGTGGGATCCAATTAAAGATCTGCCGTCAAGTTAAATTTCTACTTTATACTTTTAAATTTTTACTCTACAAATTTGGTCGCTAATTCATGATATGAAACAACTATAACTGTGATTTCTTCCAACATTTTTGAACCGCTTTTGTGCGTGCATATTCAATGATAAGAATATCATTCTTTTGGTCGTATGTGGATATCCATAGTGTATTGTTCACCTAAAGTGGTGTTCTCTATAATTAGAAGACACTATAACCAGTATATATGTCTTTGATCCCATATATATATACATGTTAGAAACACAAGGAAAAATCCTAGCAGCAGCCACGGTACAAACTATTGCTTGTCTCCGGCGGCCGGACGTGTTTACTACTATCTTGTACGTCCCATAAATAAGACGTAGCTCCTGCAGCATGTATGTGGGTACTGGTGTCATAAAAACGGGAGAAGATTATCAGATTTAAAGACAGTAGTAAAGAGCACACGTATTCGTACCACGCTGACTTCCCAATCAAGTTGATTGATTCTGGCCGGCTAGATTCCCTAGTACGTATTGCTCGTACATGTAACACTGGTTGATTTCTTCTGCCGGCTAACACATGCACGTGAGGTATAATAGATGGCAACAGGATCATGCATGTATTGGTCTGCAACGTCGGGAGGTGAACGGCGATGAAGCAAGTTGGCTTGATTCTTCGCGCGATTATACGGAAGCTCGTCCGGCGAGATGGCACTTACATAAGAAAGGTGTAACAGCATCCGGGTGCCTAGGCACCCTTTATTAACAGTAAAATCAAAAAAAATAGGAAAACATTTTCAAAAAATCTGAAACTTTGCAGCATCAAAGGTGGTCAAACTTTATAGGTTCTTGCAAGTTTTCATGTCAAAATATCATATAGAGAAATGTGTACAAACAAGTTTCAGATTTCAGTGCTAAAAGTGCTCAAAACTTGAAGCACTGAAATGTTTTTTGTGTGTAGAGCTCCTCGAATGTTTTTTTCGCATGAAAACTTGCAGGCACCTAGAAACATTGGTCATCTTTAATGTTGCAAAGTTTCAGATTTTTTCGATTTTTATTTCCGTTTGTTTTGATTTTACTGTTCATAGTGGGTGCCTAGGCACCCGGGAGCTGAAAATCCACTCTCATGTTAAATTTGTTGGAATTAAGACAGACTTCCTGTCCGAATAGGGGTAGGTCACCCAACTATACTTAGTTAGGTGCTAATTTGTTGGTACACTATAATTAACACATGAGAAATAAAGCAAGGAACATTTTGAGAAATAAAGGAAGGAGAGATAGGCACTATAGCAACCGTTGGTATCTGCATGCATGTGTATGTCGATATGTACGCATACAAAATCCATTAGTGTACATCGACATCTTGGATTTGTTGTAGCTAGCTCCAGAATCATTCAGTGTACGCCGGTACACATATGGCCGCTGGAATTAATCATGGTCCTTCTTCACGCTTGCTTTATCTATGTAGCTAGCTTCAGAATCAATCAGTGTATGTGCATGCATCGGCTACGTACGCATGCAACCGCCGAAAGCAATCAAGGTGCTTCTTCTGCCTCGTGCTAGCTTCATATATCTGTGTACGTGTTTGTCAAGGCCAAAAGCACCAGCCATCACAACAACAGGGCCGCTGATTTGGGCCTTGCCATAGTGCACGCCGAGAAGTCCTTGGCGACTTGCATCGGAAAGTTAGCCAGATCAGACTTGAGCCAGCCGTTCTTGTCGTCGCTTCAAGAACTACGAACAACTTGAATCGGGAAGATCGTCAGATCGGTTTTGAGTCAATCCTTCTTGCCATGGCGTCTAGTCAGACGGGCAATAAAATTCAGCTACCTTTGTTTGGGTATCTTTGAGAGATAGAGACCAAGGACATGACGACTCATGTGCGAGACAGCAGACCGGGACGTGATGTATTTCATCAAGGGCTACAAATGAATCAATATTAATTGGATGGACGATATTACTTAACTCCTAGGATTTGTAGTAAAT
This sequence comes from Elymus sibiricus, assembly GCA_039707655.1. NCBI lineage: Eukaryota > Viridiplantae > Streptophyta > Magnoliopsida > Poales > Poaceae > Elymus > Elymus sibiricus. Next base: position 185,392,367 of record CM077669.1, on the reverse strand, counting down.
GTAAGATATATAGAAGGAGATTCGCAAAACAAAAAGATATATAGAAGGAGACAAAGACGGCTGGGAGGATTCGTGGGTTGGACATAACGCTAGGACTCTAAAGTCCAGATTAGATTTTTTTTTCTTTTTGTGTCAAGGTGTCCATCGTAACTTTTAGATCTTGACCGTAGAATTAACATCCTATGGTTATTTTGATGTGTCATTCTAGGATTAACGTGGAGACTCGTATGGTGCATCCAATTAGTAAATATAAGATTTACACAGAATCACAGGTCGACATGCAGGTCGTTATACAATATAATGACAACACTTTGGCTCCTGTCGGCTGACAATCATGACACGTAGGTCATGTTAAATTACACACATGCATCACATACATATGAGCCATACTATTCACACCAAACCTACAAAACAAAGTTATGCATAGAATCACATTCTACCGGTTTGTGTACCGTGTACGAAATACAAGACGCTATGCACACGGCGGTCCCGATTTTCTGATCACGCCGGATTTTGTGATTTGACCAATCTCATCGATCATCGCGAACCCGATTCGGATTTACGTTTCACTGCTAACCCCGATGGCGGATACCGACCGGTAGGGGTAGGTTGTGTCATGACCTCATCGATTCCGATGGACAGAAAATATAGCCTCAACGACCCCGATGTGCAGTTGATCTCATCAACCATGCACATAGCCGATCTCATGAACGACGACAGATCTCATCCGCCGCCTCCACATATCAAATATGCATCCGATCTGAATCCAAATCCTATAGCAGAGACTCTGATACCACTGTTGGGTTCTACCGTAGGTGCATTGCATGCAAATTAAAAATTTCCTACGCGCAGAACATGCAAGAACATGCTACAGAGATGGATCACAGATCGTTACCACTAGACGCGCAGTGCCGTGCAGCGGAAGTAGAGTTGGGGCAGCGCGTTCGCGTGGTCCATCTCCTCCTCGTCCGATCTCCCTCGAACAGTCGGTCCGATCTCCCTCGAATAGCCGGCCGCCGGATCCCACGTACAGGTTCGCCGGAGCGGCGCAAGTGCATCGCCTCTAATGGTATCCACGCGTGCAGGAGGAACACCGTGCGACGTACTACTAGGTCCGATCACACAGTTCGGCTGCGAGTGGAGGCGGCTAGTTGCGATACATGCAAAGCCCTAATGACGGCGCCGAAGCGATCAACCGGATGGGTGTGTCGCACCTCCACTATATATATAGGCATCCGTCTTGGGCTCAACTCTTGGGCCTCGTACGGATGCTAAAGCCCACGTGTTCCTTCCCTTAAGCGCGCGATCCCTTAGGTTCTCGTTCACTTGGTCACGAGTCAGATCACATCCGGCTCGACTAGTCGGTAGTGGCCTCTAGCAAAGCATGCCGACTCCAAGTGTCCGATGAAGCTGGTTAGGCGAACCTGTACTTCACACTTCTATTCCCTTTGCCACACGATATATGTTGTCATGATCAAGGCGACATGGTCATCCTTGTTGCAGCATGACCTCTTTCTCGTTCCGGTGAACCCGACCAACACTTCGGATTATCTCATAATCTTCATCGCATGGCCATGCTTATCCAGGTCGGATCACCCGAGGGGCCCAGAGTATATCTCTCCTCATGGGAGGGGCAAATCCCATCTTGCTCGACCACGTCTCGCAACATGGGTCTGGACAAGCCCGAAACCTACCTTTATAACTACCCTATCACGGAGTAGCATTTGGTCAGCCCAAAGCAAGTCTGTCACTATCCCGAGTACATGTGCTAGCTCAGGTCTTAGGACACATTATGTATGTTGTACTAGAGACTCACAGATGACCTATCGCTGCGTCTCATAGTTGGGTCTGTCCAATTCAGACCTTATCTCAACTCGGATCTAACTACGTCAAATCCGACCAGATCTTTCTGAGTCCATATTATCCGACTAGCATCCAATGCTGCATGGTCATCCAATGCTGCATGGTCAGTGAGACAAGAACATCCACCGTGTCATATGCTAGTCTAACTGGTTGTGCGTCCACACAGCCCTTTCGACTAGGAACCATTTAGGACAGTTATCATACAATGCATAGTCTCACAAACAAGTCATGTACTTTTAATACACATCGCTGATAATGTCCAAGGACTATCTTTATTCATAAACACATAGGAAATATCATCATACATGATTGCCTCTAGGGCATATCTGCAACAACATAATACTTAGAAATTTCTGCCCAAAGGCCCGCTTCAAAATAGGAGTGACAGTCTTCATCAAATTTTAAAGAAACAACGAATTTAAATCCATGGTTTGTGCTCAATATGAAATCCCTGGAGTCTTCAGTTATGTAAAGGCCAAGATTTAGCACTACAGCTATTGTTGCAAAGCAAGGGATGTACTGCAGGAATTGATAAGATTGTTAAAGAATAGGGTAACATGCTAATATGGAAGTACTTAAAAGAATAGCACATCAGTTGATATGAAAGGACAAAAAAATATAAATAAACAGATAATGTAACCATGATGTCATGCAAATATATATGAGTAAACGAAAGAACAATACATCATTAATTTGCCTAATATAGTAGTAGTAGTGGTGGTAGTAGTAGTAGTAGTGGTGGTAGTAGTAGTAGTAGTGGTAGGAGTAGTAGTAGTAGTAGTAGTAGTAGTAGTAGTAGTTGTAGCAGCAGTAGTAGTAGCAGTAGCAGCAGCAGCGGCAGCAGCAGCAGCAGCGGTAGCAGTAGCAGTAGCGGTACCAGCAGCACCAGCAGCACCAGCGGTAGCAGTAGATGCAGCAGTAGCAGCAATAGCAGTAGCAGCAGTAGCAGCAGCAACGGTAGCAATAGAAGTAGCAGCAGCAATAGAAGTAGCAGTAGCAATAGAAGTAGCAGTAGTAGTAGGAGTACTAGTAGTAGTAGGAGTAGGAGTAGTAGTAGTAGTAGTAGTAGGAGTAGTAGTAATAGTAGTAGTAGTAGTAGTAGTAGTAGTAGTAGTAGTAGGAGTAGTAGCAGCAGCAGCAGTAGCAGTAGCAGTAGCAGCAACAGTAGTAGTAGTAGTAGTAGTAGTAGTAGTAGTAGTAGTAGTAGTAGTAGTAGTAGAAGTATTATTATTATTATTATTATTATTATTATTATTATTAGTAGTAGTAGTAGTAGTAGTAGTAGTAGTAGTAGTAGTAGTAGGAGTAGCAGTAGCAGTAGCAGTAGCAGTAGTAGTAGGAGCAGTAGCAGGAGTAGGAGTAGCAGTAGGAGTAGCAGCAGTAGGAGGAGCAGTAGTCGTGGTAGTGGTAGTGGTAGATCACTATTGACGTAGATGCTCCATGTGGCACGTTTTATCCAAATGTAGCAATATATAGTATAGGTTAAGAAAAAGTATAGGCCATGCCAACCCAGGTAGTCTAAGATTGAACATACCGTGCGCTTCATGAAGTCGTCTGCTACGGTGAGATGGAACTCCTCCGCTGTCTGGCCGAGGCCGCATAGCCCTGATGTGTCCTTTCACTGCACACTCTATGAATGAAAACCCTCGAATCAGCTAGAAGGAACATTTTGTCCAGAAAGGAGGATAACCCCTGGAGCTGGAAGGGACATGAATCCAGGGCGATTTCGGCCGGGTGATTAAAAGGGGGAGACAGACTAGGATAAGAGGTGAGCGAAAATATTTAAGTAGATTAGCTACCTGGTTCTCGAGGGTGGGAAGCAGTACCAAAGATTCCCCAATCGGGCGAGCTGGGTCGATAGCGAGCAGCGTCGACAAAAGTCAGTGATGATAGGCCGCGGCAAACGGCCGTGGCGAAATGCAGGGGCGTTTGGCGGTTGCCGGCGGTGGCGATAGGCGTCGAGCTAAGTGGTTGTCGCGGGACATGCAGAGGCCCGGAGGAGTAGGTGCTACTAGGGACGAGGAGGGGCGGGTGAGGGTTTTGTGACGTGTGGGTGCTGAGGGTTTTCTGTCCTAGAATAATGTGCTCCCGAGGCAACAGTTTTTAGACCTAACCGTGTGTGATAAAGCGTAAATATCACGCCAGAATAATGTGCTTCGGAGACAACGGTTTACTAGACCCAACAGTGTGTGATAAATCGAAAATATCACCCTAAAAAAAATAGCACTCCGGTGTGATGGAGATACTGACAGTCATTCGATCTACGTACATCCTGCGGTTCAGATGTGTGATCCGTGGGGATGTGTTCTATTCAATCGGAACACAAGTGACGCGGCACAATGAAAGTCATCAACACAGTTCCAATTTAGGGAAAAAATTACCAACGCTAAACATTCACCCTAATATGCACCGTATGTGTTCATTTTTTTTACCAACTTCAACCCCAAGTTGTGTGTGTTCTGGGCAAAGGGTTTCTATTATAAAACTGTGTGGAATGACTGGAAGTAACACAGACGATTCACGCTAATAAGCCGTGTCCGCTATGGTCAATCATAGGTTGGTCTAGGATATGCGTAAAATAAAATAAACAAGACTGATTGCAGCTTAAGACTGCAATTACATTGCACTATTAGTTCATTACACATACTCTCACCAACATGTAGTTCAACCGATAAACATATATAGTCAAGCATAGATATAATACACACAAACTAGATAGATTCAATCCAACATCTCATCTTCATTCTTGATCGTTAAGATTCTCCAGGAACTCGGTGTACGCGGCGCGCGCCATCCTACGAGAATACTTCTGGTTGAGGGAGCCAACGACTCGTCCTCTTGCATGCGCGAGAACACTAGAATACGCATTGTTAATCCTATGGTTTCAGAACGGGCATCCATAGCCCCCCCTTCTTCCAGACACGCCTATTATGCTTTCCTTAAGCTCCCTAAGGGTTTGCTTCTCGAGCCTCTCCTAGACGTCTTCATCCTGGCTGTCGACATCGTCAGATAGCACCTATACATATAGTAAAAAATGCGATCTTAGTATATTTTATAATGTGAATTCAGCAAGGCAGAGTATATGTAATTTATCATGTGACAACGTGAACCCTAAATCCTCAAGTGATATTGATGAAAGAAATGCATAAATTGAGATCTGGCTACGAATAGATTGTAAGATCTGGCTACGAATGGATTACAAATAATAGTACATGTCAAAAAAATGACAGTCATCTAAGTAGGACATTCAAATGGATTGTAAGATCTGGCAACGAATTATTGGCACAATCACTTACCCTAGTTGATCGGACTATTAGCAAAATCATTTGTACACACAATCTGTAACTAGAAAAAACCTAGCTGCGATGTATTTACCAAAAATGGGTATAGATGACCAACCGGTTCTCCGTCGGAGTCGTTGTCATCGCCGGAGTGGTCGTCGGAGTCGTTGTGGACCACTGGCTCCGACTGGAAGCATGACGGCGGAGACGATGCCAAGGCCACGATGTTGTCCGAGCGACATATCATCTGCAGCAACGGCAATCTCTGTGCCCAGCTTCACACTGTGCTCGGGTGCTTCGCCGGCCCCAACGTGGCCACTCCCTCCCATGGTGCACTTAGGGGAGGCTGTTGATGGCGACCGAGAAGGGTAGCGAGGATGCAGGGGGGACAGAGGATTGTGTGTGCGCGTGTGTGTAGCGAGAATGGGAGTGAGGCCGCCTGTTAAAACCAGCGGCTCGGGCGCCGTTAATATAGAGTAGTTGGGAGGGAGGCGTGTAGCGGTTTAAAGGGACGGCTCGCCTCCCAGTGAGCCTGCGGTAGACTACTGGCATCTGTACCGTCAATTCAGACGCCTGACAACACGTTGATTCCTCTCCAACATATTTATAATTTTTTATTGTTCCATGCTATGATATTATCATTATAGGATGCTTTTTGGGTGATTATTTACCAATTAATATTATTTTTTAGCACTAACCTATTAACCCAGTGCCCAGTGCCAGTTGTTGTTTTCTACATGTTTTTGGGTTTTCACGTTTACAGTACCGAACGAAGTCCAATTGCCCCAAAACTTTTTTATGATTTTTTTAGACCAAAAGAAGACCTGGAAGCTTCAGGAGGCGACTGGAGGCTGCATGAGGGAGGCAGCACACAACAGGGCACGCCCAAGGAGGTGGTCGCGCCCTATTGTATGCTAGCCCCCTCGGGTGGCCCCCGACGCCCCTCTCTAGCCTATGAATTCTAAAATATCCCAAAAACCCTAGAGAGCCTCCCGAAACACTTTTTCCGCAGCCGTGAGTCTCTGTTCTGCCATGTGCCCATCTGGAGCCCTATTCCGGTGGCCTTCCGGAAGGGGGGTCGATCACGGAGGGCCTCTACATCAACCTTGTTACTCCCATGGTGATGTGTGAGTAGTTCCCTATGGACCTACGGGTCCGTAGTTAGTACCTAGATGGCTACCTCTCTCTCTTGATCTTCAATACAAAGTTCACACCATCTTCGTAGTGATCTATTCGATGTACTCACTTTGTGTGGTGCGTTTGTTGGGATCCGATGAATTGTGGGTTTATGTTTAGATTATTCATGGTAAAAGATTTGAGTCTTCACTAAATACTATTATGATTCTTATTTGCATGGTTATCATAGCTTTTAAATCTCTCCGATCTATTTATTTGCTTTGGCCAAGTAGATTGATCTTTCTTCAGTGAGAGGGGTGCATTGTAGAGGGTTCAACCTGACGGGTTTCTATATCCCAGTGACGATACGTCTTTGTGTTCCTGCCACTAAGGATAAAATGATGGGGTTCATTCATACTGATTGAATTCTCTTTGTCTGCATCATGTCATTGTTCTCCAAGCATTACTGTGTTTTACTTAATATTCTAGATGCATGCTGGATAGCTGTCGATGGGTGGTGTAATAGTAATAGGTGTAGACAGGAGTTGGCCTGTTTTATTATGGACATGATGCCTATATGCACATGATCATTGTCGTGAATAAAGATTGCATAACTATGCGCTTTTCTATCAATTGCCCAACAATAATTTGTTTACCCACCGTATGCCTACTACATGAGAGATGCCACTAGAGAACATTACGGCCCCCGGGCCTATTCACTTATATATTTACAAAAGCTTTTAGTACCTTGCTGCTATTATTTGTCTTTTATTTTATTTTGCAATTTATATTATCAACTATCATCTGCACACTTTACTTGCTTGCAAATGACGAGTCCAAGGGGATTGACAACCCTGTTGCCCGCATTGGGTGCAAGTGTTTGCTTCTTTGTGTGCAGTCGCTGAAGACGGGGGTTGCGTGTTACTCCTATTGGTTCAATAAACCTTGGTTCTTAGCTGAAGGAAATACTTATCCGTATTGTGTTGCATCACCCGTTCCTCTTCACGGAAAACCCGACGCAGATCATAAGTATCAGGAAAGATTTTGGGCGCCATAGCCGGGGAATATCACCAACCTACTATAAAGTAACTTCGCACAAATTATCATTCACTTGTTCTACTTTTCATTTGCTGCTATATTTATCTTGTTGCATAAAAATCAAAAATATAAAAATATTTATCTTTGCTTGTTACTAGTTTACTTCTTTGCTTCCAAGTTTACTTGTTCTGCTTGTTACTTTGCTTGCTCGGTCATCCATGTCTCAAGATACTACTAAGTTGTGTGACTTCTCAAATACTAATAACAATGATTTTATTAGTACTCCTATACCACCAGCCACTAGTGCGGAGTTTTATGATATTATGCTGCATTGCTGAATCTTGCCATGAAATAACAATTTTCGGGAAGTCCTAATAAGAATCCCGCTGCTCATCTGAATACCTTTTGTCGGTGTACCAAAGAACAGGGCCCTTGGTACCCGGACTTGTGCGCCAGATGACCGCGGCCTCCGGACCGGCAAGACCCTATCGGGTTGGATCTGGATGCCAAATCACATCATATGAAGGTTCGAGCGAACCGGCAAACTCTCCTTGCCGGGGGGCTCGGGTGATAGCGTGCCCACCATGGCCTCTGTCCGACAAGCCATCGCTCCATGTCGCTAGGGGCTGATTGTCTACATCAGCTAGGTGTCGAGCGGGTAGGCGGATAGGTGGAGCCGGTCTGGGCGCATGGCGACTCGCCAGGTTTACATCAGCTTTAATGACACCCGTCCTACGGCATGGCGAAAGAATAAGAGGTAGCTGGGAGAATGACACAAAAGGAGAGGCAATCCTTCCCGGGAGATGTCGCCGGCGCGCCACCTCACGGTGCATTCAATGCGTTTGTCCTACTCCATCCGAGTTAGGTATTTTCCACTATAGCTATTGCCAGCTATTTTGGCAGATAGACAAGCATTGTTTATTCTATGTAAAGACCATTTTAGCCACTGTGGTAGCCCCTTGGATTATAAAAGGAGGTCCATGGCTAACTTTAGAAGGGTCGACACTCTATTCATTTACACGCGTAGCGACACTCCCTGAGCATCCCTTGGTGGGGTTCTGACGCTCCTGTACTGTGAACCAAATAATCCACCACCACACAGGACATAGGGTATTACGCTCCGGTGGTCCGAACCTGTCTAAACCCTTGCGTAAGTGCACGGTCCGGTGATGCTCTTTGAGCAAAAGGGGATCTCTTGCTGAACCACTAAAGGGGTCTTACAGGCCCCATAGATCGTCGCTCTCACACCCCGACATCTTTGGCATGCCAGGCAAGGGGCTCCTTTACGTTAATCTTCACCGACTCCTCCGCGTCATCATCAATGATTTCTTCGACGCCCATGCATCCCAAGAAGGCCAAGGGCGCGGGGACACCCGCTCCGTCCGCGTCTAAGCTGCCATCATAAGTGGTCGCCAGCGACGCCGACGGAAGCAGCCCCCGCGTTCACCACGCAGGTGAACGTAGCCACAATGCGGAGCTCCACGAGCCGTGATCCGGACCCCGCCGTCGTGGAGACGCGGAAGACGACTGTGGCGACCGGGGACGACACTGCGGAAGATGAAGCCGCAGCGGCGGCGGCGGCGACAGCAGCAGCAGAGGCAGCGATAGCACCTCCAACACGACCTTCACAAGACAACCGCGACCAACGCCCCCAGGGTGGCGACCCCGAGCTGCGCGCGGACGAGAATCCTGCGTGTCCCTCTCAAGATGCACAGGGCCAAGCTCGACAGCGACCTCCTGGAGGGAATGAGCAGCGCGCGACAGCGAGGGGGAGCACTCCGCCTGACACCGTCAGGAGTAAGAGCGCCGCGCACGCCTCACACCGCTCCATGCCCAGAACTTTGGAAGAAGCCCTGGCGCAGGCTCAGCTATTGCTAAACTTCCTGCCTGCACCGGAGAAGATGGAGGAGTGGAGAATTACCATTCCGAGTCTGCTGAGCTTTGCGAACCGTGACAAGTCGGAGGGAGCAAGCCCATCGTGCGCCCAACAAACAGCTCCGGGGGCTCCCACCGCCGGACGCAATGCTGGCGGGGCGCCTACGGTGCAGTCTCCCCCACAACCACAGCTACCTACCCCCCGGACTGACGTGCAAGACGAGGTGTCATACACGTCAACAGATCCGTGGATGAACAAGGATCGACACAAGGTTTTGAAGGACATGCGTAAGGAGGACGCCCGCACGACCATCGAGAGGCGGCGGCAGACGCGCCACCAATCCGACGATCGTGCGCACCCCGCCGTCGACGGGTCGACGTCGGTGGTGCCAGACAGCTTGCCTTACGAGATAGGCTGATCGGCATTCACCCACAAGCTGCAGCATGTCCGATGGCCCTCCAGCAGGCCCTTCAGGCCTGAGATGCCCAACAAGTATGGCGGCAAGATCGGCCCGTCCGAGTTCCTCGGTGATACGTCTCTGTCGTATATACTTTTGCTCACACTTTTGCCCTTGTTTTGGAATCTAATTTGCATGATTTGAATGAAACTAACCCGTACTGACGCTGTTTTTAGCAGAACTACCATGGTGTTGTTTTTGTTCAGAAATAAAAGTTCTCAGAACTGGACGAAATTTTTTGGAGATTTATTTTAGAATAAATAAAAAATACTGGAGCCAAGAACCACCGGAGGGGGCCCCTGGCTGGGCACGATACACCAGGGCGTGCCAGCCCCCCCAGGGGCGCCCTGGTGGGTTGTGCCCACCTCGTGGCCCCACTGACCCTAATCCCGATGCTATAAAATCCTATTTTTGGAGAAAAAAATCGGAGAGAAAGTTTCATCGCGTTTTATGATACGAAGCCGCCGCCACCTCCCGTTCTTCATCGGGAGGCCAGATCTGGAGCCCGTTTGGGCTCCGGAGAGGGGAATCTTCGGTCTTCGTCATCATCAACCCTTCTCCATTGGGAGTGAGTAATTCCTTCGTAGGCTTGCTGGTCGGTGAGGAGTTGGATGAGATTCATCATGTAATCGAGTTAGTTTTGTTAGGGCTTGATCCCTAGTATCCACTATGTTTTAAGATTGATGCTGCTATGACTTTTCCATGCTTAATGCTTGTCACTACGGCCCTAGTGCCATGATTTCAGATCTGAACCGTTTATGTTATCACCATTATATCTATGTTCTTGATCCGATCTTGCTAGTCATATGCACCTATTACATGTTCTGATCCGCAAAACCCGGAGTGACAGTAGTCGGGATACTTTCCGGTGATGACCGTAGTTTGAGGAGTTCATGTATTCACCGTGTGTTAATGCTTTGTTCCGGTTCTCTATTAAAAGGAGGCTTTAATATCCCTTAGTTTCCTTATGGACCCCGCTGCCACGGGAGGGTGGGACAAAAGATAATGCAAGTTCTTTTCCATAAGCATGTATGACTATTTACGGAATACATGCCTACATTAAATTTATGAACTGGAGCTAGTTCTATGTCGCCCTAGGTTATGACTGTTATATGTGGAATATCATCCAACGAGTTCACCGATCCAATGCCTACGAGGTTTCCACATATCTTTCTTGGTAAGTTACTATTGCTACTGCTACTGTTACACTTGCTACAAAATCATTGCTATCACTGTAACCGTTACTGTTACTGCTACTACTACTATTAAAACTATCATACTAATGTGCTACTGATCACTCTGCTGTAGATATTTAATCTCCAGGTGTGGTTGAATTGACAACTCAACTACTAATACTCGCAAATATTCTTCGGCTCCCCTTGTGTCGAATCTATAAATTTGGGTTGAATACTTTACCCTCAAAAACTGTTGCAATCCCCTATACTTGTGGGTTATCAAGACCTTTTTCTGGCGCTGTTGCCGGGGAGCATAGCTATATTTGTTGAGTCACTTGGGATTTATATCAATTTATCACTATGAAGAATCTGAAGGATCCAAAGACCAAGATTTTTCCCTCTAAGAGGAGGGGAGGTAAGGAACTGCCATCTACTCTGCACTTGATTCACCTTCTGTTATGAGTAAACTTGCAACACCACCACATTCTAGTAATCCTGATATGTCGCAAGTTATTGATGATGCTACTTCTGCTATGAATGATGCTTATGATGATGCTAGTACCATGCTTGATGATAATGTGCCACTACGTGAATTTCTTGATGAACAAATTCCTAGAGCTAAAGAGAATGAAATTACTGAAACTGATGAGATCGCTGAAACTGATGAAGCCTATGAAACTGATGACTATGAAACACCTATTAGGCCTGTCTCTCCTAGATTTGAAATGCCTAAGATACCTGAAGGTTATGTTATGGATGAGGAGGTAACTAGAGAAATTCTTTCTTGCAAGGATAGAAACGATCTTAAGAAATTGCTACGCAAGTATAAGGAAAAGACTTTGAATGCTAGAATGAAATGTGATCCTAAGTTTGCTACTTCACCTATCTTTGTTACCGATAAGGATTATGAATTCTCTGTCAACCCAGAGTTGATTACTTTGGTTGAATCTGATCCTTTCCATGGCTATGAAACTGAAACTGTAGTGGCACATCTTACTAAACTGAATGATATAGCCACCCCTTTGATAATGATGAGAAGATTCGCTACTATTACATTCTCAAGTTATTTCCGTTCTCATTAAAGGGTGATGCTAATACATGGTACTATACTGTTACTCCTGGCTGTGTGCGTAGTCCCCAGGATATGATTTACTATTTCTCTGAAAAATATTTTCCTGCTCATAAGAAACAAGCTGCCTTACAGGAAATATTTAACTTTGTGCAAATTGAAGAAGAGAGTCTCCCACAAGCTTGGAGGAGGCTTCTGCAATTGCTTAATACTTTGCCTGATCACCCTCTCAAGAAAAATGAAATACTTGATATCTCATATAATGGACTAACTAATGCTTCTAGGGACTTGCTAGATAGTTGTGCTGGTTGTGTTTTCAGGGAACGAACTATTGAACAAGCTGAGGAATTATTGAATAATATATTGAAGAATTATGATGATTGGACTCTTCCTGAACCACCGCACAAACCCACTCCGAAGAAGAGGGGTATCTTATTTCTCAGTCCTGAAGATATGCAAGAGGCAAAGAAATCTATGAAAGAAAAAGGTATTAAAGTTGAGGATGTTAAGAATTTACCACCTATTGAAGAAATACATGGCCTTGACACGCCACCACCTCCATAGGTGGTAGAGGTAAATTCTTTATTAAAGTTTGATGAAGGTGACATACCTTACAATAAACATCCTAGTCAGTGCTTATATGAGTTTGATAACTATATTATGAAGCAAGATCATTTCAATGCACATGTCCTGAAACAATTGAAATATAACTCTGACATGATTGCTCGCTTGAGTGACTTGCTATTTAGAATCAGTAATGATGTTAGAGGTGTAGGGAAGCATGCCTCTATGGTTCAAACTCAGTTAGAACAAGTTGCTAAGTCTCAAAAAGAATTGCTTGATGAAATGAATAGTAATATGAATGATTATGCTGCTATAGTAGTGACTAGAGGAGGTAGAATGACCCAAGAACCACTCTATCCTGAGGGTCATCCTAAAAGAGTTGAAAAAGACTCTCAGAGAATTAATACTAATGCACCCCGTCCTTCTAGAAAGAAAAAGAAAAAAAAATGATAGGACTCTGCATACCTCTAGTGATCCTGAGATACAAAAACCTCCTGATAATAATGATGTCTGTGTTTCCGATGCTGAAACTCAGTCTGGTAGTGAACATTCACCTAGTGATAATGAAAATGATGATGATGTTCATGAAGATGCTCAACCTAATAATGATAAAGAACCAGATAATGATGTTGAAATAGAGCCTGCTCCTGATCTTGATAACCCACAACCTAAAATCAAACGTTATGATAAAAGAGACTTTGTGGCTAGAAACATGGTAAAGAAAGAGAACCATGGGTTCAAAGACCCATGCCCTTTCCTCCTAAACCATCTAAGAAAAAGGATGATGATTAATTTGAATGCTTCGCTGAAACGATTAGGCCTATCTTTTTGCGTACCCGCTTAACTGATATCCTAAAGATGGCCCCTTATGCAAAATACATGAAAGACATCATCACTAATAAAAGAAAGATACTCGAAGCTGAAATCTCCACCATGCTTGCAAATTATTCTTTTAAGGATGAAGTGCCTAAAAACATGGAGATCCGGGAATACCAACTATACCTTGCTCCATTAAAAGAAACTATGTCAAAACTGCTTTGTGTGACTTGGGAGCCGGTGTTAGTGTTATGCCTTTCCCCTTATATAAGAGACTTGATTTTAATAAACTCACACCTACTGAAATATCATTGCAAATGGATGACAAATCAACTGCCATACCTATCGGTATTTGTGAGGATGTGCCCGTTGTTGTTGCAAATGTTACTATCTTAATGGACTTTGTTATTCTTGAGATGCCCGAGGACGACAACATGTCGATTATCCTCGGTAGACCCTTTTTGAATACTGCAGGGGCTGTTATTGATTGCAATAAAAGCAAAGTCATTTTTCATATCAATGGTAATGAGCATACAATGCACTTTTCGAAGAAACAATTCAAAGTGAATGGTATAAATGTTATTGAAGAATCTCCGACCATCGCTATTGGAAGTTTTCAATTACCTCTACCTACTGCCAAAAAGAAATATGATATACTTGTTGTTGGGGATATGCATATCCCCATTGTGGTAACTTAGTGTTTTACAAAAGTTCTTCGGTTTCATGCTAATCGGAAGTGGTTGTTAATAAGACTTGATCAACCTTATTAATGGATCATTTTTGAGAGGTATGAAGTTGATGAATCTAGTAAGTACAACTCTCTGCTCCCACATTTGATTTTCTGTTTTAGTTAGTCAAATAAGATAAAATGCCATGATTATCATGTTTTCTGTTTTCACCGTGCAATAAAAAATGACCAAAAAATAAAAGTTCTCAGAATGTTCTGAAAATTTGATACGATTTTTTCTGTTTATTTCTGAATTTCTGGTGCAAATAATCCCAGAGGGGGTGCACCTGGTGCCCACAAGACACCAGGGAGCACCAGCAACAGCAAACGGGCCCTGGTGGGTTATGGCCCCCACGTGGGCCCCCTCACTTATTCCTTTAGCCCACATCAACCCCTACCTCCAGAAAAAAAATCACCATAGCCACCATTCCCGTGTTCTTGCTCTCAAACCCACTGATTTTGATATCTTTGCTCGAAGCTCCGTTTCCAAAACTGTTTGGAGGGATTGCTACTTGGTATCTGACTCCTCCATTGCTCCAATTACTTTTTGATTTAGTGAGTTATTTTTGGAGTAATTAGCTACTCTTGGTGCTGCTGTAGATGAGCTTGCATGTTGAATTCTTAAAGTTCTAAGTAGTTTGAATGCTTGATATGGCCTCTATGAACGCTTAGGAGTTGTTGCTATCAATTTTACAGATTTTTGTTGACAAAAAATTTGCAAGCTAAAATTTTCAGAATTTTTATTATAGGAATAAGATAGATTTCTTTAGGAAGTTTTCCTCCAAGAAAAATGCCAAAGGAGTCATTGGGGAATCATCGGACAATGACCTTCACACTTCGAGAACGGTGGAGGTGCGGCTGTGCGAACGGCCGCATGATGCCTTCATGGAGGAGGCCGGGTTCCATCAAGAGTTCGCTCAATTTGTTGCAAATGTTGGGCTAGCCGAGTTTCTCACAACTAAGTGTGACCAATATCACATCCTTACAAATTCCTTTATGCAAAGTTTTCATTTTCTGAGAAAGAATAATCCTCCTAAAGTGCAGTTTAAGCTTTACGCACAGATGCCGCTAAGTGACTTTTGCGACATATGCTTGATCCCCTCTGATGGGGAATTGAGAGAACCTAGAGCAGCAGAGTTTGAGGATTTTATACTCACTTTAACAGTGGGTGAAGATAGAGGCGTGTCGAACGCTACTGCTACCAGTCCGCGGTTTCCTTCAGTGCATTACTTTGCTTTGTTCATCGCAAAGTGTTTAACCGCTAGAGAGAAGGTTGGCGCACTCAGTGCCCCGACCTCGCTATTTTATGACGTGCTCTCTATAATGATCACACCTTTAGTATGGGGGCTATTATTGCACGCCGCTTACACCTTAACAGGACAAAGGGAAAAATACATGGTGGCATTTATGCTACTCGCTTAGCGAGACACTTTAATGTTCAGATTCGCCCACATGATTATCTCTTGTCCCAAGTTTATCTAGATCACAAGGCATTGCAGGATCACCAATTTATCGAGGCAACTGATTCTTTCCATAACATTCGTTACAACTTAGTATTCAGTGTCAAAACCCGTGATGTTATCCCATTGCCTGCACCTGCTCTGTTTGATTCTATTGCCAGGAACTGATACACGATCATGCCAGATGATATTACAGCCTATCGGAACAACCTAGCAGTTGTTGAGGAGGAGCCCCAGGAGTGGGATGCTCAGGTGCCGCCCCCACCTCACTTCGACTTAGGTCCGGATGGCTATTACGGATGGTGATTACCAAGCTAGGCCAAAAGCCTAAGCTCGGGGGAGTATGTATTCCCACCGACATTACATTCATGTTCACACATTTCATTCCAGTTGTCGTTTTTCATACTTTTTCATTGTAATATCTATGCTAGATTTATTTTCTCACTTTCTTCTTGTGTATTTGAAAAACTTTGAGAAAATCCAAAAATATTTCTTACTTCTTTTCAGTTTTTCTTTCTAGCTTAGTTTAACTGTAGTATTGAAAGAAAACCCAAAAAGATTTCTCATTTCTATTTGTGCTTGTTGGGAGCTTTCCCGTGTAAATAGTTTTTCTCGTTTTTGTTTTTCGTCTTTAATTTGCTTTCTTCAAGAAAAACCAAAAACTCCAAAAATATTTCAGCGTGTTTCTCTGAAATTCTTTTCTTTTTGTTTGAGTCGTACCAAGGAGAAGACCACGATGAAAATGTTGAGTGGCTCTCATATGTACCATTGTTATTCTAACAAAGAGCCCATGTTACCTTGTCTTCTCCTCTTGAATAAAATGTTTGCAGATTCCAGCTTAGTCTACGGCACTCTCGCACTATTATTATTTTCTTATCATTCAGTCGTGCAAGTGAAAGGCAATAATGACGATATTTGATGAATTGACTGTTTTTGTTTTTGTTTTCGTAAATATGTTTAACCTAGTATCCTTGATTCAGCATATTATGATCAAACATGTTTGCAAAGGCCATTAGAGATTATAGTTGTTCATGCCATGCTTAAATAGATAGGAGTGGATAATGATTTATCTTGGATGTTAACATGCATTAAAATGGTTGTGACATGGTATGATGATATGGTATCCTCCTATGAATGTTTCAAGTGGCTTGACTTGGCACATGTTCACACATGTAGTTGAATCAAAACCAACATAGCCTTCATGATATTTATGTTCATGGTGTCCATATCCTACTCATGCTAGTAGTGAATGTTTATTATATGTAATGTATGTTCATGACCGTTTTTGCTCTCTAGCTGGCTGCTTCTCAATCTATTTGCTATCCTTCGCCTATACTAAGTGGGAATACTGCTTGTGCATCAAAATCCTTAAACCAAGGTTATTCTAGATGAGTCCGCTATATCTACCTATATGCGGTATTACCCTGCCGTTCCAAAGTAAATTTGCATGTGCCATCTCTAAAAATCCAAATGAACATCAGTTTTGTGTGCCTGGACCGCTCATGGAGCGACAGGGGGCGGTCAGTATCTTCCATGCTAAGCGGGTTATTCTCATGACGAGTATTTATTCACTTGTCCTTACACGAGAGGGGATGTAATAGGGATTCCCAGTCCCAAAATCAAAAATTACAAATAATTAAACAAAACTCCCCCAGGAATGTTGAAGGTTTGGACGGTACATGTGGATGCGGCTAGCCGTGGAGTGTGATTCTTGGTGGAAGGGGACTAAACCTTTACTTTTACCGCTTGGGAACCGCTGCTAATTTGTTTAGCATGGAAGATATTGATAACTTTTGGTCGTAACGTTGACAGGAAGGGTGTACCTCCCAAAAATCATATCTATCTCTGTTTTAAAACTTGAGATCTAGCACCGCTGCAAATTCATGCTTCCCTCTGTGAAGGGACTATCTATTTACTTTTATGTTGAGTCATCACCTTCTTAAATAAGCGCCAGACCTGAGAGCACTATTGTCATCCTCATGCATTGTGTATAGTTGATGTTGGGTGCAACATGACTGGATCTTTTCTACCATGAATTACAATGTTTAGTCGCTGCTTGAACTTTCGAGGTGCTCTGCATTTATGGTTTGCGGTCTCAGAAAGGGCTAGCGAGATACCACTATTGTCATATTGTATCATGATTGTTTTGACAAAGTGTTGGCGCTAGAGATATCTTATTATTGCTTGCTAGTTGCTTATGTCATCGATATGAGTTAATATAATTTCTAAGAGTTATTGCTGGCATGGTAAGTCATAATCTTTGCTGAAAACCCGGGTGCTACTTAAGCATATATATGTAAACAAGAACAAAAGAGTTCGTAAAAGTTTTTCTCTATCACTTTCAGTTTGTCAACTGAATTGCTTGAGGACAAGCAATGGGTTAAGCTTCGGGGAGTTGATACGTCTCCATCGCATATACTTTTCCTCACACTTTTGCCCTTGTTTTGGACTCTAATTTGCATGATTTGAATGAAACTAACCCGTACTAACGTTGTTTTCAGCAGAACTAGCATGGTGTTGTTTTTGTGCAGAAATAAAAGTTCTCATAACTGGACGAAACTTTTTGGACATTTATTTTAGAATAAATAAAAAATACTGGAGCCAAGAACCACAGGAGGGGGGCCCCTGGCTGGGCACGATACACCAGGGCGCGCCAGCCCCCCCAGGAGCGCCTTGGTGGGTTGTGCCCACCTCGTGGCCCCATTGACCCTAATCCCGATGTTGTAAATTCCTGTTCTACGATATGAAGCCGCCGCCACCTCCTATTCTTCATCGGGAGGCCAGATCTGGAGCCTGTTTGGGGCTCCGGAGAGGGGAATCTTCGGTCTTCGTCATCATCAACCCTTCTCCATCGCCAATTCCATGATGCTCCCCACCGGGAGTGAGTAATTCCTTCGTAGGCTTGCTGGTCGGTGAGGAGTTGGATGAGATTCATCATGTAATCAAGTTAGTTTTGTTAGGGCTTGATCCCTAGTATCCACTATGTTCTGAGATTGATGTTGCTATGACTTTGCCATGCTTAATGCTTGTCACTAGGGCCCGAGTGACATGATTTCAGATCTGAACCGTTTATGTTATCACCATTATATCTTTGTTCTTGATCCAATTTCTCTAGTCATATGCACCTATTACGTGTTCTGATCCGCAAACCCCGGAGTGACAGTAGTAGGGATACTTTCCGGTGATGACCGTAGTTTGAGGAGTTCATGTATTCATCGTGTGTTAATGCTTTGTTCTGGTTTTCTATTAAAAGGAGGCCTTAATAGCCCTTAGTTTCCTTATGTACTCCGCTGCCACGGGAGGGTAGGACAAAAGATGTCATGCAAGTTCTTTTCCATAAGCACGTATGACTATTTACGGAATACATGCCTACATTACATTTATGAACTGGAACTAGTTCTGTGTCGCCCTAAGTTATGACTGCTATATGAGGAATATCATCCAACGAGTTCACGGATCCAGTGCCAACGAGTTTTCCACATATTATTCTTGCTAAGTTACTATTGCTACTGCTACTGTTACACTTCCTACAAAATCATTGCTATCAGTGTTATCATTACTGTTACTGCTACTACTGCTATTAAAACTATCATACTACTGTGCTGCTGATCACTCTGCTGTAGATATTTAGTCTCCAAGTGTGGTTGAATTGACAACTCAACTGCTAATACTCGCAAATATTCTTTGGCTCCCCTTGTGTCAAATATTTAAATTTGGGTTGAATACTTTACCCTCAAAAACTGTTGCGATCCCCTATACTTGTGGGTTATCACTCGACATCTACACCATCGCGGTACAAGCTGCCGGGGGACGCGACAAAAAAGTATTCGCCAACTACTTTCTACTGGCACTCAAGCTTAACGTGAGGAGTTGGCTGATGAACTTGCAGGAGGGGTCAATTTCCTCCTGGGCGGATATGTGGAACCAGTTTGTTGGGGCATACTATGGGGGCCACAAGCTTCAGGGATAGCCCAGCGACTTGCACGTGATCCTTCAGAGAGACAGTGAGTCGGTCTGCAAGTACATCTAGAGATTCAACCGTGTGCATCACAGCAACCCTGACATCCACCCCACCGAGGTGATCGCTGCGTTCCACACAAACGTACGCAATCGCCGGATGCGTGAGGATATGATCATTAACAAGGTGCAGGACGTCGCTAAGGTCTACGCTATGGCCGACAAGTGTGCACAGGTAGAGGAAGGAAGAAGGCTCTTGGGGGAAGACGCTAGTGCAGAGGTCGATTCAGACGACGACGAGAACACGCGTGCCTCCACGAAGAAGGGGTGCAAGCGTAACCGGAAGCGAAAAGGCAAGGCAGTTATGGCTATAGAAGGTACCGGAAAGTCTAACACTGACAAGAAGGCCAAGTCTGAGGGGTCCGGCAATGATGTTGTCGCCTGCTCTAGAGATGATGAGGCCGCGGCAGAAGAGAAGACCGGCAAGCCGTACTACAAGATCCACCTCACCAAGGGCCATGACATCACCGAGTGCCGCCAAATAGAGCAGCTTGCCAAGAAGAAAAAGCTAGAGTACGAAAGGCACGGCAAGGAGAAGGGCCAGAGTGGTGCCGGTGGATCCGACAAGAATAACCGTGGCAGACATTGCCGCAAGGCCAAGCAGCAGAAGGAGAAGCCTCCTCGTGGTCGAGACAAGAAATCTGATGATGAAGATGTGGACGATGATGAGGATGATGAAGGATCTGATGGCCAGTTGTTCAAGAAGGCTGTGGATGCGATGTGCGTTGACGGAGGCGCATCTTTTAACTCCTCCCGTAGCCAGCTCAAGCAGTGGCCCGGTGAAATCAACGCAGCAGAGCCAACAACAAAGGCAAGGAAACCTCTCAAGTGATCCAACACTCCCATCATTTTCGACATTGAGGACCACCCTGATCACACCACTACGGTCGGGTGCGTGCCGTTATTGGTTTCACCAACAATGCGCAACCTCAAGGTCACGATAATGCTGGTCGATAGTGGGGCTAGCTTGAACTTGATGTCGCCCGACGTGATCAGCCGGCTGCAAATTCCCGACTCGGAGCTTAAACCGACGGGATCCTTCCAAGGGGTCAACCGACGGAGGCTACATCCTAAGAGAAAAATCACCCTGCCGGTCACGTTCGGTAGCGAATTCAACTTCAGGACTGTGAGAGTTGTTTTCGACGTCGCTGAGATGTCGTTGCCGTACAATGGGATCCTGGGCCGACCGGCACTGACGAAGTTCATGGCGGCATCCCACCACGCCTACAATACCCTCAAGATGGCAGGATCGATGAGTGTCATCACCCTCTACGCCAACAACAAGGATGCGGTCCTCTGCGTCGACAAGCTCTTCCGGGAGGCAGTGGTAGCGTATGCCGACGAGGCACTCGCTCCTGCCGGCAAAGCTCCCAAGAGAAAGAACAAGAACAAGAGCTCCGGCAAACCTTGTAGGGACTCCGGGAAGCGCACCAAGGTGTGCAACACACCCATCGAGGACTTACCAGAGACCTCTGCCACCAGGAGTAAGAAAGACAAGGTGACTATTACCAAGACAAAACAAGTGGTGGCGCGGGAGAACGACAAGGTGACTATTTGCCACCCTCGACGGCAAATAGGAACGCATGCTCGTCACCTTCCTGTGGGCGAATGTCGATGTGTTTGCCTGGAAACCTTCCAACATCCCCGGTGTTCCCAGGGAGGTGAATGAGCACCACCTTGCCATTTGTCCCCATGCATGACCCGTCAAGCAGAAAGTACGAAAGCAACCCCTGGAACGGTAGGAGTTCATCGCCGATGAAATAAAGAAGCTAGAAGCAGCAGGTCTGATCAGAGGCGTGATACATCCAACTTCGCTGGCAAATCCTGTGGTAGTGCGCAAGGAGAATGGGAAATGGAGGCTATGCTTCGACTTCACCGATGTCAATAAAGCTTGCCCAAAGGACTCATTCCCCTTGCCGCGCATAGATTAGATAGTGGACTCAACCGCTGGGTGCAATCTCTTGTCTTTCCTTGACGCCTACTCTGGGTATCACCAGATCTTCATGGCCAAGGAAGGCGAAGAGAAAACGGTGTTCATAACCCCTTGCGGCGCATACTATTTTAGATGCATGTCGTTTGGGATGAAGAGCGCCGGATCAACATTCGCAAGAGCAGTCCAGATTGGGTTGGGGAAGCAACTGCACAGGAATGTGGAAGCCTACATGGATGACATAGTGGTCAAGACCAAGAATAGGGACACATTGATCCAGTATCTGGAAGAAACTTTCGCAAATCTGTGCAAGATCAACTTGAAGCTTAACCCCGAGAAGTCTGTATTTGGAGTTCCATCCAGCAAGCTCCTCGGGTTCTTTGTGTCACAACGCGGGATTGAAGCTATCCCCGCCAAGATCGAAGCAATCGAGCACCTGGAGGCGCCCGAGCCCATCCAGGATGTACGCCGCCTGGCGGGCTGCATTGGCTCCCTCAACAGGTTCATCTCAAAATCGGCAGAGTGTGCCTTGCCTTTTCTTTAGGATCCTGAAAAAGGCGGCCCCAATGACCTGGACCCCAGAGGCAGAGGCGACACTGCAAGATTTGAAGAGATACCTTTCCTCCACGCCTGTCCTAGTCACACCCATAACGGAGGAACCGTTGTTGCTATACTTAGCGGCAACGAACCAAGTGGTAAGTGCGCCGCTAGTGGCGGAAAGGGAAGATGAAGGCGATGAGTCAGAAGCCCCAGAATTCGGCGACTGGCAAGCCAGAGTCAGCTCCGGCAAATCAAGGGGTTGATGACGCAAGCACGGTGCAAAGGGTAGAACAGCAAGCTCTGCAGAAGAAGATGGTGCAACGACCAGTGAAATTTGTCAGATCTCTCTTGCAGGGGTCTAGATCAAGATACTCCGGGATGCAGAAAAGGCTATTCGGCCTTCTCATGCCCTCCCAGAAACTGCGCCACTACTTCCAAGCACACCGCATCACCTTCGTCACTCGGTTCCCACTTCAGCGCATCTTGAGAAATTCAGAGGCAACTGGTAGGATTGCCGAGTGGGCGTTGGAACTGGCCAGCTTTGACTTGACTTTTGAAAGCACGGCAACAATCAAGAGCAGAGCCTTGGCGGAGTTCATTGCAGAATGGTCGTTGTCACCGGATGAAGAAATTCAAGATGCAGCGCTCCACGGACAGGCGACACCTCGGGAATGGGTCATGTACTTTGACGGAGCTTTCTCGCTGCAAGGCGCCGGTGCCGGAGTGCTACTCGTTGAACCCACCAGAGTGCACCTCAAGTACGTGATCCAGATGCAATTCCCTATGGAGGAATCAACGAATAATACAGCTGAATACGAAGGATTGCTTGCCGGACTACGGATAGCGGCCGACCTCGGCATGAGGAAGCTGATAGTCCGGGGAGATTCGCAGCTCGTTGTGCGCCAAGTGAATAAGGATTACCAGACCCCCTGATGGAAGCATATGTTGATGAAGTACAGAGATTGGAGGAGCGATTTGACGTTCTTCAAATGGAGCATGTCCCCCGTGCCGAGAATGGCATCACTAACGACCTGTCAAGGAGAGCCGTGCAGAAGCTGCCTGTTGAACCAGGCACTTTTGTACTCCGATTTACCCAACCTTCAGTCAACCCATCAGCGCGGCAGAACTGGAAGAGAAAGATCGATTCCGGCAACTATTTCTCGGCAGAGCCACCCGTGGCCGCCAAAAGGGTTGCCGGAAATGACAGCCCACTTGCCGATGGACCTCGAGCTCTAGCAAACCCAATGGTCTCTGCCGTAGTAGCTAGCATCCCCGCAGCGGAAGAGATGCCTTGGGTCCTTGTCATCGAGCCACAGGCTCCGGCATGGGCACAACAGATAGTCCAATACCTCCAGACAGGAGATCTTCCAGACGAACCTGAAAAGGCAGAAAGGATAGCCCGGCGATGGAGCATTTACCAGTTCGTAGACAACACCCTGTATAATAGGAGACCGAACGATGTGAAGCTAAAGTGTATTCCCCGGGAAGAAGGATGTCAGCTGTTGGCAGAGATACATGGAGGGATTTGTGGCTCCCACATCGGGTCACGAGCCCTTCCCGGGAAGGCATTCTGCCAGGGCTTCTATTGGCCGACACCCCTCTGAGATTCATTGGCAGTGGTGACAACGTGTGAAGCATGCCAATACCACACCAAGCAGATACATCAACCAACACAAGCCCTTCAGACTATACCACTCTGCTGGCCCTTATCAGTCTAGGGGCTCAACATTGTCGGGCCCTTCCCCCATGCTGCCGGGGGCTTCGAGGTTTTGTTCGTTGCAATAGACTAGTTCACCAAGTGGACTGAAGTGGATCCGGTGAGAAAGGTAACAACGCAAGCGACAGTCCAGTTTCTTAGAGGGATAGTTTGCCGTTTCAGTGTCCCCAGCAGGATCATCACAGACAAGGACACTGAAATCACCAGCAGCAGCTTCATGCAGTATTGCCAAGACATTGGCGCCAAAGTATGCTTCGCATCTGTTGCTCATGCTAGGAGCAATGGGCAAGTGGAAAGGGCAAATGTTGAAGTACTGCGGGGCGTCAAGATGAGAACTTCTGGCAAACTGCACAAGCACGGAAGGCGCCGGATCGATGAGTTGCCGGCGGTTCTTTGGTCGATCATAATGACACCAAATCAAGCCACTGACAAGAGACCATTCTCCCTAGTTTATGGTGTAGAAGAAGTTCTCCCCATGGAACTCACATATGGGTCACCAAGAGTGCATGCCTTTGACGAGGACCAGCAAGAGGAAGTATGGCAAGATGATGCCACGCTCCTCGAGGAAGATCATCTCCAGGCCGCGTTGCATGCCACTCGGTACCAACAAACCCTGCGCCACTATCACAGCCGCGGGGTGCGCTCCAGGAGTGTTGAGGAAGGCGACCTTGTTCTTCGACGAATTCAGTCCACAAAGGGATCAAACAAGTTGACGCCGAAGTGGGAAGGCCCTTACCGGGTAGCACGAGTCACCGGGACTGGCGCAGTCTGCCTGGAGACCGAAGACGGCACCCAGGTACAGAACACATGGAATATCGAGCATCTTCGCAAGTTCTACTCATAAGGCGCAGTTGTCGGGCCTCCCGGGAACCCCTTTTTTACAAGTTCGCTGGCAAGGCGTGTAATCCTTTGTACAGAGCCAGGTGATGACCTGTGCGTAGTCAATAAATCTAAGTGTTCTACAACTCTTTGTCAAAGTACATATTTATTTTATGTATCCTATATGAAGCGTTGTGATCACTCCTTGCTTGCGTAAGGAAACCTTTGAACCACCTAGGATCCCGACCAACTCTATTTTCTCTTCTATCTTTTTCTCAAAAGGAAGGAAGGGCCCCGCGTGCAAGTCTTCCCGGGGGAGTGACGGTACGGACGCCTACAGACGTGTTCCAGAGATGAGCGCCTTGCGGCAAGAAGCGCAATGAGAGAAAGCTAAGTTGCAAAAACCTTTCAAAAAAATTAAACCTTCCCCTCGAACAAGGTTAGCGCTTGTGTGACAAAACCCGCGCGCAGGGACCCCCCTGTCAAAATCGTTGCGCACTTAAGTGTTGGTAGCATGCCCGACATCTTAGGTGACCGCAGAAAGGACGACGGGGTTAGCCTTGCCGAAAGTGACGCCACCGAAAGGGTGCTCGGGAACTATCCTTAGAAGCGCCTGCGGTAAGCACGCGCACCGGCAAGCATTCCCGGCAAGAGTAAGGTTAAAGATACACACAAGTAAAAAAAATTGTTCGACCAAAGGGAAATGGACGTGCATAGGCACACGACAAATCCTTGGTGAGTTAGAGAAATACCCAATTTCAAATCTTTGTTTCCTCGCAGGGTTACATTGGGTACAATTCAAACACAAAAGGAGATCTGGCACTACGATGTGCCAATTGATCCGGAAATGAGGTCTCGTGGATGGAGCCTCGTTCCCGCATCAGCCCTTGTTGGGGAACGTTGCATGGGAAACAAAAATTTTCCTACGCACACACAAGATCTATCCATGGTGATGAGCATCTACGAGAGGGAGAGTGAATCTACATACCCTTGTAGATCGCTAAGCGGAAGCGTTAAGAAACGCGGTTGATGTAGTCGAACGTCTCCGCGATCCAAATCGCAAGTCGTCCCTCGATCCGATCACGAACTAGTGCCGAACGGACGGCACCTCCGCGTTCAACACACGTACGGCTTGATGACGCCTTCACCTCCTCGATCCAGCGAGCGATGATGAAGTAGTAGATGAGTTCCGGCAGCACGACGGCGTGGTGATGGTGGTGAGGAACAATCTCTGCAGGGCTTCGCCAAGCACTACGGAGATTATGACGGGAGAACTAGAAGGTTAGGGTTGCCGACACACGGCTTGGGAAATCTTGATGTGTCCCGTGTGTTAGCCCTGCCCCTCTATTTATATGTTGAGCCCTGGGGTCTAAACTTGGAGAGAAAGCCTCCACAAGGTCGGTTTTGCCCGCACAAGGTCGGTTCGGCCCGCACGGAAAGAGTCTAACTCGGATTCCAGCAGTATCACGTACAAGCGGTAGTACCGCTCACGAGTGGTAGTACCGCTTTCACATGAGCGGTAGTACCGCTTACGCGGTAGTACTGCCTTACCAGCGGTAGTACCGCTTAAGGCAGCAGCAAAACTTCCTTTTGCACTTTCCAATACCTCATGGGCTTTATCCCTTTGGCTCATATAAAGTGTTGCTGCACACGAACACTTCGGTAAACATCCGGAACTCCTTCCGATGAATTCCGGAACCCTTCCGGAGATCAAAACACTATTATCACATATATCAATCTTTACCTCCGGACTCTTCCGGAGTTCCTCGTCATGTCCGGGATCTTATCCGGGACTCCGAACAACCTTCGGTCACCAACAAAATAACTCAACTATACTAATCGTCACCAAACGTGAAGTGTGTAGACCCTGCGGGTTCGAGAACTATGTAGGCATGACCGAGACACCTCTACGATCAATAACCAATAGCGGGACCTGGATGCCCATATTGGCTCCTACATATTCTAGGAAAATCTTTATCGGTCGAACCTCTATGTCAAGGATTCAGTTAATCCCGTATGCTGTTCCCTTTGTTCTTCGGTATGTTACTTGCCCGAGATTCGATCGTCGGTATCTCTATACCTAGTTCAATCTCGTTACCGGCAAGTCTCTTTACTCGTTCCGTAATACAAGATCTCGTGGCTAACACTTTAGTCACATTGCTTGCAAGGCTCATTGTGATGTTGTATTACCGAGTGGGCCCTGAGATACCTCTCCGTCACACGGAGTAACAAATCCCAGTCTTGATCCATGCCAACCCAACAGACACCCTCGGAGATACCTGTAGAGCATCTTTATAGTCACCCAGTTACGTTGCGACGTTTGATACACACAAGGTATTCCTCCGATGTCAGGGAGTTGCATGATCTCATGGTCATAGGAACAGATACTTGACATGCAGAAAACAATAGCAATAAACTGACACGATCATATGCTACGTTCGTAGTTTGGGTCTTGTCCATCACATCATTCTCCTAATGACGTGATCCCATTATCAAATGACATCTTATGTCCATGGCTAGGAAACCTTCACCATCTTTTGATCAACTAGCTAGTCAACTAGAGGCTTACTAGGGACACAGTGTTGTCTATGTACCCACACATGTATTTGAGTTTCCAATCAATACAATTATAGCATGGATAATAAACGATTATCATGAACAAGGAAATATAATAATAACTAATTTATTATTGCCTCTAGGGCATATTTCCAACAGTCTCCCACTTGCACTAGAGTCAATAATCTAGTTCACATCACTATGTGATTTACATTGTAATGAATCGAACACCCATGCAGTTCTGGTGTTGTTCATGTTTAGCCCTTGGAAGAGGTTTAGTGATCGGATCTGCAACATTCAGATCCGTGTGTACTTTGCAAATATTTATGTCGTCCTCCTTGATGTAATCGCGGATGGAATTGAAACGTCGCTTTATGTGTCTGGTCCTCTTGTGAAATCTTGGTTCCTTGGCTAGAGCAATGGCACCAGTATTATCACAAAACAGAGTCATTGGGTTAAGCGCACTAGGCACTACTCCAAGATCTATCATGAACTCCTTCATCCTGACACCTTCCTTCGCCGCCTCCGAGGCAGCGATGTACTCCGCTTCGCATGTAGAATCAGCTACCACGCTTTGCTTGGAACTGCACCAGCTAACCGCACCCCCATTAAGAATAAATATGTATCCGGTTTGTGACTTAGAGTCATCCGGATCAGTGTCAAAGCTTGCATCGACGTAACCCTTTACGACGAGCTCTTGATCACCTCCATAAACGAGAAACATGTCCTTAGTCCTTTTCAGGTACTTCAGGATATTCTTGACCGCCGTCCAGTGTTCCACTCCTGGTTCACTTTGAAACCTTCCGGCCATACTTATGGCAAGGCTGACATCGGGTCTTGTGCATAGCATTGCATACATGATAGAGCCTATGGCTGAGGCATAGGGGACGACACTCATCTTTTCTCTATCTTCTGCAGTCACTGGGCATTGAGTCTTACTCAACTTCACACCTTGCAATACAGGCAAGAACCCCTTCTTGGACTGATCCATTTTGAACTTCTTCAAAATCTTATCAAGGTATGTGCTTTGTGAAAGTCCTATTAAACGTCTCGATCTATCTCTATAGATCTTGATGCCTAATATGAAAGCAGCTTCTCCTAGGTCCTTCATTGAAAAACTCTTGTTCAAATATTCCTTCACGCTTTCCAACATTTCTATATTGTTTCCAATCAGTAATATGTCATCCACATATAATATTAGAAACGCTATAGAGCTCCCACTCACTTTCTGGTAAATACAAGCTTCTCCGTAAACTTGTATAAACTCGAACGCTTTGATCACCTCATCAAAGCGAAGATTCTAGCTCCGAGATGCTTGCACCAGTCCATAAATGGATCGCTGGAGTTTGCACACTTTGTCAGCATTCTCTGGATCGACAAAACCTTCTGGTTGCATCATATACAACTCTTCCTTAAGGAAACCGTTAAGGAACGCTGTTTTGACATCCATCTGCCAAATTTCATAATCGAAAAAGGCAGCTATTGCTAACATGATTCTGACGGACTTAAGCATCGCTACGGGTGAGAAGGTCTCATCGTAGTCAACTCCTTGAACTTGTGAAAAACCCTTTGCCACAAGTCGAGCTTTATAGACGGTGACATTACCGTCCGCGTCCGTCTTCCTCTTAAAGATCCATTTGTTCTGAATGGCCTTACGCCCTTCAGGTAATACTTCCAAAGTCCATACTTTGTTTTCATACATGGATCCCATCTCGGATTTCATGGCCTCTAGCCACTTCTCGGAATCCGGGCCAATCATCGCTTCTCCATAGCTCGTAGGTTCACCGTTGTCTAACAACATGACCTCTAAGACAGGGTTGCCGTACCACTCAGGAGCAGTACGCGTCCTTGTCGACCTACGAGGTTCGATAGCAACTTGATCCAAAGCTTCATGATCATCATCATTAACTTCCTCTTCAATTGATGCAGGTTCTACAGAAACATCTTTCTGTGCTGCGCTACTCTCAGGTTGAAGTAAAGGTTCAACAACCTCATCAAGTTCTATCTTCCTCCCACTCAATTCTTTCGAGAGAAACTCTTTCTCAAGAAATGTTCCATTTTTAGCGACAAACACTTTGCCTTCGGATCTGAGGTAGAAGGTATACCCAACTGTCTCTTTTGGGTATCCTATGAAGACGCATTTTTCCGCTTTGGATTCTAGCTTTTCAGGCTGAAGCTTTTTGACATAAGCATCACATCCCCAAACTTTAAGAAACGACAGCTTTGGCTTCTTGCCAAACCAAAGTTCATATGGCGTCGTCTCAACGGATTTCGATGGTGCCCTATTTAAAGTGAATGCAGCTGTCTCTAATGCATAACCCCAAAACGATAGTGACAAATCGGCAGACATCACAGATCGCACCATATCCAATAAGGTTCGATTACGACGTTCAGACACACCATTACGCTGTGGTGTTCCAGGCGGTGTCAGTTGTGAAACAATTCCACATTGTCTTAAGTGACTGCCAAACTCATAACTCAGATATTCTCCTCCTCGATCAGATCGTAGGAATTTAATCTTCTTGTTACGATGATTCTCAACTTCACTCTGAAATTGTTTGAACTTTTCAAATGTTTTAGACTTGTGTTTCATTAAGTAAATATACCCATATCTACTTAAGTCATCAGTGAAGGTGAGAAAGTAACGATAACCACCGCGCGCCTCAATACTCATCGGACCGCACACATCAGTATGTATGATTTCTAACAAGTCACTTGCCCGTTCCATTGTTCCAGAGAACGGCGTTTTAGTCATCCTGCCCATGAGGCATGGCTCACATGTGTCAAGTGATTCAAAATCAAGTGACTCCAAAAGTCCATCAGCATGGAGCTTCCTCATGCGTTTTACGCCAATATGACCTAAACAATAGTGCCACAAGAAAGTGGTATTATCATTATCAATTCTACATCTTTTGGCATCAATGTTATGAACATGTGTATCATTACTATCGAGATTCAATAAGAATAAACCCCTCACATCGGGTGCATGACCATAAAAGATATTACTCATATAAATAGAACAACCATTATTCTCTGATTTAAATGAGTAACCGTCTCGCAATAAACAAGATCCAGATATAATGTTCATGCTTAACGCAGGCACTAAATAACAATTATTCAGGTTCATCAGTAATCCCGATGGCAATCGAAGAGCGAGCGTGCCGACGGCGATCACATCAACCTTGGAACCATTTCCCACGCGCATCGTCACTTCGTCCTTTGCTAGCCTCCGTCTATTCCGCAGTTCCTGTTTTGAGTTGCAAATATGAGCAACCGCACCGGTATCAAATACCCAGGCACTACAACGAGAGTTGGTAAGGTACACATCAATAACATGTATATCACATATACCTTGTTTGTTGTTGGCCGCCTACTTGTCAGCCAAATACTTGGGGCAGTTTCGCTTCTAGTGTCCAGTTCCCTTGCAATGAAAGCACACAGTTTCTGGTTTGGGTCCAGCCTTGGGTTTCTTCACGGGAGGAGCAACTGCTTTGCCACTCTTCTTGGAGTTACCCTTCTTACCCTAGCCATTTTTCTTGAAACTAGTGGTTTTATTGACCATCAACACTTGATGCTCCTTCTGAATTTCAGACTCAGTGGCTTTCAGCATCGCAAACAGCACGGCGACTGACTTGTTCATCCCGTGCATGTTATAGTTAAACACGAAGCTCTTGTAGCTAGGTGGCAATGATTGAAGAACTCTGTCAGTGATAGCTTCTGGCGGAAGGGGCATCCCCAATTCAGCCAGACGGGTGGAGTACCCAGACATTCTGAGTACGTGATCACTGATAGACCCGTTCTCCTCCATCTTGCAAGCATAGAACTTATCGGAGATCTCATACCTCTCGATCCGGGCATTCTTCTGAAAGATAAACTTCAACTCCTGGAACATTTCATATGCTCCATGACGTTCAAAACGTCTTTGAAGTCCCGGTTCTAAGCCATACAATATTGCACATTGAACTATTGAGTAATCTTCAGAACGAGCCTGCCAGGCGTTCACAACGTCTAGAGACTCAACTGGAGTTGGTGGATCACCAAGCGGTGCATCAAGGACATAAGCCTTCTGGGAAGCCATAAGGATAATCCTTAGATTACGGGTCCAGTCCACAAAGTTACTTCCATCATCTTTCAACTTAGCTTTCTCTAGGAACGCATTAAAATTCAGGGGTGCTACTACGCGAGCCATGATCTACAACATAAATATAGCAAAGACAACTTAGACTATTGTTTGAGATAATGAGTTTAGTTAATCATATTACTTAAAAACTCCCACTCAAATTGACATCCCTCCGGTCATTTGAGTGTAACATGATCCAAATCCACCAACTCAAGTCCGATCATCACGTGAGTTGAGGTGGTTTCAATGGTGAACATCTTTATGTTGATCATATCTACTATATGACTCATGTTCGACCTTTCGGTCTCTTGTGTTCTGAGGCCATGTCTGTACATGCTAGGCTCGTCAAGTTTAACCCGAGTGTTCCGCATGTGCAACACTGGCTTGCACCCGTTGTATGTGAACGTAGAGTCTATCACACCCAATCATCACGTGGTGTCTCAAAACGATGAACTTTCGCAATGGTGCACACTCGGGGAGAACACAATTTTATCTTGAAATTTAAGTGAGGGATCACCTTATAATGCTACCGTCGTCCTAAGCAAAATAAGATGCATAAAAGGATTAACATCACATGCAAATCATAAGTGACATGATATGGCCATGAACTTGTGCTTTTGATCTCCATGTCCAAAGCACCGGCATGATCTCCATCGTCACCGGCATGACACCATGATCTCCATCAACGTGTCGCCATGAGGTTGTCGTGCCGACTGTTGCTTCCATGACTATTGCTAACTCATAGCGATAAAGTAAAGCAAAACGGCGAAAATAATTAAAGACAACTCTATGGCTCCTGCCAGTTGCCGTACTCATCGACATGCAAGTCGTGATATTCTATACAACACATGATCATCTCATGCATCACATATATCTCATCATGTAATTGGCCATATCACATCACAACATACCCTGCAAAAACAAGTTAGACGTCCTCTAATTGTTGTTGCAAATTTTACGTGGCTGCTACGGGTATCTAACAAGAACGGTTCTTACCTACGCAAAACCACAACGTGGTGTAGTGATTGCTTTTTGATCTTCTAAAAGAACCCTCTTCATTGAAATCGATTCAACTAAACTGAGAGAGACAGACACCCGCCAGTCACCTTTATGCAATGAGTGCACGTAGCGGTGAAACCTGTCTCGCGTAAGCGTACGCGTAATGTCGGTCCGGGCCGCTTCATCTCACAATACCGCCGAATCAAATATCAACTAGTAACGGCAAGCAATATGTATACACCCACGCCCACAACTCGTTTGTGTTCTACTCGAGATCTCATCTACGCATAGACCTAGCTCATGATGCCACTGTTGAAGAACGTTGCATGGGAAACAAAAATTTTCCTACGCACACACAAGATCTATCCATGGTGATGAGCATCTACGAGAGGGAGAGTGAATCTACATACCCTTGTAGATCGCTAAGCGGAAGCGTTAAGAAACGCGGTTGATGTAGTCGAACGTCTCCGCGATCCAAATCGCAAGTCGTCCCTCGATCCGATCACGAACTAGTGCCGAACGGACGGAACCTCCGCGTTCATCACACGTACGGCTTGATGACGCCTTCACCTCCTTGATCCAGCGAGCGATGATGAAGTAGTAGATGAGTTCCGGCAGCACGACGGCGTGGTGATGGTGGTGAGGAACAATCTCTGCAGGGCTTCGCCAAGCGCTACGGAGATTATGACGGGAGAACTAGAAGGTTAGGGTTGCCGACACACGGCTTGGGAAATCTTGATGTGTCCCGTGT
This sequence comes from Elymus sibiricus, assembly GCA_039707655.1. Classification (NCBI taxonomy): domain Eukaryota; kingdom Viridiplantae; phylum Streptophyta; class Magnoliopsida; order Poales; family Poaceae; genus Elymus; species Elymus sibiricus. Next base: position 185,359,476 of record CM077669.1, on the reverse strand, counting down.
GTTAGCCCAGCCCCTCTATTTATATGTTGAGCCCTAGGGTCTAAACTTGGAGAGAAAGCCTCCACAAGGTCGGTTTTGCCCGCACAAGGTCGGTTTGGCCCGCACGGAAAGAGTCTAACTCGGATTCCAGCAGTATCGCGTACAAGTGGTAGTACCGCTCACGAGCGGTAGTACCGCTTGAGCGGTAGTACCGCTTTCACATGAGCGTTAGTACCGCTTACGCGGTAGTACTGCCTTACCAGCGGTAGTACCGCTTAAGGCAGCAGCAAAACTTCCTTTTGCAATTTCCAATACCTCGTGGGCTTTATCCCTTTGGCTCATATAAAGTGTTGCTGCACCCGAACACTTCGGTAAACATCCGAAACTCCTTCCGATGAATTCCGGAACCCTTCCGGAGATCAAAACACTATTATCACATATATCAATCTTTACCTCCGGACTCTTCCGGAGTTCCTCGTCATGTCCGGGATCTTATCCGGGACTCCGAACAACCTTCGGTCATCAACAAAATAACTCAACTATACTAATCGTCACCAAACGTTAAGTGTGTAGACCCTGCGGGTTCGAGAACTATGTAGACATGACCGAGACACCTCTACGATCAATAACCAATAGCGGGACCTGGATGCCCATATTGGCTCCTACATATTCTACGAAGATCTTTATCGGTCGAACCTCTATGTCAAGGATTCAGTTAATCCCGTATGTTGTTCCCTTTGTTCTTCCGTATGTTACTTGCCCGAGATTCGATCGTCGGTATCTCTATACCTAGTTCAATCTCGTTACCGGCAAGTCTCTTTACTCGTTCCGTAATACAAGATCTCGTGGCTAACACTTTAGTCACATTGCTTGCAAGGCTCATTGTGATGTTGTATGACCGAGTGGGCCCTGAGATACCTCTCCGTCACACGGAGTAACAAATCCCAGTCTTGATCCATGCCAACCCAACAGACACCCTCGGAGATACCTGTAGTGCATATTTATAGTCACCCAGTTACATTGCGACGTTTGATACACACAAGGTATTCCTCCGATGTCAGGGAGTTGCATGATCTCATGGTCATAGGAACAGATACTTGACATGCAGAAAACAATAGCAATAAACTGACACGATCATATGCTACGTTCGTAGTTTGGGTCTTGTCCATCACATCATTCTCCTAATGATGTGATCCCATTATCAAATGACATCTTATGTCCATGGCTAGGAAACATTCACCATCTTTTGATCAACGAGCTAGTCAACTAGAGGCTTACTAGGGACACAGTGTTGTCTATGTACCCACACATGTATTTGAGTTTCCAATCAATACAATTATAGCATGGATAATAAACGATTATCATGAACAAGGAAATATAATAATAACTAATTTATTATTGCCTCTAGGGCATATTTCCAACAGCCCTAACTACGACCCCGCACGCATCTAGTCGGAGTCCTCCTGCTTGAAGCCGAAGGTGCTGCCGTCGTCGTCGCTGTTGCTGGAGGTGTCATAGTCACCACCGCTCGAGCTCTCCAGGCGGGCGTCGGTGAGCCCAAAGATCTTCACAAAGAGAGTGGAGGAGCCGTCGAAACGGAAATGGAGGAGATGCCCGGGTCCAAGGCCGCGGGAGCAGGCAAACGATTTACACCCCCGCATCAAGAACATGGCACTTCCAGCGGAGAGGTCGACGGCCACCCACGTGGGCCCGTTGCAGCAGCCGTCCGCCCGTAGCCATAGACCTCGAGGCCGGCTGCTCTCCACGGCCCGCGCGAAAGGGTCAGGGAGGCGGAGCCATCTCCGTTGCCGCCGGGAGCACACGACGACAAACTCATGCACCTTCCCCTCTGCATGGATCCCCGCATGGGGCTGCGGAAGGGGTGCACTACCATGACCGCCGCGGTTCGACAGGGCCGTACCGCCACTGCCCCTGGACACCGCCCTTCCACAGGAACTAGAGCCAGCCCCCGCCGCCATCACCACGATCCGCATTGGGCTCTGGAGGGTGCCTCTCGTGGCGGCCCCAGACCCATGAGCGCGGCCACGGCTCCTCGCCATCTCGAGTGTGATGGGCTGGAGGAGGCGACGGAGAAAGGGAGGATAAGGCATTGGTCGATGAAGCAGACCAGAAGAGTGCGGATGAGCAGCGTTCCTCCTCGACCCCTCCCCTCCTCTTTATAGGGCCGGGAGGAGGAGGGGCTGGCTCTTCGCGGCCTGGGGCGAGCGTGTGCTGACACACTATTACAACTAGTGGCCACCCCTACCAACCAATGCGAGGCCCCGCATGCGACACACATCGCGTGGGATACAGTACTGGGGAGAAGACGAAACGGGAGGAACAAAAACACTCAGGCATCATAGGATGGTTCGAAGACCGATCGTTCAATGGCACACGCGCTGCTTGGCTGACCGTCTCTCTCCCTGAATTCCAAGCTCCGCGTGTGGACCCGCGATGCAAGAGGTGCCTCTTCGAGTTTGACGTGGCGCGGCTTTTTAGGCGCGACTCCTTGAGGCAACTGCCTCGCTCCACCATTGCCATGACCCGCTATCAATGCACGTCGTGGGTGAAGCAGAGAATCCTCATAACCGCAGGACATTGCGGACGCGTGTGCCTCTGCACTATTTTTGGGCCTAGCCCAACAAACGTCAAGGATGCATGTGTGGCCCAGGCCCGGGGGCTCCTGTCGGTGTACCAAGGAACAGGGCCCTTGGTACCCGGACTTGTGCACCAGACGACGCGACCTCCGGACCGACAAGACCCTGCCGGGCTGGATCTGGACACCAAATCACATCGTAAGAAGGTTTGAGCGAACCGGCAAGCTTTCCTTGCTAGGGCCTCGGGTGATAGCATGCCCGCCAAGGCCTCCATCCGCCAAGCCATCGCTCCACGTCGCTGGGGGCTGATTGTCTACATCAGCTAGGTGTTGAGCGGGCAGGCGGATAGGTGGAGCCGATCGCAGCGCGTCGCGACTCGCCAGGTTTACAACATCTTTCATGACACCCGTCCTACGGCGTGGTGACAGAATAAGAGGTAGTTGGGCGAACGTCACAGAAGGAGAGGCAAGCCTTCTCGGGAGATGTCACCAGCGTGCCACCTCATGGCGCATTTAATGCGTCTGTCTTACTCCGTCAGAGCTAGGTATTTTCCACTATAGCTATTGTGTGCTATTCTGGCAGATAGACATGCATTGTTTATTCTGTGTAAAGACCATTTTACCCACTGTGGTAGCCCCTTGGATTATGAAAGGAGGTCCATGGCTACCTTTAGAAGGGTCGACCCTCTGCTCATTTACACGCGTAGCGACACTCCCTGAGCATCCCTTGCCGGGGTTGTGACGCTCCTATACTCTGAACCAAATAATCCACCACTACATAGGACATAGAGTATTACACTCCGGCAGCCGAAACCTATCTAAACCCTCGCGTAAGTGCACGGTCTGGTGATGCTCTTTGCGCAAAATGGGCTCTCTTGCCAAACCACGAAAGGGGTCTTGCTAGCCCCATAGATCGTCGCTCTCACACCCTGACAGCTTTGTTGAATTGTGTGATATGCAAAATAAAAAGGATATGGATAATGATCTAGTCAAATTAAAATTATTTCCTTTTTCGCTACGAGATAAAGATAAGGCTTGGTTTTCATCTTTACCATGTAATAGTATTGGAACATGGGATAAGAGTAAAGATGCTTTATTGCTAAGTATTTTTCCTCCTACTAAGATCATCTACTTTAGAAATAAAATTATGAATTTTAGACATCATGATCATGAATATGTTGCACAAGCTTGGTAAAGGATGAAATTGATGATTAGAAATTGCCCTACTCATGGTCTAAACTTGTGGATGATTATCCAAAATTTCTATGCTGGACTAAACTTTCTGTCCAGAAATCTTCAAGATTCTTTTGTAGGTGGTACGTTCATGGAGGTGACATTAGGATATGGACAACATCATGACAAACTACTCTCAATGGAATATCGAAAGAGCTCCAACTGGTAAGAAGGTAAATTCTGTCGAAGAAATCGCCACTTTAAGTGAAAAAGTGGATGCTCTTATGAAAATGGTTACTAGTAAAAATGCTCATGTACATCCCAATGATGTGCCTTTTTCTACCTTTATTGAGAAAAATGATTATTCTATTGATGTGAATTTTATCTCGTGAAACAATTTCAATAACAATGCCTATAGAGGGAATTTTAATGCTAGACCGTATCCCGGTAACTCCTCTAATAGTTATGGCAACTCTTATGGTAATTGTTATGGAAATCCTTCTACCAATAATAATAAGTTATCCTCTAATCTTGAGAACACCATTAAAGAATTCATTAGTTCTCAAAAAGTTTTCAATACTATGGTAGAGGAAAAGTTGCATAAAATTTATGATTTGGCTAGAAACATGGATAGAATTGCTCTTGATGAAAGTAAGGAGAGGACCATTAAAGCATAGGAAACTCCTTAAAATAAAAAATTTCCACCATAGCATAAATGTAATGACACTATTAAATCTATCGAAGTATCTATTAATGAAAGTAAGGAGAGGACCGCTAAGTTGAAAGCTAAGCAAGCATTCTTAGAAAAAGCTCTTCCACCCGGTTTTTACCGTAATCATGATGAATCTTTATTTAATAATCTGAAAGTAAGTTATAAAGGTACTGAAGATGAGTCAACTCTAGCTAGAGAGCATCCCGTTTGCTTGAAGGGTGATGATTCTAATGATAAAATTGAAAAAACTGGGTTTGGAGAGGTTAAACCTTTAACTAGTGATGTGCCCACTATCTTGGATTACAAGGACTTTAATTATGAGAGTTCCTATTTAGTATAATGTATTTCCTTTTTTCAATCCATTATTAGCTCACCCAATGCTTATGACCAAAATAAAGCTTTTACTCAACATATAGTAGAAGCGATGATAAAAGCTTATGATGAGAAACTTGAACTTGAAGTTTCTATTCCTAGAAAATTGCATGATGAATGAGAACCTACTATCAAAATAAAACTGAAAGAATATCTATGCAATGCTTTGTGTGACCTTGGTGCTAGCGTTTGTACTAAACCTCTTTGTGATGTGCTTGGTCTCACCAACATTCAAGATTGTTCCCTAAACTTGCATCTTGCGGATTCTACCAGCAAGAAACCTTTGGGTATAATAAATGATGTGCTTATTATTGCAAATAGAAATTATGTGCCTGTAGATTTCATTGTGCTTGATATTGAATGCAATCCTACTTGTCCAATAAAACTTGGAAGACCTTTCTTACGTACTATAGGTGCAATTATTGATATGAAAGAGGAAAACATAAGGTTCCAATTTCCATTGAAGAAAGGGATGGAACACTTCCCTAGGAAGAGAATTAAACCACCTTATGAATCTATCATGAGGGATACTTATGGGTGGAGTGTCAAAGATGACAACACTTGAAACTATGCATTATGCATAGGCGTAAAAAACAGTAGTGCTAGTTGGGAGGCAACCCGATAGTTATCTTAATTGTTTTGATTTTTAATTTCTTTTTGTTTATAAATGATTGTTGCCTCTGTAATTATTGTGTTTTTATGTTTAATTAAGTGTTTGTGCCAAGTAAAGCCTTTGGGATGACTTACATGATGAGTAGAATTGATACGGTACAAAAACAGAAACTTTAACGTCCAGTGCAGACTTTCTTTGATTTTACTTGAACGTCTTTTTGATCTGAATTTTTTACATAGTATTTCTATATAAATTCTTCAGGATGTCCTAGTTTTTCAGAATTTTTGGTATTACATAAGTAGAGGTTATTTACAGTTCTTTACAGACTATTTTGTTTTAGACAGATTCTGTTTTTTGCTTGCATAGTTTGCTTGTTTTTATGATGCTATGGATTGTATCGGGGGGGGGGGGGGGGGGGGGGCGGGTATAAGCCATGGAGAAGTTAGAATACAGTACCTTATGCAATAATAAAATAATAATCAATTTCTAACAGTACCTAAAGTATTTGATATGTTTACTATACTAACGGATCTCATGAACGTTTTGTTGAGTTTTGTGTGCTGAAGTTTTCTAGTTTTGGGTGCGATCATGATGGATGAAGGAATAAGGAGCGGAAATAGCCTAACCTTGGGGATGCCCAAGGCATCTCAATGTAATATTCAATGAACACTCAAGCGTCTAAGCTTGGTGATGCCCCGGAAGGCATCCCCTCTTTCGTCTCAATCCATCAATATGTCACTTGGAGCTATATTTTTATTCACCACATGATGTGAGTTTTGATGGAGCAGCGTTTGCTTTAGTTTGTTTTTGTTTTTTAGTTTTCTACAATCATTGTTTGCTAGACACACCCACTTGATAGAGACACAAGATCACCATGATTTTTTAGAATACTCTTTGTGCTTCACTTATATCTTTTGAGCTTAGCAGTTGCTCTAGTACTTCACTTATATCTTTTAGAGCATGGTGGCGTATAGATTTTATAGAAATAATTGCACTCTCGTTCTTCACTTATATTCGTTTGAGAGTTAATAAATAATGACGGTAATTTGCATGGGTTATAAGACTAGTCCAAATATAATAGGTATCCAATGAGTGCATAATCAAAACCACATGTAGCACATAAAAGAGAAATTGTGGTGGGATAATGGTATTAATGTGGTAATATGCAAGGGCATGAGTGCATGATCATTGGTAAGTAAAAGTATCATGCATTAGAGGTTGTTAACTTACCGTTCATATAAATATATTTTATAGCTTGGTGATGATGTGTGATCCAGTTATTCCTCGTTGAAATCGTAGTGTTGTTTAAGTTGGAGGCGCACGATGGTTAACTCCTCCCAACCTCCTCCTAGGGGCATGCGAGAAGTACTTTGCTTCGAGAGAGCTATTAAATGTTTCAATAAGTATGTGAGTTCTTAATGACTAATGTGAATCCATGGATGTACGCACTCTCACGACCTCGTATTTGCTAGCCTCTTCGGTGACGTGCATTGCCCATTCTCACCTCGAGGATCGGTGCAATCTTCGCCGGTGCATCCAAACCCCGTGACATGATACGCTCTGTTGCACATAAGCCTTATTATATCTCCCTCAAAACAGCCAACATTTCTGTCGGATTTCGGGCTCCGCAAAACCCTAAGGAATTCGAACCTAGGGGCGTGTGCGAAGACTCCCCAACAGCTTCGCCCCCTCCAAGGCCACAACACGATAACCCCACTCGATGGTGAGGAAGAAGATAGCACACGAGAGTTTATCCAGGTTCGGGCCGTTGCGAAGCGTAAAACCCTACTCTTGCCTTTGGTGGATTGCCTCGCGAGGAGGTTTGTGGATGAACTAGTACAGTGGTGTGTTGCCTTGCCGGTGTGCTTGCGGGGGTGGTTGTCTCGTCCTCCTCTACCGGGCTACCTAGTCTCTATTTATAGAGGCACGAGTCCTCTTCCCTTATCGCATTGGCGGGAAGGGATCCCACAACGGCCAAATTTGAAAGGGGACAGGAGATACACCCTATCCCGACGAAAGGTGGTCTTTGCCTGCAAAGTGATTGACGGTGATGCAGTGGTGGGCTCGGTGATGACGTCCGTCCTGCGGGGCTTGGGGTCTTGGTCCTGTTGCACCGAAGTGGAAACCTTTGGGGGGCGCTTTGGGAAATCGCATGCGCCCCTGCCTCCTTTGCACCAAAGGGGAAACTGTCCCCTCTAGCGCACTGGCGCCCACCTGGCCTGGCTGGCGTCACCCTTGGCCTCCTGAGGTCGTGTGAAGCATAGGAGTCTCCGCCACTCGGGAGGAGGCCTGGGGAGGCCTACCTCCCCGTGGGTCTTGGGGCTATTTCCCTCGCGATCTCGGGGTCTCGCGAGGGCCTTGTGTTGAGCAAGGCCGCATTGGGCCGTACTCGGTCATCGAGGTGGGCCACGCCCCGGGCCGCAGGCAGGCAAGTCTGGGTACCCTGGTATCCAGAACGCCGACAGTAGCCCCCGGGCCCGAGGCGCGCTCGAGCTAGCTTCGGGGTGAAGCCACTAAGGATGGCCCGAAGCGCTGTGGGCCCCAATCGCATGCGGGCCCGACTTGACGCGTGGCGTACCATGAGATGTGAGCGTCTCTGCTCCCCGAAGACGTCGGGAACCGCCCCGAGTCGAGCTGACGCCTGGCCTGTGTGCCTCTTCGGCCATCATTGCTCTTCTTTGACAGCTGCTGACCCCGTGCGTCCTCCCCCGCCTCGGGCCACGCGGATGTGACCCGACGGGAGCAGATGAAATGACGTGAGGCAGGATTGCACGCCGATCGAGCCTGGCACGCGTCGCTCAAGGTGCACGGCGAATCCACTCCCCACGATGCCCCACGGGGAGCGGTTGCGGCTATAAACCCGCCCCGCCCGAGGGGTCTTGCCATCTTGACACGTCCTCTCGCTTCTCTTCCTTCCAAGTTATCTTCCTCATCCTCCTCTTTTCCTTTGCTCATCCATGGCGTCCGGTGGAAATGCGATAGGTGCGGGGAAGCGCTCGGAGCCCCCGGCTCCAACGGCGGCCCCCAGAGGCAGTGGTGGGGGACCTTCAGGGCCGTCCCAAGTCCGCCGGCGCTGGGCCATCGTCGATGAGTAAGTTCCTTGTCCCCCGCTTCCATTTCTTGTGATTTGCATCTGCTGCACCAGTCTTCATCGTTCCCTCCTCCCAGGGCGCCCGCGCCCAAGAGGCGTAGGCTCGACGAGCTCCAGGAGGAGACGGATGCGCTGAGGGCTCAGCTGGCGGACGCCGAGGCCACCCTCCAGGCTGCGCTCAGGGGTGAGGTAGAGGCTCAGGCGGAGCTGGCGTCGCTCCAGACCCAGGTCAAAGGGGCCGTCGACACCGTGCAGGCCGCCCAGGATGACGCGGCCCACGCGAAGATGCTAGAGGCGCAGTGCGCCAAGCAGTATCTGGACATCGCTCACCACGTGATGGGCACAGTGAGCCGATTCGTCGGGGAAGCCCCCGCGCTGCCATGCGCGCACCGCGACGGGGGCTACCTCAACTTCTTCGACAAGGTGGTCGAGGCGCTGGAGACCGGCGTCTCCCGGGTGGACGAGGACAATGTGTCCAGCGCGCGCGACCTCCTGGACCTCGCGCTGACATGCGTCTTCTCCAACCTTCGCCGCTTCGCCCCGGCACTCGATCTCCTCCGTGTCATGGAGCCGGTGCCCGAGGAGCTCCAGCGGCCCCTCAGGGACGAGGTGCGCCCGCATGTGGAGTCCTTGGTGGAGCGGTTCATCCAGGAGCCCCTCTCCTACGATGGTGATGACTCCGGCGCTGCAGTGGGCGACAGCCCGGACGGCGACGACGGTCCTCCGCCTAGGCCTCCCCTGTTTTTTTTCTTCCCAGTTCCTGTCACGTCAAGCAACACCTGGCCCCTGGGGGCGTTAACTTTTGCGTTTTTACCTTCGTCATCCACCTCCTTCTTTAAGCCGTCGATTGTTTGTTGGGCGTGGCGCGACCCTGCCTCTCCTCGTGTTTTTGCCAATGCGCCCCGGCGCCCCTCGAGAGGTCCGCGAGGGTATTGCGCCAAGACCGGTAATGGCATCTAGTCAGGCCCTCGCGGGGTGGGCCCTCGTGCCACCCCCGAGGTCAGACTCCTAGCCACGTCGCCTGGAGCGGCTGGACTCCTTCCCATGCGCTGCCCTTCCTTGCTCTTGGAACCACGTGAACCCTGCTGGGGTCACGTAGTGGACCGTAGCGCCTGCATTTTTACGTTAGCGCTCATGCCTCTTCCCCGGCATTCAGACTATCACTTGATTAGGAAGTTCTGCCCTTATAGCGGGTGTACTTAGCTTATCGGGTCGTGGCGAGCTCGAGCGTTGTGAGGGGTGAGCGGAGCATCCAGGGAGGTTAAGGATCCCGCCCGGGAGGGCTTCTTCCTTGCTTGCAGGGTGGTCCGGGAGCCCTTTCGTCACTCTACGTCGATGGGGCCCGATCCCGAGCTGACCTCGACCACCGTTGGGGCGTCCGGATCACCAGGACGAGACCAAAGGGGCAAGGCCTCGCCCACAATTGGGGCGTCCGGATCACCAGGACGAGACCAAGGGGCGTGGAGCTACACGATCGGTGAGGTTCCTGAGGCGTAATACCTGGAAACCCCCCCTTGACGCTCAAGTGGCGCTCTGCGTCGGCGGGGCCCGATCCTGAGCAAACCTCGACCGCCGTTGGGGCTTCCGTATCACCGGACGAGACCAAAGGGACGAGGCCTCGGCCACCATTGGGGCGTCCGGATCACCAGGACGAGACCAAGGGGCGCGGAGCTATGCGATCGGTGAGGCTCTCGAGGTGCGTTGCTCAGGAGCCCCCCTTGATGCTCAAGCAACTTCCTTACCTTTTCGTGGGCTGCCGGACCGGGAGGCGCCTGTGCCTCCCTAGGTTTCGTAATGTCATGCCGGGCCGCGGCCGGAGCCCCCGAGCGGGAGTTGACAGTTTAAGCGATGGGTGCCCCTGAGGCGATAGGTCCTTGCCGGCCTGCCCCGAGAGGCCTCGGGGAGAGGCCAAAGTGCGCGGATCGTACTTGGCAAGGTGGCAATCCAAATAGAAAGAAGACTTCAAGGCCAGAAAGAAGAATCGCGAACAGAGAAAAGTTCCCGCCCCCTTTTCAAATAGAGTCATGAAATCTTCAACTTCATTTCAAAAAGTGGCAATACGAACACAAAAAAGAAGCAAGCAATAGCCGCGTCTGGCACCTAGGCTAGTCTTCGCCTTCGTCCTCCCCCAGTGTGGAGCGTAGGGCTTCCACGTTGCGTGGGGATAGCCATTGGAGGGCAGTATTGTCCGCTAGCGTGGAGCATGTGGCTTCCACTTGGGCATGGGATGGAACCCCTCCGCGTCCTCGAGGGGCTCCGGGCGTATACAGCCCACTCATTATTACGTGAGAGTGTCACGGCCGAAGATAGCTGGGCAAGCCCACAGGCGCACAGCCCAGGTGCTCCCAACTCGGTTATGAGCCATCCCGCGCGTTACTACGCAGTTGCGTGCCTCTACAGCCCAAACCTGAGTGCATTGCTCCCCGCGTAGCCGCGGGAATGCGCTCCCGGGGCCCAAACATGAGCGCAATGTACCCAGTGCAGCTGCAGAGGTGTTGTGTCGGTGAAGCCACCTCGTGATGCGTCGTGGTGCCAGCTGAGCCTCGGCTTGCAGGCCTCATGAGGATGATGATACATCTCCAACGTATCTATAATTTTTTATTCTTCCATGCTATGATATTATCATTCTAGGATGCTTTTTGGGTGATTATTTACCAATTAATATTATTTTTGAGCACTATACTATTAACCAGGTACCTAGTCCTAGTTCTTGTTTTCTGCATGTTTTAGGCTTTTCGGGTTTAGAGTACCAAACGAAGTCCAATTGCCCCCAAACTTTTTTATGATTTTTTCTGGACCAAAAGAAGACCTAGAAGCTTCGGGATGAGACCGAAATCTGCACGACGGAGGCAGCACACAATAGGGCGCCCCCAGGGGGTGGTCGCGCCCTGTTGTGTGCTGGCCCCCTCGGGTGTCCCCCGAAGCCCCTCTCTCACCTATAAATTCCAATAAATCCCCAAACCCTAGAGAGCCTCCCGAAACACTTTTTTTACCGCCGCAAGAGTCTGTTCCGCCGTGTGCCCATCTAGAGCCTTGTTCTGGTGCCCTGCTGGAGGGAGGATCGATCACGGAGAGCCTCTACATCAACCTTGTAGGTTCCATGGTGATGTGTGATTAGTTCCCTACAGACATAGGGGTCCATGGTTTGTACCTAGGTGGCTATCTCTCTCTCTTGATCTGCAATACAAAGTTCACCGCATCTCCGCGGTGATCTATTCGATGTAATCACTTTGTGCGGTTCTTTTGTCGGGATCCGATGAATTGTGGGTTTATGTTCAGATTATTCATGATAAGAGATGTGAGTCTTCTCTGAATACTATTTTGATTCTTATTTGCATGATTATCATAGCTTCGTAAATCTCTTCGATCTATTTATTTGCTTTGGCGAAGTAGATTGATCTTTCTTCATTGAGAGGGGTGCGTTATAGTGGGTTCAACCTGGCGGTTTACTATATCCCAGTGACAGAAGGGGAAACGATACGCATTTTTGTTGTTGCCACTAAGTATAAAACGATGGGGTTAATTCATATTGATTGAATTCTCTTTGTCTACATAATGTCATTGTTGTCCAAGCATTACTCTGTTTTACTTAATACTCTAGATGCATGCTGGATAGCGGTCGATGGGTGGAGTAATAGTAATAGGTGCAGGCAGGAGTCGGCCTATTTGCTTATGGATGTGATGCCTATATACACATGATCATTGTCGTGAATAAAGATTGCATAACTATGCGCTTTTCTATCTATTGCTCAATAGTAATTTGTTTACCCATTGTATGGCTACTACATGAGAGATGCCACTAGAGAACATTACAGCCCCGAGTCTATTCACTTATATATTTACAAAAGCTTTCAATACCTTGCTGCCATTATTTGTATTTTATTTTTATTTTCAATTTATGTTATCAACTATCATCTACACACTTTACTTGCTTGCAAATAATGAGTCCAAGGGGATTGACAACCACTAGTGCAAGCGCCTGCTATACAAATGGTTTTTAACCCCTTTCTGTGATGTAGTTTGAAACCGTCGCCTTGCATGTGTGGGCGATGGGGGGGTCTATCGCACATGACATGAAAAACCCATTGGCGATGCCTGCTCCCGGTCACACACGATATGCAAAATTATGTCGTGTGCAATTGGAAGGACTATCACAAACATGTATTTAGGAGAAATCGTGTGAGATGTGCATACCGTCCCACATAGTGAATCCCAAACATATGTTTCCGTTCGTATTGTACATCACACACAATTTTTTGCTTAACATCGTCTGTGTTAGGGGTGGGCATCACACACGGTGCCTAGAAGAAACTGTTTGGCATAGGGCTGTCCATCACACACACGTTTTATGTGAAAATGTTTGTGAATGGTTTTTTTAATACACACAGTTTGCGCCCGGAAATCGTGTGTGATTGTTCACTAATCAAACACGGCAATTTTCCAGCAAGCGTGTGGGTTTGTTGAGGTCATCACAGACGGTGTTCTATGACAAACCGTCTGCAATATGAAACCCCAATAATTAGGCTAATTGCTCTATTATTTATAATCCAGCTAGTAAACAAATTGATACTTCATATCAAGAACACAATATATTTTATTTTGTATTACGGCAACCGGGATTTCATAATTGAAATACATCAGATTACAACATCATATAGGCATATACTACCTACCTACCTAATTACACGACAGGACCGAGTTTCACATGCAACATCTAAAACCTTTGGAAAATAGCATCATATACGGTAAATAGACAGATGAATCTCGTCTAGAAAATTGTTGAAGCGGAAGGCAAATATTGAGCCTTCACTGATGTCGAAGGTTCTTGCAACTTTATTCTAGTGCCTGTGGATGGTTGCCTGCCCATCCTTCATCCTCTTGAGGAAGACTTCAAGATTATACCATGGGTGCTGTATGAATACCTTCCTCGCCTCTTGACCATACACGTGGTTTGAGACGTACTCATCGATGAACTGCTTTGGAAAGGACTTGAAACAAAGATATGCGTAAATTTCGTTTCTAAAAATTGAAATGTCACAAAGGGAAAAAATACAAGGTAAAAGAGATAGTACCATCCTATAGTTCACTGATGTCTTCTTCATTGTGCAGACAAACAGCTTGTTGTTTTTCATCGCAAGTTTCTTTAGCTTAACAATCTTTCGTTGTTTCTTCATTTGACTGATATTCATGAACACATCATTTCCCCACATGCAAAATGGGTCGAACAGTGGGTCTAAACCACTTATGGCAGGACCTACATGTGCAAGACCAAATTATTGTTAGAAACCTAAATATTAGAATGGTTCCTGCAATTGTACAATAATGTGCTATTAGCCAAAGGATCATGAAATTGCAAACCTCGATGGTAAACCTCAGTTTCTCGCATTGTTCCCCCTGTAACGTGTTTAATAATAGATATTGATCAGTAAAATCTGTTAATGAAAGATAAACGCATTGCATATCCAACATATGAATTCAAGCCACATGGAAAAGACAAGCGTGCTAAGAAATATGAAATATAGTAATTGTAGGTTTCACGTGCATAACAAAACAAAATTGTACCAACAATAATTGAACATGACATTGCAGATGATCACCAAAACAACTGAACCAAACAGTTAACTGAGTATCACATTGCACAATACAACATAGTAGTAGAAGGTCAGATTGCATAGTAGCATTACATTGGATATTTCACTATAGTTTCTTAAGGAAAGGCAGGAGAAGCACATGCAGCAGGTAAAACAAACATGCGTAACAGGCTTAGCTAGCTGAACACAGGTCATTAGTAATTAAGCTTAAAAAACAAGATATTCCTCGTCATTGGAGATATCGATAATGATGGGCTTGGACGATGGTGAGGCCTCCACATCGTGGGTGCCCTCCTCGTAGTGGTGAGTTGCCTCAGCCTGTCCGGGCACCAACCTGCCTGCTATGGAGTTGAGGAAACCACGGGCACGTTGAGAAAACAACACGGAGTCGTCGTCGAAGGCAACAGCGGAGCCCTGGAGAAAACACAACGAGCTGTTGTTCAAAGCAGCCAACCGCGTGGCGGCGTCCACGCACGAGGCGTCAACGATGGCCTCAATATGTAGATGCTGCTCCAAGATCTGGGGGTCAGCACGCATGGCAGCCATCGGGGACTCATCCGCGCGTGTGGTCGCGATTTGCTTCTCCGCTGCTAGGTGCTCCTTGAGATCCTGGCTATACTGCGTGCACCATGTCTTTCGGCGGCGATTATGTGGGGGGTGGGCCGGTGATTTCGGTGGAATGTGTCACGCCGGCGGTCAGGCCATGTGGAATGGAGGAGGGGGTGGAGGGGGGAGGGGGTATTGGGAAGGTTTGGATTACCTGAATATGACTAGATGGATGAGGCCGAGCAGCAAGAAGGAGCGTCGCCGGCGAGGAGGCGGCGCTGCAAGCAAGCAGTGAAGGTTTGAACTTAGGAAATGAAGGGGGGAGCAGGGGGAATGGGAAATGTGGCTTTTGGTTGGTACGAGGGGCGGGGAGGTAGATATTTGCGCGGCAGCCCAAAATTTCGTTCGGTTCAGTGAAAAAGTAGCGCGCACAGTCACATCGGACACAGTACATTTACCATAACTGTGTGCGATATTCAACAACACAAACGTATGCTATAGTTTATCCCGTGTGTGATGAGACTGAACTTGGAAATTTTGGTCTCCAAGCTTCCGGCGTAAGATATCGGAAAGTACATTGCACACGGCACTTGCATTTCATGTTCATTTGGAAGAGAAAATGGGGATACGACGGCAAATTTTGGTCCGAATTTCCCTCGTTACATTGGTCATTGCTTAGTTTAACAACACTTGCAAATTTGTGTAGTACTACACAAAAGAGCCTACAACACTGCCCGAACTTACTTGATCGAGCAACTAATAAACATTAGTTAATTGACTTAAACATTACTCTAACAAAACACCATCGCTCTAGACAGAGACTAATATTCCGCCTGGCATTCGTCGATCTCTGCCGCCTCCTCGATGACCAGCTCCCGCTCGACGAACTCCGGGGAAAGGAGATCCATCGCCACATACTCCAGGATCTCGCGGCCTTCGTCAACCATCTCTTTGGATAAGGCCGCCATGAGCCGGGCGTGGGCGGCCTTGCTCCAGGCATGGACGGCCACAATATTGGCTAGGGAGGCCGCTGACAAACGGACACCTGCTCGAGCACACTCAGTGATTACCAACTCAACGGAGGTGGGTTGTTGACCGGTGTCGGAGAAGCCAGATGTGATTTGTGCAGCGACCGACACAAGATGGGGGTGGGCGGCCTCGAGATGGGACTGGGCATCCGCCATCAGGGCTATGGAGACCGCTGAGGAACTGACAGCTGATGTGTCATTCTCGCCATTTGCTATCCCCGTCGCGGTTTTTGCTACCGCCCTGTGGGCTGCAGCAGCTGCCCTTTCGGTTGTTGTAGCCGCTCTGTCGGAGGTAGCGGTCGCGTTCTAGCATGTTGAGAGCGCACTCATGGCTGATGCGGCCACGCTCGGGCCGGAGTCGGTTGCCGAAGTTGCCCTCACGAGGGGGATCCACGTCCCCATCTTTCACCGGCGACGATTGAAAAGTAAAATAGTCTGAGGAGTCAGTGCGGTAAACTGGCCAACGGTGTACTGCAGCGGACGAAGCTTCCGGCCTAAGCCATGCATTGCGAGGATTGGCCCAACATATTTTGTACTACATCACACACGATTCATGAACGTCAACTGTTTGTGAAAGACTTAATTTTCAAAATGTTTTTAAAACAAAAATGAGGTTAATTCGACAAAGGACGATGTTTGGATTGCAATAAGATTTATGTATAGTGAACACTGACCAATAGCTGTGTCGTGCTAAAATATGGAATTATTCAGGGTCTGTTTGTCATTTTCTATAAATTAATTGAGTTTTCTAGACATTTAATGTGTATAATTCAAATTTGAACTATCGTCCCAAAGTCCGTGCATCAAAATGGGATGAAAAATCATATTAGTGTCCATGGCTTCATCTTTAGGTCACGGGCAATAAATGGGAATGAACTTCAAACATCTCGGCATCTTGGCTCGGCCACAAACGTTGAGAAACTTGGTTTTTAAATTACTTTAAATCCAAAACGCGTCAGAAATTCTAAAAACTTGGCATGTTGTCATGACATGGCTCATATGTGCCATGGTAAAAAAATTGTACAACATGGGACAATTTTAGCCAGAAGTCCCTTACAAAGCAAAGCTTCTCACTTCAATCTTTGAGGTCCCGATGAGGAAAACGTCATCTTACATAGGCAAAATGACATCCGCTCATCTTCTCGCCATGAACTTTTGTTAGAGGCAATTCGCACCAGTAAGAGTGTCTTGCTAAAATATGGAATTATTCAGTGTTCTTTTCTCATTTTCATACGTTAATTGAGTTCTCTAGGAATACAATGTGGATAATTAAAATTTGAACTAAAATCACAAGGTCCAGTGCATCAAAATGGGTTGGAAAATCATATAAGTGTCCACGGCTACTTTGGGCCCCATGCAAGATATGGGAATGGATTTCAAACATCTTGAAGTCTTGGCTCGGCCACATACATTGAGAAACTTGGTTTTACATTCATGTATAAATCAAAAACTCGTCAGAAATTCAGGGAACTTGGCATGGTGTCAAGGCATGGCTGATATGTGTCCTGATGATAAATTGTCTGATTTGGGACAAGTTTTGGCACAAGACCATACAAACCTCAGCTACTCACGGGAAGCTAGCTTTTGTGGTTTCGATAAGGAGCGTGTCACCTTATGTGGTCGAATCACCATCCGTTGCCTCTTCTCGTCTTGAACTATATATTTCTAGAGGCAACATATACCAAAATGAGTGTCGTTCCAAAATATGAAAGTATACATGGTTCGTTTGGGCTTTTTATACATTAATTGACTTTTATATGCATTATTTAACATGCATAATTCAAATTTCAACTACATTCACAAGGTACGGTGCATCAAAATGGGTTGAAAACCGTATAAGTGTACATGCATCTTTAGGATCCCATGCAATATATGGGAATGAATTTCCAACATCTCGCGGTCCTGGCTCGGCCATACAAACATTGAGAAACACGGGTTTTAAATCATGTGTAAATCAAAAACTAGTCAGAAAATTCATGAAACTTGGCATGGTGTCATAACATGCATGGCTCATATGTGCCCTGGTAAAATAATGTCCAATTTGGGACAAGTTTTGGCACAAGCCCCGCAGAAACCAAAGATTAATTATCACGTGAAGCTTTGTTGTTTCGATATGGAATGTGTCACCTTATGTGGGAGAATCGACATCTGCTACCTCTTTCGTCTTGAACTATTTCTATAGGCAACATAGACCAAAATGAGAATGTCGTGCCAAAATATGAATTTATACATGGTTTGTTTGGCCTTTTTATACATTATTTAACTTTTATATGCATTATTTAATGTGCATAATTTAAATCTGAACTACAATCAGAAGGTCCGGTGCATCAAAATGCGTTGAAAACCATATTAGTGTGCATGCATCTTTAGGTCCCATGAAAGACATGTGAATGAATTTCAAACATCTCGGGGTCTTGGCTCGGCCACAGAAACATTGAGAAACTATAGGGTTTTAAATCATGTAAATCAAACACTTGTCAGGAGATTCATGAAACTTGGCATGGTTTCATGAACATGGCACAAAAAGGCGTCACAACATTTTGTTTTCCTATCTGAGACTCATTTTTAATATATATTTTCTTTTAGAGCCAACATTGAGAATATTAGTTAAATTATAGTAAATCTAGAACTCACACAAAATTCAAGAAATTTGGCATGGCGTCATTATATAGCACAAATATGTTGTGGTATTTTTCGTGTCATTAATAGCAAACAAAAGCTTTTTGGAACAAAGAACCGTCACGTTTCCACGCAAATGGTTGCATTATTTTCAAACTGTTGGCGTTGTACTTCCCTTTACGTGTTGCCAAGCGTCGCACTCTTTTATTGGCTAGGGCTTAGGAGGTGCCATGCGAGTAGCTGCTCGAGTTGACAGGAGGCGTGCGAGCTGGCATCCGCCGCGCAGGCTCACTGGGAGGCGTGTCGGCAGTACGCCAAAGACTCACCGGGAATCAAGCCCTTCGACCTCCGTATCCGCCCTCCTCGCTTCCAACATGTCCATCAATGGTGCCCGAGCCACTGTTTAATAGGCGGCTTTACTGCCCACTCACTCACAATCCTCCATATATCTTCGCCTCACATTCCCCTCCATCTTCAGACCTCCACGGTGACCTATGACATGCTGCAGAAGGATCATATGCCACTAGTCTTTCGGTTTGGTCAAGTTGACACCAAGCCGGAAGAGATAGAACATGAAAACGAATGGGACGCCATGGACATGGCCCTGGAAGAGCTGCATGCCGCAGCGGATGCTGCCCCGACGCACTCACCATAAACCATCACCGCGCCCGCGCCGGCAACCATCCCTGTGGCATTGACGGGCTGGTCGCCCAGCATCATCGCAGCGCTGGAAACCGCGAGCGTCAGGGAGGTCCCCGCCGACCCGCGCGAGCTCATGTACGTGCAAGCGCCACCGCCTCCTCCTGCCCCCGTACTCGTGCACGCCCTTGCACACGCCACGCCGGTCCCCGTGCGCGTGCCCGCACCGACGGCGCCCGACCCCTTGCGCGCACCTACACCCACCGCGCCCGTGCCCGTGCACGCGCCTGCACCCGTAACGGCCCCCTTAGCGGATTGGGCCGCCACCGTCGACATCTTTCTCGCAGCGCTGCTAGTCGCCGCCCCCCGGCCCCGTGCCCGTCGATCGCGCGACGACTGTCTCTTTGATTGTGAAATCCATAACATTCTGGTATCAGTTGAAGAACTGTACAACTGCGCCCCGGAGCACGAGAACGCTGCCGCAGGAGGCCACCGCCGCCGCCGTCGCAACTAGTTTTCTTTATATTGTATCTCGATTGTATGAATGTAAAGTGAAAGCTTGACTGAATGAAATCTATGGTTTGATAAACTAAGTATTTATCTCTGAATTCATGTAGCAAATAAAAAACCATCATAGTTTTATCTGAATGAACACACATCACACAAGGTTCAGGTTGAATACCCGTTTGAAGATCGACAACTATCTTTCCTTCGCCCGTAAGCCAAGTCAAAATATTGGTGTGAAAGATTGGTCCAATGCGTCATCGCAAATGTTTCTCGAATATGATCCATGTGCCTAGTACAGACAATCTGGGAAGATTTGCATCTATTATACTGGGTAAATTGCCATGTGTCAAATTGGAAACATTGGCATCTATCGATCTAGTAACACTGTCATTTGTCAACATTTTAGCACTAACATTTGGCAAGTATTGCAGAAACAAAATCACAATTAGGGTGTAATTTTGCACCTGAAATTCACTTTAAACATGGATTTCATTCATACATTAATCACTGGTCTTTGTACAATACAGTTCAACTCGACAGCTGAACCGAACAAACTTTTCCCCAATTGTTGCCAACCACGTACTGAATTAGCTAGTTCAACTATATACTAGCTAATTAAAGTACATGGTACAGTTCAACCATATCTATAGTTAGATGAACTGAACAAAATAGCCCCTAAATACTAGTACTACACAGGGTCTTTGTACTACTTCCAGCAGAATCGAGGAGCCTGCCAACGAGTTGGCGGAGACGTGTCCGTTGCCTGCCAGTGCTGCCCTCCGATGCTCAAGACGCCCCTCCTCGAAGCGACGGGACTCTACGTAGATCTCCCCATTCCGCGCCACCGCTGTGGCTTCTCCTCCAGCCACGGCGTCGGTGAGCTTCTTCGCGTGCGCGACCTAGCGCTCCACCTCCATCTCTAGGAAGTAGATGTAGCGCGCAAGGGTTGCGACGCAGAAGCCCGGCGGCGGGCCTTTGGCGGACTCCACCTCCCGCATTCGGTCCTTGGTGGCGGCGCGGGTTATGACCCCGCAGCCTGACGGCGGGGTCGTGGCAAAGACGGACGATGGTGGGGTGGCGGCCCTGGAGGCGGAAGGCGTGGTGGCGGCCACGGCGGCCACCGGCAGCAGCTGCCTTCGGGCAGCGGTGGTGGAGCGTCTAGTTGGTGGCATGCACACACCCACCAGGGACGCCACGTGCACTAAACGCTTCACAGGACTACCGCGCCGATGCGGTGAAGCCTCCCAGCTGGAGCTGTCCTCTGGCGGTGTGGTTGGCCGACGACGAACGGCCGGTGCCATTGGCGATTGGGGGAGAAGCAAACTAGACAAGCTACGGGGAGGGGGGGGATGAAGGCAATGTGGTGTCGCCGGCCGTGAGGGTTTATATAGCAGGCCGGCAAGCATTGGGGATTTCACCGAACATGGCGGGAAGGTAGAGCCGTAGGACGGTTTTGCGCACGGGAACTTGCGCGGTTCTGAGCGGGAACGGGATCATCGAGCGGGCGCGTGGGCAAAACCCAAAAGCGGTGCCGAAGCGTGCATTGGAATACTCGGGCGGCAACGCGGTGACAAGACGTGAGAGAGGAGGACGGACTGATGCAGAGGCACACGCATCAAAATAATAAAACGACTGCAATATTAATACACGCAAACGGCACTTCCCAACGTAGCGTCTGTAATGATCTCATCCATAGCTGACAATTACTTGGCAGCAACCTTCTGCCCACAACACACACAGCTTGTCAATATGAATCGTCTGTGTTATTTCTGGTGTTCGCACACGATTCTCATTACTCACTTGTTTGCTGTATATCGCACACATCGTGTTATGCCGAGTCGTTTGTGTTCTGCTGTATAGCGCACACAGTTTATCCGAGTGAACTGTATGTCGTACTTCGCACACGTATGTAGTTTTGGTAACCGTTTCTGTTATCTTATCTAATCACAAACAGTTCATAAGAACAAACTGTCTGCCGTAGATCGCACACGCAACTACTTTCTGAATTGTATTTGATGGATCCACCTTCGCACACAGTTCGTACCATTAGCGACGGAGCTTGCACTATACCATTTGCGATTCATGCATCGCACACAGTTTCGTCGAAGGGTTTCTGATTGATGTGTCATGTTTGGACCATTCTGTAGTAGTGAACCCTCTTGACCTCGTTGGGTGCAAGTGTTTGCTTCTTTGTGTGCAGTCGCTGAAGACGGGGGTTGCGTGTTACTCATATTGGTTCGATAAACCTTGGTTCTTAACTGAGGGAAATACTTATCCGTATTGTGTTGCATCACCCATTCCTCTTCATGAAAAACCCAACGCAGATCACAAGTATGACACGTCTCCCTGTGTGACTTCGCAGCGAACATGCCTCCCATCAATTCACACACCTGCTTGCACGCATACCGGTCAGTCTGCGCGGGGACCTGCTAGCATGCGTCTCGTCAAATCATATCTGCTCGCATGGATCGCGGGGCGTGTATTGTTTTTCTATTTGAGGAATAATTCTACCGCTTTATTATTACTTAACTGAAGCTACGACACGTACATTGTTGTTATAACGCCAATGGTTTAGATTAATAAACCATTTGTGATGTTAACATGACAGTTATGTGATGCATCTATTAGTAAGCCCCCGTTTGCAACAAGATTAGATGAAAACTTGTCTCAAATTGGACGATTTATTTACCACGATCTATTAGTTCCATATATCATGAACTCATGTCAATGTTTCATGACATCTAGCTTAGCTAGGGATTTGCTGGAATTTGAAAACCAAGACTCTCAATGTTTGCGGCCGAGCCATGATGCCGAGATGTTTCATATTTATTGCCTTTCCTTGTATGGGGACTAAACATGCACCCAAGACACAAAAATTTATTTTCTAATCCATTTTGGCACACAACCGTGTGTGCATATAGTTAAAATTTCAAAATTATAAATTAAATACCTAAGGAATCAATTTAATGTATTAAAATGTCTTAATGTTCTCTAAAAAATCAAATTTTACCATGACACTCCAATTTTCACATGTGCACTACAGAAAAGGTTTGACATGCATGCCTCGATTTGGCGGTGGTGTGGTGGGACCGGTGGGGTGTGGGGGTCCGGCACAAGACGCATCGTATGCCACCATGTGGGGTTGTCCGGTTAGTGAGGCACGTGCCAGATCAAAAATCATGCATTTGGTATGTATTTAAAGCATCCCATGCTCTTTTTCATGCATATGTTTGTGTCTCATGCATGCGGTGGTGGTCCTCGTACACTCCCTCATGTGGTTACCACCGACACACCCATTCGTTGCCCTCGCACGTTCTATCACTTTGAATGGCGTGGTGTAGGATCGAAAGTATGCCTAGAGGGGGGGTATTGACCTTCTTCCCATTCAACTCCATTTGCGTTGAAGTAGCCAATGCCATGGTTCTTCCGGTATCCTCCGTGCTTGCGTACAATCTCCTCAAATTGCTTACACCCGGCAAGACTCTTGTAGATACCTTTCTCTATAATCCTTTTCAATAAATCGTTTTCTTGCTCAAGTGTAACTTGGCTAAGAGAATGATCATTAGTGGAATCAATAGAACTACAAGAAGCAACATCATTAGATTTAGCATTTTAAGTGTTGCTACTAGATGAAGAACCTTTCTTGCCTTTGTTACTAGTTTGTCTAGGTTTAACTTGTGGCATGAATGTAGACAAGAGTAGTCGTTTGGCTAGATAAGATGAAGTCTTCTTTTGGAGATCGTCATTGATAGCTTTACGAAACTCATGTTCTTGCTCCAAGGTGAGCTTCTCGAAGCATAGCTTCTCATGAGTCCGTACAAGCTCTCTATGATCTTCGAGAGTAGATTCATGGGCTAACTTAAGAGTTTTTAATTCTTCAGTTTGTCATTCTATTTCTATATTATCATCATCACACGACTTATCTTGACTAGTATGAAAATTATCAAGTTCATTTTGACTAATATCACTAGTTTTATCAAAGAGCAAGTCATCATCACCAAGTAAATCATCTTCATCACTATTGAAATCAAGATACTCGCGGTGTGATACCTTGGGGCCTTTAGCCATGAAGCAACTTCCACTCCCTTCATTTGGTGAATCAAATAGATCATAGGAGTTGGTAGTCACTAGTGCAATTCCGGCAACACCTTCATCTTGACTATAGTCGGAGTTGGTGTGATAGCTTCTCTCGGAGTGGTTGTCGGATTCGGAGCCGGAAACCCATTCACCCACATGAGCTTGATGTATTCTTCTTGAGTAGCTCTTGGTGTACTTTTCCGTCTTCTTTGAGTCCCTACTTCTCCTTGAGGGTCTTCGTTCATAACGATCATCTCTACTCCTTCTCTCTCTTTGAGGTGATTCATTCCTTAAGCTTCGTCTTCTAGGTGACTCTTCTCTTCATTTGTAGGGAGTCGTGCACTCATTGGAGTAGTGTCCGGGCTTCCCACAATTGTAGCAGTTTCGGTCATGACTTGACGAATGCTTATCTTCACATCTTGAGTTGGAGCTTCGTTCTTTGCCTCTATTCTTGTAGAACTTGTTGAATTTCTTGACCATGAGGCTTATCTCTTCATTGGTGACGAGGTTGTCGCTTGAAGTTGCGGGAGCATCACTTGTGGCTTTGTAAGCACCGCTAGACTTGTTGTGAAGCTCTTCTTTGTCTTTGAGTGTCATCTCATGAGAAACAATCCTTCCAATGAGTTCCGTAGGCTTGAGATCTTTGTAATTGGGCATCATTTGGATCAATGTGCACACGGTGTCGTATCTCTCATCCAAAGCTCGAAGTATCTTCTTGATGATGAATTTGTCGGTCATTTCTTCTCTTCCTAAGCCGGCAATCTCATTGGTAATGAGAGCTAGCCTAGAGTACATCTCTGTGACTCCTTCACCATCCTTCATCATGAACTTGTCAAGCTGACTTTGAAGAACGTCCAACTTGGATTCTCTCATGGATTCGGTACCTTCATGCATATCAACCAAAGTATCCCAAATTTCTTTTGCATTCTTAAAACGGCTGATTTTGTTGAATTCTTCGGGGCATGGGCAGTTGAAGAGAATGTCACATGCTTGAGCGTTGTATTGCAACATCTTCAATTCATCCGCAGTCGCTTCACGATCCGGTTCCTTTCCATCACCAAAGAATTCACCTTGCAGGCCAACACCAACAACAGCCCAAACGGCGGGGTTATGACAAAGAATATGCATTTTCATTTTGTGCTTCCAACTAGCAAAATTTGTGCCATCAAAGTAAGGACCTCTACGGTGATAATTTCCCTCACGAGACGCCATACACTCGTAGGTTGTGAGACCAATGCAATGGACACCAAAGCTCTGATAACACTTCTAGGATTGAAAGTATGTCTAGAGGGGGGGGTGATTAGACTACTTGAGCAAATAAAAATTCTACCTTTTCCCAAATTTAAGTGTTGGCAGGTTTTAGCGATTTTAGCAATTCAAGTACACCCTACACATGCATGTCTAAGAGTATAGCAGCGGAAAGTAACAATAAGCATATGTAGTAGAGGGTAGGAAGGAAGATCAAACGCCATTTCAAGACACGAAGATTTTTCCCATGGTTCCGATAGGTGGTGCTATTGTACGTCCACGTTTATGGAGTCTTCAACCCACGGAGGGTAACGGTCGCAAGAGTCCACGGAGGGCTCCACCCATAAGGGTCCACGAAGTAGCAACCTTGACTATTCCATAACGGCTTCCGTCCACGATGGACTAGCCTCACTATGGGTAGATCTTCATGAAGTAGGCGATCTCCTTGCCCATACAAACTTCTTGGTTCAACTCCACAACACGAAGTAGGAGGCTCCCAAGCGACACCTAACAAATCTAGGAGGCACCACCCTCCAAAAGGTAATAGGCTCGGCAATGTCGATGAACTCCTTGCTCTTGTGCTTCAAGATGATAGACTCCTCAACACACAATCACTCTCTCACAGATTTGGCTTTGGTGGAAGAGACTGATTTGGTGGAAAGCAACTTGGGGAGGCTAGAGATCAAGATTCATATGGTAGGAATGGAATAGCTTGATCTCAACACATGAGTAGGTGGCTCTCTTTCAGAAAATTGGATTGGGCAAGTATGGAATAGTTCTGAGTGCTTCTCTTTGGAGTGGGTGATGGTGAAGGGGTATATATAGGCATCCCCAAAAATCCAACCGTTACACCTAAAGTGACCAACTCGGTCACACCGAAGTGTAAAACTCGCTGGTACCGAAGTGACCAAAAGGCAGTAACTTTTGAATCTCGGTGAGACCGATACATAACTCTCGGTGGTACCGATTAGGTGACCAACGATCAGATTGCACAACTCGGTGACGCCGATCCAAAAAACTCGATAAGACCGATTTTAGGAAACGAGGTAATAGAAAGTTGGCAAGCTGAACTCGGTGGCACCGATGCAGAATCGGTTGCACTGAAGGGCTAGGGTTTGGCATGGGTCTGTCTGAGTTTGGGAATCGGTTGGACCGAGTGGAAATTGTTGGTAGCACCGATTTTCATGATAGGCTTGGACAGACTTTTGTGGAAGAGTTTGTGGGTGTTTTTGGTGACTATCACTTGTGCACGTGGAGCATCCTGTTCACCAACAGTACCTTACCCCCTTTTAATAGTATTGGCTTTCCTATGGACTCAAAGTGATTTCTAACAAAGTAAAATGTAAAGTCCTCTTGCGTGAAGCTTTGCCAATCCATTTCCTTGCATCTTGGGGTTTCTCCACAATCTTTTTGCCAACCTATCATTGAACTTTTCTTGAAATATACTTAGTGGGGACATTAGTTCAATGATATATATGTTATTATTAATTACCAAAACCACCAAGGGAGCAAATGTGCTTTCAATCTCCCCCTTTTTGGTAATTGATGACAACATATAGATCAAAGCTTTGACATATGATATAATCAATGAATATAATCGTCGCTTTGAGAAGTATGTGATAAGCAAGAGCTCCCCCTAAATTTGTACATTATGTTGAATTTGCGTTTGAATGCAAATGCACAATCGATTAGGCACATGGGGCACTCTTTCATGTCACATACAACTTGGTGGTGTGCGAGAATAACAAGAATGAATATCATAGCACAACACAATCAAGCAAAGGTGAATGATCATTTCATCAGCATCACAAGGATAGGAAATAGTAGCAATACACATCAAGTGTATGATCAAACACCAACACAGTTTAACACAAGCAAAGCAACCAAAAGATATCAATGTTTTGAAAAGCGATAAAAAGCAACGCTCTCTCTCTCTCGAAGCCTAAAGATCTATATACATTTTCTCCCCCTTTGGCAACAAGTTACCAAAAAGTTCACGTGGCGATGGGTATTTGATCAAAGGTGGATTCATCTTAGACCGTGTTTTGGTGTAGATCATGGTTAGATTCCAGACGAAAGTTTGAGAGCAAGTGTAGACGCGCGTGCTCCCACCAGCTACAAGTAAGTGTACACATTGTGAACATGCATGGTTTTTTAGGTTGGCAAAGGTGCCACATCAAAGGTGTGCATTGGGTATTCAACACATCACACAACACCTCCATACATATGTTTGGGTAGCATGGAGGCGGTGGTTGTCCTCGGACACCGGCCCCCTTGCGCAAATATCAGCGTCTCTCCCATCCGTGGCCTCGTGTACTTTGACCACAACGAGGGAGGGTAATTACCTTGGATTCTTTTTTGGTTTGTGTTTTTGGTAGGTCATGGTGTGAGATTACATCGTATAATTTGAGCACATGTGTACGCATGAATGCCTCCCATCGTCTCGAATGGGGGGTTCATATAAATATACTACGCATCGTGAACCTCGCTCCGCGTGGGGACTTAACGAATACTGAGGAAGGTGCCACATAAAAGTTTGTGTGTTGGGTATTTAAACATCACACAACACTTCCGTACATATGTTTGATCCACGCTTAGACAGTGGTTTTCTTCGGACACTCCTTCATGTGGTTGTCAGTGGAAAGCCCATTCCTGGGCCCGCGTGGATGTCCATCACATTGACTCACAACGAGAGACAGGTTACCATGCATGGTGGATTCTTCTTGCTTTGTGTTATTGTATATATTATAGGTCATTGATTTTCCATACCAAAGTCTGCGCGCACGCGTACGTACGCGTGAATCGTCCCCATCGGCGCTCGGCGTACTAGTTGTACGCATCATGAACACTCGTGGGGGGGGATATTCGGTTCCAAAGCATGTGCCACGTCAAAGTTACACATGAGGTATATTAATTAATTCAAACGCAACACACAATTTCCGTACATATGTTTGTGCCACATGCAGGTGATGGCTGTCTTCGGACACTCCACCGCATGGTTATCAGCGTCACACCAATTCATGGCCCTCGGTGGACGTCCATCACTTCGACCAACAACGAGAGAGGTTTGAACAATGTTGATTCTTTGGTCGGGATGTCCGTGTTGCGAGGCGCATGTTCCATAGTCCACCTTTGACCGGAAGCGAGATGGGGTGGTTTGACCATGCTGGATTCATGTAGGTTTCATTTTCGTGTTACGGCAGGGTGAGATGCGAGACATATTTGGGGACATGTATTCATAGCTAGGATTCCCTCCCGCCGACACGAAGTGGCGGCGGATGAGACATGTGCCACATCAAAGTTGCGCATTGGGTATTTTGAACGTATGAAATCACCCTTTGCATACACATTTTTCGTTCCACATGCAGGTGTGTTTATGTTCTGGCCCCTTTTGCGCATTTTTTGGAGAAATGCTCCTATATATTATTATTATAGGAGTAAATCGCAGACGATTCGAACGAAACAACCGTTTGCGATTGTACAGTCAACAGACACCATTCCCTCCGACTACCCATGGCCACTGGTGGGGCGCTAGACGTGATTTGGCTCCACGAGACTTCTCTCGCAACCTCAAAAAATATCTACCGCCTTGAGCCATTTGAAAAATGGCGGTTCCGCGGGTTTTTCCTATTTGATAGAACACACTTATTACGTTTGGGATGTGTACATCTTGAAAAGATACACCAGGAACGCACGATCAAATCCAACATTTGATCGCCGAGACTATGAACAAACAGCACTGGATGGTAGTTCGCTATTCTGTCATAGAAAACCGCTGGCAGAAACAACCATGGACCTTGCAAATAGAGCGACAAAGTCCGACGTTGGGTACCTCAGAGAAATTGCTGGTATGAAGGCACTGTCAGACGAGGTTGATGTCTTAAACGAAGAAGCAGCAGCAAAAATTCAAGAACAAGAGAAGATTCTTCTGGACAACAGTACTGAGCCAAAAGAAGATGCCGGATGCAATACTAATGGTCGAATCAAAGAGGAAATAATTCTTCTGCCTCCTGTTTCAAACACGAAAGGAAGGAAGAATGGGGGCGATAAAGCTAAACAAAAGGCTGCATCCACTGAGAAAAATGCTGAAACAAATAGTAAGCCAAAGCCTCAGTTGGACAGCGATGGTCGGCCACTGGGAATAAGAAGGTGCTTGACATGTAATGAAATCAACAGCCACAATTCCAGGACATGTAAGAAAAAACAAGAACAACAAATCCCTGGCCTTGGCAGTGTGCAACAAAACCGAAATGTTGTACCAACAAATCCCAGTTCTGCTGCCAACACTGAACAATTACCGAAAGCAAGGCTTTGCAGCATCTGCAATATGAGGGAGAGACACAATGCAAGAACTTGCCCCGAAAGAACACAGACAGTAAATGAAAGGGAGGATTAAAATGAGGAAGCAGAAGAAGAGGAGGAAGGAGAGGAGGAAGAAGAGGAGGAGGAGGAGGAGGAGGAGGAGGAGGAAGAAGAAGAAGAAGAAGAAGAAACTGACCAAACAATGTCAACAAGACAACCAAACAAAAGACAAAAAACATAAGAAAAGTATGTGCAGAAGCAAGCAACGACGACACCACATCAAAAAAATGGATTGGAGCACAAAAGGATGCCGTTCAGAGTGGTGCAAAAATAACGCCGGCATCAACCAGCAAGCGAGGACCAACGAATACTACAGTTCACACCAGTGGAAAACAAAAACAGGCAACAACCAACATGCGAGGAACTACAAACAAAACAGTGCAGAGAGAAGAAATTACAACACAACCACGAACAACAAGGCAAAAGATAACAAAAGACTCACTCCAGTCACCAAGAAGAAGCAGCAGGTTGACATCAAAATAGATACGGTTCATATAGCAGCAGATTGGTAATCTGTAATACATGCATAGCAGTTTGCATTTCTATAAAGATTTATATAACCATTTGCATTTAACGTTTGCATTTAAGCAAGACTTGTACGAACACAAATTCTTCCACTGACTTAGAGCTTTACACTACAGTAAAGTGATAATGGATGTATGAACCATATATTAAAGCAGTTTGACAGTAAACGAAAACAAAACAGTGCAGTTAGCCAGTTGAAAGAATGAAGTCCTGTTCTACAAAACAGGCAGTTCGAATAATGTAAACAAACTGCAAATTGATTTAATAATCAAACCCGCATGTCTCGTAGATAGAATACGATATGAGTTATTATTACAGACCACAAAGTGAATCAAATGAAGCATTTTGTCTGCAAAAAGTACTTATTACAATCCATCCACCTCAAAAAGTTAACCAATCTCGTCAAACGTTATTTGAAACATACGATCCTTAATTTCAAAAAAGTTGATGACAACAACTTGGCGAGACTTCATGCCACTCTCAATGAAGAATTCCTTCCAACCTTTCTGAAGATACAGCCGCCCATCGACACCAGCATGATACTTAGTTGGTTGTGTGTAACCTTCACCGAGAACAACTTGGAGGATACCCTTCTTCCTAAGATGGTGATACCTAATAGCTCGATGAGGGAATTTCTGTAAAAATAATAAAAATATTATTAATGCACTTCTTATAGATTATGCAGAACAAATGACAGCTATATGAAGTGCACAATTAGAATACAAGCAGTTCAGAGCAACATCACAAGCAGATCATTATCATACTACATGAAGTTTATCGAAAGCAGATACATGCAGTACGCATCATGCTAACATGCAGTCCAAGTATCACTTATACTGCAGGTCATGTCACTCCCCACAGTTGAAAAAACTAATATCAAGGTACAAGAACATTGCGCCGTATACCTTGATAAATTAAAGTGGTGCACTTATACACTAATAGCAGTTCGTATTGATGTATGAATTACACATCAAGATAAAACACACAAAAATAAATCAGACCAAACGAAGCTTACCATCTTGAAATAAGTCTCCACGTCCATGGGCGTAAGGCGATGGACAAATGGGCTTGTGCATCCAAGGCCACGATGAAGCAGAGCACAATAGAACACACCAACATTGATCTTGTCCAGATCCAATCCCTCTGTGAAAATAGTGCCATATGCAAGCTGCTCTGCTCACCCAGATTGGCACAAGACATTGCCCCTCCGGCAAGCACGCTGGGCCTCCGTGCAAGCCAAGCAGTCGCACTGCGTCGGCACGCCACAACCATGACCACAGCAAGGTACTCTCGCGTAGGGCCCTGGCGCGATGGCAAAAAAATATAGAAACTGGAAAGAAAGAGAGGGCGACAGCACAAGAGACTAGTTCGGGGTATAGTGTGTCAAAAGTTGCCCTAATATATAGAAGACGAATGCAAAAGGTCTAGGCAAGCAGATGCGGCTGTACAGGAGAGTAATTGGGGGAAGATATTGAAACTTACGTTATAGAAACAAAAAGAGAATTGGTCTGACTATTCGATGAACCGCTTGGGTGGATCACGTGATTACTACTAATAAAGATCCTATTTTCACGCATCACCAACGCGAACGCAGCAATTTATTATTTATAATTTATCGAAGAATGCAGTTCAGAGTATTATACCCAAGAAGTGCATTCTATAGATACATGCAGTCCACAAATGTAATCCATGTGCATTATGGCTGGAGCAGTGCAAAAGTACATGCAGTACAAAACGTGACTAAAAGGTGTTCATATGCAAAACAATTGACCGCCCAGGCGCAACCCGTACCTGGGCCAGTCTCTTAATAAGGCAGCGCCCGCGGGGAAACGCAGGCGCACACCCGTTCTGAGACACGATGCATGGGCACAGGCACACAAGGGCCCACAGGTCATGGTGCAGCGAGCGCCTTGAGTAGGTGCCCAACAAGTGTACCGATGAGTTCAGAAGGGCGGCCTCGCCAGAGCTTATAAACAGGTTCTGCTCACCCTCGGCGGGCGAGGTGGGACTAAATGTTGGCGCGTAAGCACACCGAACCGACAGATGGCCCTATTCGGGAGCCTTCGGCGAGCGAGGTGGGCCTAATTGGGCCGATTGCGATTTACTCGCAGTGGGAAAGCACGGAAACACGAGCAACATGCATTTATATATTTGGGCTGAAAGTGTGTGTTTTTTAGTTCACATACAAACATCCTCGAACAGAAAGACACAACACGCATGCAGTCCGCGCCTTTCAGACATGAAGTGCGCTAGGGTAAGGGAAAAAGTTAATTTTCGTTCCTTGTGCAGTTCGATCTATACAAAAACTGTACTATAGAACACACCTACGGACGTGATCCTATACAATATGCTCACAAATATGTGTGCCCCCTCCCCCAGGCTAGGAATTGCAGCTATATCAAAACAAAGATGAAGTACACACCCTCAATATGTGCAGTTATGCGATGTGAACGAACGAAGTCCCTGAGCTTACACAATGTCGTTCACTAACTCAATCACGTTTGATGTTCGTAGCGCGTACCGCATACTACAAACAAATGCACGCCTATGGATAGCACGGTGGTTAACAAAAAATATTGATCAGAGAAAAAAAACACGATAAAAAAACCATGATCACAGACGAACCCATGGTCCGATCGGTTGCATCAGTAAAACCCACGATCACAAACGAAGAACAACCCACAATCTCCACGACAGCATCACCATGGGAGATCATGCGATTCCTCCCTCGCGGCCATCCCGCCCATAAATACAGACCTCCAAAACAACATAGATCACCATTGCTCCTGCCATCACTTCCCTCCCACTCTTCCCTCTCCACGAGAAATCCACGAATCCTTCTCCAGGGCTCCCGGCGATGGTGTTCATCTGGTAACTCAAGGAGGTGGAGGCACATGGCACCATCAAGTTGCACGTGATCCACACCAACGACCTGAAGAAGGTGGAGAAAATGATCAAGCACTACGAGCTGCACCTCAAGTAACAGCGTAACAAGATCGTTGGTGTTGATGTCGAGTACACCAATGAGCCATCCCACAAGCAGAAGGCCGCCCTCGTCCAGCTCTCCGTCGGCAAGACCCAGTTGGTGCTGCTCTTCCAACTGAGCGTCGTCGAAGACAAGTGCACGACGTTTGAAAACTTCCTCCAAGACCCAAGGTACACTTTTGTTGGCTTCTCCATCGACCAGGACATCGAGAAGCTGGAGCGGGTCGGCCTGGAGATCGGCCACTTCGCCGACAACCAGAAGGAATGGAGGGTGCCCGAAAGCACCAAGTACTTGGACTCGCTTGGCGACGTCTCCAACATGCTCATCGACGACTACTACATCGACATGAAGTACAAGCTGAATAACGAAGATCACAGGCTCTGGGACAAGATTCCCCTGCCTGAGAAGCACATCGAGTACGCGGCAAAGGACGCTTTCGCCGCGTACGAGATATGGAGCCACATCACCCTCACCCAGGACAGACTTCGCTGCGCAAAGCTGGAGAAGACCAAGAAGCGCGCCAGGAACTGGTGAAGATGAAGTTGATGCAGGCCAAAAAGTATCTTCAAGATTGCACGTAGTCATCTTAGATTACGACTTAATTTGTTTTCGACTTTGTAGTTTTCTTTTGCTATGCCCTGTGTGCTTGTGATGTAGTTAATTTGCTTTGAAATCATGTAGTAGTTTGCTTAAGTATGAAACAAGCTTATTCTGATGTAAATTACTGCAGTTATCCTTTACATCACACTGCAGTTCTGGTTTACACTATAATGCAGTGCACTAGAATGCAAACATAGCAAATCAGCATTTGATGCAAATCATTGCGCAAAAAGAACATGCACACGCCAGTAAACAACAGACAAAACTGCAGACAAGGGAATAAATAAAATAGACAAAAACTTAAAGGGTAAAGACACATGCAGATCGCTATGAAAGAGAGAGCAGAACAGATTATTGACAACTGCAGTACACATTTGTACGCCAAAGCAGTTCTTTAGCGAAAACACAAGTTACGCGCCGAAAATTAAAAAAAATGACAGCCACATGTGCGTTAAACTATGAATATTCGATGGACCGCTTGGGTTGATCGTGCGATTACTAGTAATAAAGATCCTATTTTCATGCATCACCACCGCAAACACAGCAATTTATTATTTATAATTTATGGAAGAATGCAGTTCAGAGTATAATACCCATAGAAGTGCGTCCTACATGTACATGCAGTTCACAAAGGTAATCCATGTGCATTATGGCTGGAGCAGGGCGCAACGATTGTACATGCAGTACAAAACGTGACAAAAAGGTGTTCATATGAAACAAATAACCGCCAAGGAGCGACCCGAACCCAGCCAGTCTCTTAGTAAAGCAGCGCCCGCATGCATACGCAGGCGCACGCCCGTTCTGAGACACGATGCATGGGGACAGGCAGATAATGGCCCACATGTCATGGTGCAGCGAGCACCGTTCGAAGGCTCTGCCTGGCCAGCGCTTATAAACAGGTTCTGCCCACCCACGGCGGGCGAGGCGGGACTAAACATAGGCGAATACGCACAACGCACCGAGAAGCAACAGTGCCGGCAGGCCTATTTGGGCCGAATGTTGTTTACTCACAATAAGAAGGCCCAACAACCTGCCAGTGCGTTTAGTTATGAAGTTAGGTAAAATAGGCAGGGCAATGCTGATTTGTTTAGTATGCAGTTCTCTGTCTACAAAACAACAGTGCATTTCATTCAAGAAGGCATGGGCAAAATTAATTTTGAACAAAGTCTCCGGTATAATGCAGTATGCGCATAAAACACTAAGCTACAAAGAAGTACAGTGTGTGCACTAAGGCAGTCCTTTTCTATATTTCCAGGCGGTCCAAATAGCTTGAAAAAAATTCAATAAATGGCATCCAGGCCAGTTATCAATTGCGTGCAAAAAAAGAGGGGACGCCCGTTCAGTTTACGAGGCCACTAACAGAGCCTGCCTCCTATTGCCACGATAGGCTGACACCACCACCCCACCACGCTTCCCACGACCTCCCCCACCGCACGACCTGCAGCCAAACCACCATAAAAAACCCTCTCTTCCTCTCTTGCATTCACATTCATCGCCCGAAATCACCATTGCCGCTTCACGTATACCTC
The DNA here is from genome assembly GCA_039707655.1 of Elymus sibiricus. Classification (NCBI taxonomy): domain Eukaryota; kingdom Viridiplantae; phylum Streptophyta; class Magnoliopsida; order Poales; family Poaceae; genus Elymus; species Elymus sibiricus. The sequence goes on along the minus strand of CM077669.1, from coordinate 185,324,683 downwards.
TCTTCCATCAATCACCATTGCCGCGTTATCCAACACCTATATCCCCAATCAAGCGAAGGAAGCGGAAGCAGAGCCATGGCAGATGCACCTCTGTACAAACAGCGCCGCAGGTACACCAGGGAGCTTCACGACGTCGACCTCCACGGCAACAAAAAGCTCCACGTCGTTTGCACAAGCAAGGGTCGCGACGAGGACAAGATGTTGGGCAAGCTCAGGAGAAAGCTCGTGGTCATGCCGGTCAAGAGAATCGGAGTTGATGTAGAGTACACACACTACCAAGAGCCGCAGAAGGCAACAGTACTCCAGCTCTACGTAGAAAACGAGTGCCTTGTCTACCACATCTCCGCAGCAAAAGACAGGTTAGAACGATTCGTTCTCAATCTGTAGTTCTAATTTATTTATCTCAAGAAGCCCTTTTAGCCTAATGTGAAAAAAAATTAAAATTGGATTCTAATTTTTTTAGCCATGTCAAACGATTCATTGAAATTTTTGGCATGTCTCCATGTAACTCTTGTGTTTAATACTTGATTAAATGCTTTAGGGATAGTACTACCTGAAACAGACAAAAATGCCCAGAAACAAAGAAAAAAAGAGTATATGAACCATGTTGTATGAATTTCCATTAAGAACAAATTACATGCACTTGTTGTTGCAATATATTACAAGGTTTATTACTGATATAGTAAAAAGTATCAGCACCTTCTTAGTAAAACAAAATCATAATTTCACAGTGCAACTCAGTTTACAAATTATAAAACAAACTTGATCAAACTGAATAATTTGTACAATCTCACTATAAATAATTTATCTCTAAACAAATTGCAGGCCCTAGCAACTGGAAGAATTCCTGATGAATTATGAATACACCTTTGCGGGATTCGCCATTGAAGGAGATAAAAAGAAGCTGAAGCTCTCTAACTTGGAGATCAACTCAAACAAATACATTGATATCCAGGTGGAATGGAGAGACCCATACAGCACAAAGGAATTTGATTCTTTAGCTGACGTTGCTGGAAGGGTGATCGACGATCATTACAAGAACATGAAGAAGGTAATCAACAAGCAAGAAGACCATATTTTGTGGGGGTTCTGCCCGTTGCCAGAGAAGCTCATCAAGTATGCAGCAATAGATGCATATGCTAGCTATGATTCATGGAAACGCGTTGACGTTATCGTCGAGGGGCTACAGAGAGCGAAAGAAGAAAGAGAAGAAAGGAACAAGAACAAGGATGTAATCCCATGCAGCAAATAGGAAAAGAAAAAATCAAAGAAATCTAAAATGTGTTAGGTCTTGATATTTTGTGCTATAGTTGTGAATTTGCTGTAGTTGTGCTGTAACTTGTTTATTGTTGATCGTTTTTGTTTAAGTCTGCACTCTAGCACTATTAAGGAAGTTTGTATTCAGACAAGTAGCTAGGGCATTTGTATTCAGACAAGTATGTGCAATCTATGGTGCTTATTCCTTTTTTGTGAAAATGATGTGTAAACCAAATTATATTACATGTATTCTGATACTTTCAAAAAAATTATCCCAAAAAACAATTAAATACTTATGTTCTAACAGCATTGCGAAGCCAATGGACAAATGTAAACACTTGCAGTACAGACATGAAAGATAAGCAGTTAGAATACAGAATAAATGTAGTGCAGAGAAAGTAGATGATGCAATGTAGCAAAGAAGTGCAGTTATAATAAAGAACAAATGGAGTACAGAACAAGAAGAGGATATAGAGCATCAAAGAAGTTCAAATATAAAAATTAACTCAGCCTCGCGCTAATGTGGAAGTGCACTTGGTTCATAGGCACATTACGATTATTCTGTTTTCCCCCAAGAACAACCGCCACACACCCCTAAGATAGATAGTGGGGTCATGTGTGTGACGGACTCGCCGGAGCATACGACGCTGCGGCACGCCGGGTCGTCGCCTGCTCCGGCTCATTCATGGGTCGACCTTGCCGGGGGTGGGGGACAGGGGTCGGGTCTAGACCCCCCCCCTCCCCTCCCCTGGCTCGGCCTCGCGCTAACGCGGCAGTGTGCTTGGTTGATAGGCACAGTGCGTTTATTCTGTTTTCCCACAAGAACAACTGACACACACCCCTAAGACAGATAGTGGGGTCACGTGTGTGACGGACTCGCCAGAGCATGCAACGCTGCGGCACGCCGCGTCGTCGCCTACTACGGCTCGCTCCTGGCTCGGCCTCTCGCTAACGCGACAGTGTGCTTGGTTGACAGGCGCAGTGCGGTTATTCTGTTTTCCACCAAGAATAACCGACACCCCCCCACACACACACACCCCTAAGATAGATAGTTGGGTCACGTGAGTGCCGGACTCGCCGGAGAAGCGACGCCACGGCACGCCGCGTTGTCGCCTTCTCCGGCTCGTTCCTGGCTCGGCCTCGCCGGGGGTGGGGGAGGGGGGGACCTGACACCCCCTCCCCCACCCCCGGCTCGGCCCCGCGCTAACACGGCAGTGCGCTTGGTTGATAGGCGCAGTGCGGTTATTCTGTTTTCCCCCAAGAACAACCGACACCCCCCACACACACCCCTAAGATAGATAGTGGGGTCACGTCTGTGACGGACTCGCCGGAGCATGTGATGCCGCGGCACGCCGCGTTGTCGCCTGCTCCGGCTCGTTCCTGGCTCGGCCTTGCCGGAGTGGGGGAGGGGGGTCCAGACCCCTCCTCCCCCACCCCTGGCTCGACCTCGTGCTAACGCGGCAGTGCACTTGGTTGACAGGTGCAGTGCGGTTATTCTATTTCCCCCAAGAACAACCGACACCCCCCCATACACACACCTAAGATAGATAGTGCGGTCACATGTGTGACGGACTCGCCGGAGCATGCGACGTCGTGGCACGCCGCATCGTCGCCTGCTCCGGCTCGTTCCTGGCTTGGCCTCGCCTTGGCTGGGGGAGGGGGGGGTTCAGAACCCCCCTCCCCCATCCCGGCTCAGCCTCACGCTAACGTGGCAGTGCGCTTGTTTGACAGGCGTAGTGCGGTTATTCTATTTTCCCCCAAGAAGAACCAACACCCCCCCACACACACACACCCCTAAGATAGATAGTGGGGTCACGTGTGTGACGGACTCGCCGGAGCATGCGACGCTGCGGCACGCCGCGTCGTCGTCTGCTTCGGCTCGTTCCTGGCTCGACCTCGCCGGGTGTGGGGGAGGGGGGTCCAGACCCCCCTCCCCCACCCCCGGCTCGACCTCGCGCTAACATGGCAGTGCGCTTGGTTGACAAGCGCGTTGCGGTTATTCTGTTTCCCCCCAAGAACAACCGACACACAACCACACACCCCTAAGATAGATAGTGGGGTCACGTGTGTGACGGACTCGCCGGAGCATGCAACGGCGCGGCACGCCGCGTCATCGCCTGCTCCGGCTCGTTCCTGGCTCGGCCTCGCTCGGGGTGGGGGAGGGGGGTCCAGACCGCCCCTCCCCCATCCCCAGCTCGGCCTCGCGCTAACGGGGCAGTGCGCTTGGTTGACAGGTGCAGTGCGGCTATTCTGTTTTCCACCAAGAACAACTGACACTGCACACACACACACACACACACACACACACACCCCTAAGATAGATAGTGGGGAGAAAAAAATCATACGTGTTAGACAAAAAATGCTCTCATTTATATTCAAAAAACTTGGGGGTCCCCCCCCCCACCATCACACGAAACACGACATTGATAAAAAAAGGAAGTAGGAAAAAGTTGTTGTCCAAACAAGTGCAGTTCATTTATACATGGCGTTGCAGTGCAGTTTGAAAAACAAATCAGGCATAATGTATTTCCATTTTTGTACGTTTCCGCGCACAAAAATAAGATGAGAAAAAAGGTAACACCTACAACAGCACCATTGCATGCAGTAACAAAAACACAAGTGACGAATCGGATTTAACATAAAAAAAATATCATGATCATATATACAACACACCAAACTCTACCTTCAACAACACACAGTACACATCACCTAACACATATATTTAAAACAAATGATCGACCAATCTCAGCCTAATGCTGTTACTCCGAACGTGACTGAGACTATGACTGACACTGCAACATCGGAGAAAGACCATACTTCTTAATGACATCTTTGAGCTCTTGCGGCATGTCTTCATCACACAACTCGTTTGAAGGATGGAACAGCAGCTAGAAAAGGTATTCCGCCTTCCAATCTTCGGCAGCAGACTTAAAAGAATAGAAAATGCAGATAAATGATTACAAGAACGTGATGAACATCACTTGGAAGGATGAACAAGCAACAATAATGAATAGGAGAAAAACAAGGTATTACATCGCTTTTCATCAATTTTTCGACCAAGCGCGCGCCGTCGTACACTTGGGACATCTTCAGAACATAGAATCCACACTCATTTACACCCTGTTCTGGAATGGTAGGGAAACAGGGCTTCTCTGACAATTTAACCCAGTCGGGGCCGTTCTTCAAGTTATAAGCCTTTTCACCGTAAACCCTCTTCAAGGGTAGAGTCAACCTGGTAATCTGGCAAACGAGGGAAAAGGCAGCCACGAAGACATAAACACACTTTTCACGTCAGTAAACAAAGATATAACAAACATAGAAGAAGTTATATTAAATAACTTATCCCTATCAGACAGGCAACTACATATTCTTTAAACATAGTCTGAACGGTCCCTCTTCCCAATGCACGTCAAATCATATTCATGAGTTTATATCTCTTTCAACCAAGGTTGGTGGTGGTATAAATGAAGTTATCTGTAACAGATAATGAAGTGCACAATACCAAGAAATGCAGTTCAATGACAAGTAGCAAGCGTATTAAAGACCTTCCAATACCCACGTACGATTTAAAAAAATATGCCATACATGCAGTTCAGTTATGCGGAAATATGCAGTATGAGAAAACAAAGCTTTCTAGTTGGCTAAAGGTAGGGGAAAACAGAAAAGTATTAACGTTAGAGAAAGTGAAGAAATGACATACCATTTCAGTGCAGTCTCCGTGGTAGTCAGACCTGCGCCACCTTGTCCTTTGGTCAGCAGGTCCGGTGTACCTTCTAGTGTCATGGATATCAATGGTCTCACGAAAGCGGTTCATAGTGTATAGGGTGTAATGGTCGTCCTTCAAGCGAGGCATCAAAATCTGCCGGGAGGGAGAAACATACAGGAAGAGGCAAAAAACAAAACAAATCAGGGATGTTCATTTTACGCACATAGAAACAGGACAACTGATGAAAAATATATATAAAGGAATTGCAACAAAGAATAAGATGAAATGATGCAAACGGTGGTCTTACTAGTTTCGTGTCGAGCAGGTTATCATCGCCAACAAAAACTTTGAACTGACTGGCCGCATCTTCCAGAATAAACGGGCTGTGAACAACCGGCAACAAAGGGTTTCCTTCTGGAATTCTTTTCACCTTCGTTTCCATTTGAAGAACATACTACATGAAATAAAAAAAGGTCTAAAAATTCAGTACAAAAGAAAAAGAAATACACAGAAGCAAAAATAAAAGATAGAAGACACATTTACCGTGATGAATAAAGGTGAAGGTAGCACGCGTTCACTAGAATGATAAACCAAACTCATATCAGGATCTTGCTTCCAGTACTTAATGATATAATCCATCAGATAAGAGTCCATGAAAGATCCTTTCCCAAATGTATCACACAAATAGTCAACTGTGGTCTGGTCCAGTTCACCAACTATGTTTTTCGTCATGAACAACATGTTGCTATAGTAAAGTAATCACAAGACACATAAACAGATCAGATCAAAAATAAATTTAAAAACAAATACCAAGCACATAAAAGGATGAAGAACAGGCACATGGAACTTACTCTTTGTATTTGGTCCTAAACTCTAAGCTGAGAATGAGATCCTTAATCTCCCTCGCCTCTAATAGATACATGAATTTCGCAGGATTCAACTTCTCTATCGAGCATCTAAACTTAACAGGCCTCTCTATTGCCCTCTTGTTCGATACTAGAACAACCGGATCAATAGTGGGATGACGCTGCACTCCTAGTCCTCCTTGAAATGGGTGGCGGCGGCGTAATGAAATCATCATCGACATCAAATACCTCATGTGAAGATCCAGGCGGGGCATCCGTGTTCGCACCAACTCCACCCAGAGAACAAGATTTGTCAGGAGATATTTCAACAACACAATCCTCCAATTTTGCTTCACAAACTTGGGTCTCAAACAGAGATGTACAGCCTTCATGAAGACCAACATCAAAACCTGAAAAAATGAGGGGAAACGACATGTCAACACACAGCTCGCTTGACAAGTGCATACAAAACAACCATCAAGAATAAAACGAAAAAACCTTAAACGCAGCTCACTAATGTAAAAAATGCAGTTCAACATAAACAAATATGCAGCTCACTAAAGGTAAAAAAACACACGTCATTCTATAATGGGCATGCAGCTCAGTTAGACAGACTAAGGCAGCTCACTTACATATATAATGAAGCTCACTAAATAAAACAATGCGCAGATCGCTAATGCCAATAAACGCAGTTCACTAGCACAATAATACCTAACACATTAGCACGGGCAGCAAGCAATATACAGAAAAAAGAGCAACCAAGCAATTCACTAACACAACCTTCATCTTTAAATATTAAAAGTGATGATAAATCAAGGGAACACTTCGATGATGTAAGCCAGCTATACAGCATGGCCTTCCTGATGTAGCCAATGTGTTCCCCCTTAAACTGAGCAACACAAACTCTGTCCCATGTTTGCAAGAATTGAAACATATAGAACCCACAATCGTGCGTGCCAAAGAACAAAAAACATTAGTTTCACATACATATAAAAAAGCATTTGTGCAGGTAAGGGGGAGAGTGCGCTCCAAGAAACATACCCATTTGGCTGAATTGTGACAACCACATCTTTGAACTAAAAGTCATCAAGTGTCGGAGGACTTAGCACCTCATCACAACTAGCGCTACCTTCTCTCCATGCACGCTTGATATTTTTAATCATCCTCCTAAAAACCATATTTGCTTCATTACTACCAGGATTATGCAGAGAGTCGAGATATTCAAAGCGTCTTGCCTTCAAATTCAAGGCAAAACACAATAATGTCCAACACCGTCATTCGTGTCTGGCGGATTAAATGTTGCAAATAGGATCTATTGCAGCTAAAACATATGTCATGGTCTTAGCCATCTAACAATTATAAAAACAGACAAGCAAAAAACAATAAAGCCAACACAAAAACAAATGATTTTGTCACATAAAACACTACTCACCATATCCTTTTCATCAACATGTTCCTCAGCTCTTGAAGAGAACAACAATTTCACCGTCTTGCCTATGCTACCAACATTCCAAATGCTTGTCTACCAAACAAAAGTTGGAAAAGCAATAAGGAAAACACAAAGAAAAAAAACAGAGAAACGAAACAAACGACAAACAAAAGTTCTTCATGCTTACACAAATATGGTACGCACAACCATCGTCGGAGATCCCATAAACTTATCTACCAGCAAAGAAACCCCAAAATTTACAAGGCGGGTCGTTAGCATCCCCATAGTCCAAAAAGATTGACCAACTTCGCCAATTGGAATATCACCCAGCTCAGTTTCAAAAGCAATCATGTTCCTGATTTTTTTTTAAAAGCTGCAACATAAGGTACCATTGTTCAAGAATTCGTCCGATTAATCAGTTAATGGGGCAGTTAATCGCTACTCGTAGGGTGGCCGAATCAAATAACACTTATTCATCGTGTTAACTTGCCAGGCCGATTAAATGGCCTGTTAGACTGATTACTCTGTTGTTAGGTCGATTAGTCCTTGTCAGCTAGTTAACTAGCGGGCAAACAAAGCCCGATTATTTGGCCTGTAACCCCTCACAGGCCCCTCCCACTCCAAAATAACTAGGGTTCGGCCCTCCTCCTGCCCCTCCCGCTCCTCTCATCTTCTCCTATCCTAGATGGTGTGGCTAGGTCCTCATTGGCACATCGTCACTTCCCCTCCCACCCTTGTGCTCTACTACTTCCCCTCCTCCTTTGCGACTTTCCATCTCCTGCAACCAACATATTTTAGACGCCCTGCATGGCTTGCAACACCTCCCCTCTGCCCGTGGCAGTCGCGTGGCTGCCATCTCTCAAAGTTGCAGCCCACGCGGAAATCGGCAAATAAAATGTTGTGTATACATGTTAATGATTTTCGATGCCCACATGGATGTTTGTTGATGATTGTTGTTGTATACATGTTCGTGATCTATTGAGAAAAGAAAGGAGTGGCATTTGCTTCATATTTGCATTGTAGATTTTTTATATCATATTATCATTCAAGTTCTATTGTCTCCATATTTTTTTTGCCTATTGTGTTTTAAATTCCACCGATTAATGGTCGACCGATTAATCCAGTTAATAGTCCGATTCATCGATGAATCGCTACTCCCAAGCCGAGCGAGCAGGTACCAGTTAACGATTTCCATAACATTGAAAGGTACTACCAATATAACAATAACAAAGAAAGGACAAATAGTGTGATTAAAACACATATTACAAAATAATAATTCGTAAGTTTTTAAAAACATCATACTTCTTCTTCTTCTTGTCCCTACGAGCCCTGGTAACAGCATCATACAACTCATTGTATCTTCTGAGAAGAGCTGGATCAATGCTCGATGGTGCCACAACGGGAAGATCATCATCTACAATGCAAATATAAAACATAGAAAGAAGTAAAATATGAAGTTCACCAATCAGGAATAAAAAAGTTCAATACAGATGGCAACTTGGAAAAGAATAACAAAAAAAGATGAAGTTCACTATACCAAAAAAGGAAATGCACTACACAACAAACAATTTCAAACACAAAACACGTGATGAATCTACCAGAGTGATTCGAAAATGTCTGACAAAAAAAATGAAGTTCACTTTTCGAAACAAGAAATACTTGCCTTCAGTTTCAGAGTCTATGTCCTGTTGCTCTTCAGAGCCGTCCAAAGTAGTTTCACCAGTAGATTGCACTGAAAGCACTGCACTCTCGCTGGACTACCCTACTACATCAACAACACCGTTGTCTGGAATTTCATCAGTATCCACAACCGCAACGTCCTGAGATGACTCATCTACACGAGGCTTCACACTGAAATCGCCAGGAACATTTCCGGCGACTAGGCAAACGGAGAAAGAGCAACATTATCAGCAGGAATGACATTCTCCTGCGGCTTTTAAACATCAACATCAACATCCTCGTGCCGGCTAGGAGCGTCTACAGGACCAGAATCCTGAGTTACAGAAGATTCTGCACTGCCATCAGTTGCTGATACAGACAACTTTATAGTCTCATCACCATCACCAGCAACAGCAATGTCAAACTGTTCATAAACTCCTTCAACTTTATCTCCAGCCTGGCGAATAAGTTCAAAAAGTCATTAGAACATAAACGAGCGAGAAAGAATCAACACAACAACATGTAGTTCACTTATGTAATACAAAGTAGTTCACCAACACACCAACATGCAGCTCACTTGTACGAAAGAATGAAGGTTACTTATGTTAGACATTACAGCTCACTTATGTAAAATGGTGCAGTCCACTGACAAACAGCACGAAGCTCACCAATGTTACAGACTACAGCTCACAAATGTTAAGTAAAAAATTGCATTTCGGTAAACAGAAGAACATGAATCTTTCTTATACTAGCAAAAAACATAGATTACAAAACATCAATACAAAAATTCATACTACCATACCTTATTAGCTACAACACCAAGAGGGGACGACGCATCAGCCAAGTGCTCATCCTTATCAACACCCTCGCTCGAGTTCTGGGGCACATCACAACCTTTTTCTGCAGCAGCCTACAACACAGCACACAACATCACAAAATAATATGGCAACAAACAAAACTTCTGCTAATCACAAGCAGTCCACACGTTACAGTCACGAGGAACACAGCAAGAAAAGAAAACAAAACACGGGAGACACAAGTGACGGGACAAAGAATTTATACATCATCAATGCCATCGTCCTGAGATGCAACGATGTCAAAATTTTCCTCTACATCCTACAACAACAACAACAAAAATGTCAGAGGCACACAATAAGAAAAGAATATTAACTGGGGAAAAACTACAAATTATGAAGCAGTCCACATGATATTCAAAAGACGTACAAAGAGAAAAAAAGGAAAACATACAGTAGAAGCGTCAGCACAAGTGTCCTCTTGGTCCATTTGATTGATAATGTGATCAGCATCCTTCTCAAACTGTACGCACTTTTCATCCTGTGAATCCTTCAACTGAGAATATGAAGTTCGGATATTCATCAATGAAAACTTCAAGCTCTCAAGCACACCACGTTCAAAGTTGTGAGCAGCAACAATTTCTTCTTCACATGGGCCATGACCAGTAGGGAAAAATCCAGCAACTTCCCTCAACCGATCACCAGAGGTTGGAAAATCTTTAGTTAATTTGATAACCCTTTGAAGAAGCTCATCAATCTCCTCGTGTTTGCTACTGCCAACAAACGCCTGATCAGAAGACCTTCTAGTATTGAAATTCCGACCAGCCGTGAAACCCCGAGTAGGCAACGTCTGGCCATCACGGGAAGGAAGCTGGTTGCATATAGGCCATCACGGGAAGGAACCTAGCGTATCTAGTAGGACTACTAGGACCTGCATCAGAGTTTCCACAAAAAAGTGCAATAGGACGACCGTAGACAATATCACCCGATGCCTTCCACTGCAAAAAAGATGAAAGAAAAACAAGCAACGAAATCCACATGAGAAAATTAGGAGATTCAGATATATCACAATTCCAAAATTAGAAAAGATGAAGGTTTGAACTATTGTAAAAGGAAAAAAATAACAAACCGATCAACTGACCTGAAGCTTCCCAAATCTGTAACTTTCCAAAAATATCTTTCCCTTGACAACAATATCCTTAGTGTATATCTTCAAAAGGACATGTTCACTCCTTATTTAACCATGTATGAACTTCATTCGACGCAGGATCTGATTTTTGTGCTGGGGTTGCTGGGTTTGAGGAGGTTACTCATTTGATTGATCATTATTTCGCAGAGGGTGCCGTTGGTGTGAGTTCTGAGCATGCCTTTAGTCGCCCTGTCTTGTCAGAAACACAATCACAATCTGTTGACAGTACGGAGCAAGTTACGCAGGAGTGGATGGTTTCGGATCAGCTTCGTGCATATGAATTTAAGAAACTTAATAGGATGTTGAGGTTTGAAAATAATTCAAAGTGGTATGAGGACAGAGAGAGGCTTAGGAGGGCTACAGATGCTGCGAAGGGTGCGAGATATGGTAAAGGCAAGCAGCATGATTTGCAGAAGAAGAGTCTGAGTTCTGTTGCTAAGCAAGGTGGTACTCCTCGGCGGAGTCCTCATGTTGCTTCCATGGATAAGAACTTCGGTAAGAGAACTGTTGAAACTGGTGCAGATGATCTGAAGCGGAAGCGACCAGATGTCGATGGCGAGGCTGAGTCTGACGACGATGACTTTGTGGTTGCTGATTTTGTGAGGAATGCCCAGTCTCCTGCCATACGGAAAGACTGTGGTACATCCAAGGGTGAGCGTAAGTGTGCTCGTGTTGATGGTGATGTTGATGTTGTTCCAAAGGTTTGTTGAAATACTGCATTTGTTTCTTCCAATGTCATTCTATTTTCCTCTTTCGTCTCTTATTTTGCCTAGTTTGTTAATGTGGACTGCATTTTTTTACATAGGAGAAGACGAAAGCTGGTAAGAGGAAGAGAACTGAAGATGATGGTGGTGACGATTATTCACGTTTTAACAAGACTGTACATTTGTCACTCCGCAATGTGTGCAAGGCTGCTAATTTATTGAGAGATCCGCACCGTGCTCGTGTGATTGATGCTGGTTTTGGTGTTGTCTTTAACTTGACCATAAAGAATAATGTGTCTCGCATTCTCATGTGCTATCTGATGGGAAAGATTGACCCTACGACAATGAAAATTGACCTTGGTCCTGACAGGGTTCTTCGAATCAACCGTGCTGGTGTTCACCACATTTTTCATTTTCCTTTGGGAGCTCGCACTGCACCAAGTCCTGCTAACAACGGCCATGATGAATCGTTGTCTGCCCTCAAGGATGAGCTCGGTTTTGACCGTTCATGAAGCATAGGTGTTAAGTACTTGCTTGCACTATTGAATTATTTGGAGGAGAGTGAGGACCCGGTGACGATTGATCTTGCTGTCAAGGTTTTCTTCCTTATTCTTTATCAGAATTTGCTATGCCCCGGGCCTGCAGTTCGTTTGGGAAGGGTTGCTGCCATGGTCAAGAAGATGGATTATTTTGCTATGGCCGATATGGACCTTTGCCAGCTTGTCATTGATGAGCTGCAATTAGCTGTGGTGAAGTGGCAGTCAGAAGGTAGCAAGCAGAATTGCGCTAAGGGCTGCGCATTGTTCCCCTGATTATGTATTTGGACTCCTTGAACCTTCGCAAAGTTTCATTGTTGCACACGTTGATGCCACGTGCTTCGTACCTTATGCATGAGGTCCTTTTGAAGATATACAATAAGGATATTATGCAGTTCACCTATCATTATAATACAATGTTGTATGGAAGAAATGCAAGGGGTACAATTTCTTGAAAAATACAATAAGCACATGTTTGTTCACACGAAAAAAATGGATGAGTGAATACAGCAAGGCTAACAGAAATTTGAACATCATCAACTAAATAACATACACAACAAATAAAACATGCACAACAAAAACAACAAGTGCATATACACAAAATAGAGTTCACAAATAACAAAACATGAATGAAGTAAAGCACAATAATACAAAACAAGTTGGAAAACTAAAAATTCATGGTACAAAAAGAACGTACCATGAGGAAGGGCCACACTAATTGGGGAGGATTCAATTGGTGAATTTATTACAGGCATTGCCTGTCCACGATGATCCTTACCGCCAAAATCACCCGAGGGAATAGGCGAATTATAAGCAGCATCAGCATGACCAGTGTCAACAAAATTACCTTGTGGATTCAAAAAAAACCAGAACAAAATTAATAACATGAAATGCCAAAAAAAAATCAGCAATGCTAAGAACTAACACATGAAAAGCTAATCTGCAGGATGAACAAGACAATCTACATAAACAAATACTCAAAAAAATACATGGGGAAGCAAGCAGTCCACATACCTTGATCTTCCCCACCTGCTTTGCTTGGCGAAGACATCGCGTTTGTACGAGCGCGCGAGGACGGCGTGACGGATACCAGCAACACGACGAGAAAATCCGACGAAGCCCTAGGGACAATTTTTTTTCTCCGCACGGAATACCCATGAGAACAACCTTCAAAAGGACGACAAATCAACTGCATCAGCAAAAACGCATATGAACTAAAAAGAATCTAACAACTAAATTCGCGGCGAACTAAAAGAACAGACAGGAGCGGCATCAACACAAAGGGGATGAGCGACGGCGGTGGGGAGATTTGGGCGATGCGGAGGGGCGCGGGAGGAGCGGAGAGCGGTGAGGGGTGAGAGAATAGACAAATCTGGAGCAACGCACAAATAAAAGGGATCCCGGGCGCCGACGGATGCTTCGAAGGACGGCGGTTGCCGCGGGCGATGCCGGTTGTTACACGCGACGGCGGTTTCTAGAGGGGTGGGGAGTTGCTCCGGGCGTTACTGCAAGACAAGGGACAGGGTTTTCTCGCTATATCCCTCCATGAGACGATTGCGAGACGACCGTACGGTACATGTACACAAACGGGCCAGACCGGATGAGCCAGCCCAATTGGACAGAGCAGCATCAACCACTCATGGTCTGAAATGCCAGGACGCACCAAGATAAAGTGAAGCTCACCCATAGGGAACTAGCAGTTCGCCCCATATAAAAGGGGAAACACTGGCAGTGCACATGTCATAAACTCGCGAACTGCTGCACGATAAGAAAACACATGCGATTAACTTTGTCTTAAAAATTCAAAATTAACTAAAAGTATGCAGCCAACTAAGAAAACAATGCACTGCAGAGTGTTGACAACTGCAGTACACATCAATAAGTCAAAGAAGTTCCCTTAACAACACACATAAAAATTAAAGGGCAATTATACATGCAGTTCTCTCTAAGATAAAACGCAGTTAGGATGGTTTAAAACTGCAGTACACATCAGTACGTCAAAGCAGTTCCCTGAACAACACACACAAAAGATTAAAAGGAAAATAAACATGTAGTTCTCTCTAAGAAATAATGCAGTGCAGAAGATTGACAGTTGTAGTACACATCAGAAGGTCTAAACAAAAAAGAAGTTGCGTGCCAAAAATATTTGACCGCCCAGGTGCGACCCGAACCTAGCCAGTCTCTTAGTAAGGCATCGCACGCCCGTTCTGAGACACGACGCATGGGGACAGGCACGCAAGGGCCCACAGGTCACGGTTTTGTGGTATAACAAGCATCGTGTGAAGCACCCAACAATTGTATCGAGGAGTTCAGAAGGTCGGCCTCGCCAGCGCTTATAAACAGGTTCTGCTCGCCCACGGCGGGCGAGGTGGGACTAAACTTTGGCGCATTCGCACACCGAACCGACGGGTGGGCCTATTCGGGAGCCTTCAGCGAGCGAGGTTGGCCTAATTGGGCCGATTGTGATTTACTCGCAGTGGCAAAGCACAAAAACGTGAACAACATGCATTTATATATTTGGGCCGAAAGTGTGTTTTTTTAGTTCACATACAAACATCCTCCAACTGAAAGACACAACATGCATGCAGTCTGCCCCTTTTAGAAATGAAGTGCGCCAGGGTAAGGAAAAAAGTTATGTCGTACACCGAATGCAATTCGGAGGTTATATAGTGTAGTCCTAAAATAATGTTTGGGGGGCCCTCACACCCACAGCCACTAACTCCATAAACTCCACATAAAAAAACTGGCCAGTATATGTAACAAAACAAATGCAGTTTGAAGCCTATAGTGATGAAATTTGTTATATTCAACGAAGTAGTTCTTTCACTTTTACAATGCAGTCCTGCTTTTAAAAATCAGCAGTGCGGTTCACCAAAAAATGCAGTTAACTACAAAATAAACTGCAGTGCGGTTACATTAAAAGAATGCAGCCAGATCATTTCGACAAAGAACCTGTGCAAATAATTATGTACCAAATTTGGTCTCTGATATAATGTTGTCTGCTCACTAAAACGCATACCGCACATTTCAGTCAGAAGTAAGAAAACAAAATGCAGTCAACAAAATTAAACAATCACAACGACACATGTGTTAAAGCAGGAAGTTCTGTTTTCTTTGAAATGCAGTTCCATCTACCGCTTGCCACCTACAACAACATTTAATACTGTAAAATGAATTCATAAAACCGACCCATTCGTGCTCCACACCACACCAACACAAACAGATCCCTCTTCTTCTTATCTCCAAAAATCAGATCTAGGGTTCCACCTACTCCCGCTCCTGCTCCCTGCAGTTCACCTGAGCTTGCCATGGAAGACTGTTCATGCGGCTGCCTGGCAAGGATGGTGCCGATAGCTGAGGCATGCCTGTACTCTGATGGTTTGGAGCTCACCCAGACTAAACGACAAACCCTCCTCTAGTGCCTGCTCATCGGGAACCATTGGTTCAGGGCCCCATTTCTGCATCGCCTCATAGATGCAGATCTGCAGGATTCATGGGTATGTCTTTCGACAAATTATTCTCCACAAACTTAGCTTGCAAATCAACAAATAAATGTATATCTTCGTCGCTTTATCCAGTCTTCCAACAATTTCAGTAATTAAAACTGTGTGGCTCCATCTATTTTTTTTCGGTCCAAGCCCATTAGCTATACATACTAATTAGATCCATACCTGTGAAGATTGAACAGAACACCTGATCAAAGCAGTTCCAACGCTCATCGATGCAGTTCTATAGGTGAAAAGTTGCAGTACTTATAAACATATCTCACAGTGCGGTAGTGCTAAAAACAATACTATGTATTTTACTAGAGTTACCAACCGAGTCCGTTCACATTTTGACTCACAAACTGCACCTGTTTTTATTAGTACTAGCCATAGTTCCAAATATCAAAAACTTTATGCATACAAAGATGTACCAAACTATGTGGTGCTAACTCATGCAGATTCTTTTTCTATGCATGCCCAACTACAGAAACTGCCATCCACAATAATGTTTGTTGCTCCAAGCTCAGGGAGGCTTAAGTTGAAGGCAGTGCATAAGAATGGGTATGAAGAAATGCAAGCTGACTACAACATTGACTATGATGGCTACTTCAACATAGCTGCTGGCTGGAAGGAGTTTGTCTTCCTGAATGGATTTGAAGCGGGAGAGGCCGTGATAGTGATGTTCTACAAAGAAGAACAGTATCTGAAATTTATGATATTTGGTCTGTAGGCTGTCTAAGCTAAAACAAGCACTTTGTGGCACATCTGTAATACTTGCTTATGCTGCATGCTTTCAAACTTATGTTTGTCGGACAAAGAAAATCTATGTTCTTCAGTCGGTTACAACTTCACTTTTTTAATGTATGTGAACAGATGTGCATCAATTTAAGGCTATTTTCCAAAGCTGCTTGGATAATCACTATTACCAATTACCTGCATCCTGTTTAAAAGAAATTCATGGTGCACTAAATTAAAAACTGCAGTGCTCTAGGTAGTAACACTGCAGTGCAATTATCGAAACCATGTAGTTCAACTCTGAAGTTTAAAACCTTGTCGACGCATGCAGTTCTTTTATAAACAAAATGAAGTACTATAATGAAAACAATGCAGTTGATTTCACATAAGAATGCGTCTGCCAAAATATAAATCCTAAAACTGTAATGCTAATTGCACTTCCATTGCAGTCCAATATTTATAAGCATGCAGTACAATGCGAAAGTAAGAATACTACTGCCACAATCAAAACGTAGAAAAAATAGAGAACAAAAGACAAACGTGTGACAAACAAAACTCAGAAGAACCAATCGCAGATCCAATAGCACGCAAAATCAATGTGCAAAACAAATCAATTTGAAAGAAAAAAGGCCACAACAAATTCAATTGAGCTTACGACCAAAAAATCAGAAGCGCATGAACAACCATATATTTTTTCAAAATACAACATAAAATACAACGATTATAGAAGAAATTTGGTATACTAAGACGCAACAAAGACACAAATTACTAGTTTCAAACCGCATCGACACACAAAATAAAAAAACAAATATGTAGAGACAAGAGGTCGAGGCTCATAACGCCCGCGCAATCGAGTCCGCCAAAATTGACAACTAACTACAAAAGTATGCACATATACGGGCAAAATGGGGATAATAAACGAACACTAGCTAATAATTTATACTTACAAACCACGTCCCACTGCAAAAAAACGATCACACGCGAGCATGGACGAACAGAGGACAGCTCGCCCGCCAAATCACTCGATTTGTGCAGAATTAAGTAAGGATACAGGTAAAATACACATAATAATGGACAAAGCGCATTCATAAACAAGTAGAAACATCCCACAACACTCGATTCCATCCAGAACACATAGGAAGGCCGCCAGAAACGAAGAAGTTCTCTCGTCTCGCATTGCAGTGCTAGTTTGATAGGGATGCAGTGCACTCGCGTAAACCTTGCAGTTTGGAAGTGTTGTCAGAATAGACGATCTGTATATATATATATATATATATATATATATATATATATATATATAGAGAGAGAGAGAGAGAGAGAGAGAGAGAGAGAGAGAGAGAGGAAAGCAAAGATATAATGTTTCGCTGGCGCGGCTGCAATCACAAGCGCTCATTCATGTGGGGATCTGGTCCCTCCTCTTACCTCATTTGCATTTTTATGTTATAATTCATTTGATATTTATTTCCTCTTATAAGAGAAAGGTGGACCACACTGCATGGAAGAGGAGGGACCATGCAGGGACTAGGCTGCCAAGATGGCAGTCCAGTAGGCAGGGACCACCACCCTTCACCCGAACGGTTCCAGGAAGGTTTTGGAGAACTGTTGATTGAAAGTTTGAACCTTTCCTAGTTCATGCGCCTGTTTTTTTCTCATGGCTATGTTTTTATTTACTTTCGAGACATTGCAGGCCTTTGTTTTGTTAGCATCCCATAGATCATTTTTGATGCAGGTGCTACGGGCTAAGATAAAACATGCCATCTAAAAAGCAAAATAAATTCCTTAGAAAAATCTAAAAAGAAAAAAAATCTGAAGATGTTCTTTTGTCAGAAATATAAGACAAAGTGTTATTCCTCCCCCGTTGACGCAAGTGCTATTGGCTCTGGACCGGGTGCTTATTTGAGAATAGGAGACGTCAGTACTCATAAAAAAAGATGTGATGAAAAATGGAAAGGAATAAGAAAAAGGGATACACGCAGCTTACACCTCTTGGTCACTTTTTCTATGGCGAGAGCTATGCACGGCAACTCGAAGGAGATATACATACCCATATTCATTAATGCGTGTGTGGTGCATGGCGTTGTGATGACCAGAAACACGATGAGTAATGCCCCACGAACACTTTTGTTGAACATTCCCTGGTCGACCCGTTATCGGCGCGTGCTGTTTTCGGGCTGATGCCCGTTTTCACTCAACATGCACAACGGCCGAGCAGGCGAGCCCCTCCGCGTGCAGCTGCATTCATGTGATGTTACAAGTCAAATGCTTTGCTCGCGCCCATGACGATTGGGGTTCCCGCCGCATGTGCCTGTCTGCGGGGAAGAGACCGGAATTTTGATCGCCGCCCCATGTTGTTTCTAGGCACGCAGCACGAAGGTGAAACACCATAATGGCAGTCAGTAGGAACCACCATACCCTTCACTTTCACCCCACACACAAAACATTCGCCCTTTCGAAGCAGCCCATGCCCGCCATTACGCCGTACACCACAAGTGATGACGAGGAATCCGCGTGTCTAAAGTTATGCGCTTAAGCGACCTTCTCGAGTAAGTGCTTCTCCGCGTCGATGGCTTGAAAAGCATTCTGTGTTCTAGCGCGGTGTCCAGGGAGTGGTTAAGCCTTGCTTCAAGGAAGGAGTTCATCTGCAGTTCAGTTGAACCCACAGAAAATAGCGCCTGCGCCAATCCCTGGGTGGCTCGGGCGGAAACCCTACCCGCAGCCGACGCCGCCCCTCCCCCTCCTCCTCCCCTCATTGACATTGGCGCACGTCTCCGGGCTAAGCCCGTGGGTGGCCGGCGGCGGCAGGATCTGGTTCGCGCGCATGCGCGGCGCAAGGGCATGGCCCTCTCGGTGGTTGGGTGCGGTTTAGCTGCTCGGCGCGGTGGCCGACCTTGGCTCGCCGGTTGACCTCGGGTGCTGAGGCGGCTAGGTTGTTCCCCGTGCAGCGGTTGGGCGGCTTGGTGTGGCTGTGTGAGGCGGTGTCCGGTCGGCTGCGGCGCGTGCTCCGTCCGACGGCGGGGCTGTCCCATGCGATGGTGAGGTGGCCCAGTGCTTCGTGGCGGCTTCTCCGCGACCCGGGCGGCGGCTGCTGATCCGGGCGGCCTTGGACTCGTCCCGGATCTGGTGGATGGGCTGTGCGGAGTTGCTGGTGGGACGTGCTGGCGTGTTGGGGAGACGGGGTGGCTAGCTGCGGTGGCGGCTCCATCAGATCCATACATACGGCGACGAGGGCTGCGGCGCCGCTAGATTGCTGGCGGGGGTAGCTTGCCTCGGCCAGATCTGGCCATGGCTGGTGCTTGGACGCGTTCGTGACTCCGGTGACTGCCCCTTTGTCATCGAGTTGCGGACGGCGCGGTGGCGGGTGCAGACTGCCGGCAACTGGGCGGATCTCGACGTGTTTTTGATCGCACCGAGATTCAACCCTGGTCTGGGTCCTTGACACCGTGGGTAACTTCGGGGGAAACCCTAGGTCTCATTCGGATCGAGCGATGACGGTGCTTTTGTATCATAATCCCTCTTGACGGCATCGTCTTTGGAGTTTGCTCAGGTGGAAGGGACCAGCGACACTGGCGGCGTACAGACTGTGGTGCAACTGTCGATGAAAATCGTGCCGACTTTCGGTCATGCAGACGATGGAGGCATCTCTGATGCCGTTTCCTTGTTGAGGCATCATCGTTGTAGTTGGCGTCATCAGTCTCGGGATGCTCCGGGGGAAACGCTAGATATGGGTCTCCCGGATGGTACAATGACGACGCCTTTGGTGTCGTTCACCCTCCTGGGGGCATCATTTTGGAGCAAGTGTTGGCTGGAGGGGACTAGAGGAGGAGCGGGTATTCCATCTACCGCAAGGCCGACGACGGATCCCGGTGGCATGGCGCTGCAGAGTTTCGGCAACGGGTGCATGCAGATGGATACGTGGAGGACGGTGGTGCTGTCTGTGGCCGTGGTGGCATCGATGGCAGGCCTGACAAGGTCGATGCGTCAGTACCTGCTCTAGAGATAAACTAGTGGAAGATGGCGGCAGCGGCTTCTGAGAGTGCGCCTGGACCGGTGTGTGACACAGTCCCAGTATGTGGCTGGCCTGGGACACCCGGCTTTAGATGTTAAGCGTTGGTGCGATGTCTCTTTGGTATTTGGCTTGGTATTCGGCACCCGTTCATCAAGGGCATAGGAGTAGCAACAGGTGTTGCCAAGATGGTGGCTTCAGACTTACTGATGTATTACTTTCTAAGGTTTTTGTGAATAATTAATATAGTGACTGCATGCATCATCATGATGCAGAGGCTATCCTCCTTTTCCAAAAAAAAATCTACAGTTCATGGCACACTGCGATCCTCCTTTGCTTGGGCTCATCATCTTGTTTGCTGTGTGGGAAAGCGACTGGAGGTACTTGGAGTTCGCCCTATGGCGGACCAGGACCAGGCGTTAGCTCGAAAGGCGTCAGAAGTCGCGATGGCGCTTGCCGGGCAAACCGATTACGAGACCGTGCTCTCATGCGGCGACAGCGAACTCATCGTGAGAGAAAGGGGATGATGCCCGAGGGGTTACGCTAAGCGTACAATCTTGGAGCCCATCTCTACAAGTTGTCATCAGCTCCGTCGAGACGACATCATCGAGCGTAACCCCTCCACCATCTGCGCTTGTTTCGTACTCATAGGATACACCGTGTGGGCACCTTGGTCTCTAAAAGCCATAGCATAACCCGAGAGCAAGCTCCATCATTTGTCTCCAGAGAGCCCATCGCACGTTCTTGTTTGGTAAGTTGACCCATGGCTTTCGTAAAACTGGCCATGAACAAGGTGCATGCATGGAGGTGCGTGTGTATATCCAACGGAAACTAACAAACGTCCACACGCATCCAAACGTGATGCCGCCCCACCTGACAGACGCGACCGTGAGCACAGGGTGGAGATCATCATAAGCTTCGCCTCCAGTGACGAAGATGCTGACCTAGAGGTGACGCAGGCGACCATCTACCCTGGAGTTCGTCACAGAGATCATGGATATCTTTGAAGTTAAGTACTGTAGGATGGACGGGGACACTTGGAGGTACTTCGATATAGTCGATTATTTTTTATAGTGACGTGAGTGGTCATCACCTGCGGACACGCCCAGGCTATCGAGGACCTGCTCTGTTGGTGTGGGCCAAGCAAGGACTCTAGCTGTGGGAGCATATTCGAGCTAGGCAGTAAGCCCTGATCGTAGCTGCCCTCCCGACCGGGAGAAGGGTGCGGACCAGTAGCCAAAATGCGAAACAGGCCCCCCAACCAATGAAGTAGGAGGACGCAACATCTGACAACCACATCTTAAGCATGCCCGCCCTGTCATGTCGCACTGCCATTGTCGTCCTCGTCCCTTCCGACAGCACAATGTACCGCGACAGCCTCGTCCATCGGCTGCCTGTCGCTCGTGGAGGAGACGCCCCGTCTATTGTTTACGCGGTGTGGAGGGCCACCTTGGCCACCGCCTACGGCCCTGACAGAGCGCTGATGGCAACCTTCTCACTGCCGACGTTGGCGTATGTGTGCACTCCCTTCATAATGACACTGGAACTTTCATTTTCCATTACATGAACCTTGCGAATCGTATGTGTGCACTCTCTTTGGACATGGCACCTTTTATACCTCTAACATTATACCCCTCGGCGCATCACCATGGTCGAGCAGCTCCCTTTGACGGTCCGCCGCTGCCTCCGATCATCCCTATACTCCCAACCTATCTCTCTCTTCTTGTGTGTGTGTGTGTGTTGGTGTAGGGATAGGCGGATTAGAATGTAATGTTGGCACCCAGACCTGACGTGTTGTTAAACCCACTCCAAATATGCATTTTTAGAGTTGGCATAAGAAGACACCACAATTATAAAGTAACACTGTGAATGAAACATGAAACTTATATCGCTCATGATGGTCTAGTATCGCTCATGATGGTCTAGTGTCCATGTATCGCCATAATGACACTGGAACTTTCATTTTCCATTACATGAACCCTGCGAATCGTATGTGTGCACTATCTTTATT